>OZ004620.1:2400000-3600000 GCA_963924575.1 Pycnomerus fuliginosus
ACTCACAAACGTTAAACAAAGGATGATCATACTTGTGAAGAGGAAAACTGAAAATATTTCTTATGAAAGAACCGCAGAGAAAATTGACAAAGGATCAATTGTTAAAACTAATTTGTTGGGGATAGGTACCGCTAAGAGGACTGACTGAATAAGCTGGACGAAGAAAAACAGTCGTAAATTAATTATAAAACAATGCGTATTGTAGTAGCTTTCGCCCAAATATAAACACGAAACATGTGTCACGTGTCTCTTTCCTTGCAAAAAAGTTGACAGTCTCGGAGATGGTAGAAACTTCTACTTTTTCACAGAATTTGTAAAATGTAGCATTTATCTTTATTTAACCAAGGTCGGGCGTGCGGAGCGGTTGGATGGCTGATGCACCCGGCGCTCATTTACTAAAATCTAAAATACAAATGTTTTTCACTCCTAAAATAGACATTTTTCGAAAAGATGGTACTAAGGTTTTCGATCCGGCAATGCAACAGCTATCGAATTCGATAATGATAATATGCCCTTTTGCTAAGAAGAACTCAAAAAGGGGCCTTTTTGTCCCTAAAATGGAAATTTTCTAAAAAATTGCACTAAGGTTTTTGATCCGGCAATATAACATCTGTCGAATCTGATAGTAAGAATATTTTTCTTTTATAAAATAAATTGAGACAAGGGCCCTTTTGCCAGTAAAATGTCATTTTTCGAAAAAATGGCACCAAGGTTTTCGGCTTGAAAAAAAATCAGCTATCAAATCTGGTAATAAAAATATACAGTTATGCATTTTTTCGGCCAAAAAGGCACAAGTGTGAATACATTTTTAGAAGCAGAATTCGAAGAGCATTCATATGGTAACGCAAAAAATGGTGGTTTGCATTTAAATTTTTAAAGTTGATGTGCCAAAAGGCACTTTCTGCGAACCGATGTGGCCCAGATTCTAATCAGCCACCTACAAATCTCTCACTGAATATGTGTGCCAAATTTCATCTCGATACATTCAGTAGTTTGAGCTGCAGCGCGATCACAGACAGACAGACATTTTTCAAAAACCACTTTTAAGGATTCCCAGGACCCTTTAACGTAAAGATTTGATGTTTTTGGCGATTCGATTTTTCGATCGATTTTATTAACTTGCTTCGCTAAGCGTACAAGTTAAAAAGTACTAGAAGAGTACTAAAGTACTAACTCTGGCAACACTGATTGAGAAAGGTAAGGATATCAATTGTTAAAACTAATTTGTTGGGCGATACCGCTAAGAGGACTGACCGAATAAGCTGGACGAAGAAAAACAGTCGTAAATTAATTATAAAACAATGAGTATTGTGCTAGCTTTCGCCCAAATATAAACACGAAACACGTGTCTCTTTCATTGCAAAAAAAAGTAGATGTGTGCATTATGGGATATTTACTTGAACATATGCGTAATGCATCACAACTTTATTGTTAATTCCTGAAACCTGAGGGAATATTTAGAGTTCTGTGCTATGGGCCTGGGCCCCAAAAAGTCACGGATAGAAAATGCAGATTTTTGAAAGGACGCTACTGTGACTGGTGTAATTTTGAATTTTGTTCGTATAGGTATATAATAAAATATTGTTAACGAAATCGGCTTAGGGGCCCAGGTGGTGTGTGTACCTACCGCGTTTTTCAACTTTTCTTCGTGAGTTAGTCGAGTTTGGATTGGAGTTATTATAATAATCACCGACGATGCCACGGCGGCGGCGGCGCGGCGTGAGCCCATCAGTCACATCACATTTTTATTTTGCCCCCTCCTCTAACATCTCGTGCGACAAAGCCAACAATGACGTCATAGGAACACTATGACGTCATTGTTGGCTTTGACGTCGCGCTGCTAACAGGTTTTGCGTTTGGTGCAGAGAGGGGGCTCAGCTGTATTACAGGTTTCTTCAACATATGATAATTAGAATTGGGCGCAAATAGACCAAAGTAACATGGTGTTTTATGTGTTGCCTATTAATGAATAAAAATAGCTAATGGGCAAGCACACGCTTCCATACCATTGTATGACTCCTCTTGATTTACTCAATGGTAAAAATTATGTTGTAGTTTTGGAGTAATGGAGATAACACAATGTTAGCACGATTCTTCCTGTTGGCAATTTATGCTGTGGTAGTTAATTCTTTGGATAATATGTATTTTATCGACGAGGTTCAAGATTTTTTAATTTTTTTTATGACTCAGTAGTTTTAGTCGCATAGATTATGTGAAGTTGCCACGGATCCTCCTTGGCTGTCTTTGAACATTCGCAATCGAAACTCGTAGTGAGAATTTCGTTTGGAGCCTTTTATTAATTTCAGAGGAGAAATAGGAGTAGTAAAACACACTCGAAATCGATCCCACATATAATTTTATCAATTTAGGTTTTAGGTTCACCAAATATCAAAGTAAAATACAGGGTACACTCGAAAAACTAAATAATGCACTTTATGCCAAATTCTTGAGCGAATAATTCTTAACTGGCTCACAGTCCTATGTTTTTTGACCCAGCAATACAACCCCTAATTCGTGCCGGTTCTAATGACATGGAAATGCAGAACTATGAAAGGCTGGTTTTCTAAATTCTGAGCGTAACGCTCAAGAGTTGGGTGCATGACTTACTTTCTCGACTGTACCTATATCTCTCGACGAGCCTCAAACCTTCTTTATTTTAAATGAAACACCTGTTTATTACGATATTTTTGGATTCTACGTTTAATTCTAGGTGAACTTTTACGAAAAATTGCTATGCCAAAAATCAACCGTTTTTAAGAAAATCAAGAATTTCGCTTTTTTATGTCAGGTGCAGGCCTAACTTCAAAAAGCTGTAAAATTCTTACAGGAAGAAATGAGAAAACGATATTAATTTGACATGAAGTCTAATGTAGGGTGCATCCGCCCGTGGACTCAAATTGGGTCAAATACATACAGGGTATTTTCTGCAAAATCATCAACTTCATTGGTCAAAAAGTCAATTTTTTCAAATGGAAGACCTTAACTAGTTTATGGCAAATATGTAGATTAAAATGATAGACAATTAAATTCTGCATCAAGGTGCCATAAAATAGTTGAGACATTCCATTTGAAAAAATTGACTTTGAAGTTGATGATGTCTAAAAAAATGATGTTTAAAAATTTGCAGAGAACACCCTGTATGTATTTGACCCAATTTGAGTCCAGGGGTGGATACACCCTACATTACACTTCACGTCAAATAAATATCGTTTTCTCATTTCATACTGTAAGAATGTTACAGCTTTTTGAAGTTAGGAAAACACTTTACATAAAAAGCGAAATTCTTGATTTTCTCAAAAACGGTTGATTTTTGGCATAGCAATTCTTGGTAAAAGTTCACCTAGAATTAATGATTGATGAAAATATTTTACGTCGATTTGAAATTAATTGCAACCCATGTGTAAAAATTTTCATGACGATGCTAGAAACAGTTCTACAGATACGACTAACTGACGCTCGTCGAGGGATACCCTGTATATATTACAAGCAGCACTTGAAATATGTTAAAATCCTGATAGACAAGTTTGTTGTTTGTTCCATCACTTAAAAAATGCATGAAAAAAAGAAATGTCTGAATTTAATAAGACTGTGTTTCCGTTAAAAAAGATGACATTGATAGGGTGTTTCATCTTTGCTATAAAAATCTTGAATATCTTTAGTCTAGGCCAGCTCGCTTCGACACGATTGACCTCTAATGCTTTTAAGTAAAGATATAACAATTCTTTATAGTCCGTCATAAACTTAATAAAGTACAATGGAAATATTGTTTCGCGAAAATATCGCAAATTGTTCAAATATCATTCGTGACTGTTGAAGCTGCAAAGCTCTCTGGGGGTGCATACACGTGCTTATCTAGCCACGGTCAAGTTATTACACTATGACCTGACATTATCATCTGAACATTTATCATTTATGCTCATGATTTTAGACAGTAACTGTTCGTTGAATATAATGCGCCATATCATAACTTTTTTGCAGTTTTCCATAATTTAGGAGCTCATCCTGAAAGTAAGTTTGTGCGAAACAGCTCGTTATTCCATTTTGATTGCATGGCATTAGCCTGCGTCGCAAACCGAACTTGTGACAGAAAATTATCTTTAATGCACGAGTAACACAAATTAGTAACCTTATCATTATTGTTATTATAAGTCAGATACACACCTAAGATACAGTTGTGTAAGGTTAAAGGTGAGATCAACGACGTTGTGAATATTATTCTAAGGAATGCACAAATATACACTTATCACTGACTTTGCTATTATTTAGACAACTGTAAACAATTGTATACTCGTCCCCATTTTCATAACGGATACGCTTTCATTCAGATCTAAATTAAACGTCTTTGTAGCAATCCGCGAGTTTTTCTACCTGATGGCGTTATCAATAAAGTAATCGAAATTGCCTTGCATACATTCCACTCCGGTGTTACACTGTTTTACTTAGCCTCTGTCTGGAAATATCTTCCCAGTTATTCATTAAACTTCATTATAAAAGTAATTATCATCCTAACAAGGTGCTTATAAATCCTTATTTGTTGAAGTAGACGCTACTAATCCTTGTTTAATTACGATTCTAATTTTTCGCAGGGAAATTTTTGTACGGCACAAGATAAATCAAAATGAGAATATAATTACCACTTGTATAATAAAAGGCTATTTTCTTCCCTCATTCGCTTCACTAAAACACGTAAAAATTCTTGCAGGATGTTACATGGTGGTTATTAATCCCCATAACGTCATAATTGCGGAGGAGAAAAGCATTTACATTTTTCTCCACTGTTAATACTGTGGAAGTATCATTAGCTGCAGTATGGTAGTAGATACATCTATCTATGTTATTATTGTACGTACTCCGGGGCTATTAGATGTAATTTCTATTGATTGATTAAATTTTAAAGACACGGTAGGTATATCCACTAAATCTGCAACACTAGTCAAACATGTACTTAAACACTTATAGATAAGGCCTAATGATATAGTAAAATGCCAACTTTATTAGTCCGACTAGCTCATTTGTGAGACTAAAGCTTAAAGAATTTAGTAATATTATGGAACGATTTTTGTTTAAATATAATATTCACGAAATGCTTCAAGTGGATTTGTTATTTCAGTAAATAACGCGTAATTTATTTAACATTTAATACAATTGCCTTTAGAAGATACAGTAAATGTGTGTGCCTCTCTGTATTGTCTTCCAGCAGCCGACATGACTCCGTTAGTGTTTGGTATGTTGTATTATTCTGTTATGAAATTATACGTAAATACAATATGAATTTCATTAATCCGAAGAATGTGCGCCGTAATTATCTTCATCATGACGATAGAGTAAGAGTTTAATAACTCTCGTCCTTGCCAAGCTGGATTTTTTTTAAACTACTTCAAGGACTTCATAAATCGACTTTAGGAGTTGAAATTGAAACTTGAATAATTTTTGTATTTTATTGATAGTTATTTTTAAAAAGTGTTTCTAGTTATCTGAACCTCTGTATATGTTTTTTATTATTTCTACATAAGATTAAGGATATTCCTAAAACGAAGCACATTAAATGCCCTCGCAGCCTCCAGTTTTGATGAAAAGGCCTGCGATTTGCTCACTTGTACAAAATAAGTAATGACAGACACTACTTGTTCTTCGGCGTCATGAAAAACACTTCACAGCACGTACTTGCTTAATTTCAAACGGAAAGTCTGTTATTTAGATAATGACGCTCTACAAATTCATTTCATTTGCATCACAAAATTCAAGTTTTAACGGATATTACAGCCCATTTTATACAAAACTACACAATTACTATCTTCGTAATTATCCATTATTACTATGCGCGGCCACATAAAATCTATATAAATCCTAATTATATGTAGCATTCTAAGTACGACACCGAGAAATTATGGGAATTCTAATTAGAATTCTGAAAAAATGCCTTTGTGGGTTTGTGAGGGGAGAGTATGGCAAACCACAGTAATACAGGGTGTCTCAAAATTATATGGACCAACTTTTTAACCGGTGGTTCCTTTCATGAAAACTGGATTCCACGGGATTGCTGCTCTGAAAATCCTTTTTTTATTTACCAACTGAGGCACGAGAATTTACAAAAAAAAGTCAAAAAAACCCTAAAATTATGTTCCAAACAAAATTGTTTAAGAAACTGTAGTACATTCGTATTAAGACAAAATGTGGAAACAATTATTAGAAGAATGTTTCTTTGCGTTGAGATGTTCTACTTTATGTGCTGTTTAACATACTGAAAGTCCTGACAAATCCTGAATGTGCGTTAGCCGCAATCTTAAAAAAATTGTGGAGGACGTGGGTCCCATAGAAGTTTTTTCTTTATATCTCGAAAACAGTTGATCCTACGTGAATTTTTCATGTGACTAAACTGAAAGAGAATAAAATTTGCAACAGAACAAGTATACACGTGCATTCATGGCTTCTTCTGTTTTGCAGAAAAAAAATGTAAATTGAAAATTTTGATGCGTATTAGAATTATTTTTATGCAAATGTGGAAATAATTAGAAGACGATGGTTTTTCGCATTGAGACGTTCTACTTTATTTGCTGTTTAACATACTAAAAGTCCTGACAAATCCTGAGTGTGCGTTAGCAGCAATCTTCAGAAAATCTTGGAGGACGTGGGTCCCACTGTCGTTTTTCCTTTATATCTCGAAAACCCTTGATCTTACGCGAATTTTTCACGTGACTAAACTGAAAGAGAATAAAATTTGCAACAGAACAAGTATACACGTGCATTCATGGCTTCTTCTGTTTTGCAGAAAAAAATGTAAATTGAAAATTTTGATGCGTATTAGAATTATTTTTATGCAAATGTGGAAATAATTAGAAGACGATGGTTTTTTGCATTGAGACGTTCTACTTTATTTGCTGTTTAACATACTAAAAGTCCTGACAAATCCTGAGTGTGCGTTAGCAGCAATCTTCAGAAAATCTTGGAGGACGTGGGTCCCACTGTCGTTTTTCCTTTATATCTCGAAAACCCTTGATCTTACGCGAATTTTTCACGTGACTAAACTGAAAGAGAATAAAATTTGCAACAGAACAAGTATACACGTGCATTCATGGCTTCTTCTGTTTTGCAGAAAAAAATGTAAATTGAAAATTTTGATGCGTATTAGAATTATTTTTATGCAAATGTGGAAATAATTAGAAGACGATGGTTTTTTGCATTGAGACGTTCTACTTTATTTGCTGTTTAACATACTAAAAGTCCTGACAAATCCTGAGTGTGCGTTAGCAGCAATCTTCAGAAAATCTTGGAGGACGTGGGTCCCACTGTCGTTTTTCCTTTATATCTCGAAAACCCTTGATCTTGCGCGAATTTTTCACGTGACTAAACTGAAAGAGAATAAAATTTGCAACAGAACAAGTATACACGTGCATTCATGGCTTCTTCTGTTTTGCAGAAAAAAAATGTAAATTGAAAATTTTGATGCGTATTAGAATTATTTTTATGCAAATGTGGAAATAATTAGAAGACGATGGTTTTTTGCATTGAGACGTTCTACTTTATTTGCTGTTTAACATACTAAAAGTCCTGACAAATCCTGAGTGTGTGTTAGCAGCAATCTTCAGAAAATCTTGGAGGACGTGGGTCCCACTGTCGTTTCTCCTTTATATCTCGAAAACCCTTGATCTTACGCGAATTTTTCACGTGACTAAACTGAAAGAGAATAAAATTTGCAACCGAACAAGTATACACGTGCATTCATGGCTTCTTCGGTTTTGCAGAAAAAAATGTAAATTGAAAATTTTGATGCGTATTAGAATTATTTTTATGCAAATGTGGAAATAATTAGAAGACGATGGTTTTTTGCATTGAGACGTTCTACTTTATTTGCTGTTTAACATACTAAAAGTCCTGACAAATCCTGAGTGTGTGTTAGCAGCAATCTTCAGAAAATCTTGGAGGACGTGGGTCCCACTGTCGTTTCTCCTTTATATCTCGAAAACCCTTGATCTTACGCGAATTTTTCACGTGACTAAACTGAAAGAGAATAAAATTTGCAACAGAACAAGTATACACGTGCATTCATGGCTTCTTCTGTTTTGCAGAAAAAAAATGTAAATTGAAAATTTTGATGCGTATTAGAATTATTTTTATGCAAATGTGGAAATAATTAGAAGACGATGGTTTTTTGCATTGAGACGTTCTACTTTATTTGCTGTTTAACATACTAAAAGTCCTGACAAATCCTGAGTGTGCGTTAGCAGCAATCTTCAGAAAATCTTGGAGGACGTGGGTCCCACTGTCGTTTTTCCTTTATATCTCGAAAACCCTTGATCTTACGCGAATTTTTCACGTGACTAAACTGAAAGAGAATAAAATTTGCAACAGAACAAGTATACACGTGCATTCATGGCTTCTTCTGTTTTGCAGAAAAAAATGTAAATTGAAAATTTTGATGCGTATTAGAATTATTTTTATGCAAATGTGGAAATAATTAGAAGACGATGGTTTTTTGCATTGAGACGTTCTACTTTATTTGCTGTTTAACATACTAAAAGTCCTGACAAATCCTGAGTGTGCGTTAGCAGCAATCTTCAGAAAATCTTGGAGGACGTGGGTCCCACTGTCGTTTTTCCTTTATATGTCGAAAACCCTTGATCTTACGCGAATTTTTCACGTGACTAAACTGAAAGAGAATAAAATTTGCAACAGAACAAGTATACACGTGCATTCATGGCTTCTTCTGTTTTGCAGAAAAAAATGTAAATTGAAAATTTTGATGCGTATTAGAATTATTTTTATGCAAATGTGGAAATAATTAGAAGACGATGGTTTTTTGCATTGAGACGTTCTACTTTATTTGCTGTTTAACATACTAAAAGTCCTGACAAATCCTGAGTGTGCGTTAGCTGCAATCTTCAAAAAATGATGGAGGACGTGGGTCCCACCGAAGTTTTTCCTTCATAGTTCGAAAACCGTTGATCCCACAAGAATTTTTCACGTGAGTAAACTGAAAGAGAATAAAATTTGCAACAGAATGAGTGGCTTCTTCCGTTTTGCAGAAAAAAACATTAATTGAAAAATTTGATTCGTGTTAGAATTTTTTTTGTGCAAATGTGGAAATAATTAGAAGACAATGTTTTTTTGCGTTCAGATGTTCTACTTTATGTACTGCTTAACATACTAAAAGTCCTGACAGATCATGTGTGTGCGTTAGCCGCCAAAAAATGGTGGAGGCCGAGGGTCCCTCCGAAGTTTTTCCTTTATATCTCCAAAACAGAAGAAGCTATGAATGCAAGTATACAGGGTGTCCCAGAACTCGCGTATAACCTGATGATGGCAGACTCCTGAGCCTAATCTGAGACGAATTTTCTCTTGCGAAAATTGCGAGGGTTCAATAGTTTTCAAGTGGGAAGCAATTAAAGTGCGCCAATCAGAATGAATCTCTAAATTAGGTAGCAAAGTAAAATAAGAGGATGTTCAGTTGCTGGGATACCCAAAAGATGTTATGAATGTTGTGATGCTTTATTTCTAAGGCTTTATTGTTAATTTTTTGTGAATCCTAGCAACATCTGTACATCCTCTTGTTTTACCTTCATAGCTGTTCATACCTAATTTCAGAGATTGATTCTGATTGGCAGATTTGAATTGCTTCCCATTTGAAAACTATTGAACCCTCGCAATTTTCGCAAGGGAAAATTCATCTCAGACTAGGCTCAGGAGTCTGCCATTAACAGGTTATACGCGAGTTTTGGGACACCTTGTATACTCATTCTGTTGCAAATTTTATTATCTTTCACGTCTCATGTGAGAAATTCACGTAGGCTCGACAGTTTTCGAGATATAAAGGAAAACGTCGGAAGCACCCACGTCCCTGCACCATTTTTTGACAGTACATAAAGTTAACGTAAAAAACTATTGTCTTCTAATTTTGCATAAAAAGAATTCTAATACGACTGGACTAGTGAATGAATTTTGAAACACAAACTTGTTCTTGCTTTTCTTGTAATTTTCTGTAAGGAAATTGTGTTTAAGGTTTAAACGCCTGTAATTCTAGGATAGTCTGTATAGTGCGATATGATAAAATAGTTGAAACTAATAAGATTACCTATAATTATTGGTAACCGTTGGTAAACAAACTAGTGGCAGGATTGCCACACAAGGCGAGCGATAATTCGCAGCTTCACATGGCGACCATTATAATTAATTTAAAATCCTCGACCTGTCACGTCGATGAGGCGGTAATTAACCACTGAAATTAACTTTTCCTTAAAGGGATCCAATTCCAGAACCTAATAATAGACATCGGGGAAGAGTCGGATTTTCCGCACCACTTCAGTAAATAATTTGTTTGGAAATTTGTGGACGTGATGATATCTTTGTAATAGCACACATACTTATGCAAATGCAATTACCTCCAACCGGCTTTTATAACGCAAACTTTTGCTGTACTGCTAACTGGTAGCAACCATCTGCTAGAAGAATAATTAAAGAACGAGTCTGTGTGGGAAGTTGGGAATTAAAAGTTTTGTTCAGACATAAAAATTAGCCGCGACGGGATTTTCAGGGTGGATATAAAATAGCGGTTCATTACCATAAAACTATGATTATTTTTTTATGTTCATTGACGTTGACGCATGGTGGAGTATAGAAGGCAAAGTTAACGGTGCAGAAAAAAGAATTGCCTTTAGATGCATCATGATGGATGAAACTGCTATAAGCGGAGATTTGTACTTCTTTCAATATTTACAGATACTAGCTGTCAAAAAAACACCACGTTGCGTCTTCTCCATTCCATAGTCCTTTCGCTACATATTATTTCAGGAGCGATCAATTTTGATACAGTCGGTTAAGTTCTTCGGAACTGTCTGGTGCAGATAACGAGACATATTTGCGTTGGAGCGAAAAATTCTGAAAACATAGTTGCAATAAAAATCTGCAAGATGAGCACCTACTTCCACGTCAATTAAGGAAATCCTCATTACTGCGGAAGCGCATTTTCAATTCAAATCCATCTAAATTCTGTGACGACATAATGTAATTACACAAATAAAACAAAATCGTATGCAAATTTATACAACGAACTGAAATTCTCCACTTGCACGTATAAAATACAAATTACAAATCGAAAAAACATCTCGGTACTCACTTCCGCCATCTATTACATGGTGTAATGAGCTGTCATTGTGGAAGAGTCAATAAATGAGGGCCGACTTCAAGGTACTAAGTGCACAAAGGTTAGGAATCTCGTTAAAAACATTTTATCTGCAGTGTATGACCATTTAATGAATTTCATAATTGCTGTAATTTACTACTTACGGCATATGACTATGCGAATTGAAGTGGCAGGAGGCTTGGTATAAATTTTACAGAAGTGTCGTGCCTGATGGTAATTCCTCATGTGTTCTTCACCAAGAGCGAAGGCTTGTAAGGAAGTAGGTAAATTGTTCTCCAAGACACGCAAAATTTAAAAGTCCGGAATAAAGTGCTCATTTCTGCCCTCATCTCCAAGCTTCTAAGGAGGATCTTGTTGCCCTAGGGCGTTGACAAGCCTATGGACACATTTTAGAATAATAAAAGAAAAGAAGAGTTTCAAATTGGGACCGTAAATTAAATTAGGAAATTAAGAAAAATATCCATGGAAACTATTGGAAACTTATACCATTTCCAATATAATTATTGATTGTGATTTTCTTAAGCTCAAAGGAGTAGGAAGTAGTTTATTTTAGTGCCGAAGCATATGCGCAGCCACTCTAGTGTTAGTGAATTTGCTCGCTCGCATAACTTGAGAACGAAAGCAAAAGTAGAACTGAAATTTTGTACAGAAGTGTACATCCCTAAAATATCGGCGACTATTGTTTTTGAGTCATATCTGTACACGGGGGTGGGAGCTGAAACTTGGAGGACACGTTCAATGCTCAAATCCGTTAAGGTGAGGGTGCAGCCAATTTCGAGGGTTGAAGTTTAGGGGTTGAAAACTATAAAAATACGACAACTTGGCAAATCTGGCAAATTGCAATGAGAGTGTAAAAGGATGGTCAAATTTTTACTGTAATCTAAACACGGAGCATGAAAATGGAAATTTGTTTAAAAAAATAATGGTTGAAAATTACTGGGTTTCGGCCAGCTTTATGACCCTAAAGTCAACCCCTGGGCTACTACTATATCCCTTAACGTTTGGGAAGCATAATTTATAAATGGGATGTTATTTATTATACAAGACGATAAAGAGATGCTTTATCGACGAGAGAAAGGTGTTAGATCAGGATCGACTAAGGAGCGAGTGAGCTTTCACGAGTCTATAACGCATCTTTATCGTCGTGTATAATATTCTATTTTATAGCCAATGTCAAAAGTAGACAAAATCAATTTAGCATTATTAGTTATTATTAAGGCAATGTGGTATCTCTTTAGTTGCTGTTAAAGTGCCTTGATTTTATCCACCCTAACTGCTAAAATGCCTATTTTATCTATCCTTACTGTTAAAATATATTTTATCTATTTTTACGGTTAAAGCGTTGTTTTAGCAAAACATTTTGAGTCGATAAAGGAACAGTTTAACATCTGCTATAAAATTAATAAACATATTAATTTCTTTAACTTTCCATAAAATTTTGTTGATTTACTATCATTAGGCGTCCGCAAATGCGCGAGAAATTATGTAACAACAGCTTATTATTCTCCGTGTTATTTTCGGTAATTCCACAGAAAATACAACATCCTCCAGAATTTTTCACCCCTATAAATACTAATTTTGAGAAACTCGCATATTTTTTTTCGGTAAGATTCTTAATTTGTTACAAATTTTTAATCTCTTAAATTTTTTCACCCCCTCCCCTTTTCCACGATTCACTTTATTTTTTCCTTCTTTCGCAAAATTTTACCCCCAAAAATACAGAAAAACTTCGGAAAAATGATCAGAGAGCTGAAAATTGATACAGACCTTCGTATAGTGGTCAAAAGAAGTCCCCAACTGTGTGAGTGCGTATTTGACAGCTCTCATATCTCCATTTCTATTGACTTTGACCACTATATCAAAATAAAGCCAAGAGAATTCTCTACAAAAAGGTGTCCTGTTAATTTTTCCTAGATCAGTCGTTTTCCCGGAATCTGACGAAAAATTTGCAAAAGGGTTTCTGCCATTAAATAATAAAAATAAGATTTGTCAACATTTTTCAATGTTATATGACACGACAAAAAATTATCATGATATGACGAGTTTGCAGAAATCCCTCAGCCCGTAGCTACCTCTAACGGCAGTTCCAATAATTGAATTCCTTTTTTTTTATTTCTTCATTAATCAACGTGAAAATGCGACACTGAAAAATGTTGACAATGCTTGTTTTTATTTTTTACTGACAAAAATCCTTGAGCAGATTTAGCGCCAGATTCCGCGAAAACGACTGATCGTATGAAAAATTAACAAGACAACTTATTTGTACAGAATTCCTTTAGCTTTATTAATTTATTTCAATATACAGGGTGAGTCTAGTTGGACAAATCAGTCGCTCTAGCGCTTAAGATATTCAAATTGGAAATTCAATTTTTGGATATGTTGTAGCTGAGATGGTCCCCTACGCATGGGACCCATAAAGAAAGCTCCAGTTTTATTCAAACCGAAATTATTAAATAAAAACGAAAGCCTAAAAAATTCTTTTTCGATATTGTTGAATTTTTTAAGGTTATTTCGTTAGAGAATCATTTTCTCTTTATGGAAACATAATTTTTTGCAGAAAAAAGTTAATAATAACCGAGAGATAAATTATTTAAATAATAAAGATTTTTAATTATGTCCTAAAGAAAGCCACGCATGCCGTGATTTGAACAACTGAAAGGCAGTCTAGCTTATACTGCAGACTGTACCCGGAATGACAAGTGCGTCAGTTGGAAATGTCATTTGCTTTCGTTTGTGGAAAAATCAAAGGAAAAATAATGCAAAACTACGAGTTTTTGCCCTTTACTTTACAGATAATTAGGTAATGTTTATTGCTTGATGGATGTTTTGCTAAATTCGCCGAATACAAGTGTCTCGGGTTGTCACCCGATTGATGTTTTTTGGAGTCGAATGGTTCGACCAAGAAAAGCTATTCTCGTCAGCCAGAAAGCAATTGGCAATAGTTGCTAACAGTTTACATTGCTGTCATGCTGTCAAATATGGTGATTTTGTTGTTTTATTAAACATTTAATATTTCTGCTGACAATTTTTTCACACTTACGAAATGAAGATTTATCATCGGATGTTGAGGGGTCCAGCAAATGTTGAAGACACTCAACGTGTTGATATAATGAACAAAGACAAAGAAGCGGTGAGCCAAGCGAAACCAAGAAAATTCAACTCGAAGGGTGTAAACTTTAACTTGTCCTAATCGGGCCCCTCCAGTGTGAGAACCCGAGACACTTGTATTCGACGAATTTAGCAAAACATCCATCAAGCAATAAAAATTACCTAATTATCTGTAAAGAAAAGGGCAAAAACCCGTAGTTTTGCATTATTTTTTCACAAACGACCTCAAATGACATTTCCAACTGACACTTGTCGTTCTGGGTACAGTCTGCAGTATAAGCTAGACTGCCTTTCAGTTGTTCAAATCACGGCATGCGTGGCTTTCTTTAGGAAATAATTTAAATTCTTTATTATTTAAATAATTTGTCTCTCTGAGATTATTAACTTATTTCTACAAAAAATTATGTTTCCATAAAGAGAAAATGATTCTCTAACTAAATAACCTTAAAAAATTCAACAATATCGAAAAAAAAATTTTTAAGCCTTCGTTTTTATTTAATAATTTCGCTTTGAATAAAACTGGAGCTTTCTTTATGGGTCCCATGTGTAGGGGACCATATCAGCTACAACATATCCAAAAATTGAATTTCCAATTTCAATATTTTAAACGCTAGGCGACTGATTTGTCCAACTAGACTCACCCTGTATAAGTGCTTTGGTCGTGAAGTTAAAAAAAAACGGAGACATTATTGAAAAACCAATTTCTTAACAATTTCAAGAGCCGTCAAATAATATGCACAGGGGCAATCGATGAGGACTTTTGACCCATTACTTGCAATCACTATATGAAGGCATGTACCGATTTTCAGCTATTGGTAATTTTTCCGAAGTGAAATCCTAAAATTCCTATACTAACCATGTTCACATGAATAAAGTTACTCCGCTCAAAATCTACAGGGATACACATCGTTTTGATATACATCTTCCGTTTTGGTTTTTTGGAATAATTATAATATTCCACACACATTTTGCATAAACTTATAGTTCCAAATTCATAGCCTAATTGAATTCGTTTGGAAGAAGGAAATCCTCCGATCAAAAAATTCTAAATTTTATGTAAAATTAATTACCGGCGGAGCTTAACGTTCGCATTCACAGCTTTGTTATTTCTACAACGTTGTAACGGGGGCTGCAGGGAAAATATTTTTCATGTAAACACGACAGCAAACAACGGGCCTTATTATTTTCTGCATGGCATGATCTGAGATATTTCAGCAACAGGTATTAATACACCAAAATTTTCCAGGTTAACCGAGGCAGAAATTCCTATTCTTTCAGCAAGAATTAATTTAGCAAGAAGTGGATTGGCCAAGGGTCACAATCATGACAAAGGTCCGCCGCCGACGAAGATTTACTTTCTAAATATCCCTTCGCTGTTTTCCTGCGAGTGCTTCAAGTTAGAAATTTATTTCTGAAAGCAGCACTTTCTAGTGTTAGATAATGCCATTACCACTTTTCTTAAAAGAAGTTTTGAAGTGTTTAACCCTCTTATCTTGCAGGAGAACCAATTAAGAGATCTCTTAAACTAGTGCACCTCACTGAAATATTGTTCTTTCGATTTTAGAATTTTAATTGCCATTAATAGGGCTACAATTTACCAATTCTAATAAAAATGCCTTCTTTTAACATAAGCTTCTACTTGGCAGATTTTAGTGAGCCAAATTAAACACAATTGTCGTTACAGTTAAAGACATTACACAGATTCTGAAGCGAAGATTCAAACGCGTATCACACCGTTACTGAAACTGAAGATGTCTTGTGTCCTTCACTGGCCGTATGCATCGGAGTATGTAATCAAATAATCATTAGACTGGCTAAAAGTCATTCACATGTCTCTTGTAATGATGTTGCGTTGGCGTAACAGTATTATGACTCGAAAAATCAAATCCATCCACAACCGGAAGCATATACCGTACATTGTCACAGACTCTTGCATACGACTCTTCCTGGCTTGGTTATTTACCACGAATTTGATAGTGAGAGATAGCACTCGCAATTATTTATAATTTTTTTCTTTTTTGTCGCAATTTTGGTTCTTTATTTATTCAAGTTCAGTTAACCATAATGAGTTTCACTTCTATCGCATTCTCATCCCAAGTAACACAGGACGGCGACTGGACGTCCACCAAACGTCCATATTCGTCCTGTACGGGACCGTACTATTTATGGTCGTATCATGGACGTACATTTGCGGACGATTTTCGAACGAACATCAAACGGACAATCTATGTTCGTTTTTAGCTGGACGGTTCCTGACCGAACCAAAAATGGATGTGCGATGGATATTCGCTCATGAACTGTTTGCGAACAAACCTACTTAGGAAGTTTTATGTACGTCCCTATATAAACAGTCCTTGGATGAACCGATAATGTACATTCAATGGACGTTTTCGCTCGAACTCTTTACGGATAAACAAAAAAAATTGTAAAATGTTTACATCGCTGTGTAAAAATTGTAATATTAAACAGGCTGCATCTGTTTGCCCCTGAATTGCTCTCTGTAAAGCAATATTCAGAATACCCAGTAATGGTCCATCTTTTGACGGTTTCTGGACGTCCGCTGAGGGTCATTGCATGTACGTTTTCAGACGTATCGTTCCTGGACGAAACAGAAACTGCCGTACAGTGGACGTTCGATCACGGATTGTTTCTGAACAGACTTAAGTAGGATGTTCCACGTGCGTCCCTATATAAACAGTCTTCGGATGAATGATGAATTTAGTAAAGTAAATTCTATGGACGTTCGCTTTCGCACTTTTTACGGACTAACCAAAATTTTTGTAAAATAGTTTGCATCCCTGAAATGCAGCATTGAAAATACAACCATTTATAACAACCGTTGTACTGCTTCTGATTAACAAAGTCTCCGCAAGAACTAAAAATTTACATGAATTATCTGATATGTACATATAATAATGGACTATTTATCATTATCTACACTTTCTTTTATTTTCGAGCCGATTGAACAACCAAATAGAACGAAATTAATCTGGATTGATGAATAATTAAGTTAGTGTTGTGATTATTTTTGATTACTTTAGGCGACAAGGGAATGCAAGGTCGTGCAGACTGCAGATGGTATTTTTATTGCAGGGCCTCTATTGTCTCTTGCGGAGGGTTGACGCAGGTAGTCCAGTAAGGGACAGCGACACTTGTAATGGTTGCAGTTTTTAAGTTAGTTTCGACGAGAAATTTGCCCTAGGTCGTGTGTAATGGTTGGTGTGCCAATATATTAATTAAATCTATTTGTGTATTATTGGGAGTGTTTTCCGTGGAGGTGTTAACGTGAGTGCTTCATAAAGAAATTTTAGAATTCCAGACCAATTGGCCATCGTCTTTACAATCATCGTGACATCATCATCAATCAGCACAAAGGCAAACAAAGGTTTGTATCGCTCATCATGAGTATAGTCATAAGAGTATTATAGGTACCTACATTTTTTTAGAAATCTGCATTTCACGATCAAAAATTCACTCACATTCAGTTAAGCGCGTCCATCATAAACATTTAATACTTCTTATTGATATTTCATGATCGATTTTGAAAATTCTTCTGAATGTCAAATTTTCCGTCTTATTAGTGAGCCTGGAATCTATTTTAATTCTTAATTGTCTTATTTCAGAATCAACGCAAACTGACCACGATTTCCAACACAACAGAGAAAGGCGTGGAGAAATGCGTACGAGAGGAGCACATTATTATATAGTTTAATAATTAACTTATACATTGGAAACAGTGAACAACTTCGGTGGAAAAATGCACTAGTGAAAATCAAGTGTTTCGGTGTAGTGGGGTGTTTCTAGTGATAGTGCAAGTACTTACATGTTACTTATTGTTCAAGTTTTAATGTGTTTTAACGAATTTTCGCCATTAATGGTCCCATATATTATATTGTAATAACTAATAAGCTATTAAATAAACCTACATATTTTATAACCCCATAGATCTATTTATTTTATTAATTATTATGCCCATCCTGGCGTATGTTCAAAAAGTGATCCGTATGACGTTCAGAAAGCATTTTGTAGCTAGTACCATAATGGTACATAGGTCATTCGTCGGAAATTCAATGACTGTCCATCAGAGGATGACTAATGGATGGACTGTGGACTACAACTGGACCAATAATTTGTTCTTAGATGGTCCTAAAATCGTCCACAATGATCTCTAAATCGTACGATTATGGTCCGTTATGCTTCCAGACTAATCAAAAATCGTCCATATGACGTTCACGAATCATCCGTACATAGTGCCATAACCGTCCATGTGTCGTCCGAGTCCGACCAGATGGTTCTGAATCTGTCCATTTTTGTGCACCGGGAATGTTCTATGAACGTCCATTTATTGTCCACAGGCCGACCACTGGATGGTCCTAGAACCACCTCACGGACCAAAATGGATGAATGATGGACGTACATAAGACATTTGTGTGTTACTTGGGATGTCACTGAAATTTTCAGTTTCATTATGCAAATGAAAACTCGACGTTTCCTTGTCCTAATGATGAAAAATATCGAAAATATCTGTTAGAAAATTACAGTTCTTGCGGTTTCTCGGCCTTGCAATTACATCAGTTCTAATAAAGATTTCTGGCGAATAAAAGAGGCGAGTGTAGCTTTGTATGTTGAACGGTACTTAAATTCCTGCTGTAAATTAAACAAATACTTTGAAAGGCCACTTGGACAGAATACTCCTGCATCAGTTTTTGTGTGAACTTTTTTCTGGTTAGATATTAGTGGTGTGTGGGATATAAATCGAATGCAGTGTTTTTAATATGGGAACTTGGAACTTCTTATCGCCATTCTTCATAACGGTCTCTAGTAATGATGTGCATATTATCGCTAATCACCGCCATTACCGCATCTTTTAAGACATTACAATTACGATTTTTTATTTCGTATCCAATTTCACCGAAGGTAGAATTCGCTGCAGGAATTCTTGCAGATGACCGGGAAATCGCAAATTTTAAGTTTTGTTTGAAAATTGGGTTTCCATGTTTCTCTTAAAATCGTTCCAGGTCACCCTTTTTAACAAAAAATTTGATATTTTGATCTGAATCCTAATCCTATTGTAGCAATTTTGGTGGATGCGCCTGGCCAGAGATTCTCAAACAAGAGCAATTTTGGTGGATGCGCCAGGTAAAAATAGAATATTAACGAGCTAGCTAATTGCGTCCGCCATGCATTATTTAATACCTCACTTACCGACTTTATGAGCTGAATTCACACACTCCATTTTCCTCCAGTGATGCATTTATCACTAGTATGCCCATAATAAATGCGAATAACACAGAAAAAGAAAGTAAAAGCAAAAAATAACTTGGCAAATGCTACCTAGGCCATTAGAAGACTTCCTGATATATATTTATGGACATTTCTAGCTTACTTTTCCGCAGACTCACCAGATCGGTTGTACGGCAAGTAGCAATCGCAATACACCGGCTGAATTAATTTCATTTAAAACTGAACACGATGCAGTAATGAACGCATCTAAATCGTCGAGGTGCAATTAATTAGAATGATGCAGCAAGTAGAGCGCAGAGTATCCATTACCGAACTGATATTGTTTCGCTTCTTTGTTGTATTGGTCTTGATGGCTTGCATAAAAGAACATCGAACAATGCACTTAATTTTCCACTTTATCGGAGTTATGGAAGCAACGCCTTGTAGACGCTCCTCAGGTTTTTCCTCGACAATTTATTCATTAGTTATCTTCGCCAAGATAAAAATCGTTGAAATTATACAGAACAATGTTAAATAAACCATTCGCATCTAAAGATATTCCTCGTGGTTTGAATTTTACGAACCATTGCCGATCTATCTCTAATGACCGATGGACATTTCGTGCATTCAATAGCGAAATCATAATGTTCATCTGTCATTGATTGTTATTTATTGAATGGTAAATCTTCGCTCGTGAGGACGACTTTAAAACCATTGTAACCTTAACGTTATTGACCTTGCATTTCACATCCATCCCAGCCTCTAACGAAGAAAATTTCATATTATTTAACAACAATTATCCAATAATGCGCATGTGCTTTAATTTAATTAATTTACTAACAGGACTTGCAAATTCCCAAATATGGGTAAATATTTCGAAAATTACTTAAGTGGGGACACTGTCTACTTTATTAGGAATGCTGATCCTTCGGGAAGTATTTATTAGATTAATCTCTTCCGCTGATTTAATAGGATTACGAATGTTTACGAGCATTTAAGCAATTATTTGAATAATAACTGCCAAACGCAATTTTTTACGGGTAATAATGCGTAATTATCGAATTTAGGAACTGTTTAATTCCGTTAATTCCGTTCACAGTTAGTTTAATATCTAACCCACGAGGGTTAAACCTACACAAATCCGATTCACCGTTGAATTTGCCCTAAATTTTCACTGCCTTTCGTAAATGTTGTGAGAATCAATCAACGCTTCTAATTTCACAAACCAATAAATGCTACCACTCCCATTTTTATTGGTAAAAAGTTTTCACGTCACCTTACAAGAAGCATTATTAATTATTGCGGTTGATCGTTTTGGTAGACAAACAGAAAACTTTTCATTTTTGTTGATGTTTGATGATTACATTGAAGAAATCGTAGCCTTCTCTAGGCCAGTCATTAAAATTTTACCCTTCACAGGCTCCTCTGAGCATGAAATTTATTGCTATTGGCAATTTTAGGAACGAAGAACTCGCTTTTTTATTTTTTCGAAATTTCTCAAAAATTAATCAAGATAGGCCAATTAGTTATACTTACCCTTTTTTGTACGGCATTAAATTCTCTACAAGAGTGGTCTCGGCATAAAAAGCTGTCAATTCAGTCATTTGGTCTGTATAGCGAGCCATTAAAATTGACCGGAAATGGACAGGAAAATACAAATTACGGTATGCCACAAATTTCTTTTATTATTGGTATAATTCGAAAAATAATCAAATTTGATTGAGATCCATCATATTTGTTTTAGGCTTTATTAAGTATTTCACTTCAAAATTTTATTAGTGCCGTAGCAGAATGCGGAGGTACTCTTGTCTTAGCTTATTCGCTCGCTCGCTCGCTCGCTCGATCGCTCGCTCGCTCGCTCGATCGCTCCTCAGTCTGTCCGTCGGATAACTTGAGAACGGATTGAGATATCGAGCTGAAACTTGGTAGGCAGCTTCGTCTCCCGAAAAGTAAGGCGGGGATTGCTTTTGGGCCATATCGGACCAAGGGGGTGGGAGCTAGGGGTGAAAAACTGAAAAATTACTAATTGCAATAACTCGAGAACTAGTGGAGATATCTTGCTGAAAATTAGTATGCACGTTCGACCTTCAAGTCTGTTGAAAGTGAGGGGGTGCCAATTTCGGGGGATGAAATTTAGGGGATGAAAACCACAAAAAATATGATAACTCCGCAAGGGTTGCACGCAGCTGTCGGAAACTCAACGTACACACATATATCGGTGAAATCTTGTGGGGGATGCGTTTTTTCGTAAAATCGAACAAATGGGGTGGAAATTAGGGGTAGCAACTCGAAATTCCGCTTAATAAGTACTAGTCGAAATTGGCGTCATTCGATAGCTTTCCATTAATTATTCAAAAAAGGTGTCATTCATATTTTGCGAAAAACCACCCTTATAGGCGCTACAACCCCTAACATGCAGAAACACAAAAATACGAGAACTCAAAAACTACTCAACGTATCAAGGCAGAATTTGGTTTGTGAATTTCCAGTGACATTATAGGTGGATGGACAAATTTTCAAAAATATCTAACAAAGGGGATGAAATTTAAGGGTTGAAACTTGAAATTTCTTCAAGTAAATGGTAGCCTAAAATTACGGGGTTCGATAGATTTCGGTCAACTATTGAAAAAAGGTCTTATGAGTTTTCAATCTAAAACCGACCCCTGGGCCATTAACCACCCCTAACTCTTTGCAAGTCGATAATTATATTTTATTTATTTTTTCTGAAACCCTATTGGTTTATTTATGAACAACTGAAGTCAGTAAATACGCAAGGAGTTATGTCACACCGGAAAAATAAACTCACCCCTGTAAATCATAAAGGGGTGAAATCATGAGGTGTTGAAAACATGACTCTACAAATTACCTTAATTTTTAAACGAATTGGGTTAGGGTGGTGAAATTGAAAACACAACTTCCTTTAGGGCATGTTAGGGTGGTGAAATAGGGGGTTGGAGTTTAGGGGTTGAAACGTCCATAAAGCCCTGTAATTTGACACAGAGAAGCAATATCTTCTGCGAAACTGTGACATCTTACACACTGCATCTTCGAGAAGGGAAGATCGAATTTTAGGAGAAAATTATCGAAGGGGATGAAAGTTAGGGGTGGAAACTCGAATTTTCAATGAAGAATGTATAGTTGAAAATATTACCATTCGATAGCTTTCTATTGATGGTACAAAAAAGGTCTTATTCATCATTCGCGAAAAACGACCCTTAAAAGCGGTACAACCCCCTAACATGCCGAAACAAAAAAATGCGAGAACTCAAAAACTGCTCAACGTATCAGGGCTAAATTTGATGTGGTAATTTACAGCGCCACTGTAGGCGGATGGGCAAATTTTCATTAATATCTAACAAGGGGGATGAAATTTAAGGGTTGAAACTGGAAATTTTTTCATGTAAGTGGTGGAATAAAATTATGGGGTTCAATAGATTTCGGTCAACCATTGAAAAAAGTCTTATGAGTCTTCATCCTAAAACCAACCCCTACGCTACTAACAACCCCTAAGTCCTAGCAAGCGGAGTAAATATATTTCATTTATTTTTTTTTTGCTTTCTTCTAATTTGTTATTAATTTAAAGTGATTTTCATTAATTTTTGACCCATCCACAATTTTTCAACCCCTTTCATGATATGTGAACCCTCAGTTTACCTTTTACAATTTTTCAGTTTCCTTCGCAATAGGTAGGTATAAGTGCTTATTTCAACCCCCACAAAAGTTTTAATTGCATAATTTGGTTATTTTAGTGTTTTATTTCGTAATTCTACTTAATCCACACTTCATTTTTATTCCTCATGACTTTTAGCACCACTGTGCGTCTGCGGAGGCACTACTACTAGGTGCAGATTTATAAAATCTGCACCCGACTCCACCAGTAAATTCAGCTCGCCCCTACATACACATTAACAAGGTAAACATCTACAGGGACACACATCGCATTGATACACATCTTTCGTTGGCTTTTTTTTCTTTCTTAAGAAAAACCTTTGTCCACTGAAGATGAAGAGAGTACCTATCTCTTCGAAACTAACGGGTGTCCTAAAAAAAACCGAGCGAAATATTTTTGGGGACAACTCATCCATTTTTTAACCGATTTGGATGAACGTGGACTTAAATTAAAGCTAAAGAATCAGGCTATCGATTCATTCAAGAGACCACGACAGATGGCGCTGCCGTAGTAGCCTTAGCTATGCTTGTTTTAAAGGCTTACTTTAGGTGCATGGGGATTGGTCAGTTAACAACCAATGGTTATGAGATAAAAATAACATTGAAGCACGTTTACTTTTCTTCAAAAAGCGTCTTTCAGAAGTTCGTTATGATTCAGGAATAAATTTTCTGTGATCTTTTAAAAATCATATGTTTTCCCCGGTCTAGGACATTTAGGCGCGACCGAAATGGCGCGGGCCGATTGGGCGCGACCATAACAGCGCGGGGACAAAAGGGCGCCAGGCCAAAACGGCGCGGGATCAAAACGGCGCGAGCCCATTTGGGCGCCGGGCCATTTGGGCGCGAAAGTATAAATAATAAGAAAAGCTCCTTTCAACGAGAGAAAAAAGCCCCTGGAATAAAACCTGAAAAAAGCAACGGCCGTTAATATTAAGAAAGGAAACGGGTTATTAGAATAATATCATTAGTTTGGGATTTTGGGAAAACCCAGATCTCAGGTGTGGCTACCTGATTCTTCGTTCCAGGAATGAAATAATCCTTAGAAGCACATTGATTTTGTATATACTTACATAAGACATCCCATCCGCATTTGGACCGTGATAAGCATTCTACCTGCCCAATCTACCCGATTAAGAGTTTAAATGAATAAGTAAAAATGAAATAATTTGAAGCACTTCACAATTTATACTCTGAGGCCCATCAGAACCATAGCTAAGTCACATTTTGATTTTTGTAATAAAAGTTAAAACGGCGGTTGCAATTTGTTAACTTTTATTCCAAAGCAACCCTATCAGCAACATAAACAACAGGTTTCTGTAATTACATTTGATTGTCAGATAAAAAAAATGCAGCAGAGAAGCGGCTGGAACCTCCCCATCGCGTGGATCTTTGTATTCTGTGTAGATAGTAGTTAATTCAACAGAATTTTTTTAATCCTTGACTAAGTTCGCAATTTTCTGACAAATACCGACGTCACCTCGGACATCACCCATCACGTTTGACAATATGTTTCTTTTAAGGTTAATCTTTTGCCACCTTTTTGACAATAACTGCCACTTTATGTCATCCACTGTCAGCCCGCACCCTTTTAATGAGAAAGAATTTTTTCTGTATTTTCCACTGAAATGGCACAAACTATGAACACATTTTTAGAACCAGAATTTGATCGCCTTTCTAATGGCGACATAAAAAAGGAGGTCTTGTATTTAAAATTTTAAGTTGATATGCTTAAATGGGACTTCGCGTTGGCCAATTGCTTTCAAAAGCCTTTCAGGTCTTCAACGGGTCACCCAATCTCACCCAATCTCCATGTACCATATTTCAGCCAAATCGATTCAGAAATTTGGGCTATAATGTATTTTTACTGTTATTATAAAATTTCGATTTTTTGAACCAAACAGCGCTAAATGCGAATTAATTTTGCCCTATTTAAAACCAGAATTTGAAGACCTTTCTGATGGTGACAATAAATCTTTCAAAAACTTGTTTTTAATGGTCAAATGAGAGAATAATTTTAAATTTGGAAATTGGTGTGCCAAAACGGCACTTTCCGTGAGTCGATTGAATTCAAAATTTGTTCAGCTCTTCGACGTGTAATACAATCCCTATGTGCAAAATTTCAGCCAAATCGGTTCAGGGGCTTGGGCTGTACCGCGATTTTAAAGTCCGATAAAAATCAATTTTTTTCTTATTTTTGGTCAAAAGGGCACTAAGAATGAATACACTTTTAGAAGCAGAATTTGAAGGTCTTCCTTATGGTGACGTAAAAAATGGGGGTTTGCATTTAAAATTTAAAAGTTGATGTGCGAAAATGGCATTTCCGGTTGCACGATTGGCTCCAAAAGCTTTTCAGATCTAAGTTAGGTTACGAGATGCCTATGTTCCAAATTTCAGCCAAATCGGTCTAGTAGTTTTGGCTGTGGCGTGATTACAAACGAACGTACAAACGTACATACACACAGACACATTTTAAAAACCCCTTTTCTGGGTTCCTGAGACCTCAAAACGTGAAGATCTGGTGCTATCTCAAATTCGAAAATTTTAGTGATTGCAGTAACCTCCCATTTTTTTTAAATTGTGATGGGGTTGGGGAGGTTAAAATTTAATAATTTTAAAAATTATTAGCCTGAACCTGAATGCACTACTGCAATAACAATTTCATGTCATAATCGGCGGTATCACGAGGTTTCCAGGAATAGATTGGCATGTATTATATGTATACTTTCGCGCCCAAATGGCCCGGCGCCCAAATAGGCTCGCGCCGTTTTGGCCCCGCGCCGTTTTGGCCTGGCGCCGTTTTGTCCCCGCGCCGTTATGGTCGCGCCCAATCGGTCCGCGCCGTTTCGGTCGCGCCCAAACGTCCCATACCGTGTTTTCCCTTATTTTCACGCCTAATGACCATAACTGAAGTAACAGTGATGCATTTTCAGCTTAATTTTCAGTAATAGTGGATCTAATTGAATGAAAAACCCAAGCGGATGCGAATTGGAGGAAATTTAAAGGCTATTCGTTGTTACTTTAGTCATGGTCATTCTGCATGAAAAAATGTGAAAACACATATTTTTTAAATAATCACAGAAAGTCAATGCGTGAACCAAATTAACTTCTGAAAAAAGATTCTTGAAGAAAAATGAACGCCCTTCAAAGTTATGTGAGTCTCATAACGATAGGTTGATAATTGACCAATCCCCGCGCCCCTGAAATGAACCTTTGAGACAAGCATCACTAAGAGAACTATTGCAGCACCATCTGTCGTAGTTTTTTAGACAGTTCGAAAGCCTGATTCCTTGGCTTCAATTTAAGGCCAGGTTCATCCAAATCGGGTAAGAAATGCACGAGTTATTACCAAAAATATTTCGTTCGTTTTTTTTTAGGACACCCGTTAGTTTGGATTATTATACAATTTTAAAATTTTTGTGGGAATTCTGAATTCACCCTCTCTCAATATGAATAACAACTCCCACTGCACCCTTTACAACAAATTATAAAATAATTGCTGAATATTTTCATGCGTAGAGGTATAAACTGGTGCAAACTCTTTCGCTTTATTTCTTTTATATGACTGGCCTACTCGTGGCGGCCCACCCTCCCCTATCTATTTATGGTGCTTTCGCTTTTTACGCCTCTTCAGTTCCCACACGTTTAACTAAAAAATATGTATATTTTCATTAAGAAATAATTGTTTGATACTGTTTCAATCATAAAAGAGAGTTTGAATGCAGAAGTGCTCGACTTTCAGGATAAAATTCGAGATTAGTTTTTCCCATCCTCAGAGGGGCAGTAAAATCGTTAGGAATCCGCTTTCACACGCTCAATACAAGGAAGAGGCAATAACGAGCAGCACTGGTTGGAAATTTTTACTTTACCCCATCTGCGTGACAAGATTCTTCCTGCTACGTCCACGACCTTGCTAAAAACATTGCATGACGTTAATAAATGCAAGTATCTGGGTTAAAATAATTGCATTGTCCGGATACGCAATCATTTGAGAATTATCAGAGAGATTTATATGTGGTGAATGGAAAAACTTGCAAAAATATCCATTGCGGTCGTGGCATAAATCATTTGGTTTTACGGTAACGCTTAACAGTTACCTACTTTGCGCATGGAATAGACATATTAAAAGAAAAAGAATGTCTCTTCAGAGGTATTATGTCTATAAATTTCAAACATATGGTGATTTGTCCGAAAATTGATACAGAAATTCCAATGGCAAACGAGCAATTAATAAAATCTGAGCGGCATCAGCGCCATAAATATGCAATATATGTTCGTTATGAGTTACCTGGGGCGAAAGTTCCTTATCGCACCCATCATCGTACACCCAATAACACAGTAAATGTAAACAAGTTGCAAGTCTTTTAATGAGAAATCTACCGAAATCACCTGGATGGGATATAAATTAATTCGTTTAAAAATACAGACTGTTCAATAATTCATACGCTCGCAAGTTGTGATAGGAATCAGAAATTAATATCGTAATAAAAATTTTATTTGATATAATGGCGTCCTGTGGTAATATCATAATGTGGTAGGACGTGTTCAATAAACTGTAGATTTTCTGCATGCGTGCTAGACTCCAATCTATTTTACTTAAATAATTATCTACTTTTGCTTTCACGATGCAGAAATTTTTAAACTATTTGTTTAACTTTTATTATATGGGTAAATTTTTCACCATAAAAGGTTTGCTAATAACGCTTCACGCACAATGGGCTAGCCTCACGCAAACAATAGAAAGAATGAAAAAAAGACACCCTCAATATGATAACTTGATAAATTGCTTGTTACAAGGCTCAAAACTTCACGAAACCAGTTTAATCTTACTTTTACATAATTATATGTGCGCCTGTAAAAGATGTAAAACGAAGAGCTAATTGGATGCTTTGTGTTGTATCAGGGACAACATCTTATAAAAATCCAAGCTGCTCGATATACATATAAATCTTCACAATATATTCTCGGCTACTAGCCTTGCATGCGTAATGGAGATAATGATCTGTGTGCATGCAAAATTTTTTTCTTAAAAGTTATTAAATATAAAAACATGAATATTCACATCAGTGCAGGTAATTATACTTGGGCTTTCGCAGTGTATTAATAACGCATTTTCAACCTATCAGTCTCCAGCAAAGTTTAACCGTATCTCACATTCCTCTACGACTGACTTTTGCTCATTTTGCTCCCGTAAAGTGACATGAAAATTGTTTGAATGGAAAATTTTTCAAACTCCCTAATTTTTAAAAATCAGACATCAAAAAAATTAAGTTTACGTGTTTTTGCAATATCTCACCGATTTCTTCGATGTTTTCGACTGCATTTCCGGTCAAATGCGATACATGCTTTTAACTTAGAAAAATTTGTAGATTCCGAATTAGTTGAGAAAAATGTGAGTTTCCATTTTAAAAAACTATTTTAGGACCATTTCCGGCTAAACCGGAAACGAAAAAAAATATTTGACAGCACTGCCTGGCTCAATTTAATAAATAGAAGTTACCTGTCCGCCACTGAAGACGAGTTTTTTCAGTTCGTTTGAAATAATAGCTTGAACACTAAAATGTGCTAAACATTTCTCATAAATCAGTTAACAACGTTAATACTGGGAATAAGTTCAGCACCAGTATCATCCATAACAAGGAACATAACCAGGAGTTGATCAATTAATTTATTAGATAATTAGTGTAGTTCCGTGGGAGCAGCTGAAAGACTCATAATCTCATGCTGATTCGGTTTAAATTATTACTGTACTTTGGTGTGAATCTCGCTGGCGGTTTACTGTTTTTTAATTCCGTATTGTTTTGCGCCACATACCTTCAAATCGTCGGTACCCTCAGTTATCATCAGAAAACCGGCAATTAAAAGATAACGATCTCGCTCATAAATCATCGCCACAACTCGAGAGCGAAATCTTATAACTGCTGGAATCGGTGCAGCATAATGGGGTATTGTTCTTTACGTCTCGAATTATGGAAAATATGATCCGGTGCATCTCGAAACGTGACTTTTCTATTCCAGTTCTGCACAAAGCGCTTTGAAATTAGTCATGCAACGCCGCAGCAATAACAATAATCGTAATTCAAGCCCAACCCTTTGATAAATAGGGCCAGGTAACTTGCAACAGCGATATTTTCACTATCAAGAATCACAGAATGTCTTGTTCTGAACTGAATAGGCTTTTGTGTTTCGGGGATTGCAGGGGGTGAAATTTTTAACTTCTACGCATTGTTTGTGTTTTAATTTTTTGTAAAAATCGGTTGACTGTTTGTTGTGGGCTATTCTTCATAGATTCCTATATGCTGTCGCGGACTTTTTGGTAGATTTTTTCGTAGCCGACAATTCTTCTATTTATGATTTTGTTATATCTTCAACCGTTTACTCAGCGTTCACGTTTTAAATTGTCAAAGCGGGGTTTTTTCGAGAACTTGCACTCAACGAATAACTGAAACGTTTTAGTGCCGTAGCAGAATGCGGAGGTACTCTTGTCTTAGCTTGTCTTAGCTCTATCGCTCGCTCGCTCGATCGCTCCTCAGTCTGTCCGTCGGATAACTTGAGAACGGATTGAGATATCGAGCTGAAACTTGGTAGGCAGCTTCGTCTCCCGAAAAGTAAGGCGGGGATTGCTTTTGGGCCATATCGGACCAAGGGGGTGGGAGCTAGGGGTGAAAAACCGAAAAACTACTAATTGCAATAACTCGAGAACTAGTGGAGATATCTTGCTGAAAATTAGTATGCACGTTCGACCTTCAAGTCTGTTGAAAGTGAGGGGGTACCAATTTCGGGGGATGAAATTTAGGGGATGAAAACTACAAAAAATATGATAACTCCGCAAGGGTTGCACGCAGCTGTCGGAAACTCAACGTACACACATATATCGGTGAAATCTTGTGGGGGATGCGTTTTTTCGTAAAATCGAACAAATGGGGTGGAAATTAGGGGTAGCAACTCGAAATTCCGCTTAATAAGTACTAGTCGAAATTGGCGTCATTCGATAGCTTTCCATTAATTATTCAAAAAAGGTGTCATTCATATTTTGCGAAAAACCACCCTTATAGGCGCTACAACCCCTAACATGCAGAAACACAAAAATACGAGAACTCAAAAACTACTCAACGTATCAAGGCAGAATTTGGTTTGTGAATTTCCAGTGACATTATAGGTGGATGGACAAATTTTCAAAAATATCTAACAAAGGGGATGAAATTTAAGGGTTGAAACTTGAAATTTCTTCAAGTAAATGGTAGCCTAAAATTACGGGGTTCGATAGATTTCGGTCAACTATTGAAAAAAGGTCTTATGAGTTTTCAATCTAAAACCAACCCCTGGGCCATTAACCACCCCTAACTCTTTGCAAGTCGATAATTATATTTTATTTATTTTTTCTGAAACCCTATTGGTTTATTTATGAACAACTGAAGTCAGTAAATACGCAAGGAGTTATGTCACACCGGAAAAATAAACTCACCCCTGTAAATCATAAAGGGGTGAAATCATGAGGTGTTGAAAACATGAATCTACAAATTACCTTAATTTTTAAACGAATTGGGTTAGGGTGGTGAAATTGAAAACACAACTTCCTTTAGGGCATGTGGGGGTGGTGAAATAGGGGGTTGGAGTTTAGGGGTTGAAACGTCCATAAAGCCCTGTAATTTGACACAGAGAAGCAATATCTTCCGCGAAACTGTGACATCTTACACACTGCATCTTCGAGAAGGGAAGATCGAATTTTAGGAGAAAATTATCGAAGGGGATGAAAGTTAGGGGTGGAAACTCGAATTTTCAATGAAGAATGTATAGTTGAAAATATTACCATTCGATAGCTTTCTATTGATGGTACAAAAAAGGTCTTATTCATCATTCGCGAAAAACGACCCTTAAAGGCGGTACAACCCCCTAACATGCCGAAACAAAAAAATGCGAAAACTCAAAAACTGCTCAACGTATCAGGGCTAAATTTGATGTGGTAATTTACAGCGCCACTGTAGGCGGATGGGCAAATTTTCATTAATATCTAACAAGGGGGATGAAATTTAAGGGTTGAAACTGGAAATTTTTTCATGTAAGTGGTGGAATAAAATTATGGGGTTCAATAGATTTCGGTCAACCATTGAAAAAAGTCTTATGAGTCTTCATCCTAAAACCAACCCCTACGCTACTAACAACCCCTAAGCCCTAGCAAGCGGAGTAAATATATTTCATTTATTTTTTTTTTGCTTTCTTCTAATTTGTTATTAATTTAAAGTGATTTTCATTAATTTTTGACCCATCCACAATTTTTCAACCCCTTTCATGATATGTGAACCCTCAAAGAGCAAAATTTACCCAGACCGCTTCTTTTTCGGGTGATTTCCGCTGGTTAATTTTGTAAAATTCGCCCAGTTTTGCCTTATGAATTGTTCTTGCCTTTTTCACTTTTTCGACCCCTTCGCAATGTTTCAACCCCCAAAAGTCAAATTTGCATAATTGGCTTATTTTCGTGTTATTTTCTGTAATTCTACTTAATTACGATTAATTCTCATCCCTTTTAACTTTTCATCCCCCTTTACAATTTTTCAACCCCCTAAGTGTTTATTTTGCAAAATTTACATAATTTAGTTTTCCTTCTGTAATAAATTGAACTCAATTGGATTATGTTTATCTTTTTCACTTTTCCAACCCCCTTCGCAACATTTCAACCCCCAAAATCTAAATTTGCATAATTGGTTTACTTTCGTGTTATTTTCTGTAATTCTGCTTAATTACGATTAATTCTCATCCACTTTGACGTTTCATCCCCCTTTACAATTTTTCAACCCATTTTCGTTTTTCTTCTGTAATAAATTGAACCCATTTGGATGATGATTAAATTTTTCACTTTTTTCATCCCCCTTCGCAATGTTTCAAGTCTTCAAATGCTAAATTTACATAATTGGGTTAATTTGGTGTTATTTTCCGTAATTTTACTTAGCCACGGTTAATCCTGATACCTTTTGATTTTTCATCCACCTTTACGATTTTTCAACCCCCTAGTGCTAATTTTGCAAAATTCGCATAATTTCGTTTTTCGACGGTTATAAAATTGAACGCATTTGGGATTCAGTTTCCCTTTTACAATTGTTCAGTTTCCTTCGCAATAGGTAGGTATAAGTGCTTATTTCAACCCCCACAAAAGTTTTAATTGCATAATTTGGTTATTTTAGTGTTTTATTTCGTAATTCTACTTAATCCACACTTCATTTTCATTCCTCTTGACTTTTCATCACCTTTTTTCATTACCTTGGACTTCTCATTCCCTTTTTCAACCCCCTTAGTGCTAATTCTACATACCTACTTCGCAAATATGATGTTTTTTTGTTAACTCTCTACTGTTTAATTATGTACGGCTAATTTTCATAATTTCGTCTTTTTAACACCACTGTGCGTCTGCGGAGGCACTACTACTAGGTGCAGATTTATAAAATCTGCACCCGACTCCACCAGTAAATTCAGCTCGCCCCTACATACACATTAACAAGGTAAACATCTACAGGGACACACATCGCATTGATATACATCTTTCGTTGGCTTTTAAATAGGGTCAGTGGTTGACTTTTATTCTATTTTTATTTCAATTTAACATTGTGGTTAAAATCCAGCTAGTAAATTCGGGTAAATTGCATGCTACTTTAAACTTTAAAACACAAACGTGACAAAGCACTGTTCTCGTCGCGAGTAATCAAGAGGTCTGACTGAGTGAGTCTGAGGCTCAAGGCCAAAAGAGAGGACAAGACGTGAGGAAGTTTCGGACGTATACAGTCGTGGCAAAAAGTGACTAAAAACTGAAGCAATTTAATTTCTTTGTAATAAGGGTAATAAGGTCAATAATAGGGTCGAAAACTTTAGGTGCAGATACCATTTTTTCGAAAAATGTTATTTTAATGATGATAAGCTTCCTTGACCTTGTAGGTTATTCTGTTGCGATAAATTGGCGCCTTCAATCGATAGAACCTACCTTTATCATATGGTTGGTTCACGATCTGTACGTATTTTTTACGTTCAACTGATCTCAGGTTGTAGGGGGTCCAACGGTTATATTTATTTTCTGCATGTCACTTTTTGTTTGCGGTGAGTTTTAGAGGTAAAATCTTTGAAGTTCAATTAGCCTCTTCTCGCAGGATTACATTTTGTCAATATTAAAATTTTCTTCGATTCGGATCAATGTTTCGAAATTATTTCGGTTTTAAATTCAATGCAATTATCCCACGTCCATCGATACCCCCGAGGAAACCTCTAAGTAACCCCGTAATCCGATTTAGTGGCCTGCTTCGAGGGTAATTTCCCGTCAATTCAACCCTTCGCTGTTTGGTTTGACTTATCGGGTCGTCTGTGATAATGCCAAACTGAAAATAGACATTCCTTTCATCTATACAACACATAATACACGAGCGTTCTCCAAACTACATGACTCAAGATAAATCTTTATTTAACCATTTACGACAACTTTCAGCAAGTTCAATTTAAACTTATTACAGATAATTTGCAGTTTTTAAAGCAAAATCATTACAAGAAAGCTATGCGGGTCAGACGACGTTCTGTAAATTACAATTTGTGTTACGATTGAGTTTACGACTTTGCTTTTACTAAATGTATAAAAAGTTTAGCACCGTCTGAAGAATGTGTACTTTAAACCTTTAAGCTAATTAAATTATGTCCAAAGTAATCTTGGCAATAATTAAGCTTATAAGGGGTAAGAAAATTATAAACTTAAACTCGGGATAATTTAATTTATTGCGGCAATAAAACGATACTGCCCCTGTGGATGGTTATTTACAGTACAAGTTCTCCACAGCAAACAGTTGCTGCACATGCAAATTTGTTTTTCCCATTAATGTTTGCAATAGCAGTCAAAGTGATTGCAATATGAATTTAATTTTTTCACACAGTTTTAAACATAATGCACGATTAGGGGAAGGTGGGGCAAAGTGAAGTAGGGGGGCAAAGTGAAACAAGCAATTTTTTTTTGTCAAAGTGTCGGTATCTTTGTTGTGATAGCTGAACTAGGTGCCCAATGAAGTTGTTAATTATCCTGTGTTTTGGTTTGAATCATACCTTATTTGAATGGCGACAGTTTAGAAATTCCTGTTTTTGGCTGTCTTGATGTAAGATTTCATGGTAAGTAAATAATCAATTAAGTTGCAAATTAAACCAAATTATTATTTTTAACTTGTGTGTGGTGGTAGCTTAGTCCTCTAGCTTTGTCTTGTATGCATTGAAATTTCATTCATAACCCAACTTTTAATCAGGTGATAGACTTTTTTTCAAATGTGGTTGTGGGGCAAAGCGAAATGCCATACCGTGGGGCATAGTGAAGTGATTTCATTTTGCCGCTTTGCTTATTTTCTCCATGTTTTCCGTGATTAATGACACCCTTTCTTATTTATAACAGTTTCGGTAATGGTAGGAGGAATTATAGGATTCTGGAAAATATTTTTGTCTTTCCCTCAGTTCCCGATGAGTGTCATCGATATAAGCAGCAAATTGTAGTCAAAATATCCATAGTTATTCGCCAAAGATACGGCAGAGTACAATTTTTGTAAAAACCTAAATATAGAGCATTACCATTTTTTTGTTGTTTTTAGAGTAAAGTTAAGATTTTTCTTTAATGCAAATTATTTTTCTTACCCTTTTATTTTGCCCCGCGCGATATTTCACTTTACCCCACCAGTGGGGCAAAGTGAAAAAAATGCAGGTGGTTAAAACTTAAATTTTTTTTTTAAGTTTTTATTTTCCGTTTTAGTTTTCATATATATTTTTACCAAATAAATATGTTGTTCTTTAGCACTAGTACTTTTATTTCAAAAAATATTCATTAAACTTCTCATTAGTGACGCGTTCTGTCTTAGGTATACCACTTTGCCCCACCTTCCCCTACCTTTCTACTCTACAGGAAGGAAATACTGTTTTATGCTTATCAGAGACAGTTTTGGACGAAGTTGAACGCAAATATTTGATATTGTACGAGAAACTTGTATCAGTGTTACGTTTCCAACACAAAGGAAAGTTTGCGAAACACACATTTCAAATTAACATCGAGGGGCGCATCTCAAAAATGCATTTTGTGACACTCTGACACTCCATGTTATGCAGATAATTACGAAAATAAATCGTAACTGCCACCTACACTCATGTTCATAACGCTTTCAACCTGGGATTTTGGAAGAATTAATCTCATTAAATCACTACCACGAAAGTTTGATACTAAATGAAATTTGCCAGCTGAAACAATTTAAAATTACATTTGCCACCCTTAACTAGATTTTAACTTCGTAACAAACTCTTAAACAGAAATGGTTAACGCCGTCTAGAAACTTGCGAGATGTTTTTGCTACAAGAAAAATATTTTCAGAGAATAAACAAAGTATGTAATAATTATAAAATGGAGCGATCATTAAAGTAAAAACACACCAATTAGTTAAATGAGTTCTGGAACTTTCCTGCAAATTCAGAAAACTCTATCATGATTCACTCCGCATAGGCCGTTTAATTTTCAGGATTGGCTTAAATCTCAGTCGCGTTAACTAAAACTAGCCACCAGTTTCTTTTGATGTTAAATTATAGGCGGTATTTAACTTCATAATTTCCCTAAAGCATTTTATTTAAATTGGAAATGTAATTAGGAAGCTCTGGCTTTCATTGACCTCGGATCAATAAAAGTGTTTTACACTGCCCAGCGCGAGGTTTATCTATTATTACGGCCTCGCCCTATTTTGAGCCCCCATGCGTACTTTCATTTACCCCAAAAGCGTAATTAGCTGTCTTTTCCATTTTTTGTTCTTCGAGCATAATTCATGTTGGTTACAACCAAATTAGCGTTTCATTTTCTTTGGGGAAAATACAAAGTTTATTTTTTGCGGAACCAGACTATAAATTGAAGCAGTTAACTAATGTAAGTCAAACGCAACGTTTGCGGACTTTCAACATGAATAGGATTTATTGCAGATGATAACTGACCGTTTTATGTGGCTAAAATATCCTCGGTTCGACAGTAAATCAACAATTTTGTATATTAACCGGACAATTTTTCGAAAACAATTCTTCCAAATGCCAATTTTTCGAAAGCGCAATGTTTGTTTTCAGGCGATCTTCGTTATTTTTGAGATTTTTTTCTTTTTTAGTAAAAAAAAAGGCAGCAGAGAAGCGGCTGGAACCTCCCCAACGCATGGGTCTTTGATTTCCGTGACTTATTGTCTTTAAGGTTTTAAAGTTGATATGCCTAAATTGCACTTCCCGTGGACCAATTGCTCCCAAAAGCCTTTCAGCTCTTCAATGGGTTACCTAACCTCCATGTACCAAATTTCGGACAAATCGATCCAGTAGTTTGGGCTATAACGTGGTTTCAGTGTTATTACCAAATTTCGATTTTTCTACCCAAAGGGTACTAAATGCGAATAAATTTTATCTCACTTAAAACCAGAATTTGAAGACCTTTCTGATGATAACAATAAATCTTTCAAAAAGTTGTTTTTGATGGGTGAATGAGAGAATAATTTTAAGTTTCGAAATTGGTGTGCCAAAACGGCACTTTCCGTGGGCCGATTGAATCCAAAATTTGTTCAACTCTTCGACTTGTAATACAATCCCCATGTGCAAAATTTCAGCCAAATCGGTTGAGGGGCTTGGGCTGTACCGCGATTTTAAAGTCCGATAAAAATCTATTTTTTTTTAATTGTTGGTCAAAAGGGCACTAAGAATGAATACATTTTTAGACGCAGAATTTGAAGGTCTTTCTTATGGTGACGTGAAAAATGGGGGTTTACATTTAAAATTTAAAAGTTGATGTGCCAAAATGGCGCTTCTGGTTGCACGATTGGCTCCAAAAGCTTTTCAGATCTAAGTTGGGTTATCACATGCACACGTACCAAATTTCAGCCAAATCGGTCGAGTAGTTTGGGCTGTGGCGTGTTTACGAACGTACGTACGTACGAACGTACGTACATACATACAGACACATTTTAAAAACCACTTTTTTGGGCTCCTGAGACCTCAAAACGTATAGATCCGGTCTTATCTCGAATTCGAAAATTTTAGTGATTGCAGTAACCTCCCTTTTTTTTAAATGGTGAAGTGGAGTGGGGAGGTTAAAATGCAGCAGAGAAGCGAGTGGAACCTCCCTATCGCGTGGATCCTTGATTTGTGGGTAGATAAAGTCCCGTCACTTATTAACGAGCGCTGGGGTTGTGTGTCTCAGGCTTTTTTCTGTTGTCATGTAAATAAGCAAACTGATTTCCTCATTCGGAAAAATTCGGTTCACAGAGCTGTCAGTCAAAAAATTTAAATAATAAAGGTTAGATCGATGCATTTGGATCGATAGAGGTCTAAAATTTTGATTTATTAGGTAATAAATAATGTGTTGCTATGTTAAAATCCACGAAGGTAGGTACAGTCGAGAAAGTAAGTCATGCACCAAACTCTTGAGCGTTACGCTCAGAATTTAGAACACCAGCCTTCGATAGTGGTGCATTTCCATGTCATTAGAACCGGCACCAGTTGGGGGTTGTATTGCTGGGTCAAAAAACGTAGAACTGTATGACAATTAAGAATTATTCGCTCAAGAAATTGGCATAAAGTGCATTATTTAGTCTTTCGACTGTACGTATTGGTGTTTTCAAGGAGATTTCTAAACTTTTTAGTAAATAAAATAGTCAATGCCCTTCGTAAAATTAGGTATCTAAACCGCAAATTCACCAACGTTACTTAATTTAACTTATCTTAAGGTTATTTAACTTAATTAACGGCCCTAAATGGATCAAAATTCTGTGATGGGATGGGATCAATCAAACTTCAAATCTATTGAAATAATTTGGAAATAATGGAAGTCCGGCCTTTTTCTTATTTCGTATAGTGAAATGGTCACGGTCTGAGTGAAATTTAACTAAAAATTAAATCAAAAATGTGTCAATTTAGGTCCACTCTTTATTGGGTTCAATTATTTACTCAATCAGCTTGATTGAGACACTGATAACTGTTTTGAGTTAAATATCAACTCAATTTAGTGAGTAGCTTCAAAGCAATCTATGAGTAAATGTTTGCTTTTGCCTTCTATTGAATTAGGTACTATTCATTGTAATCAATTTTGCTTAAATTTTTACTCTTCTACTCAATATTGGGTTAATTATATAATCATTAATGCGTATTTTTCCGTTCTTTATTAGGATAATAAATAGTGGAAGTAGTAAAAAAAATTGGCAGCAGAGAAGCGGCTGGAACCTCCCCATCGTGTGGGTCTTTGATTTTCGTGTCTTGTGTTTAAAATTTTAAAGTTGATATGCCTAAAATAGCACTTCGCGTGGACCAATTACCCCCAATAGCCTTTCAGCACATCAACTGGTCACCTAACCTCCATGTACCAAATTTCAGCCAAATCGAACCAGTAGTTTGGGCTATAATGTGCTCTTAGTGTTATTACAAAATTTAAATTTTTCTACCCATAGGGAACTAAATGCGAATGAATTTTGTCTTATTTAAAACCAGAAATTGAAGACATTTCTGATGGTGACAATAAATCTTTCAAAAACTCTTTCAGCTCTTCTACGTGTAATACAGAATCCCAGATGGATAGGGCTGAAATGTTTCAACTTAATCAAAAAATTAACAGGATGTGACTTTCAGACACCTTTGTCACCGTATAAACGGGCGGTAAAGAAATTTCTATTAGAAAAATGTTATTACACTGCGGAGGATGCGATGTGATTTTATAATTTGTGATTGTTTTCTTTTTGACATGTACGTGTGTGTTCATAATGATGGTACAAAATAAATGTTATTATTATTATTATTATTACAATCTCCGTGTACCAAATTTCAGCCAAATCGTTCCAGTAGTTTGGGCTGTACCGCGATTTTAAAGTGCGTTAAGAAATCTCGAAAATTTGACTTTTTGTCAAAAAGGCACTAAGAGTGAATGCATCTTTAAAAGCAGAATTTGAAGGCCTTTCTTATGGTAATGTGAAAAATGGGGTTTTTTTTAAAATTTAAAATTTCATGTGCCAAAATGGCATTTCCGTAGCACGATTGGCTCCAAAAGCTTCTCAGATCTAAGTTAGGTTACGAGGTGCCTATGTTCCAAATTTCAGCCAAATCGGTCTAGTACAAACGTACGAACGTACGTACATACACACAGACACATTTTAAAAACTACTTTTTTGAGTTCCTGAGACCTCAAAACGTAAAGATCTGGTGTTATCTCAAATTCGAAAATTTTATTGACTGCAGTAACCTCCCTTTTAACCTCCCCACTCCACTTCACCATTTAAAAAAAAAGGGAGGTTACTGCAATCACTAAAATTTTCGAATTCGAGATAAGACCGGATCTATACGTTTTGAGGTCTCAGGAGCCCAAAAAAGTGGTTTTTAAAATGTGTCTGTATGTATGTACGTACGTTCGTACGTACGTTCGTAAACACGCCACAGCCCAAACTACTCGACAGATTTAGCTGAAATTTGGTACGTGTGTATGTGATAACCCAACTTAGATCTTTTGGAGCCAATCGTGCAACCAGAAATGCCATTTTGGCACATCAACTTTTAAATTTTAAATGCAAACCCCCATTTTTCACGTCACGATAGGAAAGGCCTTCAAATTCTGCTTCTAAAAATGCATTTATTCTTACTGCCCTTTTGACCAAAAATAAAAAAGAATTGATTTTTATCGGACTTTAAAATCGCGGTACAGCCCAAGCCCCTGAACCGATTTGGCTGAAATTTTGCACAAGGGGATTGTATTACACGTCGAAGAGGTGAACAAATTTTGGATTCAATCGGCCCACGGAAAGTGCCGTTTTGGCACACCAATTTCGAAATTTAAAATTATTCTCTAATTTACCCATCCAAAACAAGTTTTTGAAAGATTTATTGTCACTATCGAGGTCACCATCAGAAAGGTCTTCAATTTCTGGTTTTAAATGAGACAAAATTTATTCGCATTTAGAACCCTTTGAGTAGAAAAATCGAAATTTTGTAATAACACTGAAACCACTTTATAGCCCAAACTAGTGGATCGATTTGCCCGAAATTTGGTAAATGGAGGTGAGGTGACCCGTTGAAGAGCTGAAAGGCTTTTGGGAGCAATTGGTCAACGGGAAGTGCCATTTAGGCATATCAACTTTAGAATCTTAAACAGAAGTCCCTGAAATCAAAGACCCACGCGTTGGGGAGGTTCCAGCCGCTTCTCTGCTGCATTTTTTTTAAGTCAAGTGGGGAGGTTAATTGAGGAATTTATTTCGAAAATATCATAAGGAGCAATCCAAGGACGGTTCTCGATTTGAACTGTTTGATGGAATATCCTTAAATTGAAATTGTACGTGTCGTTATGTAGGTACACCATTTTCAGTTGTAATCCTGAAAGTATTAAGTGTAATTCAGATTAGTTAAATGTATTTCAGAAACGGTAATTTATAATTCAGAATAATAAAATGATTTTCAGAAATCGCTATTTGTAAATCAGATTAGTAAAGTGTATTTCAGAAAGAGAAATTTGTAATTAAAAAAAAATAAAATGATTTTCAGAAATAGTAAATTGTAATTCAGAAAACATCATTTGTAATTTCGAAAGCATCATTTGAAATTCAACTTACGCTTTCTGAAGTACATTTGATGGTTTCTGATTAACAATTTACTATTCCGAATTACAAGTAACGATTTCTGAAATTCAACTTACAATTTTAATTTACAATTTACGTTTTCTGAATATCAACTCGCTATTCCGAATTACATTTTACATTTTCTGAATTTCAATTTATTATTCTGAATTTCATTTGACCGTTTCTGAAATCAACATTATACTTTTCCAATTACAACTGAAAATGGTGTAGAATGTAATTTTCTTCCTTTTATTATTATTATGATTATTTACTTACTTTTTTAATCCTTTGCACCTTCCTATTCGCCGATTTGTTTCCTTTTTCCCCTTAGCACTTGGCGGTTATAGCATCTGAAGGAAATAGGCATTTTAAGCTCGCATTCCCTTTTCAGCTCTTCGACGGACAATGAAATCTCCACGTACAAAATTTCAGTCAAATCGGTCCAAAAGTTTCAGCTGTACCGTGTTTTAAAAGCACCTTAAAAATCTTTTGAGCTTTTTAACAAAAAGGCACTAAGAGTGAATAAATCTTTGGAGGCAGAATTTGAAAGTCTTTCTTATGATCACGTCAAAAGTGAGGGTTGGTATTTAAAACTTCAAAGTTGGTCTTCCAAAATGGCATTTCCGTTTGCACGATTTAGCTCCAAAAGCTTTTCAGATCTCAGTTAGGCTATGAAATGCATATGTACCAAATTTTAGCCAAACCGGTCCAGTAGTTTGGGCTGTGGCGTCTTTACAAACGCACGTACGCACGTACATACACACATACATTAAAAAAAACATTTTTTTAGGTACCTGTTTAGGTACTCGTATTTCGGCGAGCTTTCGGTGTAGCAGAAAGCGAGCAGCTTCCTTTCCTGAAGAAGCTCCCAAGACGAACAAAACATCGCCTCTTTGGGTAGAATCAATATCAACAATTTTGTATGCACCTCATAGCGATTATGGCCCTCAACACATTTAAAGCCTGCTGTAATCCGTTTCCTTCGAAGTTTCATGGACATAAAATCGCGTCTCGGTCTATAAATAATCGAAAGTTTGCAATAACCCCCGTCGCTGACATTCACGAAAATCATAAAAATCAAATACCTATCATAACTGTTGCAGGTACTTTGCAAACGGGGAGTTAAACCTCCGGAATTTAGTAAAGCTCGGCGGGCGCATGAGCTTTCAAAGGAAGCAGTGTGCCACAAATACGAATAAAGCAGAATGTAACAGAGACCAAGCAGCGAGTCAGTAGTCGCGCTGCTGACTCGTCGTGCTTTTGTGTTTTTGCCGGCGATCCTGTAGAATGCACGCAGCTTTTTGCGGTGATTAAAGTAGATTAAAGTCTGTCTCCACGCAAATTAAATCATTTTTGCAGGGATGAACATCGCGCTGGGATTCTAAACTTTTTGTCACGGTGAAGTTTTTACCTGGTAAGTGACAACTGTTTAATTATCGCGGAAAAATGTTTTTAATTGTGGAGTGGCGCAATTAACTAGCATGAGATACTTTTTTGAATAAATTAAGAGACATGTAATTTCTCATGCGGACCTGGTAAATAATTTCCCAGCGACTGATCGCTTTTTTTGATAATTAAATTATTATAATTCTAGGATTTGTGTTTCTTGTTGATTTGAATTCTTAATCAGCCAAAGACTCGCTAAGAGCTAGAAAATTCCTCAGCAGAATATCGGCATTTTTGTTTATCCAGGCGATTCTTTCCTCGTTTTCAAACTTGGGGTTCTCCAATCTGTACAGAGAAAAACTTTGTGGATAGGCGCGCCCCTAATGATGCACTACATTTTTACTTCGATGCCCTGAAAGCGAATTATTAAAACTTTTTCCAGAGATCGTGATTAAATTGCTTTTTAAGCATTTATTTGCTGTTTCAAGCTGAAAAAGCAATGACCAACTGAAATGGCAACGTAAAAGTTTAACTAGCAGCGTTGTCAACAAATTTTGTTTAATTGATTGCTTTTAAAAATATTCTCTTTAATAATTAATAACCACCAATTACCAATATTTCATAATGAAAACGTAAAATGATATTATATTTTAATAAACTGGTGCACTTCAAATCGAAAGTGGTCTTTGATTTTTCAAAAAATTGTATATTTCAAACCAAGGTAAGAAAGTGCTGGCTTGTAGACCGAGGGCAAAGTTTATATACCGAGCCGAACGCAGAAAGAACTTGGTGTGTTAATTTTCAGTAACATTGTAGGCGAATGGACAAATTTTTACGAAGATCTAACAAGGGGGATGAAATTTAAGGGTTGAAACTTGAAATTTCTTCAAGTAAATGGTAGCATAAAATTACGGGGTTCGATAAATTTCGGTCAACTATACCTACGTAAAGGAAATGAAACTTTCGTCCTACATCACAACTAAAATAATTGCTACCGCTAATACAATTAATACTAGCTGTTATCAGTAAAGACTATCCGAAAGGTAATTTTTCAAACTATTTTTGTAAATATTCACGTTGAACTCAAAATTCAAAATACGACAACGGGGGAATTTTTTCATATGTGCGTAAGACGAAAGTTTAATTTCCTTTAGGTATATTTAAAAAAGGTCTTATGAGTTTTCAACTTAAAACCAACCCCTAGGCTCTTAACCCTAACTCTTTGCAAGCTGATAAATATATTTTTTCGAAACCCTATTGATTTATTTATGAACAACTGAAGTCAATAAATGCGCAAGGAGTTATGTAACACCGGAAAAATAAACTCACCCATGTAAACCATAAAAGGGTGAAATGATGAGGGGTTGAAAACTTGAATATATAAATCACCGCAATTTTTCAACGAATTGGATTAGGGTGGTGAAATTGAAAGCACTTCTTTTAGAGCATGTGGGGGTGGTGAAATAGGGGGTTGGATTTTAGGGGTCGAAACGTCCATGAAGTCCTGTAATTTGACACAGAGAAGCAATATCTTCTGTGAAACTGTGAGATCTTACACACTGCATCTTCGAGAAAGGGGTGGAAACTCGAATTTTCACTGAGTAATGTAGGGTTGAAATTAATACCATTCGATAGCTTTATATTGATGGTAAAAAAAGGGATTATTCATCATTCGCGAAAAACGGCCCTTAAAGGCGGTACAACCGCCTAAAATGCCGAAACACAAAAATGCGATAACTCAAAAACTGCTCTATGTATCAGGGCTGGATTTGGTGTGGTAATTTACAGCGACACTACTGTAGGTGGATAGGCAAATTTTCATTATGATCTAACAAGGAGGATGAAATTTAAGGGTTGAAACTGTAAATTTTTTCATATAAGTGGTGGAATTAAATTATGGGGTTCAATAGATTTCGGTTAACCAATGAAAAAAAGGCTTATGAGTCTTCAACTTAAAACCAACTTCTCCGCTACTAACAAGTAACAACCCCTAAGCCCTAGCAAGCAGAGTAAATACATTTTATAGCCCAGTCAAATTAGACAAATCGAGTGAAAAAAATCCCGGAGTTTTGAAATTTGGCATGGTTGTTCGCTAGTATCTACAGAACATCATACTAAAAGTACCCGAGGGTGGGGGGTGAGCGCGAGGGGGGGGAGCTGATTGAATGTGCGTTTTCTGCGTTTTTCGTATATATCTCCGTAATTACCAATCCTAGCGAAAATTATTTTATATACAAAATTAAAGCAGACTTCATTTCCTATCAAAACGGTCCTATTCGTTTTTGTCGTAGGATTCATACTTTAAATGTTATAAGCTTGACAATTTCTCATATTTACTTGGGATGGCTCCAGCCAAGGAGTTTAAGGTTTTGACCCGCACAAAAATAAAGTAGTACTGAAAATTGGCACTTATGCTCTACAGGTAGTCCTGAATGACGTGTCAAAAGTTCCGGAGCCTGCGGGGCCGGCGCCCTATTTCTTTGGTACCGGAAGGCCTTAAGTGATAGTCATACATTATTTTCCGTTTAACATGATTATTTATGAACCGATTTGATCGGGATTGGTCTCAAAATGACCACAACGACCTAGTCAATACTGATACTACGGATAGACTCCTGAAATTTTGAGATGAAACGTCTTTTTTTTTTCTTGGAGAAATCGTGCTCCAGAATCGGCTTTGTGTTGCTTTTTTGCGATTATTTCTCCAACGGCTTATCGGACGACAAAAATGTCTAGGATCTTTTCGTTGCAAATTTTATCCTGAATATTTCAGTTCCTACACATTTTTGTCGTTAAATAAACCATTGAGGAGATAATCGGAAAAAAGCAGCGCGAAGTCGGTACATTATTTTTCTCGGAGAAATCGTACTTCAGTACCGACTTCGCCCTGCTTTTTTCCGATTATCTCCTCAATGGTTTATCCAACGACAAAAATGTGTAGGAACTGAAATGTTCAGGATAAAATTTGCAACGAAAAGATCCCATACATTTTTGTCGTCCGATAAGCCGTTGGAGAAATAATCTCAAAAAAGCAACACGAAGCCGATTCTGGAGCACAATTTCTCCAAAAAAAAAAGGATGTTTCATCTCAAAATTTCAGGAGACTATCAGTAGTATCAGTATTGATTAGGTCGTTGTGATCATTTTGAGACCAATCCCGATCAAATCGGTTCATAAATAAGAATGTTAAGCTGAAAATAATGTATGACTATCACTTAAGGCCTTCCGGTACCAAAAAAATAGGACGCCGGCACCGCAGGCTCCGGAACTTTTGACACGTCATTCAGGACTGCCTGTAGAGCATAAGTGCCAATTTTCAGCACTACTTTATTTTTGTGCGGGTCAAAACCTTAAAACTTCTTGGCTGTAGCCATCCCAAGTAAATATGAGAACTTGTCAAGCTTATAACATTTAAAGTATGAATCCTACGACAAAAACGAATAGAACCGTTTTGATGGCAAATTAAGTCTGCTTTAATTTTGTATATAGAATAATTTTCGCTAGGATTGGTAGTTACGGAGATATATACGAAAAACGCAGAAAAAGCACATTCAATCAGCTCCCCCCCCTCGCGCTCACCCCCCACCCTCGGGTACTTTTAGTATGATGTTCTGTAGATACTAGCGAACAACCGTGCCAAATTTCAAAACTCCGGGATTTTTTTCACTCGATCGCCACTTTTTTGTCTAATTTGACTGGGCTATTATTCTGATTCTGATTTTTCGATAATTCAAATTCATTTTCATTAATTTTTAACCCATCCATAATTTTTCAACCCCTTCTCAACTCTCAAAAAGCAAAATTTACCCAGACTTACTTAACTACAGTTCATTTTCACCCCTCTGGACTTTTCATCCTTCTTAACAATTTTTCAACGCCCCGAGCGTTAATTTTGTAAAATTCGCGCAGTTTTGCCTTTTCTCGGTAATAAATTTTACTCGTATGGACTGTTGTTGCCTTGTTCACTTTTTCGACCCCCTTCGCAATATCTCAACCCCCAAGGGCCAAATTTGCATTGTCTTATTTTTGTGCTATTCTCTGTAATTCTGTTTAATTTTTCAACCCCCTAAGTGCTAATTTGGCAATATTTGCGTAATTTCGTTTTTCTTCGGTATAATAAATTGAACTCATTTGGATGATGTTTACATTTTTCACTCTTTTCATCCCTCTTCGCAATATTTCAACTCTTCAAACGCAAAATTTACATAATTGGGTTATTTTGGTGTTATTTTCCGTAATTTTACTTAACCACGGTTAATCCTCATATCATTTGACTTTTCATCCACCTTTACGATCTTTCGACCCCCTAAGTGCTAATTTTGCAAAATTCGCATAATTTCGATTTTACAATTTTCCAGTTTCGTTCGCAATAGGTATTTCACCCCCACAAAAGTTTTTATTGATTTTCATCCCCTTTCGCAATTTTTCAGCCCCCTGGGTGTTAATTTTTCAAAATTCGCCAAATTTTGTTTTAATTCCGTCAATTCTTTTCATTTACTCGTTTGGTTTATATTGTCATTCTTTTTACTGTTCAACCCTCAAAATTTTTGTTTTCTCTGTTAATTTTCTACTTTTTAATTCTGTAACAACAATTCTTTAACATTTCGCCTTTTCGACACATCTGTGCGTCTGCGGAAGCACTACTACTAGGTGCAGATTGATAAAATCTGCACCCGATTCCACCAGTAAGACCAGCCGCCCCTACATACACATTAACGTGATAAATATCTGCAAGGATGCACATTGCATTGATGTACATCTTCCGGAGGCTTTTTAACCGACTGGGAAAAATATTACTAGCAAAATTTGTGTCAAAAAAAAATGATTTTCAATTCCAAGCCCAGGTATTTACTTTGTTTACGGTTTCTAGAATAAAAATGATGAATGATAGGATCAATCATTCTTACACATTTCAATCCTGAATAAATCATGACAAATAGATGGGTATAAATGGATCAAAGGATTGTTTGTCCTCGATGAGACAATGAAGTGTTATTGATTTTTGTCGATCGAAGCTCTTCAATATGTAAATGCAACTATTATTGAAAGTTAACACGGTTTGACGGCAAGATAAGAGCGAAGCTTTGGTCATCAAGTTTTTGTTTTCGACCTTAATTACAAATCTGCTGGCCTCGCCTTAATTTGGGTATAATAGCGGTCCTAATCCCCGACATCAGTAAGATAACATCCAGAGCTTAATCTACCTACGCACGCACCTAAACTCTTGCACAGAAATTATTTTTGCTCGAATTTAGCACGCAATTGTTGAAGAGTTAAGAGATAGGTTTAAGTGCTTGAATTATTGTTGAAAGTTTTAAAGGTTTAACCCATTTCACTCCTTCACAATATCCTTAATCTTTACTCCGCTCTTTTGAATGTATATTCTCCAGACTCCTTTTCAGCACGCGAAAGCTCACTCTATACAAAACTCAATTTGCGTCAAACAATAATAATAGCAATATTGTATCTTCTGCCAAACGATAGGATTCTCGAGGCAATTTCAAAAAAGGGATACTCCATTTGATCGGAATGGAAAATCGTCATCCTCTTCCAAATAAATCTTTATTAACGAAAATCGCCCTCACTTTTTTATATCAACGGAAATCACCCTGGGTCGGGGTGATTTCCAGGAAAAAATCACCCTGGGTCGGGGTGATTTCCAGGAAATCGTCCCAGCAAATTTCAAGAGACGCGAACAAGCATAATTACGAAAAACTGAATTTACCTATTATTTCATACTGCAATAAATGCATGACTTTTTATTTAATTTATTTACTTCAGGCGATTTTCTGGCTGAATATCCCTTGTGTTTGGGATATTTAAGGAAATCTGCCCTTGCTGTCTGATACACGTGTTTGTTGCCCCAAGAAAACAGACCTCGCGCTACGCGCTCGGTCTGTTTTCGTTGCAACAAGCACTTGTATAACAGCGCGGGCAAATTTCCGGAAATATCCCTCACACGCGGGATATTATATACGAAAACAGCACAAATGTTAGGTACATAATTTAAGTTTTTTAATCACGAAATTTATGTACCTAATCTCTCATCTCCCTGTTTATGAGCTGTGGGAATCCGGGAAAAGGATGAATTCCTTCTTTTTAATTCTCTTTTCTCCCTGCAATTTAGATAATTAAATTTTGTGTCAAGTAAACAACGATAACACGCGTTCAATAGTTCTGAAATGAATGTGGTTTTACTGTGCTAAATGTAAGCCGTGATATGGCACATTGCAGCGATGAAAGCACAATTATTATTACACATTGTATACATACCTTGTCATGCAGACTGCTTTCTGCAGATGCTACTATCTACTCTCATTGTGAATTGTTACGGTAACAATCTGTCGCATGATGGTTCAAAAGCTGCGAGAAACTTCTTTGGTTGTCATGTAACGACATGAAAATAAATAAGATGACATAAATAACGCATAAATCTTGAGATGGCGCTGGGGAAATTACAGGAATCTTTTCATTCATCGAAAAGAATTGAAACGTGAAACTGTAAAAGAATTAACGTAGACGAAAAGATGGAATCAAAGGAAAAAATGGGCAGCTAAGGAAGCGGCTGGAACCTCCCCACTTGGTGAACGATCCTCAATAACCTATAAATTTCGAGTTTTTCAAAATTTTTATTTTTTTTTATTGCTAAGTTTGATTGTATTTTTGGAAACAGAATTTGAAGACCTGATAAAACAAATAGTGGTCATCTTTCAAATTTCATAGATGACATGCCAAAAAGGCACTTGTAATTGGCCGATTGCCACCAAAATTAAGTAAATTTTCCTACTTGCTATATTTAAATTTTGATCCACCAACCAGCGTTTTCTGGGATTTTTCAAAATTTTACGATTTTTTGCCAAAAAGGCACTAAGTTTGAATACACTTTTGGAAATGACATTTGTGCTGATAAAGAAAATTTCGAGTTTATTATTCAAATTTCAAAGTTGATATGCCAAAATGGCACTTTCCGTTGGCCGATTGCCGCCAAAATTAAATCAGCTCTTAGGCGGGTACTGGTATTTCTACCTACCAAATTTCATCCAAATCGATTCAGTAGTTTGGGCTATAACGTGTTATCTAATGTTGCTTCAAAATTTCGAATTTTTGGATTTTATGCCAAAAGGGCGCTAAGTGTGAATACATTTTCAGACACAGAATTTGAAGACCTTTCAAATGCTGATAAGAAAAATTGGTGTTTATCAGTCAAACTTCACAGTTAATACGCCAAAAGGGGACTTGGCAACAAAATTGACTAGGCCTACCATAAGACCAACACTAACCCCCATTCCAAATTTTATGAAAATCCGTTAGGCGGTTTTCGAGAAATGCTGAACACATACGTACGTACGCACATACACACAGACATTTTCTAAAAAACACTTGGCACTCTTGTTTTAGCTTATTCGCTCACTCGCTCGCTCGTTGTATCGCTCCTCACTCTGTCCGATCGATAACTTGAGAACGGATTGAGCTATTGTGCTGAAACTTGGTATACGACTTTGTCTCCTGAAAAGTAAGGGGATATCGAACCAGGGGGTGAGTTAGGGGAGAAAAACCGAAAAACTATGAATTGCAAAAACTCGGGAAGTAGTGGGGGTATCTTACTGAAAATTGGTGTGCACATTCGACCTTCAACTCTGTTGAATTTGAGCGGGTGTCAATTTCGGGGGATGAAATTTACGGGATGAAAACCACAAAAAATATGATAACTCCCAAGAATTGCACGCAGCTATTTGAAACCTGATGTACATATACATACTACGATGAAATCTTGCCGGGGATGCATTTTCCGCAAAATCTGACTGATGGGGTGGAAATTTTGGGTTGCAATTCGAAATTTCGCTTAATAACCATTGGTCAAAATTGACGTCATTCGATAGCTTTCCATTAATGCTTCATATAAGGTGTTATTCATATTTTGCAAAAAACCACTCTGAAAGGCACTACAACCCCTAATAAGCAGAAACACAAAAATACGAGAACTCCAAAACTACTCAACGTATCAAGGCTGAATTTGGTGTGTCAATTTACAGGGACAGAAGTGGAGGGATGGTCAATTTTTCATTATGATCTAACAAGGAGGATGAAATTTAACGGTTGAAACTCTAATTTTTTCCGGAAAATGGTGACAAGATAGGTCTCGGTCAATCCTTAAAAAAAAGTCTTGAGTCTTCAACTTAAAACCAGCCCCTAGATTACTAACAACCCCTAAAACCCAGCAAGCAGAATAAGTACATTTTCATAATTTTTTAACCCATCCACTGTTTTTCAATCCCTTTCTCGATATGTGAACCCTCATAAAGCAAAATTTAGAAAGCTTCTTTTTCGTGTAATTTTCGATAGTTCTACTTTTTAAATTGGTTGTGGGAAGGCTAACAAACGGACTCGAACGGATAAACATAAGGACATTTTTGATCTTTTAACCTCCCCAACCCCATCACAATTTTAAAAAAATGGGAGGTTACTGCAATCACTAAAATTTTCGAATTTGAGATAGCACCAGATCTTCACGTTTTGAGGTCTCAGGAACCCAAAAAAGGGGTTTTTAAAATGTGTCTGTGTGTATGTACGTACGTACGTACGTACGTTCGTACGTTCGTACGTTCGTTTGTAATCACGCCACAGCCAAAACTACTAGACCGATTTAGTTGAAATTTGGAACATAGGCATCTCGTAACCTAACTTAGATCTGAAAAGCTTTTGGAGCCAATCGTGCAACCGGAAATGCCATTTTGGCACATCAACTTTTAAATTTTAAATGCAAACCCCCATTTTTCACTTCACCATAAGGAAGACCTTCAAATTCTGCTTCTAAAAGTGTATTCATTCTTAGTGCCCTTTTGACCAAAAATAAAGAAAAAATTGATTTTTATCGGACTTTAAAATCGCGGTACAGCCCAAGCCCCTGAACCGATTTGGCTGAAATTTTGCACATGGGGATTGCATTACACGTCGAAGAGCTGAACAAATTTTGAATTCAATCGACTCACGGAAAGTGCCGTTTTGGCACACCAATTTCCAAATTTAAAATTATTTTTTCATTTGACCATTAAAAACAAGTTTTTGAAAGATTTATTGTCACTATCAAAAAGGTCTTCAAATTCTGGTTTTAAATAGGACAAAATTAATTCGCATTTAGCGCTGTTTGGTTCAAAAAAGCGAAATTTTATAATAACAGTAAAAATACATTATAGCCCAAAATACTGAATCGATTTGGCTGAAATTTGGTACATGGAGATCGGGTGACCCGTTGAAGACCTGAAAGGCTTTTGAAAGCAATTGGCCCACGGGAAGTCCCATTTAAACATATCAACTTAAAATTTTAAATACAAGACCTCATTTTTTATGTCGCCATTAGAAAGGCGATCAAATTCTGGTTCTAAAAATGTGTTCACAGTTTCGGCCATTTCAGTAGAAAATAGAGAAAAAATTCTTTCTCAATAAAAGGGAGCGGGCTGACAGTGGATGACATAAAGTGGCAGTTATTGTCAAAAAGGTGACAAAAGATTAACCTTAAAAGGAACATATTGTCAAATGTGATGGGTGATGTGCGAGGTGACGTCGGTATTTGTCAGAAAATTGCGAAATTAGTCAAGGATTAAAAAAATTCTGTTGAATTGACTACTATCTACACAGAATACAAAGATCCACGTGATGGGGAGGTTCCAGCCGCTTCTCTGCTGCATTTTTTTGTAATTCAAAGTCATTTTCATAATTTTTTAACCCATCCACTGTTTTTCAACCCCTTTCTCGATATGTGAACCCTCATAAAGCAAAATTTAGAAAGCTTCTTTTTCGTGTAATTTTCGATAGTTCTACTTTTTAAATTGGTTGTGGGGAGGCTAACAAACGGACCCGAACGGATAAACATCAAAGAGGATGATAATAAAATAATACATCACCCTTAAAAATAACTCGATTCTTTAATAATAAAAAGTTGGCATGCGACCGCATTACCGAAGAAAATCCAATTAACTTTCCATCCCCCAAATTGATGGACCTAAATGCAATTATACACCCTTCCATCAAGCTTTTCATGCGGGTCTCCAAATAACACTTACAAATAGATCAGATTTATATCGGTGGAAAGATTTAATCGCACAAAAACCAAGATGGATAAGAGCCGATCGAGGGAATTTGCAAGAAGTCATTTATCTATTTGACATAATAAATGACCTCATCGTGAAGAGATTCGACCACGACAGATTACAGTTTGAATTGGCGAGTGTTCTGGGAATTGGTAAATTAGCTGAACACATGCGACCCGAATGGATTCCAAAACTATTAAAATTCTTTCATTATTCCAGCAAAGACTCTCATCAAGCCCGGTATTCGATCCATAAAATTCCGAAGGGTTTATGTAGGTGTATTCAGCATATCATAGCTACATTTTACATGCCAGGAGACATGTAATAAAACGCAATATTTCATGATGGAAAAGAAATCGTATAAAGAACGATTTTTAGAAGTAGGGTAATAAAACTCGATATTTGCAGGTGAACTAGAAATTTAAAAAATGTTTATTACACCAAAGTTTATTCTGGAATATTGCAGGGAAACTTCCGCGTTCCAGCCGAGACAAAAATCTCTTTGACAGCTTCTTATAGGGTTTAAACATCAAAAGAGCTGATCATTTATGTAGAGGTCGTTCAGTCGGAAATTGATTCTTCCACAACTCCGCTGCGATTAGCATCCAAATCGACTTCCTATCGTTTCCTGATTTTATAAAACTGGATATTTTCAATTTGAGTCGTGTAAACTTCGAGCTTATCCAACTGATTTTGTAGAATTGTAAATTTATTTTCGCGAAACTCCATGTATATTGTTTCCTCTGGAAATTTAATCAAATGGGATGACTCAAAACGGAAGTAAGTTAATACAGCATTATGCCACACCTCAACGACTGATGTATGTCCGCCCTTAAATCTTGTGAAAACAGGTTGAGTGGGAAATGGGAAAACAATTTTCCAGCAAATGAAAAATTCGCTCGAGGATTTAACGTCGAAGTTTCGAACCGCTCAACTAACCCTTCCATACTTGTCGATAAGACGCCGAAGGTTGGGCAGCCTGTCCAAATGTCGACATGAAGTTAGGTGATGTATCAATTTAATGACAAAACCAACATTGAAAGTTGTCCTTTTTGAATTTCCCGCAAAATTGATACGGGCAAGTTTGAAAAGGTCAACTTTCAATTTTTAATAATAGAATGTTATGTATCCAACATTTTATCACACAGGGTGAGTCTGAAAGACTCCAAATCCTTTATACCACAGAAATTATTGGTCAATTGTGATTCCTCTTGATGTTAAAAGCCGCCAAATTTTTTCATTTATAAATATTCTTTTTAAATACCTTTCGAAATATTTGAATTTTTGCACAGCATTGTTACAGACCAAGAAGCAACTGCTGATGGTACTTAAGACATTATCCAAAAAGCGGATCTCTGTTATACAGGGTGGCCCCGATATTATTTACCCTTGAACTTTTTAATGTTTGAAAATATTGCTAATTTGCCTTTGCGGCCATATTCCCCGTTCGATTCTAAAACTTTTTTGGCTCTTAAAATTTTTCGAAAAAACTAACCACTCACGAGAAAAATTGAAAAAACCGAAAACATGATGCAGGTAATCACCTTTAAACCAATGATGAGTCTACCTCATAAAAAAGTGAAATTACCATCAATGTTTTTTCTTCCGTTGTGAGCACAGATGTAGGACAACACCTTCAATGCAAAAAAACAGTTGAAATGTGATGCGTGTCAACGTACACTTTGATTTTTATTGAAATTGTAGGTTTAACACGATGATCATGTTTTCGGTTTTTTCAATTTTCCTCGTGAATGGTTAGTTTTTTCGAAAAATTTTAAGAGCCAAAAAAGTTTTAGAATTGAACGGGGAATACGGCCGCTTAGGCAAATTAGCAATATTTTGAAACATAAAAAAGTTCAAGGGCAAATAACATCGGGGCCAGCCTGTATATAGGGATCCGCTTTTTGGACAATGTCTTAAGTACCATCAGTAGTTGCATCTTGGTCTGTAACAATGCAGTGCAAAAATTCAAAATCCTACGATACACCTTCGAAAGATATTTAAAAAGAACGTTTAAAAATGAAGATCTTTGGCGGCTTATAACATCAAGAAGAATCACAATTGACCAATAATTTTTGCACCAAGCTTCTTCATTTGAACAGTAGATTCTGTGGTATAAAGGATGTGGATTCTTTGAGACTCACCCTGTATGTACGAGAGCGAAAAGTTAATAAAATAATTACTTTCCTAGATGTAGGTATACTGCATTATACCTAACTAAATTACGCTTCCCTTCATGAAGACGCAGAACGTACAATTTCTTGGTGGCATACTATACTAGTTAGTGTGAGCTCGTGCCCCTGAATACTAATTAAAGAAGAGGGAACAGGTACCTACATCGTGAACTTAGTTATTGTCAGTTTCAAATTTCTTGTTTTAATCAGGATTTTATGAATAAATTAAATTTAATAACCACCAAGATATAGTGAAATAATAGCAGTGATCAATTTTACATTGCAGCTGGAAAGACGCCGTGAAGTCGTTATACGATAGGATCGTATGATCGTAATATTATTCAGAGATATAAAATATTCAAATTTAGCAATAAAATTCGACGTACCTATTAATTTTGTTTGTATGGAAAATTCGCGTTATTGTTCTACCATTGAAATATTAATCCAGTTTTGGGGTTTATAATAATTCCGAGAAGCCACCTGATGCCTCTGCGCCTTGTATAAATTACAATTTACAGTATAACTTGTGTACTGAAGTGTCTCTAACCGTGGTATCGCTCTGTATAAATTTAGAAGTTTATTAAGCTGGAAGCACGTCTGCAATAAGATTGTTTACGTCCGATCCGATTGCTACATTGATCCACGGACCATTTTCTTCATTTGGGATAAAACTGGGTCAGAAATGCGATTATTTAGTGGCAAACATTAGTCGATGCACTCTTGGGTAATTATTCATTCGGTGGCTTTCTCGTTCAGTTGGCACAACCGTCACGCGTCTCACCAATTTAATAAAAACGTCGCATTTTTTAGTGCCGTAGCAGAATGCGGAGGTACTCTTGTCTTAGCTTATTCGCTCGCTCGCTCGCTCGATCGCTCCTCAGTCTGTCCGTCGGATAACTTGAGAACGGATTGAGATATCGAGCTGAAACTTGGTAGGCAGCTTCGTCTCCCGAAAAGTAAGGCGGGGATTGCTTTTGGGCCATATCGGACCAAGGGGGTGGGAGTTAGGGGTGAAAAACCGAAAAACTATTAATTGCAATAACTCGAGAACTAGTGGAGATATCTTGCTGAAAATTAGTATGCACGTTCGACCTTCAAGTCTGTTGAAAGTGAGGGGGTGCCAATTTCGGGGGATGAAATTTAGGGGATGAAAACCACAAAAAATATGATAACTCCGCAAGGGTTGCACGCAGCTGTCGGAAACTCAACGTACACACATATATCGGTGAAATCTTGTGGGGGATGCGTTTTTTCGTAAAATCGAACAAATGGGGTGGAAATTAGGGGTAGCAACTCGAAATTCCGCTTAATAAGTACTAGTCGAAATTGGCGTCATTCGATAGCTTTCCATTAATTATTCAAAAAAGGTGTCATTCATATTTTGCGAAAAACCACCCTTATAGGCGCTACAACTCCTAACATGCAGAAACACAAAAATACGAGAACTCATAAACTACTCAACATATCAAGGCAGAATTTGGTTTGTGAATTTCCAGCGACATTATAGGTGGATGGACAAATTTTCAAAAATATCTAACAAAGGGGATGAAATTTAAGGGTTGAAACTTGAAATTTCTTCAAGTAAATGGTAGCCTAAAATTACGGGGTTCGATAGATTTCGGTCAACTATTGAAAAAAGGTCTTATGAGTTTTCAATCTAAAACCAACCCCTGAGCCATTAACCACCCCTAACTCTTTGCAAGTCGATAATTATATTTTATTTATTTTTTCTGAAACCCTATTGGTTTATTTATGAACAACTGAAGTCAGTAAATACGCAAGGAGTTATGTCACACCGGAAAAATAAACTCACCCCCGTAAATCATAAAGGGGTGAAATCATGAGGTGTTGAAAACATGAATCTACAAATTACCTTAATTTTTAAACGAATTGGGTTAGGGTGGTGAAATTGAAACACAACTTCCTTTAGGGCATGTGGGGGTGGTGAAATAGGGGGTTGGAGTTTAGGGGTTGAAACGTCCATAAAGCCCTGTAATTTGACACAGAGAAGCAATATCTTCTGCGAAACTGTGACATCTTACACACTGCATCTTCGAGAAGGGAAGATCGAATTTTAGGAGAAAATTATCGAAGGGGATGAAAGTTAGGGGTGGAAACTCGAATTTTTAATGAAAAGAATGTATAGTTGAAAATATTACCATTCGATAGCTTTCTATTGATGGTACAAAAAAGGTCTTATTCATCATTCGCGAAAAACGACCCTTAAAGGCGGTACAACCCCCTGCCGAAACAAAAAAATGCGAGAACTCAAAAACTGCTCAACGTATCAGGGCTAAATTTGATGTGGTAATTTACAGCGCCACTGTAGGCGGATGGGCAAATTTTCATTAATATCTAACAAGGGGGATGAAATTTAAGGGTTGAAACTGGAAATTTTTTCATGTAAGTGGTGGAATAAAATTATGGGGTTCAATAGATTTCGGTCAACCATTGAAAAAAGTCTTATGAGTCTTCATCCTAAAACCAACCCCTACGCTACTAACAACCCCTAAGCCCTAGCAAGCGGAGTAATATATTTCATTTATTTTTTTTTTGCTTTCTTCTAATTTGTTATTAATTTAAAGTGATTTTCATTAATTTTTGACCCATCCACAATTTTTCAACCCCTTTCATGATATGTGAACCCTCAAAGAGCAAAATTTACCCAGACCGCTTCTTTTTCGGGTGATTTCCGCTGGTTAATTTTGTAAAATTCGCGCAGTTTTGCCTTATGAATTGTTCTTGCCTTTTTCACTTTTTCGACCCCTTCGCAATGTTTCAACCCCCAAAAGTCAAATTTGCATAATTGGCTTATTTTCGTGTTATTTTCTGTAATTCTACTTAATTACGATTAATTCTCATCCCTTTTAACTTTTCATCCCCCTTTACAATTTTTCAACCCCCTAAGTGTTTATTTTGCAAAATTCACATAATTTAGTTTTCCTTCGGTAATAAATTGAACTCAATTGGATTACGTTTATCTTTTTCACTTTTCCAACCCCCTTCGCAACATTTCAACCCCCAAAATCTAAATTTGCATAATTGGTTTACTTTCGTGTTATTTTCTGTAATTCTGCTTAATTACGATTAATTCTCATCCACTTTGACGTTTCATCCCCCTTTACAATTTTTCAACCCCCTAGGTGTTAGTTTTGCCAAATTCGGATATTTTCGTTTTTCTTCTGTAATAAATTGAACCCATTTGGATGATGATTAAATTTTTCACTTTTTTCATCCCCCTTCGCAATGTTCCAAGTCTTCAAATGCTAAATTTACATAATTGGGTTAATTTGGTGTTATTTTCCGTAATTTTACTTAGCCACGGTTAATCCTGATACCTTTTGATTTTTCATCCACCTTTACGATTTTTCAACCCCCTAAGTGCTAATTTTGCAAAATTCGCATAATTTCGTTTTTCGACGGTTATAAAATTGAACGCATTTGGGATTCAGTTTACCTTTTACAATTTTTCAGTTTCCTTCGCAATAGGTAGGTATAAGTGCTTATTTCAACCCCCACAAAAGTTTTAATTGCATAATTTTGTTATTTTAGTGTTTTATTTCGTAATTCTACTTAATCCACACTTCATTTTCATTCCTCTTGACTTTTCATCACCTTTTTTCATTACCTTGGACTTCTCATTCCCTTTTTCAACCCCCTTAGTGCTAATTCTACATACCTACTTCTTTTTTGTTAACTCTCTACTGTTTAATTATGTACGGCCAATTTTCATAATTTCGTCTTTTTAACACCACTGTGCGTCTGCGGAGGCACTACTACTAGGTGCAGATTTATAAAATCTGCACCCGACTCCACCAGTAAATTCAGCTCGCCCCTACATACACATTAACAAGGTAAACATCTACAGGGACACACATCGCATTGATATACATCTTTCGTTGGCTTTTCTTATTAGTGGAAGCTATCTATCTTCTTATCTTAGTATTGAGGTCATGCTGTTAGTTCTCAAGAATTATGGATTAAAAATGAACAAAAAATCTGATTTTTAATGTTGAAATGGAGTAATGACAAATCACAAGAAGTACGACCTAATTTCGAGTCAGCTGTCGAGGGTAAATAATCGCTTGATCACCATAAGCAGAAAAGTTCTATTTTCTATTCTGAATTCTATTCTATTTTGAATTTTTGCACAGCATTGCAACTACTGATGGTACTTAAGACATCATCCAAAAAGCGGATCCCTGTTATACAGGGTGGCCCCGATGTGATTTGCCCTTGAACTTTTTTATTTTTGAAAATATTGCTAATTTGCCTATGCGGCCGTATTCCCCGTTCAATTATAGAACTTTTTTGGCTCTTAAAATTTTTCGAAAAAACTAACCACTCACGAGGAACATTGAAAAAAACGAAAACATGATCATCGTGATAAACCTACAATTTCAATAAAAATCCAAGTGTACGTTGACACGCATCACATTTCAACTGTTTTTTTGCATTGAAGATGTTGTCCTACATCTGTGCCCAGAACCATTGCTCACAACTGAAGAAAAAACATTAATGGTAATTTCACTTTTTTAAGAGGTAGGTTCATCATTGGTTTTATGGTGATTACCTGCATCATGTCTTCGGTTTTTTCAATTTTTCTCGTGAACGGTTAGTTTTTTCGAAAAATTTTAAGAGCTAAAAAAGTTTTAGAATTGAACGGGGAATACGGCCGCAGAGGCAAATTAGCAATATTTTCAAACATAAAAAAGTTCAAGGGCAAATAACATCGGGGCCACCCTGTATAACAGGGATCCGCTTTTTGGATGATGTCTTAAGTACCATCAGTAGTTGCATCTTGGTCTGTAACAATGTTGGGCAAAAATTCAAAATCCTACGATACACCTTTCAAAAGATATTTAAAAATAACGCTTAAAAATGAAGATTTTTGGCGGCTTATAACATCAAGAGGAATCAGAATTGACCAATAATTTTTGCACAAGCTTCATCATTTGAACAGTAGATTCTGTGGTATAAAGGATGTGGAGTCTTTCAGACTCACCCTGTATAGGCAGTTATGATTCGCATGCTAAAAACAGTTTGGAATTAAAGATTTCTCGAAAAATTCCTAAGATTTTGTCAATAGCTTTCTTTCGGACCGGAAAACATTCACTTTCTCGCTTAGGCACATAAACTACATTTGCATTTGGCTCACAACATAAATATTTCAGGCAATTGAGACAGTTCCAAGGTGCGCCCTGCAAAAATATTTTCGTGTTAAAATGTTGCCTGCCTCTACACCTTCTCGCGTCCTTTTAATTCATTGCCACAAAGTCGCAGGTCTGAAAATGTTACAAAATTATACGAATAGGAAGAGATAAACAGGAAAAATTTATTTAACCCTCCCGTCTGTGAAATAAAGGGTTAGGATTCACACGACTGCCCTGCTCCCTCAACCTTAAGTGTAAACTTTGTAACTTCCCAGTCAGCTAGTAAATCGAATTCTACTCCTGGCCTATGTCAATTTAGAACAAAGAATTTGCAAATGCCAAGCTTAGGATAAATTAACTATTGAATAAATTATTTCAGCTCAGGTGAAATTACTTTACTTTCTGTTTTACATTCTATTTAGGTTCGCCCCGTAAAACATAAAGGACCTTAATTCGGGGCTGAAGTATCACTGAAAATTGTAGGATTATAATCTTATTATTATATTCTAAATTGAGATAATAGCGTTTCTCCTTATATTTTTTTGTTTTTTGGTCGGTTGATGTAACTAAAACTGCACTTAGAATGCTATTAGACCCCTAATGTGCTTTGATGTAAATTCTTAACACACCCTTCCCCCCAGAATTAACTGAATTATTTAGTCGAATCGATTTAGCAATTGAGGAGTTTAATTTACCGAGATAAAACCTATTTTGGCCAGAAAGAAACAGTACACAAGAAGGAAGTGAAAATAACTGCATAATTTAGAGGAAAATAAGCGGCAGTATTTCATGAAACGAAGCATCCGGAGACCTCTTCAACTTCCCGCAGGAAAATTTCCTGGAGCACCTCCAGTTTCTAATTAGTTAAATACATGTCCATTAAATTCGCAACTGATGTTATCATTCCCTCTTCGGATTGAACAATATGAAGCTTATTAAGGGATTTTAAACCAGGAAACAAAGGGCCGTAATGAAACCGAAATTTAATCCAACCAGTGTCGTAAATCAATTGCGGAATTAAGTTTTCCCGGTGAATTCTTACCGCGAATGACATGTCCCGGCCAACATTTATTGAACCTGAAATTTTCTCGTTTAAATTTCTCCTTTTGCGCACGAAACGGGTTTAAACTTCAATGGATTAGTGGAAAAATTGATTTAGTGCTTTAGGAGAATGGCCTGGAATTTGCAGCCCTTATGACACTAGGGAGAATAACAATTAAGTTTCAGTTTTATTTTGTCTTCCAAGCACGTGTAGCATGTTATCTTAACCCCACAGCATCCTCTGGTAAAAATAATTTCCCCCACGAGATGAAATATCACGTAGAGCTGTAATTGATTTTTTTAAAGCCGCTGTTTTAATCTATTTCATTAGGGCTGAAATAAATTTGAATTTACATGACTGAATTACTCAAATATTTCGTTTGAAAAAAAAGGGGCGCTATTATTTTTTTGTAGAACGATAGACTCTTATTTTTAACTCATGTCTGATTATTTCTTTTCTTTGGCATGTGTCAATGATTTTGTTAAACAATTAAATTTTGACTTTTAGTTCCAAAGCGTTTTTTAGATTTGTGCATTGCCTGTCTTTGTGTCATCAGTTATTACATGTTTTGACAAAATTTATATTACAAAGGGGGAAGTGTAGGCCTCATTCAACAATAATTAAACAGTTTCAATAGACAGATGCCTATTATTAAGCCCTTGCGCATTTACTTTGGCATTAAACCCTCAAATTCAATATCGCCATACATTGCAATCCTGTCGAACTACATGCATTCCGCAAATTGTCGAATTACTCACCGAAACTGTTTATCATCGTTGGCAAGTTCAAGCATTAAATTACGAAAGAATAGGGATAAAAATCGATTTTGTCGCTTTGGTATCCATCATTCTTACTCTCGCCGATAGGTTAAGACGAGTCGCTGCAGCGAACAATTTTTATTGAATTTTCCAAGTTACAAGAATAAAAAAGAGCCGATCTTCGTTAATTGCTTGATTTTTCTCACTGGATAATTAATCACAGGAAAGTAAACACTGTCTTCTGCTGTCGACAAGTTTTTATCCTTAATCAGAACGAATTAAACACACCATCCGATTACTTACAACAAAGTCATTCGTCTGTGTGCGTCCCTTTATCTCGCGGAAATGGCCCATCCGTCTTCATAATTGTATCACATTTTTCCATTACTCGTATTTTCTCGAAATGGCCACGATGTATAGGGTGTTTTTAACTTCTACGCTTTGCGGAGCAGTTACTAAAATCGATCGAAAAATGGAATCGCCAAAAACAAAAAATCTTTACCTTTCTGTGTCCTGGAAGTCCAAAAAAGTGGTTTTTGAAAAATGTCGTGTCTGTAAACACGCCACAGCCTAAATTACTGAACCGATCTGGCCGAAATTTGGCACTTCACTTTGTGTGATTTAAGCAAGAACTGGCTAGACTTTGGGCCAAATCGACAGACGGAAAGTGCCGTTTTCGCACATCAACTTTAAAAATTTAAAACCACTATTTGTCATGTCACCATATGAAAGCTCTTCAAATTGCACTTCTAAAAATGTATTCATACTTGGTTCCCTTTTGGCAGGTGCAGATTTTGGGGCTCTACATGCAAAAAAAAGAACGGTTAAAATTAACCAAAATATGTGGGTGGTTCCAGTTAAAATGAGACACACTGTATAATTGTATATTTTTATTATGGAATTTGATACCTGATATCGTTTCTTTAAAATTACGTCCTAAGCAGCATTTTTAAAATTTTTTGCCCAAATGTTAAAATATCTTCCCTTGGAACTGAGTCGCCAGAAAAGTATCTACATATAATGGTTTTTTAAATTAAAATGAGAAATTATAAAATCATAAAATCGTATGCTACCAAAATAACAGTCGTTTGTAGTTAGATGCATACTGTATTAAAAAATAGCGTTTTGACATATGTTGACGTTTTGAACTGTGGAATAAAATTTCTCTTTATTTGTTTTTGCTTTTTCCAAACCTAATTTCCACAAACTGATAAAATTTCAAAATAGTTTTTGGAAAATGTAATCTCGCAGTAACTTGGATCAAAAAAATAGAGCCTAGCCACTTTCTAACGAACGCAGCGTTAGTGTGAGTGAAGCTTTTTTTCTGTTGGTTTATAGACGGGTTTTCAGTTCCGTCAAAATTCTTGCCAGTGTCAATCAAAAGTAACAATATGGAGGTTGCGAGTGGTCATTGTTAATTATTGTCTTTGTTTTTACTTTTTGACACTGACAGTCATTTTGACGGAACTGTGAGAGTGAAGACCCGGTTAGTAAACTAACCGTTTTGTCACTTGAATAGAAAATGAATAGAGAGTATATATTTTTTGTCAAAATTTCGGTGATCCTTATAAAGAATAATGGAAAACGCGCAAAAACGCGTTTTCCGCTATTTTTTATAAGGATCACCGAAATTTTGACAAAAAATATGTACTCTCCATTCATTTTCTATTGAAATGACAGAACGTCAAAATTTGAATTTTAGGTTGGTATGAGGGAATTTAGCAAGGAATTTTACTAACAGGTGAATTGGTAGAACCGATTTCAATGCATGACAAAATGTCAAAATTTTGCAATTGCTCTGAATTGGCCCAAAATGGCCATTGTGTGCGTGCAGTTTTGAGTAAAGTGCAAAGAAAAATATTCACGAAAAAGCCTCAGGTACTTTTATCTGCGACACTGCTGCTATTAATAAAAATAAACCCTAGAAGATTTGGGTTATGTAATATGTTTTTGCTTTCCCATATAAAATTTCGATCAAATTGTCAAAAGTACGTACACTCCCGTACAAATTAGGGTTGCACAGTTCCAGAAAAATTTTAGTTCTTTCCTTAGTAAATGAAAGGATTTTAATAATAATAATAATAATAATACATTTATTGAGATGTAATAAGCAGCACAATATAAATAAATTGCATTCTGCATAATAAAATAAAATAAAATAACAATGCTAGTAGGTATTACAACACTCAAAAGGATAGGAACAGGTTATATCCTGATTTAATCCTACCCAGGCAAACTGGAAAAAGCTATTACGCACAACATGTTGTGACGACAAGAAAAAAAGCAAAAACTAAAACATCTGAATGTCAATGGACAATTGCTCTCCCTTTAAGAGTGAATCTTTCAACTTGGTGATAAGTGAACGCTCAGAAATATCGACATCATAACTTAAAGCGAAAAAATTGAGTAAGCAAGCAGCCAAATAAGAAAACGAACCTCGGTAACTGGATGAGGTATAAGTACCCAAGTAACACAAACGTATTTATAAAAGCTGCAAGAACATCTACACAGGTAATTTATAAAGGTTTAAGTTTTATAAGAAAGCTGTAAGAGCAATTACTCAGTACTTATAAAGCACTTATATACCCAAAATAGGCGCAGCTTATAAAGTAAGTTTATAAGAGTTGCACCTACAACACTTAAACAACTTAAACACTCGGTGGTTACGTTTTTACAGCATCTATACAGGTGTTACAAAGTATTTATACAGTAGAATACCTGTATTATAGCGAACTTTAATACAGCAAAAACGTGTCAATTGGACAGTAATATAAAACATTTTAGCTGTATATCTACTGTACAAAGATACCAATTTGTTTTATTAATAATTATTCATCAATATGGGCTTCCATCTTTAACAGGGAGCTTTTGTTATAGTACAAATAAATTTTAAAATACACTGACTGTCAAAATTTGCATCAGAAGGCAGAATCTAGGTGCGAAGAAAATTTTGCTGTATAAATATACTTCAATACTCGTAAATCTAACAATGCCCCTCGAAAATTGTGCGGATTTTGTGGTCTTTAAAAAAAAAATTAAAAAATTAAATCAGCAGGCGGAGACCAAAATAAAACTGACAATTAATATAGTATGTCCTTGTTATCAGAAAAAAGTATATTAAGCAAATTCACGGAATTTACGACAATATTTTTAAATAATTTGCTTGATTTTACTGCAATAGCAAAATGGCCGTCACCATATTCCACTCATTGAGTCCAAAAAATATGGCCGTTGCGAACAACGCAGGTAAATTAATTTATAAAGGCATTGAATACAGGTAAAAACCTCAAACAGAGCATTATACCTTTATAAGACATTTTTAAAGTATGCGCCTTACTAGTGTAATACAACATTTATAAAGACTCTTTTTAAAGCCTGCTGCAAAGTGTATATAGCTTAAGGAGCCTAAAAGCTGCAAAATTAAGTTGTAAGAATATTCTTACGACTCTATTATACAGCTTTTATACGGAAAATAATAACCTCTATAAAAGGTTTATTAAATAGCATATAAGAGCTTATACAGGCATTGTACAGGCACTATAAATCTAAAATGCTAACGTGGAAGGCTAAGACTGTATAAGCATAGTCACGTGAGCCTTTATAAAACTGTAATAAAGGCTTTATAAAGTTACTTTATATTTTTGCTCGGAGAATGTTCTAACAGCTTGTATAAAACACCAAATTGTTGTTGGCAGTAAATTGCCTCCGAAATAAGCTTTAATACAACCGATAAGAGACTTCTGCAGTTATTATAAAATAGGTATACAGCTTTAAGTGTTATGATTGTGGCATCTGTGTTACTTGGGTAGGGACGCTAACCATGAGCTCAGTGAACCTTAAAGGACGATCATGAACAGCAGAACGAGATGTAATTTTGCGACTTAAATAGGATGGAGAATTTTTGGATTTAATTTTAAGCACAAAAGAAGCAAAATGAAGTAAACGACGCTCATTCAATCTTAACATACCAAGATCGCGAATGTAAGGAGTAATGTGATGAGTGTAAGGGACAAAAACAGTAAATCTTACACACTGATTTTGGATTACTTGTAAGCGGTTCTTCAGTTGAAGAGTAAGACAAGAAGCGTAGGCAATATCCGCGTAATTTAAATGGGAAAGAACAAGCACCTCTACAAGTAGTTTTTTGGTGTCTCGGTCTAAGTCTTTATAGAAAGGTGAAATTTGTCTTAAGGCTAAAAACGCTTTTCGACATACGGAATCCACTTGCTCAACGAACTTGAGAGATGAATCATATAGGAGACCCAGATTTTTCACTACGTTGCAGTTTTGTATGACAGTACCATTCAAATTTATTCTGAAGTCGTCTCCAATCTGAGCAAGTTTTTTCGCAGTACCAAACATAATAGTGTTACTTTTTGCCGCATTTAGAAGCAGAGAATTTTTAGTAGTCCAATTAAAAATTTCATTTAGGTCAGCCTCAATAATCGAAAGAGATTCTGGTAACTTTTCAGGTGGAAACGTAAGAATGACTTGAACATCATCCGCATAAATATACAAGGAGCAGTGATTAGTGACCATCGCTATATCCGCAGAGTACACAGAAAAGAGAGTTGGCCCTAAAACAGAGCCCTGCGGAACTCCAGTTTTAAGGCACAAAGGGGTCGACAACTGACCGTCAAATGAAGTATACTGAATCCTGTCATTAAGATAGCTGGTAAACCAACTCAACGTGCAGTCTTTAACTCCGTAATACTTTAACTTACTCAGTAACAATCTGATGTTCAAACTATCGAAGGCCTTTGACATATCGAGTAGAGTAAGCGAAGTCACGTTTCCATCATTGAACCCTTGCAAGATATCATCTGTGAGTGAGCATAAAACTGAAGAGGTACTGTAGTTCTTCCTGTAAGCAGACTGAGTGCTAGGTAGTATAGAAGATTCAGAAAGATAATCATTGAATTGGAGAGCAAGAACTTTTTCAGCTATTTTAAGACAATTTGAAAGTAGGCTAATAGGCCGGTAGTCACTCAGATTCGAAGGGATGTTTTTCTTAGGAATAGGCTTCACCAAACAAGACTTCCACTGAGGAGGAACCCGACCAACCTCAAAGGAGAAATTGATTATGTGAGTCAATGGATTTACAATAAATTGCGGCGCAATTTGAAGCATTCTGCCCGACAGTTGGTCAAATCCCACGCAGTGGGGCTTCAGCTGGTGGATTAACTTGTCAATAATTTCCGGCGATACAGGACTAAAAACAAAACTATTATTATCGTCTTGAACACCCGTCTCAAAGGTCTCCAAATAATCACTGTCAACCGATAATGATGGAATGGAATCTACAAAATAATCATTGAAGCTATTAGGACTATACTCCGCAGACATCGAGGTATCGACTTTTTTATCTTTGACAATGCCCCACGATTTTAGTTTGTGCCAAAATGCTGCACTGTTCTTTTTAACATGCCTAAGGTTAAACTTGTAATAAGCTTGTCTTTCACGAACAAGAGCTTCATTGTAATAATTTCGCAGTTGACAAAAATACTCTCGATGAGCATCACTTTGCGTCCGCTTAAAGCGACTCCAAGCTTTCTGTTTCAAATTCTTAAGAGTTCTCAGGGTATCAGTGAACCATGGTTTAGTGCGATTATTAATGCAAATTTTCCTATAAGGTGCATGCTTATCAAAGAGGGCTAAAAAGCATTCATTAAAAAAATTTACTTTGGATTCAACATCAGGCAAAACATAAATAGCATTCCAATCAATTTCCAGAGCGTCCTTGTTAAACTGTTCTTTGTCAAAGTGTTTGAAAGACCTCACTGTCCTAATACAGGGCTTAATTACGTAACCTTCCAGATTAATTGAGCACTGAACAACATTGTGGTCGGAAAAGCAAATATCCAAAACATCAGAAGTGATAGTTGAAACATCAGCGCTAACTAAAATCAAGTCAAGTAATGTCTGAGAATTATTAGTTACTCGGGTAGGTGCAGTGACAACCTGCCTTAAATTATGTACATTTAACAATCGATTTAGGTAAATAGTAGAAGGAATTGGTTGCAAAAAATCAGAATTAAAATCTCCCAGAAAAATATAGTTTGTAAAATTATTCAACAAAAGAAAGCCAATAATATCGTCCAACAAAGAAAAGTGAATATGATTGACATGAGGTGGTCTATAAAATGCCCCAACCACCAAATTGCTTCCCTTAAGAGGGACTTTAACTAACAAAAATTCTATATTAGCATTTGAGAAAGGCGTATGAATCAGAGAGCACTTAAATCTAGACAAGGTGTATATGGCAACTCCTCCACCCCTAGTTGGCCGATCCTGACGAAACACGTTATAGCCAGGGATAGATACAGCATCATTCGGTATTAGATCAGTAAGCCAAGTTTCGGACAGCGCAATGGCGGTGAAAGTATTGCCACTAACAAACTCCTTGATTGAATGAAACTTATTAAACAACGAACGCACATTAATATGACAAAAAGATGAAACCTGACTAACCTGACTATTGACAATAACTGGTGTTGAGTTAACTCGAATACCTACTTTCTGGCGTTTTTTGTTTCAGTTTGAACTATTTTAGGAACACCGTTTATGTATTTAATTGTCAACAAAATGTCGTTTCCATTCGCCTTCTGCAGTTCTTGTTGTCCTTTGAGGTCCTCTCTAAGTTGATTCAAGAATCGAATCTGATCAGGCGTCTTGTCGTCATAAATCCGAATATTCCTGAAAGTCCCGGCTGACAGCTTATGTTTATTTTTCAAAACCAGAATTGCCACATCAAATCAAATCGCTTCTTAAATTTTTCTGAGTAATATTAACCAAAATTTTGAATTATTACATACCTACAGGGTGTCTCAGAACGCTCGCACCATATTTTAATCGAGTATTCACAATTAAATTTTGAGTTAATTCGTGTTTTTGAAAATTTCCAGGGTCCAATAGTTCTCGAGTTATAACGGATTTGAGAGGACCAATCAGCTTTAGGCTCTGAATTGCTACAATAGGCAATTTAATGTGAGATGCACTATTTCCTAGGTAACAAGATACTATCAATGAAAATTTAATATTGTTGTATCTTGTTACCTAGGAAACAGTGCATCTAACAATAAGTTACGTTATGAAGCAATTGAGAGCTGAAATCTGATTGGTCCCATTAAATCTCTTATAACTGGAGAACTGTTCGACCCTGGAAATTTTCAAAAACACTCCATTAAAAGGTGGTGCGAGCGTTCTGAGACACCCTGTATAACAATTTAGAAATACCGCTCCCACAAATTACAAACCTTCATATCACGCAACGGCATAAAGTGCACATATACGACAGTGTAAGTAATTCTAAACGAACGATATTGTACCGGATCGAAAACCTTTTTGACTTTAGTGGCATTTTTTCGAAAAAGAGGCAAAAACGCCCTTTTTTGAATTTATTGTAGCAAAAGAGCATATTCTTCCTATCGGATTCGATAGCTACTGCATTGGCTAGTGCCCCTTTTCGAATTTTTCTTAGCAACAGAGCATATTACAGAATTCAATAGCTTTTGTATTGTCTGATCGAAAACCTTAGTCTTTTTTTTTCGAAAAATGTCATTTTAACTCTTTGTGTTGTTTTGTATTTGCCGCGTCCTCGGCAATGGCGACAGGGACTCGGAGAGCGGTCAATTTGCATTATTGTGCAGTTTGTTGGGATCGACACGTGTTATCATAATTCTATTATAATTCTCCGACCCGTTCAACCTGCTATAATCCTTCGAAAAGTGTAAATTTAGGGGCGAAAAGCCCCTCTTCAAATTTATGTTAATCATTCATTTTTTGTTTATAATTGTTATAATAGCTTGTTAAACGGTTAAGTTAACTGCAACAATAAGTAAAGCTTCTACCGTCTCCGAGACTGCCAATTCTTGTTAGTGCGATGCATATTGAAGCCACGACATATTTACACAAGTTATGAGCATTTTTGAAAAAGGCTAACAAGATGCTAAGAAATTTTTTGTTAAAGCTCTTATTTTTCCAGGATCATGTCCACCTAAAAATACCCTAATAAATCGCAATGTCCAGCCAGGCGGAAGGACGCTCTAACGTGGGCTCGGCAGGGCACGCAGGCCCTTCAAACACCAAAAGACCTGTTGTGCTCATCTATCCAACTGGTGAGTATCGTTTTTGTTAATTATTTCCAGCTCAGACTTCGTTTGTACTTTGCAGTGGCCCCAGAGACTGTCGTCATCCCGATTGTCTCCTGCATTTTGGGGTTCCCTCTTCTTGCACTTCTAGTAATTTGCTGTCTGAGAAGAAGGGCCAAATTGGCGAGAGAACAAGCTCGCAGGCGCAACTGTGATATTGAACACGGTACATTCTCTATTGTCAGGTTCAGCCCAGTACACTATTTAGGTAACTAGTTATATCTTAAGTTTCTTAAGTTTACTGTTTTATATTTCGTTAATCGTTTCTAGACAGTTTCTGTTACTTCCGATTTTTCTAGTTACATTTTTTCAACCCCACAACACCAGTAGAATAAGCAAACGGCGTTGAGTTTTTCGCAGTAGATCTCCATTTTAAATGGAATTATGTAAACGGGATTTCATTAAGCAGAACGTGCCTCATTGCACTTTATGTAGCTGTTTTCACTTAATTAAACTTTTATGCATATCTAGTGATATTTTAATAATGTTAAACATGGAAATAACGAACCAAGTTTGACACCGTGAAATATGAAAAGTTTCTGGTCGTTTTATTATTTAATGCCTGAGCCAGCGATGTTCACTATCCCGAGTCACGACCCGGGTAACAATTAAAGTTTTATAAGATTTCTACATGAAGCCGCCGAACGAGGCCTTTCATGAAACTTTATTGGTTTTATAGATTAACTTAAGAGCTGGTAGCTGTAAAACGTGTATTAGGCATTACTCTGCAAAAGTAATTTTCTTCCTGCACTAGGTGGAAATGAGATTTGTTTGCTTCTAGAGGATTGAGAAAGAGTCAGTTTTCTCGGCTGGCTGATTTTAAAGTCTTCGTCTTGGGTAAAGATACACAGGGTGTTCCAATGAAAACTTTCCATCCGAAATACCAACCAACCCCCACTTAAAAATTTTAATTGAAATCGTTCACCTGTGGTGCGACATTTGAAAACTAATTTCATTGCGAATTCAATGTTGTAAAACTTTTTGATATCCGTTCACCTTCAGCGCCCTCTATGGTCTAATGTTAAATTACATTAGTGCCCTTTGTGATACACCATTTGAAAAGTCTTGAAATTCTCTGTAAACCGATGCAAACATTTTTGAAATCCATCAGCTCGTTCAAAAGTTATAGCATAAAAATTAAAGGATTTCTAGGCCCAAAGCCAGTTCATTTTCTTCAGTGAAGGTTTTACACCGTTGAATTCGTAATTAAATTAGATTTGAAATGATGTATCACGAGTGGGGGGTTGTCATTTCAAATTTTGTATAACATATAGAGTTCACTGTTAGCGGGTTTTACAAAAAAACTCCCGATTGTTCCATATTACCCCTTGCGTTTCATATATCCCGGCTCTACGGTACCTACTGTTGCTTGCCAAAAATGATGTTTTCAACTGCGAATTTATGAATAATTGTTTAATAGTTTTATACATATAGAAGGGTACAGTTCGAGTTTAATCCCGAAAATAAAGTTATTAATTTAGCTAATAATTTATGTCCTAGTTTCTGAAAAAAAATATTACAGAAATCACCTTTATGACTTCGTACTCTTTATATTAAACTCTTGGTAACAGTTAGTAAATTTACACTTTTTTAGAAAATTTCTAAATAAACTGCTCAACAATTCAATTGGTCCACCCTGAAATTTGAGTCGACTTCAAAATGCCGTAACTCCTCAACCAGTTGATCGATTTGACTAAACCTTTTTTCCACGGATAGCCCATTTCATTGGCTATTACATGACATATTCCACGTTTTATTCCAGGTCCCCTTTATTTGATATACAGGGTGTCAGAGGCGGGTACTGCAAAATGGCGAAAATTTAAACCACCCCCGATTCTGAAAGAAATTTTTCTAATTTTTTTTGCCTGCTTGAGAATACGTCTCAGGTCCATACCTCCAGACGTTTTTTTGAAACTTGCTCCATCTCCTCTAATTAGGGTGCAGGGCCAAAAAAACTGTTTTTTCACCGGTCGTTAATAGCGTCTTTACTTGTACACGAATTTTAATCTCCTGGGGGTCCTTGTAACGCAAGAACTTCACTCTAAATTGTCATAAATTCAAAATTATCCGGATATAAAATGTCACAGAAAAGGGGGCCCACTGAACTGAACACAAAATTATTCTGCGTCTGAAATGATCTTGATTAAAGACGGACCAAAATTGAAACGATGCCGTCGTAGAGCCATTCATCCTGAATATTTTAAGATGCTCTTCGTCTGAATTGGATCACATTTGGTGGTGCTGATACCAGTACTTTGGCTGACGGGTTTCGGACAAAAGGCAGGCATTTCGCACATCTGCAATTTCGTGAAACCAAGGCGACAAAAATTTTGACAAAGCCTGAAGGATCGTTACCTTGTCAACAAGGTATGGCTCTTTGTTTTAATTTTTGTCGCCTTGGTTTCACGAATTTAGGGGGCTGTATTTTGTCTGAAAACAGTCAGTTGAAAAGTTGGTTTGAGCACCGGTGATTATGATCCAATTCAGACGAAGATCATCTTAAAATGTTCAGGACAAATAGCTCTATGAAAACATCGTTTCAAATTTAGTCCGCCTTTACTTAAAGATCACTTCGGAAGCAGAATAAAATTGGGTCCATTTCAGCGGGCCCCCTTTTCTGGTTCGCCTTGTTTAAGATTAATTTTGACCTCATGGTGTCCTAGACTAAAGTTTTTACGACACAATGACCTCAAGAAATTAAAAATTGAGTAGAAGTTAAAGAGGCTATTAACTACCAGTGAAAAAACAGTTTTTTTGGCCCTGCACCCTAATTAGAGGAGGTGGAGCAAATTTCAAAAAAACGTCTGGGGGTATGGACCTGAGACGTCTTCTCAAGCAGGCAAAAAAAATTAGAAAAATTTCTTTCAGAATCGGGGGTGGTTTAAATTTTCGCCATTTTGCAGTACCCGGCTCTGACACCCTGTATATTAAATAAGGGTGACCTGCATATAACGCGGAACATGTCATGTCGAAGCCAATGAAATGGGCTATCCGTGGAAAAAAGGTTCATTCAAATCGATCAACTGCCTGAGGAGTTACGGCATTTTGAATTCGACTCAAATTTCCGGGTGGACCAATTGAATTGTTAAGCAGTTTATTAGAATCTCATTAAATACAATAAAACGAAGACAAACCAGCTGGCGGAAGCGCTATTTTATTTAATTAGGTCTTCAAAAGAAATAAATACGAAATTAACATTGAAGGGGCTATATCTAAGAATTTCTAAGAGTAATTGTTAGAGCTAGCCCCTTCTAGTTTTGCACTTTTTTTAGAAGATTTCTATTAGAATCATATTAAATTTACAATAAAATGAAGACAAACCAACTGGCGGAAGGAAGTTTTTTCAATTTGGACCCTAAAAAAAATTTAAATTGATGGGGCTACATCTAACAATTCGTAGGCAGCAATAATTATTAGATATAACCTCTTCTTTTAAATTTCCACTTTTTCATAAATATTATGATAGAATCTGATTTATTAAGGTAAAATGAAAACGGAAGACACTTTCAACGGGCAGAATTTAGATATAACACCTTCATTTAAAGGCCAATTTCTAACAATTACCGAAAATAATTATGGCCAATTCCTTTTGACCCGGAAATCATTCACTTTTTCGCTTAAGTACGTAAACTATTGTTTCATTTGCCACTTTCCGCCACAACGTTAGACCCATTTTAAAATATTGAACTGATTCTATTCCCCTCGCCAGCTTCCATCTATACAGCAAACATTTTGAAAAGAAAGCCCACCTAAAAGAACTCTCAAAGGGTCTGAATTTGTAAAGACTCAATATCATTAAACTAAAAGTCCCTGCATTTTTTTGGGATGCGAGCTTCAGATTCCAGATTAAAGGTTTAATATACACAAAAACGGTTCCGCCAAAAAATTCCAGTAATGTTTTAAGCAAACACCACAACGCTATCCATACAGCAGATTTATGATGAAATTCGACGGCAACATTGCAAAATGTAAATCCTTTTAATGCAAGTTTAATACTGAATATGAAGTGCCTCTGTGCGAGAACTAATAATAAAACCTATTGGAGATCATTTAATCCGCTTTAGTGGAGCTTTGCAGAGATCCTTATATTAAAATCCGGAATCTTCGGATATTAAATTAAATCCTGCCGACGCATCCACCATTCTTGCATTGAAAACTCAACGACGGTCACTGTAATTTGGACAATTCCTGATCGATAAAGCTGTTTTACCTAAGCAGGTCGCTCGACAAGGGCTGTTTCGTTAAGGTCTGAAAGGGCCATGAGTCGAGGGTTTCCTTCGCTAGAACTGGACACGGTCGTCGAAGAACGCTCTGATCCGGAACCGGAAGCTACAGTAATTGAAATGATGACACCGGATGGAGATTCTGAAAGCTAGCAAAAAGCGAAGGAATTTAATGCAGCTGACAGGTAATTATGTGCTTTTGATGATTTGGATTTAAAGTTCCTTTTTCGCCGGTAGTACATTTTTACTGCCTGTTTTGCGGCAGTAAAACGCGACTTTAACTGCCTAGGCAGTAAAATCGATTTTTACTGACTAGGCACTAAAAGTCGATTTTTTACTGCCGGCAGCAATAAAAATCGACTTTTACTGCCGCACGTGCGGCAGTAAAAATGCACTTTTTTTCGCCTCGTCTATGAAACTTCAGCCGCGGCAGTAAATCTGCAATTTTTTTGCCTTGTTAAACAAATAACTATTATGTGACTCTGAAATTTCGGAGGGGTTGCGTTACAATCTTATTTAAAGATTTGTGTTTTCCAACGCCCTCGAAATAACAAGCCGTCAAAACTAAGTTGTGTGCGACCAATAATCGCTCTCGAGATAAGCAGGCAAACACTTTTAATCCCACCTTATACTTCCGAGTCATAATAGTTATTTACGTAACTAGTTACATATGAAAAGTCCTATATTGTTCGACGAGCCGAAATATTTGCCAAAACGAGCGATAGCGAGTTTTGCCAAATTATGCGAGTCCAATAATATAGAGCTTTTCATAACTTATTACGTACTAATTATTTACCTAATTGCGTTTTGAAAAGTTGGATTTTACACAATTCGGTAAAATGTTGTACGGAATACGTTATGATCGCTCGTTTTGGCAAATATTACGACTCGTCAAACAATATAGGACTTTTCATAACTAATTACGTAAATAACTATTACGTAATTAGTTATGAAAAGTCCTATCTATATTGTTTGTCGAGCCTTAATATTATTGCCAAAACGAGCGATAGCGAGTTTTGCTAAATTATGCGAGTCAAACAATATAGGGCTTTTCATAATTAATTACGTATAGTCCAGGCAACGAATGCAAAAAATGGGGTTGTAAAGAACATGGAAGGGGGGAGAATTTTTCTCTTCGGGAATGTGTTGGGGGTAGTTAGGAGGTAAACATACTAAAAGTCCCCGCCCCTACCCCGCCCGCTTCAGGGGTGAGGGGGGTGGAAAGGTCCCTTTTTTTGGTTTTTCGCTTATAACTTGAAAATGGTGCGTCGTAGCGAAAAAATCCTTGTATGAAAATGAAAGCCTATAAAATTTTCTACAACTCTGCTATTACACATTATTAAGGACAAATGCACGGTTTTCGAGATATCCGCTCTCAAAAGACGGCAATTGTCAAAACGAACTTTTGCTTCTCATTCCTCAGTCTTTGGTTTTGCAGAAAAGTCGTCAGGAAGAAAGTTTTAGAGCGTTAAATTTCCTTCAAGAATATATATACAGGGTGGTTCTTTTTACACTGCTCATGGCTGGAATCTTCTAAACGGTAAGAGGTACGAAGTCGGTTAAATTACAGAACTATTGCGCTATTTAAATGTCACTTGGAGCTTTTATATTATTGATAGCTGTCAATTGAATGGCATAGTCAGAATTTTTTTAGGACTTCTAGATTTTGAGTAATGGTAGTCAACTTTTTATTCCTTTATGTAGCCATATTGTATTTTAACACTATCGGACACACAAAAATTTAATCAAAATGGACTTTTTTGACAAATCATCAAAATTTGAAAATTGACATGAGTAAGTTTTAAAATGAGCCTAAACCTACGAAAAAAATTTCAAAAAAGGACACCAACTTTTTTCATCTCTTATGACGTCAAAAACAATTGAATTTTGAAAGATAATATAATAAATCATGACATGTTTTTCTCAAAAAAGTTCATGCTAGCTACATTTTTTAAAACCGTCCGATGGTGTCAAAATTCAATATGGCGGCCATAAGAGAATCAACAGTTGACTACCGTTACTCAAAATCTAGAGGGCTAGAAAGTTTCTGACATAAAAAACTCGTTTTTTTAAAAAGTTGAATTGGTTCGAACGTTCAAGTTGGTTTTATCTTTCATTCGTGTGATTATCGTTCGTAATGACAAGTGTTTTGTGTGTGATGAAGACATCATACATTTTTTTAAATTATTATTATGCCTGCAGGTATTTTGATCTTTTTTTGGTAAAATAAATATGTAATTTTTTTATTCTCTTATGACCGCCATATAGAATTTTGACACCATCGGATACACAAAGAAATTAGGTTTTTAAAAATGTAACTAGCATCAACTTTTTTGAAAACATGTCAAAGTTCGCGTGGCACCATTTCAAGTTTTATTATATTATCGTAAAATTCAATTGTTTTTGACGATAAGAGATGAGAAAAGCTGGTGTACTCTCTTGAAATTTTTTTCATAAGTTTAGGCTCATTTTACAACTTACTCATATCAATTTTCAAATTTTGACGATCTGTCAAAAAAGTCCATTTTGATTACATTTTTGAAAAGCTAATTTTTTGTATTCGATGGTGTTAAAATACAATATGGCTATCATAAGAGAATAAAAAGTTGACTACCGTTACTCAAAATCTAGAAGTCCTAAAAAAATTCTGACTATGCCATTCAATTGACAGCTGTCAATAATATAAAAGCTCCAGGTGAAATTTAAATACTGCAATATTTCTCTAATTTAACCGACTTCGTACCTCTTACCGTTTAGAAGATTCCAGTGGTGAGCATTGAAAAAGGAACCACCCTGTATATAAATATTCTTGAAGGAAATTTAACGCTCTAAAGCTTTCTTCCTGACGACTTTTCCGCAAAACCAAAGACAGAGGAATTAGAAGTAAAAGTTTGTTTTGACAATTGCCGTCTTTTGAGAGCGGATATCTCGAAAACGGTGCATTTTTCATTAAAAATGTATATAGCAGAGTTGTAGAAAATTTTTTAGGCTTTCATTTTCATACAAGGGTTTTGTCGCTACGACGCACGATTTTCGAGTTATAAGCGAAAAACTAAAAAAAGGTACCTTTTCACCTCCCTCCCCCCCTGAAGCGGACGGGGTAGGGGCGGGGACTTTTAGTATGTTTACCTCTTAACTACCCCCAACACACTCCCGAAGAGAAAAATTCTCCCCCCTTCCATGTTTTCTACTACCCCTTCGTTGCCTGGACTACTACTAGTTATTTATGTAATTAGTTATGAAAAGTCCTATATTGTTTGACGAACCGTAATAGTTGACAAAACGAGCGATAGCGAGTTTTGCAAGATCATGCGGGTCAGACAATTTAGGCTTTTCATAACGTATTAAGTTCATTTTACCTAATTGCGTGAAATCCAACTTTTCAAAACGAAATTAGGTAAATGCTTTAACTAAATTGTTGCAGATCTCCGTTGTGGACAGCGCTGACCCACGCGCACTCGCTTGTATTGGATCCCAACAGCTGACCCGAAGATATTGATGAAATAAGAGATCCGCCGGTTTTACCCCAGATGTTACCTTTACCATTTGTTAGGGATCATGAAAGTGCGCTCGCGCACAACTTCATTTAGAATTTGACCAACTTCAAAATTTATTACTTGTTCTGTGTTTTTGATATTTTTTCTGGAGGAAGATTACTCAAACATCCTGACCTGAAGCTTACTAGACACCAATGTGATAAATTCAAGTGTTTTCTCTTGCGAATGTAATCTCTGTAAATTATTTAAATGTAATTCAAACAATAAAAATTCTGAACACTGCAATGTCTTCAAATATGCATACTTCCGCGATGCTGCAGATAATTCAATTTTTTATTTTTCTGTCTAGCAACAGAAAGGCCTCCTACAAGATGAGGTTAAATTCACAATATGTATTCCACAAATACACAGTCGCACGTGTTTTGTAAAGGCTGGTTAATATCCGGCCGCGCCAATCACTTTTATAAATTTTAATGTAATGGTATTTGTAGAATAGTAAAATTACATTTATGAAATGTTTTAAATGTTCTATAAATCAGCGATACGACGGAGAAATGAACATTTAGCAGATCGTAACGTTAGCATGAATTTATTTTTCCAAGCTGGCGAGGCGAGTTTTTAAATAATTCCGTTTTTATTTTCATAGTGCTCGTAACTATATGAAATTTTTAATGAATGTTTAATTTTCTGTTTTAAGGATAACTCCTGGACTACACTTGGAGACATTATTATCGATTTTCACACAATGGTCATTTATAACTGTGCAGGTGAACTCCATCAACTCCCACGTACCTTAACAGAAATCACGTTCAGTTAATAATGGACTTGGACAAAGATTGACCAAACTTCATCACTATAATTTTAAACTTTATTATTAGTCGCGCAAACGAAAAGTTTTTAAAGTTGGTTAAAATGGTGTGGAAATGATGTGTAGCTCACCGAGTTCATAAATGTCAAAGCTGAAAAGTTGACGATAAACGCGCCATAAATCACGTTAGAATAAATTTTATTATGAACTTAACTTTTCGTGACTAAACTGTGATCGACAGAATTTTCGCAATTGTTGAATAAAATTTATTTGTTATGATTTTCCGGTATTTCAAACGCAAAACATGAAGGGTTGGAACAGGGCGATCAACATTCCGGTAATAATTAATGGAATCCTGAAAGGCAAACAAGGGTCTTCATCATATATGAACGGCTATGGTTTGTCAGTGGCGGAATGGACATGCTGGAGCTAATAAAAAGAGATTAAATTGTTACAAAAAGATTGAAAATTGTATCTGGTATAACGTAGAATTTTAACAAAAACACAAATAATTTATCTTCAACCCTGCAAATCTCTGGATTTTAGTGCCGTAGCAGAATGCGGAGGTACTCTTGTCTTAGCTTATTCGCTCGCTCGCTCGATCGCTCGATCGCTCCTCAGTCTGTCCGTCGGATAACTTGAGAACGGATTGAGATATCGAGCTGAAACTTGGTAGGCAGCTTCGTCTCCCGAAAAGTAAGGCGGGGATTGCTTTTGGGCCATATCGGACCAAGGGGGTGGGAGCTAGGGGTGAAAAACTGAAAAACTACTAATTGCAATAACTCGAGAACTAGTGGAGATATCTTGCTGAAAATTAGTATGCACGTTCGACCTTCAAGTCTGTTGAAAGTGAGGGGGTGCCAATTTCGGGGGATGAAATTTAGGGGATGAAAACCACAAAAAATATGATAACTCCGCAAGGGTTGCACGCAGCTGTCGGAAACTCAACGTACACACATATATCGGTGAAATCTTGTGGGGGATGCGTTTTTTCGTAAAATCGAACAAATGGGGTGGAAATTAGGGGTAGCAACTCGAAATTCCGCTTAATAAGTACTAGTCGAAATTGGCGTCATTCGATAGCTTTCCATTAATTATTCAAAAAAGGTGTCATTCATATTTTGCGAAAAACCACCCTTATAGGCGCTACAACCCCTAACATGCAGAAACACAAAAATACGAGAACTCAAAAACTACTCAACGTATCAAGGCAGAATTTGGTTTGTGAATTTCCAGTGACATTATAGGTGGATGGACAAATTTTCAAAAATATCTAACAAAGGGGATGAAATTTAAGGGTTGAAACTTGAAATTTCTTCAAGTAAATGGTAGCCTAAAATTACGGGGTTCGATAGATTTCGGTCAACTATTGAAAAAAGGTCTTATGAGTTTTCAATCTAAAACCAACCCCTGGGCCATTAACCACCCCTAACTCTTTGCAAGTCGATAATTATATTTTATTTATTTCTTCTGAAACCCTATTGGTTTATTTATGAACAACTGAAGTCAGTAAATACGCAAGGAGTTATGTCACACCGGAAAAATAAACTCACCCCTGTAAATCATAAAGGGGTGAAATCATGAGGTGTTGAAAACATGAATCTACAAATTACCTTAATTTTTAAACGAATTGGGTTAGGGTGGTGAAATTGAAAACACAACTTCCTTTAGGGCATGTGGGGGTGGTGAAATAGGGGGTTGGAGTTTAGGGGTTGAAACGTCCATAAAGCCCTGTAATTTGACACAGAGAAGCAATATCTTCTGCGAAACTGTGACATCTTACACACTGCATCTTCGAGAAGGGAAGATCGAATTTTAGGAGAAAATTATCGAAGGGGATGAAAGTTAGGGGTGGAAACTCGAATTTTCAATGAAGAATGTATAGTTGAAAATATTACCATTCGATAGCTTTCTATTGATGGTACAAAAAAGGTCTTATTCATCATTCGCGAAAAACGACCCTTAAAAGCGGTACAACCCCCTAACATGCCGAAACAAAAAAATGCGAGAACTCAAAAACTGCTCAACGTATCAGGGCTAAATTTGATGTGGTAATTTACAGCGCCACTGTAGGCGGATGGGCAAATTTTCATTAATATCTAACAAGGGGGATGAAATTTAAGGGTTGAAACTGGAAATTTTTTCATGTAAGTGGTGGAATAAAATTATGGGGTTCAATAGATTTCGGTCAACCATTGAAAAAAGTCTTATGAGTCTTCATCCTAAAACCAACCCCTACGCTACTAACAACCCCTAAGCCCTAGCAAGCGGAGTAAATATATTTCATTTATTTTTTTTTTGCTTTCTTCTAATTTGTTATTAATTTAAAGTGATTTTCATTAATTTTTGACCCATCCACAATTTTTCAACCCCTTTCATGATATGTGAACCCTCAAAGAGCAAAATTTACCCAGACCGCTTCTTTTTCGGGTGATTTCCGCTGGTTAATTTTGTAAAATTCGCGCAGTTTTGCCTTATGAATTGTTCTTGCCTTTTTCACTTTTTCGACCCCCTCGCAATGTTTCAACCCCCAAAAGTCAAATTAGCATAATTGGCTTATTTTCGTGTTATTTTCTGTAATTCTACTTAATTACGATTAATTCTCATCCCTTTTAACTTTTCATCCCCCTTTACAATTTTTCAACCCCCTAAGTGTTTATTTTGCAAAATTCACATAATTTAGTTTTCCTTCGGTAATAAATTGAACTCAATTGGATTATGTTTGTCTTTTCACTTTTCCAACCCCCTTCGCAACATTTCAACCCCCAAAATCTAAATTTGCATAATTGGTTTACTTTCGTGTTATTTTCTGTAATTCTGCTTAATTACGATTAATTCTCATCCACTTTGACGTTTCATCCCCCTTTACAATTTTTCAACCCCCTAGGTGTTAGTTTTGCCAAATTCGGATATTTTCGTTTTTCTTCTGTAATAAATTGAACCCATTTGGATGATGATTAAATTTTTCACTTTTTTCATCCCCCTTCGCAATGTTTCAAGTCTTCAAATGCTAAATTTACATAATTGGGTTAATTTGATGTTATTTTCCGTAATTTTACTTAGCCACGGTTAATCCTGATACCTTTTGATTTTTCATCCACCTTTACGATTTTTCAACCCCCTAAGTGCTAATTTTGCAAAATTCGCATAATTTCGTTTTTCGACGGTTATAAAATTGAACGCATTTGGGATTCAGTTTACCTTTTACAATTTTTCAGTTTCCTTCGCAATAGGTAGGTATAAGTGCTTATTTCAACCCCCACAAAAGTTTTAATTGCATAATTTGGTTATTTTAGTGTTTTATTTCGTAATTCTACTTAATCCACACTTCATTTTCATTCCTCTTGACTTTTCATCACCTTTTTTCATTACCTTGGACTTCTCATTCCCTTTTTCAACCCCCTTAGTGCTAATTCTACATACCTACTTCGCAAATATGATGTTTTTTTGTTAACTCTACTGTTTAATTATGTACGGCCAATTTTCATAATTTCGTCTTTTTAACACCACTGTGCGTCTGCGGAGGCACTACTACTAGGTGCAGATTTATAAAATCTGCACCCGACTCCACCAGTAAATTCAGCTCGCCCCTACATACACATTAACAAGGTAAACATCTACAGGGACACACATCGCATTGATATACATCTTTCGTTGGCTTTTTCTAATTACTTGGCTTATTCTTTCAGGGAAACTTGTGATATTTATAAAGTTCAGAAATTGGACAAATAAAGAGAAAATGAATTTGCTTTAGGGTGTGACTTTTCTTTCATTTCCGGGCTATTCACCAGACTTTGGCACGTTAAGGCTCTCCATTATTCTGGTCGACAAAACATTACTACGTGAGGAGAGGATGGGGGTGTAAAAGTAATAAAAAAGTGCAGAGATTCACGCTCTTATATTATTGCTTTTATTAAAAGGAGAAATGGCGATTCTTTTGCTGTATTGACTTAATAAATATAATTGTGAACTAACTTTTATTTAAAAATATAGGCACCCCGTGCCTATATTTTCCTATTTCAAGAATATTGAGGAATTCTAAATCCCGACAAACAACTTCTGCTTCTTTGTCTGGTGCATCATCCAACATTTTTCATATTCACATTTCACAAGCCCAAAACAATGGAGCTTACTTCGTTGCCCGCAGTCAAACATGTTTTTTGAACACATGATCATGACTTATACAGGGTGTCTCAGAACGCTTGTACCAAATTCTAATGGAGTATATTCAGGAGTAAATTCTGAGTCGTGTTTTTGAAAATTTCCAAGGTCCAATAGTTCTCGAGTTATAACTTATAAGAGATCTAAGAGGACCAATCAGATTTCAGCTCTGATAATTGTTTCATTAGGTATGTCATTTAGTGTTAGATGCACTGATTCCTAGGTAACAAGATATACTGTCAATGAAAATTTATATTGTTACCTAGGAAATAGTGCATCTAACATTAAATGATACCTTAATGAAGCAATAATTATCAGAGCTGAAATCTGATTGGTTCTCTTAAATCTTTTATAACTCGAGAATTACGTATATTGAACCCTGGAAATTTTCAAAAACACGGATCAACTCAGAATTTAATCCTGTATATTCCATTAGAATTTGATGCGAGCGTCCTGAGACACCCTGTATAAAGCATACGTATTCATACTACAGAGCTGACATTGTACAGGGTGATCCAAACTCGACGCCCAGGCCATTTTTCTTGGAAACGGCTGGACAAACTTTCAAAATTCTTTTTCCATGTTACAGCCGTCAATGAGTAAGCATAGAACATTTTATGCAACGACGGTCGGTATGTCGCGATGCCGGGAATATTCTTTCCACTAACACCCCATTTGCGATACACCATTGGATTGGAGAAGTCTTTATGTCCAAAATTTCGAAAATTTCATAATTTGAACCGTTTTCGTTCGGTTTTCTAAACAAAAAGAATATGTCATCTCAGGCTTCTCTATCAAAAAATAGATTAAATACTGACTCAGGAAACATATAATGGTTTATTAATAATTTATATTAACTTTTGATGTAGGTAAAAAAATTACGAACATCATGAAAAAACATTCCAAGAAAAATGTCATGGACGTCGAGTTTGGATCACCCTGTACATAATAATTATTTATTATCAATAAGTAGGTACTAAAGTCGTTAGATATCTCTTTCTTTCACTAATAGAATTAAATAAAGAGAAAATTAACAAAGGAATGAAATGAACCAAGTGATTTGGCTGAAATTTGGTACATATGCATTTCATGACCTTACTTAGATCTGAAAAGCTTTTGGAGCCAATCATGCAACCGGAAGTGTCATTTTGCCACATCAAGTTTTAAATTTTAAACGCAAACCCCCATTTTTGACGTCTTGAGGTCTTCAAATTCTGTATTCACTCTTAGTGCCTTTTTGACAAAAACTCATATTCGAGATTTTTAACGTATATTAAAAACACCGATAGGTACCTATACACTACAGACTACAGCCCAAACCTTAGGACCGATTTGGCTAAAATTTTTCACATGCAGACAGAGCTGTCACAAATTATTTAAAAAAGGATTTAAATCAAAAATCAATTTAGATTTAAATCTTTTTACCAAGGATTTAAAATACTTTTACTATATTTAAATCTTTTTCCAAAGATTTAAAATACTTTAACTAATTTTATAAATAATCTTTTTACCAAAGAGTTAAAATACATTTTGGTGCTTTAATTTTCTCTACCGAAACTTACTCAAAATTCTACTTTAATACAATACATTTATACATTTCGTTGGTAAATCAATTATTACAATTACAATAATTACATAAATACCGGTCTTTGACGGAACACTGGGAACCACCTGAGCACACTGACACTGATGACAGCTGTCGCGCGGCGCAGCAGAAATGGCGGAGTGGCAACTGACAGCTGACAAGTGACACTAGACGTTTTTTCGCGATCTTATGGTTATCGAATACAAACAAAGTGGGACACGGCATATTTTGGCTTTATTTAAATCATTTTGTGATTTTAAATCTTTTGTAAGTGATTTAAATCCTTTTTGTGCAATTTAAATCATTTTTAAGTATTTAAATACTTGGCAAGATTTAAATCTTTTTTTCTTTAGAAAAATCAAAGATCTTTTCAAAAAGATTTAAATCATAAATCAAAAATCTTTAACCATAAAAGATTTAAAATCAAAAAAGAGTTAAATCTTCGTTCAAGTTTCAGCTCTGCATGCAGATTGTATTACAGTGACAGTCTGAGCAGAAAATTTTTTGGAGGCGATCGAGCCACGGCAAGTGCCGTTTAGGCACATCAATTTTCAAATTTAAAATTATGTTCATTTAGCTCGTCATTTAATTTATTATCCAAAACAAGTTTTTGAAAAATTTATTGTCGTCATCAAAAAGGTCTTCAAATTTTAGAGGCTAAACCCGCATGCAAATTTTTGCTGTATTTATGTTCAGACATATTTCAGGTTCAGGTCGACCTGCAGTTATGAAAATTACGTCAATACATAATAGTTAATCATCTGTAACATCAGAAATTCAGTATTTAAGAAACCCAATCCTATTATACCCAAGGAACCTCGAAGGAAACGATAGTTTTTAGGTGATTCTGTTAGGAGAGTATTTAATGAATAAAAAAGTGAAGGAACTATGTATTAACATCAATTTTTCTATTAACAAATATTTGGCGTGGCTATAGCATGATAAAATCCTACTGAAAAGAAAAGCCACCTGCGCCTTGTTGCCCCAGCTGTGAGGGGTCATCCAAAGGTGGTAATTGGGGCTGAAACTGTTCGGCAGAGAGCCTTGTAAATAATATTCCTACACCTTCAATTAGGGCCAGCAAAACTCCCCCTATGAAAGCACTCCCAGCCATTGCCGGTAATCCATTTCTAGCAGCTAAAATTCCACCGGTAGCTGCACCACTAATTATAGAATTCCAGGGATCCTCCTTTTTTCTTACATGGATCAGTGCACAGTCAATGCTTGAAAACATTCCCCCCCAAACAGCAAAATTTCCTGCGATGATTGGAGATCTTTGTTTTATTGAAGCTAAACTTCCAATCTACAAGAAAACGATCAAAATTTCCTAGATTATCATTACAAAACTTACTAATCTTCTGTTCATCCCTGATGGTGCATTACGAAAACCTTTTATTGCTTGGAAAACACCACCCCCGATTAAGCCCATTGTGAAAGCTCCTCCACAGTCGTCTACAATCCTCCAGGGACATGGCTCTCGTGTATATTCTTCCATTTTAACGACCTAACCTAACTTTTAGAAAATGACCTTAAGCACAAAATTTTTTTAATAATTTACCTTTAGTAATTTATCAAAATCTTCTCTTCCACACTTTAACGTTGCATATCACTTATTCTATCCTCATAATTATCAAGGATAAGGGGGCAAAGAGGAAAACAAACTGCAAGAGACAGGGACAAAACTTATTATGTAATATTCGGCAATATTACAACAGATACAAACCGGAAATTTAGCAAATCGAATTAAAGTAATGAAAATGAAATTTTGTAACTGGTTTGCTTACAAAAGTGATAATTTTGATGTTTGAAAGCGTGAATGACTGTTTTTGACGTTCAACTTTGGGGTTATGTCAACTGGCAGCGTTGCCAACAAATATTCATATTTTTGAAAACGTAATTTTATAAAATAATACAATTTTAAAAACGCCTGCGAAAGCTTATAACTATTTCGTTATGCAAAGTTTACAATTAAAACACAAATTAAACGGAACTTGCGATTTTGAATCAAATTTTAGGGCGTTGAAATATTGGCAACGCCGCGATCTCACGCAAAGGCGGGCGATTCAAATTCTCCAGTAAATCTAAAAATAACACAGGAAGTCACCTACAAATGCACCGAAAAATCTATTTTCGGTCTTTTTCGCCGGCATTTGAACGCAGTACTACGCCTCGCAGAATTGTTAAAAGTTGAGAAATCGTTTCCAGGCATGGCCACTTCTGATCCCAACGAAATTGCTGTAAAACACTGATTTTTCAATAATTTTAATTTAAAATTTTGTTTTAGACTAGCCAGAATGAGGTCAGAGCTGAAACGGAGCAAGTTTTAAGGGGCTGCAAGGAGAGAGTCCTCCAGCTGGAGAGTAATCTCAGAGTGAGTTGCATTTTCAAAAAAGAGGGTGTTAAAACGATGTTGTTTTTACTATTATTTTAACACGTCTAAACTCATATTCAGTAAGCTTAGAAATTGAAAGTCATGACGTTTATGTCAAGGAAAAATAATCAATCAAATCAAAGCAGTGCATCCATGAGGACTCAACAAGGCAACCAAGAGACTAAGAATCGTATTTTGCAGATTATTTTATAAATTAAAGTATTGAGTAAGTAGTGTCAAGTTGACGTTGTAGTATTATCACTGTAATCAGGATTTGATTGGTTACTGGTATACTAACTGCTGCTTTGGATTGGTTCAATACTTAATGTATAAAATAATCAATAGTAATACGACGAGTAGGTAGTCTCTTGATTGCCGCGGGTTTTGACGTCCGAATGGTTGTCAACTACGAGTCAAAATGGCAGATTTTTTTAGGCTAAAAAGAGGACGAGAGCTTGCTCGAGTCCTCTTTGGCCGAAAAAAATCTACCATTTGACAAGTAGTGCATCCATGAGGACTCAACAAGGCAACCAAGAGACTACGAATCGTATTTTGCAGATTATTTTATAAATTGAAGTATTGAGTAAGTAGGGTCAAGTTGACGTTGTAGTATTATCACTGTAATCAGGATTTCATTGGTTACTGGTATACTAAATGCTGCTTTGGATTGGTTCAATACTTAATGTATAAAATAATCAATCAAAGACGAGAGTTTCAAATCCAAAGCCTAGAATACAGCTTAAAACCTTTTCCAGAAAAAAGATGAAGAAACCGCGAACGACAAAAAGCGCATAGCCCAGCTTGAAGCAGAACTCGCCGAAGCCCTCAAGTTCAAGGCCAAATCGTTGAAGGAAAGCGAAGAAGTTGTCGCCTTAAAAAGCCAATCAGATGACACCCTCACAAGGGCCAAGAGCATGCTCTTTGAGAAGACCAAAATAATCAAAAACCAAGAGCTGCAGATAGAAGCTTTGAACGAACAGGTCAGTTCCATGAAGCAAGTCATCACCATCACCAAAGAGCTTCTGGAGATCCGCAACTTGGAAATAAAACAACTAGAAACGAAAATTAGATGCATGGAGGAGAAAGTTGCTGCTGAAAAGGAGAGGCAAGACCTCTTGCACAAGAAATTGGAGACGATGATTCGACATAACGGGGAATTGAAGAGGGAGTATGAGACTCAATTGTGTCTTTTTTCGTCTCTTCGTGAGAAATACAACCAGCGGGATCTTGCGAAGGGAATTGTGAACGATCTCAAAGCTGATCTTGGCAAAGACGATGGCGCGGGTCCCAGTCAGGAAAATGGGGATGACAAAAAACCTGAGAATTAAAAATATAACATGTTTATTACTGTATTGCTAGAGAATGTACAATATTTGGAATAAATTACACTATCAACAATATTACTATAGTGAAAAATTAACAACTTCTAAAGTAAACTACTATACGTATATTTCTTCTGGAAGCTAAGTTTCGTAACACAAGTTACCAAAAATTAAATCTTCTGCCAAAGTTGCGTTATTATCGTCGTTGTTGGACTGTTTCGCTCGAAAACCGGAAGTAAGTTGTGCAACATAAAATTCAACGGCAGTGATCATAATGCTGGTCAAGATATGTTTGGCAAAATGTCACACAATAACTTCCATCTTGTTACCTTTTCGAAGGACGCGGATTTGCCCAGGTTGGACCTCTGGTAGTCCCATGCATTTGAAGGTGAAAGTTACGGTTTGCAACCCGAAGTTGGCTTCAAATCTGATTTGAACAGTTTTGAGGTAATTCTGAGGGCGAAATACTTACTCTGTGGTAATGTTGACTTCGGGGGGTTTACCGGTGGCGTTTTGAACGACTAGGAAAAGTTTGGTGACGATCTCGATGACGTGGCCGGTTTGGAACACGAAATCGCCTTTTTTCTTGCTGAGGTCGCCCTGAAAGAGGCAGCCCGTTGCGTCGGAGTTGGCACTTGACGTTTCCGCGTTGGATAGGGAAGACTGGCGAAAAAACTACATCTAAGAATCTAGCCTAACTAGATAAACGTTTTTGGCAAATTTCATAAAAATGGAAAAATAATTTAATTTCTAGGCATTAAAAAACAGTTTACTGGTTTCACTCCGCTTTGTCATTGAAGGTACCTATGAGTTTAAAACAGAACCAAAAGGCATTTGAAGCAAACTAATTTTGTGACGTCACATTGTAGAATATTTTGTTGGAATCAAGTGTCACCAAAAATGCTTGGCACTGGCTACTTAAACTTCCGTGACGTCAAACACCAGAGGGTGTTTTCCTTAGAATATAGAATCGCGAATGGCTGTATATTAATTAACAGGCAGTGGCTGATGGAACTTTGTTTCACTTGGACACAGGCTTTGGCCATTCTCTCTCTCTCTCTTTTGATGTGTTAAGTTTCCTACCAGTAACGTCAAAAGCCACCGGAAGATATCATCAATGCGATGTGTATGTTGACCAAAAAACACAATAAAAATAGCACTCAGGGGGTTGAAAAATTATGGAGTCCAAGGCAATCAAAATTTAATGCGGTTAAATAGAAATACCAAAAGTAACATGGAAAATAAGGCAGTTTTGCAAAATTAACGCTAAGTCAAGAGGGGTGATCGAAAATTAACCGTGGTTAAGTAGAATTGGAAATTGGAATTGGAATTAGAAATGGAGGGTTGAAATATTGCGAAGGGGCTTGAAAAAGTGAAAAGGGTAAACGTAATCCAAATGAGTTGAATTTCTTACCGAAGAAAAGCGAAATTACGCGAATTTAGCATAATAGACGTAGTAGTAGCAGTAGACGTCGACGTAGTTAAGTAGAAGTATTAAAAATAACACGAAAATAAGCCAATCAGGCAAATTTAGCTATTTGGGGTGGTTGAAATATTGCAAATGGGGTGGAAAAAGTGAAAAATGTAAACATAATCTATAAATGTATACAGGGTGTTATTTTTAAAACTTCCCACCTTGAATATCTTTGGAAGTAATAAAGATTTTGAATTGAAATAAAAACTGGACAATCCCGCACGGAGGGGGACACTTGCGCGCATATTCAGGGAATTTTTTCCACTTCCGGCTTAACCGGAAATGACCCTAACTTTGTTTTTTCAAATGGAATGACACCTTTTTCTCAACGGATTCGGAATCTACGATTTTTTCTGAGTTAGAAACACGTATCATACTTGACCGAAAGTGCAGTCACGGCCACCCTAGATTTTCAAAAACATCGAAGAAATCGGTGAAATATTGAGATTTTCGAAAAACGCAAAAACACGTCAAGTTAGTTTTTTTGATGCAAATTTACCTGAGCAATTTCATTTTTTGATTTCTCTTATTTCTATCAAATTTTCTCTTACCTCACAATCTGTCAAAATCTCAAAAGTAAATAAAAAGAAAATGTCAATGGGCAGATGAATTTGCATCAAAAAATTAAAGTAGACGTGTTTTTGCGTTTTTCGAAAAACTCAATTTTTCACCGATTTCTTCGATGTTTTTGAAAATCTAGGGTGGCCGTGACTGCACTTCCGGTCAAGTATGATACATGTTTATAACTCAGAAAAAATCGTAGATTCTGAATTCGTTGAGAAAAAGGTATCATTCCATTTGAAAAAACAAAGTTAAGGTCATTTCCGGTTAAACCGGAAGTGGAAAAAATTTCCTCTATATTCACACCCTGTATGTAATTGCTTAGGGGGTTGAAAAATTGTAAAGTTAGATGAAAAGTGAAAACGAGTGAAAATTAACCGAAGTTAAACAGAATTGCAGAAAATAATGGGGGGCTGATCACTAGTGGAATTAGTTGTACATCCGGCTTGGAATTAATTCCGGAATTATGGAATTATTACGGAAGTATTCTGGAATTGATGGAATTTAAAAGGAATTAATGGAATTAGTTGGAATTAGCTGGAATTAGTTAGAATTAGTCGGAATTAGTTGGAATTAGCCGGAATTAGTTGGAATTAACTGGAATTATTATGGAATTATTAGGAATTGATATGGAATTAATAAGGAATTATTTGGAATTGATAAGTACATCATTTAAAAGGAATTAAAGGAATTAGTTGGAATTAGCTGGAATTATTTGGAATTAATATGGAATAGACGCGGAATTGATTGGAATTAATTTTAAGTACAACATTATACCCAATATAAGTTATTGAATATGTATACCTAAATATACACGTGGAGTGCTGATCACTAGTGGAATTAGTTGTAGGTACATCCGGCTTAGAATTAATTCCGGAATTATGGAATTATTACGGAATTATTCTGGAATAATGGAATTTAAAAGGAATTAACGGAATTAGTTGGAATTAGCCGGAATTAGTTGGGATTAGCCGGAATTAGTTGGAATTAACTGGAATTATTTGGAATTGATATGGAATTAATAAGTAATTATTTGGAATCGATAAGTAGGTACATCATTTAAAAGGAATTAAAGGGATTAGTTGGAATTATTTGGAATTAATATGGAATTGACGCGGAATTGATTGGAATTAATGGAACTAAATCGGAATTAATGGAATTAGAATGGAATTAATGGAATTATTGGAATTAATTCCCGATTGGAATTAATTGTACACAATTTTTTTGAGTGATCAGCCCCCCAGAAAATAACACAAAAATAAGCCAATTACGCAATTTTAACCTTTGGAGGGTTGAAATATTGCGAAGGGGGTTGAAAAAGTAAAAAAGGTAAACATTATCCAAAAGAGTAAAATTTGTTACCGAAGAAAGACAAAATTGCGAGAAATTTGCCAAATTAACGCTCGGGGGGTTGCAAAATTGTGAAGGGGGATGAAAAGTTAAGGGAGGTGAAAAGTGACTGTTGTAAATTATATTATGACCATCGAAAATTATACGAAAAGAAAGCAGTCTGCGCAAATGTTGCTTTTTGAGGGTTCGCATATCGTAGAAGGGGTCAAAAAATTGTGCATGAGTTATAATTTACTGCAAATGACTTTCAATTACTGAAAAGTTACAAAAAAGCCCGAAAAAATAAATAAAATGTATTTACTACACATGTTCGGGGTTAGGAGTTGTTAGTTAGCCTAGGGGTTGGTTTTAGGTTGAAGACTCATGATGAGACCTTTTTTCAATGGTTAATGAAATCTATCGAACCCTGTAATTTTATACCATATCTAAATTTATACCATATTTAAAGAAATTTCCAATTTCAACCCTTAAATTTCACACCATTTGCTAGATTATAATGAAATTTTCACTTTAAAAATTTGATCCAATTACGAGCGAGGATTTAAATCTTTACGACGGATTCTGGCCAATCAAGTGAAAATTAAATCGGAAATTTTTCTGTCAGGTTCCTACTGTCGGGATTTTGTACTTAAGTGAAATTTTCTCGCAAAATCCCTAAAATTTACGGAAATTTATTTTTGACATTTACTCCAGATTTTTTTGCGGCGGAAATCAGTCGTAAATGTCAAAACATTTCCGGAAATTTTGGTGTCACTCCTGGTATTATATACGAAAATTTGCTCATGCGCCTACAGTGTCTCTGTGAACTAGCACATCAAATTTTGCATTGATACGTTGAGCAGTTTTTTATGGTTTTTAAGTTATCGTATTTTTGTTTTTCTACATGTTAGGGGTTGTAGCGCCTTTAAGGGTGGTTTTTACCCTAATACATATATGGTTTTTACGAATGATGACTAAGACTTTTTTGTACCATCAATAGTATGTGCTGTCGAATGGTATTAATTTCAACGCTACATTAATCAGTAAAAATTCGAGTTTTCACCTATAAATTTCATCCGCTTCGATAAATTTCTACTAAAATTCACTTCTCCTTATCTCGTAGATATAATGTGTAAGACCTTACAGTTTCACAACATATATTGCTTCCCTGTGTCAAATTAGAGGGCTTCATAGACGTTTCAACCCCTAAACGCCCACCCCCTATTTGACTACCCCCACATGCTCTAAAGAAAGTTATGTTTTCAAATTCACCACAGTAATTCAGTTCGTTGAAAAATTGCGGCTATCTAGAGATTCATGTTTTCAACCCCTACTAATTTCACACCTTACAGGGGTGAATTTATTTCTATGGTGTGACATATGATGAAAGCTATCAAATGACGCCCTTTTCGATCAATACTTATTAAGCGGAATTTTGAGTTACAACCCCTAATTTCCACTCCATATGTTCGATTTTATTGAAAATGCATCACCCGTAAAATTTCATCGAAATGTGTGCAACCCTTGCGGAATTATCATGATTTTTGTGGTTTTCATCTCACTTTCAACAAACTTGAAGGTCGAACGTGCATACCAAGTTTCAGTAAGATACCTCTAGTAGTTCTCGAGTTATTGAAATTAATAGTTTTTCGGTTTTTCACCCCTAACTTCCACCCCCTTGGTCCGATATGGCCCAAAAGCAATTCCCGCCTTATTTTTCGGGAGACTAAGTTTCAGCCCGACATCTTTTTTTTTAATAATTTATTAATACATAATACCAATGAAAAATGGTGCTGTATCTCAATCTCTCAATCCGTTCTCAAGTTATCGCTCGGACAATAAGCTAAAACAAGAGTGCCTCGCATGACGTCACAGTGCGTAAAATATGCCGTTCTTCAAATTTTTATTTTTTATCGCAGATACCTACTATTCGATGACCAAAGCAAGGAAGACGTTTTTTTGGCGAAAATGCCCATTGCAAAAAGCACGAAAAGGCCAAGCTGTTAGAATAAAAGGTTAACTCACCGCTTTGACATGAACCACAGCGACGTCATCAAGGAAAGGGGAAAGAGACATACGATAAATTTCAGTAGCAGGCACCCTATATTTGATTTGAAGAGTGCGCTGATCCAGGATAAGCATCGACCTCGTCGAAATCACCAACAGAATTGGCACAAACTAAAAAAAAAAATTAACACCCCAAAACCCAAAAATTTCGTACTTTTCCACTAGAACGAGCTATTTTATTAATAATATCGGCAAACACCACGTATTGGTCGTTAGTTTCCAAACACATTTTCTTCCATTGAACATTTTGCCTCAACCGAACGTAGTCCCCGAGAAACGGATGCGAAACACTTCTGGGATACGAGCATTTTCGATCTTTGAAAATAAAGCTCGCCGTGACTTTTTCTCTCATTCGATTTCTGGCGGTTTGGTCGAATCTAAGTCGGTATTTGTGGCAACGCCATCGGTGATGGATTTTTTTTAATAAATTGTTGCAATCGTTTAGCCTTGAAGAACAGGAAGACCATTCTCTGCAAAGCGGAGAGTCGGCGTCGGGCGGCAATTGTCTGTACAAGTTAAGAAGGTATCGTCTCCTCTTCCATTGTATATAGTGTCTTTGGATGACTCTGGCCGCCCATTCGGTCTGCTTGCGATGTTTTAATATCCTGAATTCTTCTCGGGCCTGTGAAAAATGTTGAAAAATAAATATTATGAACTGTAATTTTACCTCTCTACTACTACTTGCAACAAGAATTGTGATAGATTTGTTCCTGCAAGTGAACAAAACTTGACAAAAATATAGTTTTATACTGTTGCAGGGACACACCCTTTCTTGTAGAAAATATCAGCAGTAAGATGTATAACATTAGAACTCTCAATACTAGCGCCATCTCATGATTTACGCGCCAAGCCTAATTACGTCACTAACATTATTGTCCCCTTCCTCACGTATAGGCGTAACTCACATTATGAAAATTTTACAGGAGAGAGCAAAAACGAAAGTAGATGGTATGAAAATGGGTACAGTATTTTTATTTTATTTACTTTCAGTGAACGGTTTTGCAATTATAGATAAGATGATAAGCACTTTTATGTCCATCTAACGCATTCAGCTTTGAACTTGTACTTTTGCATTATTTTTTTTGCCTGTTCGTGAGGTGACTATTTTTTTGGAATTGGAATTGTAGCCTCAGGGTGTAATTCCAAGTCAGTTTATGTCAGTCACGTGATGACATAAGTCTAGTTCGGTGCACAACTCAGCAGGGGTCGTTGCTTGCAAATCTTTGCAGATTTCTGCAATATTACATCTCACTGGCAATTATTTTCATCCTAGTGACGATTTCAATAGTTCCAGTACGTGAAGCGAGCCAGTCTACGCAGTAGGTAAAACAGTCCACTTGTATTATCGGCTCTGTCAGTTTTGATAGCTGTGACACAAGAATGGCAAATAATGACTATCAAATAAATAATTTGTCACAAAATGTCACCAAAATTGGCAACCCTTATAGACTGTCGTCCGTTATTTTCGTTTAATCACGTTGTTTCGAGTAAGTATTCATAGATCGTCGTGTTGGTGGTGAATAGCTAGTTTTGGCGCTGCCACAAAAAGTACATTTTATTCATTTGTACTTTTGGTTTTCCTGGCAAATATAATTATAAATGTATATTTCGACCTATAACTGAATGCAATTGAATGTAAAAACAAAATCATAGAATAACATTAGTTCTCCTTGTTTATTCTTTGCTTAAGGGCCTTTCACTATTATTCGTTATTTCCTTGAAGATTTTTTGTTTCGCGTTATAACTGCTAGCCATAACGAAATTTAGGGGATTTTCTATGTAGTGAATGGATAAAACTGTTTTTTTGATTTTTGTTGGTTAGAACTTTTCACCACCAACACGACGAGATGTCCTTTTTTTAAAACCATCAATGACGCAGGTTCCCTGACAGATCGTGTGAGCTTATATATATGGTTATAGGATGAAAATAGTTGCCAGTGAGATGTAATATTGCAGAAATTTGCAAAAATTTGCCAGCAACGACCCCTACTGGGTTGTGCACCTAACTAGACTTATGTCATCACGTGACTGACATAAACTGACTTGGAATTACACCCTAAGTCCGAAGGGTAATAAAGTACCTTACGGGCGATAAAGGTGTGCTTCAAGCCAGCCAATGATTAATATTTAATAGCCGTTTGCATCGATGTTGCTTAATTTTAAGCAATACTTAAAATGACAAGAATGACGTTTCAATAAGGGGGGAAAATGACATTCTTGTCATTTTAATGGCCAATCCCACGGACCATACTTATCAGTTAAGTTAGACTTAAAAATCTAGAATGACGTTTGTCTTATGGTATAAATGTCATTATTGTCATTTTAAGACTCTCTTAAAGTTAAGTAAGGTCGGTGGAATCGTGTATAAATGTCGCTTAAAGTTAAGCAAGATCGGTTAATTTCTCCAATTCGTTTTTTTACACTATAAAGCTTCAAAAAAAGAATCAAAGTTATTTTAAAAGAAAGAGAAAAATTCTTAAGAAAATGTTTTAAAATTAGGCCCTAGCAATAAACTACACAACTTAGGGCCGGTTTATCGATGCTCAGCTAAGTGTCAGCTGACAGCAAACTGACAGTTTGGAGCCAATCAGATCGCTAGTTGCTAGGCAATTGGCTTTCAGTTTGCGATGACTGAGCCTCGATAAACTGGCCCTTATAGTAGAAACTCGATCTAATAAAACCTCTCAAATGTGACAAGCTCCAGATTTTCACCTGTGTCTCAAATATGACAATGTTAAATAAAGTGTCTGCCAATTAGTTTTACCCTTTAAGAGTTTTTAACATCCACACAATCAATTTAAAAAATGCAGCAGAGAAGCGGCTGGAACCTCCCCATCGCGTGGATCTTTGATTTCCGGGTTTTGTATACAGGGTGATTCACGAAGACCGTTCATTAGAAACTTTTGGGGGTCCACTTGTAGTAGAATTTTGAAATTTGGTACTATACCATAATCGCCCAAGCACACCATAATTCATAAATCACCAAGTGGGGAGGTTCTAGCCGCTTCCGTAACTGCCAATTTTTCAATGAGAACTTGAAAGAAATTTAAATTCGTTTCATCAGAATGTGTGTGAACAATTTTTGACTGAACAAAAAAATTACGCGACATTTGACGGATTTCTAACCAAAATGAAAGTCCGTAAGTCCGTATTACACAGCTGAACGTTCAGAGGATTTATAGGTCTGGTTTCAACTGTAGGTACCATACCACCCTATACAAACACCACAGATGAGCTCTTCCTTTAAAGGGGATGCCATACTTTAATTCCTGCAATATTTTTAATAAAATGAACACTACAGTTTTCGTCATTATTCGTAATGTTTTATACAGGGTGTACCATTTAAAACGAAACACCCTGAATAACTCCTGGAACAGTGATTTGAGGGAAGAACTCTGAAGCAGGTCGATTTTTGTTTGCAGGGGGACACTTAAATCCGTGCTTGGCGAAAATGTCTCACGAACCCCCTACCCCCCACCAACCCAGTCTTCAAAATTTTTTGAAAAAATTTTTTACTTTCGTTAAACTTCATTTGAAATTGTTGGTTTGAAATTCTCTGTAAACTGATGCAAGAATTTTTTAAATCCATCCATTCGTTGTATTGCAATTTAAAATTTTGAAGAGGGGGTTGGTGGGGGGTTTCAGCGTTCTTCCCTCAAATCACTGTTCCAGGAGTAATTCAGGGTGTTTCGTTTTACATAGTACACCCTGTATATTTCAATTCTTGAGAAATAAAATCAAACAAAAATTCCAACTGAAACTAAAAAAATACTCACCCTCCAACTTCTCCAAGCAGAAGCAATAACCATCTGACTGGCCCTCATTTTTTGAAATGCCCTCCGTTGCCTAAAACCCCTCCAACATTTCTGAATCAAAAGGGCCAAATCCTCCAATCGAACCCTCCTGAAATCCTCCAATTCGAACACAGTCCTCGGGCTTCTAACAAACAATTTATTTCTACCAAAAGTAAATTCCGCGCTGGGTATCGGCAGTGATCGTAAAAGCACCGAAACGCCCTCTATCGGCGAGCCTCGCCACCTCGGCCACGTATGACAACATATCATTTTGTAGCGACAAAGAAACTGAGGATATGGTAGTCGGTAGCAGAACCCCGCTCGGCAGATCTGCACAGTCGGTATCAAACTTAAATAACGCACCTGAAACACAAGGTATATCGACAATTGGTCGTCAAAAATTAACGGCGCGACAATAGGCCATTACGGTATGTCATAAATTTCTTTATTATTGGTATAATTCGAAAAATAATCAAATTTGAGTGAGAAAATCGATTTTTAAAAATTGATGACGTATGTGCTAGCGATCTCACCTTTCTCTACAATTGCTTGGTGTAAGACCGCAGATGTCAAATAGATGACAGTTCTGTCACTTGTTTCCATTAGGAAATTAGATTTGACATTAACGAAATTCTACAGGAATGAAATGGACAGGTTGGCTCGTACTTTTCGTGAGGACGTAGCTCATACGTCATGGATTGAATTTCATATATCTACCTCGCGATCAATGAGCTATTACGATATGGTACTTTCTTTATTTTTGCTATAATTTGAAATTAAATTTGATTGATTTCCATCGTTTTTGTTCTAGATTTTACTTCAAAAACAAAATTAACAAAGCGATCTCACCTTTCTGTACGATTACTTGGGGTAAGAAGACAAATGACAAATAGATGACAGTTGTGTCACTTGTTTTCATTACAACTTTAGATTTGACATTAACGAAATTCTACAGGAATGAAATGGACAGGTTGGCTCGTACTTTTCGTGAGGACGTAGCTCATACGACATGGATTGAATTTCATATACCTACCTCGCGATCAATGAGCTATTACGATATGTTACTTACTTTATTTTTGCTATAATTTGAAATTAAATTTGATTGATTTCCATCGTTTTTGTTCTAGATTTTACTTCAAAAACAAATCAACAAAGCGATTTCACCTTTCTGTACGATTACTTGAGGTAAGAAGACAGATGACAAATAGATGACAGTTGTGTCACTTGTTTTCATTACAACTTTAGATTTGACATTGACGAAATTGTACAGGAATGAAATGGACAGGTTGGCTCGTACTTTTCGTGAGGACGTAGCTCATACGTCATGGATTGAATTTCATATACCTACCTCGCGATCAATGAGCTATTACGGTATGTTACTTTCTTTATTATTGCTATAATTTGAAATTAAATTTGATTGATTTCCATCGTTTTTGTTCTAGATTTTACTTCAAAAACAAAATTAACAAAGCGATCTCACCTTTCTGTACGATTACTTGGGGTAAGAAGACAGATGACAAATAGATGACAGTTGTGTCACTTGTTTTCATTACAACTTTAGATTTGACATTGACGAAATTAAACAGGAATGAAATAGACAGGTTGGCTCGTACTTTTCGTGAGGACGTAGCTCATACGTCATGGATTGAATTTCATATACCTACCTCGCGATCAATGAGCTATTACGGTATGTTACTTTCTTTATTATTGCTATAATTTGAAATTAAATTTGATTGATTTCCATCGTTTTTGTTCTAGATTTTACTTCAAAAACAAAATTAACAAAGCGATCTCACCTTTCTGTACGATTACTTGGGGTAAGAAGACAGATGACAAATAGATGACAGTTGTGTCACTTGAGCCCGAATTCTGGTAGCTATCGTTGGTTCAAACGATTTCGTGGTTACTAGGTCCTGACCAATAAGGAATGTTTTGCCGTAGCAACCTCGATATCGTGATCGACGATATTGTGGACCAGAATCCTGGGCCTGTTTTCATTACAACTTTAGATTTGACATTGACGAAATTAAACAGGAATGAAATAGACAGGTTGGCTCGTACTTTTCGTGAGGACGTAGCTCATACGTCATGGATTGAATTTCATATATCTACCTCGCGATCAATGAGCTATTACGGTACGTTATCTCTTTATTATTGCTATAATGTGAAATTAAATTTGATTGATTTCCATCGTTTTTGTTCTAGATGTTACTTCAAAAACAAATTAACAAAGCGATCTCACCTCTCTGTACGATTACTTGAGGTAAGAAGACAGATGACAAATAGATGACAGTTGTGTCACTTGTTTTCATTACAACTTTAGATTTCACATTAACGAAATTCTACAGGAATGAAATGGACAGGTTGGCTCGTACTTTTCGTGAGGACGTAGCTCATACGTCATGGATTGAATTTCATATACCTACCTCGCGATCAATGAGCTATTATGATATGTTACTTACTTTATTTTTGCTATAATTTGAAAATAAATTTGATTGATTTCCATCGTTTTTGTTCTAGATTTTACTTCAAAAACAAAATTAACAAAGCGATCTCACCTTTCTGTACGATTACTTGAGGTAAGAAGACAGATGACAAATAGATGACAGTTGTGTCACTTGTTTTCATTACAACATTAGATTTGACATTGACGAAATTGTACAGGAATGAAATGGACAGGTTGGCTCGTACTTTTCGTGAGGACGTAGCTCATACGTCATGGATTGAATTTCATATACCTACCTCGCGATCAATGAGCTATTACGGTATGTTACTTTCTTTATTATTGCTATAATTTGAAATTAAATTTGATTGATTTCCATCGTTTTTGTTCTAGATTTTACTTCAAAAACAAAATTAACAAAGCGATCTCACCTTTCTGTACGATTACTTGAGGTAAGAAGACAGATGACAAATAGATGACAGTTGTGTCACTTGTTTTCATTACAACATTAGATTTGACATTGACGAAATTGTACAGGAATGAAATGGACAGGTTGGCTCGTACTTTTCGTGAGGACGTAGCTCATACGTCATGGATTGAATTTCATATACCTACCTCGCGATCAATGAGCTATTACGGTATGTTACTTTCTTTATTATTGCTATAATTTGAAATTAAATTTGATTGATTTCCATCGTTTTTGTTCTAGATTTTACTTCAAAAACAAAATTAACAAAGCGATCTCACCTTTCTGTACGATTACTTGGGGTAAGAAGACAGATGACAAATAGATGACAGTTGTGTCACTTGTTTTCATTACAACATTAGATTTGACATTGACGAAATTGTACAGGAATGAAATGGACAGGTTGGCTCGTACTTTTCGTGAGGACGTAGCTCATACGTCATGGATTGAATTTCATATACCTACCTCGCGATCAATGAGCCATTACGGTATGTTACTTTCTTTATTATTGCTATAATTTGAAATTAAATTTGATTGATTTCCATCGTTTTTGTTCTAGATTTTACTTCAAAAACAAAATTAACAAAGCGATCTCACCTTTCTGTACGATTACTTGGGGTAAGAAGACAGATGACAAATAGATGACAGTTGTGTCACTTGTTTTCATTACAACTTTAGATTTGACATTAACGAAATTCTACAGGAATGAAATGGACAGGTTGGCTCGTACTTTTCGTGAGGACGTAGCTCATACGTCATGGATTGAATTTCATATACCTACCTAGCGATCAATGAGCTATTATGATATGTTACTTACTTTATTTTTGCTATAATTTGAAATTAAATTTGATTGATTTCCATCGTTTTTGTTCTAGATTTTACTTCAAAAACAAAATTAACAAAGCGATCTCACCTTTCTGTACGATTACTTGAGGTAAGAAGACAGATGACAAATAGATGACAGTTGTGTCACTTGTTTTCATTACAACATTAGATTTGACATTGACGAAATTGTACAGGAATGAAATGGACAGGTTGGCTCGTACTTTTCGTGAGGACGTAGCTCATACGTCATGGATTGAATTTCATATACCTACCTCGCGATCAATGAGCTATTACGGTATGTTACTTTCTTTATTATTGCTATAATTTGAAATTAAATTTGATTGATTTCCATCGTTTTTGTTCTAGATTTTACTTCAAAAACAAAATTAACAAAGCGATCTCACCTTTCTGTACGATTACTTGGGGTAAGAAGACAGATGACAAATAGATGACAGTTGTGTCACTTGTTTTCATTACAACATTAGATTTGACATTGACGAAATTGTACAGGAATGAAATGGACAGGTTGGCTCGTACTTTTCGTGAGGACGTAGCTCATACGTCATGGATTGAATTTCATATACCTACCTCGCGATCAATGAGCTATTACGGTATGTTACTTTCTTTATTATTGCTATAATTTGAAATTAAATTTGATTGATTTCCATCGTTTTTGTTCTAGATTTTACTTCAAAAACAAAATTAACAAAGCGATCTCACCTTTCTGTACGATTACTTGGGGTAAGAAGACAGATGACAAATAGATGACAGTTGTGTCACTTGTTTTCATTACAACTTTAGATTTGACATTGACGAAATTAAACAGGAATGAAATAGACAGGTTGGCTCGTACTTTTCGTGAGGACGTAGCTCATACGTCATGGATTGAATTTCATATACCTACCTCGCGATCAATGAGCTATTACGATATGTTACTTACTTTATTTTTGCTATAATTTGAAATTAAATTTGATTGATTTCCATCGTTTTTGTTCTAGATTTTACTTCAAAAACAAATTAACAAAGCGATCTCACCTTTCTGTACGATTACTTGGGGCAAGAAGACAGATGACAGTTGTGTCACTTGTTTTCATTACAACTTTAGATTTGACATTGACGAAATTAAACAGGAATGAAATGGACAGGTTGGCTCGTACTTTTCGTGAGGACGTAGCTCATACGTCATGGATTGAATTTCATATACCTACCTCGCGATCAATGAGCTATTACGGTATGTTACTTTCTTTACTATTGCTATAATTTGAAATTAAATTTGATTGATTTTCATCGTTTTTGTTCTAGATTTTACTTCAAAAACTAATTAACAAAGCGATCTCACCTTTCTGTACGATTACTTGGGGTAAGAAGGCAGATGACAAATAGATGACAGTTACGTCACCTGCCTCCAGTAGAAGTCTTGATTTGAGCTTGACGAAACGAAACAAGGGTGAAATAGACAGGTCGGCTCACACTTTTGGTGAAAACGTAAATATCTCGCTCAAGGAATCAGGACTGGTAATATTCCAAAAAGTAATATCAACTAATAATACAAAGGTACCGTAATTGCCAACTGTCGTGCAATTGAAAGCAGAAAAAACCAACCTGATGTTGAATTAAGGCCATTTCCAGTATTCTAGGCTGTTTCATCTCGTTAGGCTTCAGGCATCGTATATAATGCGACTGCCTCCCCGTAAAACTTTTTAAAACGGCATTTAACGACACCTTCAACTGAACCGACTTTACGGCCGGTTTTTTCACGTTACACCTCTTGGGATTTCCCTCGGGAAAAAGCGTTTTCATTAAGGGATGATCGCAACGAAACATCGCGCGAGAGATCTCCCTCGGCAAAGAGTCTCTGTTTTTCTCTATAAAATCGTGCACGTCGTACGTCACCGTGCCCGCGTAATGTCGAATTCTACAAAAAAAATTTCAATGTTTATAATGAAAAAAAAATTAAAATTACTGAAAAGAAAACTGTGGCAGTGTAACATCGGCAGCTAGACAATGGGAATGGCCAGAACAACACTGTTCCACTCGGGTGAGGTAGGCGGCGTCGTCTTGTATTCGTGATTCTTCGAGTAGTGTTAGAAGGCCGTAATTTTCGTGTTCTAACAATTGACAGATTACTCTGAAACATATTTTTTAATCCCCATAGAAACTGTTAATTCGACTGAGGAAATTAGTGCTTCTTTTAAGACAAAACCGAATTATTATAAGTTGGCAGGTTTTTAAATTATGAAGGATGTGTGAGTCGGGCTTGTTAACTGTCAAAACTTTACACAACAGCATGAAAAGCTTGACTCACACTGTTCCTGGATCCATCCGAAGATGACTCCACTATAGTAACCTGAGCTATAATTATTCCTCGGTTAAGTTCGTTTACAATTTAAGCCACATTCTGCAAGTACAGGGTGTCCCAGAATTATGTTGTTAAACTTCACTATGAGATTTCTTGCCTTAAAATGGATTCAAATTTGTTAATAAACCATAGTTCCTTTCCTAAGGGAGCTAGGCCCCTCCAAAGGGGTACTAGGAAAATCGTTTTTCCTAAAATTATTCGCAAACTAAAATTTGGAGCATAGGTTAGGGCTGATTTCATAACAAAAGTTAAAGGTCATTTAGAATAAAAGTCGACTTTAAAGGGGATGAAATCTGCCCCTAGTGTTATAAAGGGCCTTCTTTTGGATTTTTTTAAAGATTTATAGTAATATCAGAGGCGTTTGTTCCTGGGGAGGGGGGGCGTTCACATTTTTTCGTATTTCTTAGTTATAGGCATTTGTCTATAATCTATACCCTATTACATAAAGAAGATACAGGGTGGTGAATTTTTCGTTGCCCACCATTGGGAACTCGAAAACAATAAGCGATAGGGAGAAGGTGAGAGAAAGAAATTAGTGAAAAATTGCACTTTTTCAATGTGATTAGCAGTAAAACTTTCAAAAAATATTCTGTTCCTTGAATATATTTTATACATATCCATCATGAATCTGCAAAGAATTCCCCGATATCTTCATTCGTTATCGAGTTATCCCGAAAAAACTGAAAATCGCGATTTTAAAATTTATGTCTTAACGATTGATGGTATTCAAATGAAACTTGGAACTTCTATATTATTGACAGCTGTCAATTCTATGACAATGATACAAATTTTCTAGGCCTTCCAGTTTTTGAGCAACGACGGACAATATTTCTTTTTCTTATGGCCGCCGTCTTGGATTTTAACACCACCGGATACTACGGAAGCGTAGAAGTGCCACATTTTTCTCTTTCTTTATTTCCAAATTACCACAAAAAATGTGTAAATTTCGGAAGAAAAAACTGTTAATTTACACAAAAACTGTCAATTTACACAAAAACTGTAAATTTACACAAAAACTGCCAATTTACACAAAAACTGCCAATTTACACAAAAACTGTCAATTTACACAAAAACTGTAAATTTACACAAAAACTGTCAATTTACACAAAAACTGTTAATTTACACAAAAATTTTTAAAATTCCCTACAAACAGTGACGGGACGGGGCTAGCCGCCTAATCGGACAGGAGGCGAACGTGAATGGGTGCTGCAAGTGTAAATTTACAGTTTTTGTGTAAATTTACAGTATTTGTGTAAATGTACAGTTTTTCTGTAGATTGACAGTTTTTGTGTAAATTTACCGTTTTTGTGTTTTACAGTTTTTGTGTAAATTTACATTTTTTGTGTAAATTTACAGTTTTTCTGTAAATTGACGGTTTTTGTGTAAATTTACAGTATTTGTGTAAATTTACCGTTTTTGTGTTTTACAGTTTTTGTGTAAATTTACAGTTTTTCTGTAAATTGACAGTTTTTGTGTAAATTTACAGTATTTGTGTAAATGTACAGTTTTTCTGTAAATTGACAGTTTTTCTGTAAATTGACAGTTTTTGTGTAAATTTACCGTTTTTGTGTTTTACAGTGTTTGTGTAAATTTACAGTTTTTCTGTAAATTGACAGTTTTTGTGTAAATTTACAGTTTTTGTGTAAAGTTACAGTTTTTTCTTCCGAAATTTACACATTTTTTGTGGTAATTTGGAAATAAAGAAAGAGAAAAAAGTGGCACTTCTACGCTTCCGTAGGATACACATAAAAATTAGCTTTTGAAAAATGTATTCAATCAAATGTTCATATTATATTATACTTTATGTTGACTATTACTCATACTGTGATATATACCTAATCCTGTACTGAAGTTGTAAATATATATTATTATTATTATTATTATTAATATGGAATTTTTTGAATAAATATGTCAAAGCTTGAATCACACCATGTGAAGACGTATTTTATTACCGTTAAATTGTTCCCACGTGTTTTGTTTCACATCGAGGTTCAGACTGATTTTACAAAAGTATTCATACCAATTTTCAAATTTTGACAATCTGTCAAAAAAGTCCATGTTGGTCATATTTTTGAATGGCAATTTTTTTTGTGTATCCGACGCTGTTAAAACCTAATATGGCGACCATAAGAAAAAGAAAAATTGACAATCGTTGTTCAAAATCTAGAAGGCTAAGAAAATTTCTGTCAATGCCATTGAATTGACAGCCTGTCAAAAATATGAAAGTTCCAAGTTACATTTAATTGCCAGCAATCGTTACGAAAATATGAATTTTTCCTTAAAATCGCCATTTTCAGTTTTTTCCGGATAACTCAGGAACGAATCAAGATAAAGTAGAATTCTTTACAGATTCTTAATCACCTTGAAAAAGCACAACTTTTTTCCTATTTAACCTGCTCTCCGTCTCGGAAGGTTTGCGAGTTACCAATGGTGGGCAACGAAAAATTCATCACCCTGTATACAGGGTGTCTCAGAATGGTCGCACCATATTTTGATGGAGTATTCAGGATTAAATTTTGAGCCGATTGATGTTTTTGAAAATTTCCAGGGTCCAATAGTTCTCGAGTTATAACAGATTTCAGAAGACCAATCAGATTTGAGCTCTGAATTGCTTCATAAGCTAATGGATGCACTATGTCCTAGGTAACAAGATACTGTCAATGAAAATTTAATATTGTTATCTTGTTACCTAGGAAATCTATTAAGTTACATTATGAAGCAATTTTGAGAGAAAATTTGTTAAGGAAAATATTATTTTATCTGCATAACTATAATCTGTCCGGGATCCACACGACCGAGATTCACCCGATTTCCATGGCGATTCATTGTTGACAACAATGATTCACCATGGAAATAGGGTGAATCCCGGTCGTGTGGATCCCGGACAGACCATAGCGAAAATAGTGTATCTTTACTGTCTTTTGAAGAACTTACCGATTTTTCCAGTATCCATTTGGAGACCATTTCACAGTTTATTAACAACTTTGAATCTATTTTAAGGTATGGAATCTCATAGTGAATTTTGAGAACATAATTCTGGAACATCCTGTATAGGTATTGTACTATCCGGATAAGAAGGACCAATTTCGTCAGCTCAAAAACTGCATTCTTACATGTTATTAAAAAAATCTACTTTGGACCACTCCAAGCCCTCTTTGGCGATCTCTTCTTGTTCATCCTTCAAAGTAGCAGCCGTAATGAACTGATGCAACTTCTCGTTGCAATAATTAACCATAAGCTGTTCAAAACCGTTATTTTCGAGAATTTCAAAACCGTACAAATCCAAAACTCCCAAAAGTTTTCGTTTGCCCATTCTCTGACACTAAAAATATTGTTCACAATTTTCGATAATTTCATTGACCCAACACCGTTCAATAAACGCCCTGTAATTCAGTCGATTTGGATTAAATAAAGTAGCTAAAATTTTGATTTAAAGTTAGTTAAAAATGCAATATCGGACGGGGTTGGATAAAACGTTGATTCGTGTATAGCGTGATATTCAGAAAATATGCGATAAGGGGTGGCTGTGGAAACAAATGAATAGCAATCTGTCGAAAGGACGTTTGTCTAATGTTAGTTCGTACGGGATATGTCACATGTCATTTTACCGGGGATTTGTTTGGAAACATGACATCTGTCATTTTATCTGGGCAGTGTGCGAACTAACTTCAGACAAGCGTCTTTTTGACAGACTGCGATTCACTTGTTTCCACAGCCGCCCGTTATCACGTTTTCTGAATATCCCTGTACCATAAATACCTTCAAAACGTCATTTATCCTATTAATAAGCCACGTGAACAATCGACTGTACAAAGTTTTGCACAGAACATCCCTACTTTTAGACGCTTCAAAAGCGCTGAGGTCCGTCAATATTCCATCGTCGATCTGTCGACTGGTTAAAGCCCTCTGGAGCCATCGATGCTCGGCACCGAGCAGTTCGCAAATTTCGAACAGTTCTAAAACTCGCAATAAAAATACTAAATAATTTTTAGTCGAACAAACCGTATTCGTTACTGATCCCGCATCCCTCAGTACCGTCAATATTATTACAAGGCACGAACTTTAAATTACCTACTTTTAAAACTACCGCAACAATCCGAAATATATCCAAAATGTCGACTTTGAACCCGAGGACTTCTAAAGCACTTCTTGTATAAACGAACAGTTTCTTGTCTTCGTCGTCGATCGACGTGTGATTTGTCTCTGTTTGCAAGATGCTGTAATGCTCGACGTTGCGTTGCAGTTTCAGGCATTCTTCAAAGATTCTATGAATTTCGAGGGTCACTTAAAGGTTTTACTTACTTAGTAAGTGAATGTCGGCGCCGGATATCAGCTGGTAGAAGATGTGGAAGTTTCTGTCACCTTGGGATAAAGATGTTACTCTGGCCTAAAATAAGAAGAGATTCGGTTATTTCTCGTTATTTAAGCGAACATAAGGTTTTAAGAAGTTTTGTCAAATTAACTGTCATTGCACGTGGTTATAATCATTTTTAATATCCCTGCATAGCATTTAAAAGCAACAAAAAGAGAAATCCTAACTCTTTGAGTTGCTAGAACTTGTCTTTCTTAGCTGCAATCATTCTTCTTCTTTAATTGTATCCTGTTGTTCTTTTTTTGTTTTTATGTGTTTGCACTTTTAGCTTTCCTTGCGTTTTTTTTTAAATCTCTGATTTTCACTGATTGCTTCATGTTTTTGAAAATCTACGGTGGCCGTGACTGCACCTCCGTTGAGAAATATGTGTCATTCTATTTGAAAAAACAAAATTAGGACCATTTCCGGTTAAACCATGCAGGGCTGATCAACGTTCATATCATTTTAATATATTTTTTACATCCAATGAAATTCAAGGTGGGAAGTTTTAAAAATAATACCCTGTATGATCTTTCTGCTTTTATTTTGAAACAAATTTTGGAAAGAGAAAAGGAATTGCTTGATTCCTATCTAAACCTCACTGTAATATGTTAATCAGTAACGAAACCCCATTGGCCTAAATAATGGTGTTAAATAAAAGTTCTTAAGATAGACATGGATGCTGTTATCTAAAATCTAATTGATGATATCGAGTGCCCCAACCCTCAATTACGTCCTGTATAACTCTAAAAAATATCGCTCTAAAACTAATGAAAATATAAAGAAAATAAAAGCGACCGGTTTTTTTCGCTCACCCGTTAGTTGCGGTTTTAAGTAGGTCGCGTAAACTATGTATATTGATAGAAAGATGCAGCTCAGAGTATCAGTAAAGTCTCAACGTGTCACTTAACTTAGATGTTAAATTTTGTTGATCAAATAGTGTACCGTGCGATCTAATAAAAACCGAAGTAGAGTTGCGGTCATGGAATAATCAGTTAAATTGGCTAAACTGACACAATAATCAAAATCAAGAACGTTAGGTTTCTGTCTTTTGTGGCTTCATTGTCAAAAAATGACAGAGCAAAATTATTTTTACTGTCACATGAACGTCACTCTCAGTTTACCCAACTTAACGGACTATTCCATGGCCAGCTCTAATTCGTTTTTATTTTAGATCGCACGGTATAATAATATATCTACCACTCTTTAATAGATTTGCTACATACGTAACTAGAGGTACATAGTAACTAGAGGTACATATTACATACAGAGTGTTACCAATTTCATTGCCCACTATTGGGTCTCGGAAACTATAAGAGTTAGAAGATCGGTTAAATTAGATAAAAGTTGCTATCTTTTAAGGTGATTAAGAATCTGTAACAAATTCTTTTATATCTTGATTCGTTCCTGAGTTATTCCGAAAAAACTGAAAATTTACATTCTAAAAAAAATTCATAACTCCCTAACAGTTGATGCTATTTAAATGAAACTTGGAACTTATATATTTTTGACATCTACCAATTCAATGGCATTGACAATAGGCGCTGGTGATTCAGCCTTCTTGCCATTTAAATTCAAATCAATGAACACCACGTGGTTTTTTGTTGATCGCTCTGTGAAAGGCTTCTTTTAGTAAGTTAAAACGTTCTCTTGTGGCGTCACAGCGTCCATGCCTCTGCCAACTTTGGAAAAAATAAGTAGTGAGGCAAGTTTCATATTTTTAACTGTGCAACACAGATCTAGTTGCAAGTCTGTAAATGAATGTCATTTTGACACACAAAATGAAAGTCTGTAGTTTACACAACTGATAGTTGAATTCAACTTTTTACAGAGCTAGAAACTAAAAAATAGCAACTAAAGAAAGAAAACATTGTAAAATGGATGTAGATAACTGCAAACTTAACTTAGGGGGTGTGAACCAAAAAAACTTTTTTCGTTTAAAAATAGTTAACAAATATCTAAGAGCGGTAGTGAAAACCTAATTTTTCTAAGCGCAAAAGTTTCAGAGATCTGAGCGTTTTAAATCAGCAGTCCGAACACTGTGACGTCATACCAACACGGGTATACTGAGCCAACACGTATTAGCCCGGCGCAAGAAGTTAAAAAACGTTCATTACCCAATATTCGGGTATAGAACTAAATGAGCAATACCTCAAATTGTTCGTCTTGCATCCTTCTATACGTGTGACGCTTTTAAACATCTGCTTGGTTGTAGAGACAAAGGTTATTGCAAAAAGAAACAAAAAAAACCCTGACGACGGAAAATTGTTCTTAAATATTTCTAATTATTTCTCGGGAACCAATAGGGCTACAGACATCGTTCTTTGACTGTCTTGTAGCCCTTTTCATGTGCTCTTCAATTATGTCAATAAGTTTGGAATTGCAGTGTGTTTCGATCTCGAAATCTAGGACGGAAACCAATTCTCACCAAATTGTGACTTCCGAAATTGCACTTTTTTCGCGCATAACTTTGTTATACCATCGAATATTTAAAATCGCTACACGTGACGATATGCGGAATTTTATTAGCTGCGGATTATTCGCAGCATGTAGGGACTTATTTTTGTAAATAAAGTCGTACGGGCAGCAGATCTGTAGCAAAATACGCGCCGCGCTCCACTACTTTTGTCGTATGGCGCTACCTAAGCATGATGCATGTCTGATAAATACAATTAGCTAATAACAATTTTTTTCTATTTTTGTCTCCCTTGATGGACGTAATTTCCTTTTCTGTGCTTTTTGAATGTAAATTCGAATGTAAATATGAAAAAATCTCATCGTTTGTTATCGCGCTGCTGAAATTGCAATGCTGCGCAGCGAGCCAGCGAGGCCGTGGATGTTGTTATGACGTCACACCTGCAATTAGTTTCTTCTATAAATCGCTCTAATTCTAAAACCCGCTTTAACCAGAAACGCCGGGTTTTAATTTGTTAGAATTTTTTCTACTATATTTTTCATTTTTGGTTCACACCCCCTTTAAGGCATGTTAAATACACCAATGTGGTTTAGATTTACATACCTTATCCAAAAAATCTTGCAGCACAAATATTGTCACAAATTTTATTATTTTATAACAAAACTAAAAATACTTACAGTGGCTTAAATAACCTCCAATCGGATCTCCTTTGTAATCAAACTCAATGTCGAGAAACTTTCCCTAAAAAATCAAAAATAATGATTTGCAATTTCCAATATGTATACATATGTATGTGGTTGTTGGAAATAATTGTAACATAATAAGTGGCTTTGAAAACAAAAGAACTCATGTTTAACTCATTTATGGCTGCAGTAAGTAATTAAATGTCAAAATAAGCCACCAAAGCCAACTACAGCGTTACAGTCGTTTATAACAACCCTGTAGATTAGGGTGTAGGTATCGAAAAAAAAGAATTTTGGAATTTCGTTTTGTAATAGTCGCCAAAACTTGCCTTTTACTATCCTGAAAAGAAAGTTTATTTAAGGTTTTGCTATAGTTCAACGTTTTCAGCCCTCTACCGCCCCTCAAATATTATGTTATTTTGAAATCTCAAGTTTACAATGAAATTTTTTTTGAAATGCAACATTTATTGTTTTTCTGTCACTAGTAGGCTCGGAGTAGATTTTAAAGATCACTAACAGCCGTTTTTTCATCTCTAGTTAAATTTAGCTACCTACTACATGGCCATTGCATTATAGTTTCAAAGACAATTAACTCATCAATCAAGTTGCTGGTGCATGCATAACAGAACTTATGTATGACACTACTGGTTGACGTCTAAAGTTCAAACGTTAAATTTTTGTGCGTTTTTTAGTCTTCGAAGTCCCACCAAATATAGGCGGCCACTCGAGACTATTTCTAGTGTTAATTGCCTTTGAAATATTCTTATTAACTCGAAAGGGAAGCACAGAAATTCGAATAAAAAACGCACGAAAATATAACGTCTGAACTTTAGACGTCAACCAGTAGTGTCATAAGTTCTGTCATGCATGCACCAGCAACTTGATTAATTAGAGTTAATTGTCGTTGAAACTATATGGCAGTAGGTAGCTAAATTTAACTAGAGATGAAAAAAAACGGCCTTTAGTGGTCTTTAAAATCTACTCCGAACCTGCTAGTGATAGAAAAACAATAAATAATGAATTTAAAAAAATTATTCGTTGTAGAGTTGGAATTTCAAAATAACCAATATTTGAGGGGCGGTAGAGGGCTAAAGATGTTGAACTATAGCAAAACCTTAAATAAACTTTCTTCTTAGGATAGTAAAAGGTAAGTTTTGGCGACTATTACAAAACGAAATTACAAAATTCTTTTTTTTCGATACACCATACTGTAGATACTTACAAATCTTGAAGCATTGTCATTTCTCATCGTGCGTGCATTACCAAACGCTTCCAACAGAGTATTAGCCTGAAGTAGACGATCTTTCATTAGTTTAACTTCGGGAATATCCCCCGAGACCAACACTAAAAATTGCAATACAATCCGTGCGGCCTCTGTTTTTCCTGCACCACTTTCTCCAGTGACAATAATGCATTGGTCCTCATTTCGATCGTTCAACCAGCGATATGCTGAACCAGCAATTGCGTAGCTAAAAAAAAATTAACTTTAAAGTGCCTAAAACATGAGAAAAAGTCTCTTACATGTGTGGGGGTAACTGAAATGGTCCTCTTTTCACATAAGTCTCCACGAGATCAGTCGAATACAGGGCTAATTTCCTATAAGGATTTACAGACACCAGCACATTGCCGATGTAAGTGTAAATGTGATCCCTTTTAAACCGTTGCTGGATGTTCGTTATAAAACTGTCTTCAGTCAGAGGTTCGAGCAAGACCGAATCCCAAACTCCCACCTCTTGCTCCAGACTGAGCATCGCACCGCCCCTTGAACAACCGCCGCCAACGCGGCATCTAGTAGTGGTACTCCTTTGCACGGTGCCCCCAAGATTTTAACCATAAAAGACTCCTCCGCTGGGGGCGGCGATTCAAATAAAAATATAATCAGTTCAGGCGCGCGAGTCGGCGGCGCATTTTAGCGTCCTGATTTCTTATTAATTGAGTTAATTTTGATTGTTTTATTATTTGGTAATTCACAATGCCTCAACCTACAAGAGAACTGTCAAACGAAGAGCTGTCATTGTCAGCCAACCGTCAGTCAACTGTCAATGACAGTTTGAAGAAAGCTGTCAACTGAGAAATGAAAATTTCCCCAGCGGGACTGCCTAAAATGCACGAGAGGTAAACCACGACGACAAGTTAAGTAAAATTTATGGAGGCTGTTTTATTGTCCCGAAATTAGTGGTCAAAACTTTACCAGTAGATTCTTCGATGAAAAACATGGAAAAAAGTCTCTATGAAGATATATCGAAAAAGAAGCACTAAGGCGGCTCAAAGGGTTTTTTTAAGCTCCCCACTCCACTTCATCACTTAAAAAAAGGGAGGTTACTGCAATCACTAAAATTTTCGAATTTGAGATAACACCAGATCTTCACGTTTTGAGGTCTCAGGAACCCAAAAAAGCGGTTTTAAAAATGTGTCTGTGTGTATGTACGTACGTTTGTAAACACGCCACAGGCACGCAGCCAAAACTACTAGACCGATTTGGCTGAAATTTGGAACATATAGGCATCTCATAACCTAACTTAGATCTGAAAAGCTTTTGGGGCCAATCGTGCAACCGGAAATGCCATTTTAGCCCATCAACTTTTAAATTTTAAATGCAAACCCCCATTTTTCAGGTCACCATAAGAAAGGCCTTCAAATTCTGCTTGCAAAGAAGTATTCGCCCTTAGTGCCCTTTTGTCAAAAAGCTGAAAAAATCGAGATTTTAAAGTACCTTTAAAATCACGGTACAGTCCAAACTCTTGAACCGATTTGGCTCAAATTTTGTACATGAAGATTGCATTACCCGGCGCATAGCCTAAAAGTTTTTTAAGACAATCAACCTACAGCGAGTGCCATTTTGGTACATCAATTGTGAATTCTTAAAATTGTATTCATTTAACCACTAAACACAAGTTTTTGAAAAATTCGTTGTCACCATCAAAAACACCTTGAAATTCTAGTTCAAGTGAAGCAAAATGCAATTACACTTAGTGTCCTTTAGCCAAAAAATTAAAATTTTGTAAAAACACACTACAGCCCAAACTACTGAATCGATTTGGCTTAAATTTGATGCATGGAAATTGTGTGACCCGCTGAAGAGTTGGAATGCTTTTGAAAGCAATCGGTTCATGGGAAGTGCCATTTTGGCATATCAACTTTTAAATTTTAAATGCAGGGATTTCTTTTGTCTTTATTCTCAGAAATTTTATCATTTATTTAGTGAATTTAACTGTAATGACGTGTCAAAAGTACCGGAGCCTGCGGTGCCGGTGTCCCATTTTTTTTTTGGTACCGGAGGGTTTTAAGAGGCAACCCCATTATTTTCCCTTATTTTAGAACTCATTTAGTCAGGATTGGTCTTAAAATGACCACAACGACCTAATTAGCAATAGTTCTAGCGTACTACCACTGAAAGTCCTTTGTTTTGTTCGCTGCGAAGCACTTCCTACCTAGTTCATGCTGTCAAATTAGATCTTATAGAGGAAACAATCGCAAAGTTTTGATACGCAGAATCCTTACTCTTTAAGGGCTGCACAAGAAGAATATAAATAGTTCTCCTGAAATTTTGATATGAAAAGTCCTTTTTCTTATAGAAATCGTACTCGTACCTCCACTTTGCGCTGTTTCTTTGCGATTATGCCTCCAACGGCTTATCGGACGACAAAAATGTATAAGAGCTTTTCGTTGCAAATTTTATTCTGGTTATTTTAGTTCGTATACATTGGGGAGATAATCGTAAAAAAGCAGCGCGAAGTCGGTGCTGAACTACGATTTCTCCAAGAAAAAAAATGCAGCAGTGAAGCGGCTGGAACCTCCCCATCGCGTGGATCTTTGACTTGTGTTTCTAGCCGAATTAGCACAGAAATTGTATAAGACTGGTTTCAACGACGGTTTTAGAACTGCCTAAAAACTACTTACTTATACCTACTTTTCTCTAATGAATGTTTCAATTTGTGTGTTCTAAAAAAGTTCTAAAACCATCATGGAAACCAGTCATACATTTTCTTTGCTAATTCGACTAGAAACCCAAGTCAAAGATCCACGCGATGGGGAGGTTCCAGCCGCTTCACTGCTGCATTTTTCTAAATATATCTTCAAAACGGTTAAAGATAGCAACGTGAAATTTGGTATCTCGTATAGCAGGGGCTTAGAAATGTGTTGTAAAGCTGAAATATTTCAAATCAATTTCATTTCATTGAAATATTTCACACCCCTTGATATATTTCATGAAACTTATTTTAAAAAACGCGCGCAAAATGAGTCGACATGACATCTGAATGACATTCCACCCACCACCGAGGTTCGTATAACGCGTATAACTTCAAACATGGGGAAATTTTCCAGAATTAATAATACTGTGCTTTGCAGATGAGCACATACCTAAAAATTTGGAGATCTGCAAAAGTTTTTTTTTATTTGTTTTGTTAAAATGCCTAACATTGTTCTAAATTTTGACGAATTTCTTATATAATTAAAAAGTAGTGTTGAAACTTGTGGGTTGTAGTTTGTAGTATACCTACTTAAATTTGTAACTAAAAAATATTAATTCTTATAAATTTTTAAACTAGACCAAAGTTAGAATATCTTTCATATTTAATGAAATATTTCGTGAACCATTTCATGAAATATTTCAAAAAAAATGAGTTTCATGAAATTTTTAGAAACAATAAATGAATCGCAATCTGTCGAAGGGACGTTTGTCCAAACTTATTTCTTACGCGACATGTCATTCTGTCATGTTACCGTGGAGTTGCTTGAAAACATGACATGACATGACATCTGGGGATTGTACAAACTAACTTTAGACAAGCGTGCTTTCGACAGATTGCGATTCACTTGTTTCAATAGCCTCCCGTCATCACATATTTTCTGAATAACACTATACGTATATCCTAAAGTCCGTAGTTTCCAAGATCAGATGTGCAAAATTTTAAAAAAATGTTTTACTATTATTTTATGGAAACTTGGTACTTACCTGTGTCTGTGCTATGCATATATTAATTTATTCAATCTCAACAAAAATATTCCAAAAAAATAGGGTGGCCAATGTTACCTTGGCAAGTGGGGGTCAAATTGGCCACGTGTCCATTTTGCATGTTAAATCAATTTAAACCGTGTTAGCATTTGTAGGGTATAAAACCCTTGTAACGCGTATTTTCTGTGTGATAAATGCATTATATTCTATTGAACGTCAAAAAGATACTTTATTTATAAAAATAGACAATATATATAAAAACAAAAAAATTTCTCTCAAATTTCATTCCCAACTTCTGTCTCAACTTCACTAAATAAGTGACTGGAGCGGAAATTCTTCACCGCCCTTGTGATTGTACATCTTTCCCCTTGTAGTACCACCCAAATTTAGTGGAGGTAAATCACCCCCCTGGCTCCTAGGGCGGCCAAACTTACCCTCCCAACCTGTAAAAATGTCGGTCTAAGTTTGGCCACCCTCTAGGAGCCAGGGGGATGATTTAATCCCATTCAATTTGGGTGGTACTACAAGGGGAAAGATGTACAATCACAAGGGCGGTGAAGAATTTCCGCTCCAGTCACTTACCTAGTGGGGGCAAGGAGAAGTTTTTTGACCTTTAATTTTGGTAGAATTTTTGTAGTCTGAAAAATATTTTTTTTACAACAACCAAGCAATTGGTTACGAAAAAATTATACTGGAGGTAAGAGGAAGGTTCGCCCTATATGCTACAATAATTTAAACTGCCAAATAATAAACATCAAAATTGTACAGAGCGCCACTAACAAATTCTAAAAAGTGGCCAATCTCACACCGAGTGCCAAAGCCACCTCACTTTGCGGTATCTGGCAAAAATCAATTCGAAAAAAAGAAGTAATAGTTATGTTACTTCATTTATTGAAAATTATTTGCCTTGCCATAGTGACTATCCTTTTCAGAATGACCATAATAAGCTGAAAACATTTATTATTAGCTCGAGGAATGTATACCTACAGGAAGTTTTCCGCCTTAGGTATCAGAACTCAGAAAACATCAAACATCCCTAAAGTTTGTCGGTGTACTTATAGGAAACATTCTGCATAACCAAAAAAAAATTTTTAAAGAAAAAAAGATGCCTTAAGACTTATCATAGTAGGTATAACATAATTTTATTATAAACATACTTTTATTAAGTAGGTATAATAAATACATAAATAAATGCAACAAAAAATAAATTTTATAAAAGAAAATAACTTGGTACTTATAATATTTTTGTGAATGGCAGGTCATAAACCGTTCTAAACATAACTCTCACTCTGCGTTGAATACGCTAAAAACGAGTCGAGTAGCTTTGGTTCAACAAGCTCTTGAGCATCTTCAGCCTTAACTACGTCACTCCCACACGCATCCGTTATTTTTCGTAGTGTGGCCTACAAAACATTGATTAAACACCGTCATCTTAATTTTATATTTACCAAAGTTGCAACAAGAACGGCATCGCTATCAAATCTTTCACTCTTCTTCCTGCACATTTTGACTAGTTTTTCAACACCACCCAAACTGACGACTTGAGCAGCAGCCTCAGGATCGCCACAAAGCCTCGACAACCCTATAATCGCCTTCTGTTGCAGCCTCTTCTCAATGTCAGAACCATCGCCGTTAATTTTCAAGAAGCAAAGAAGTGCGTTTGCTGCTTTGATTTTAGTTAACTGTTTTCTAGCGATTTCCGTTGCTGACATGTTGGCGATAAGTGTTGCAATTTGTTCCAGAAGGTAAATTGAAGCACAAGATTCTCTTCTATCAGTTGAATCCAGAAGAATTTTGATCGAGTTTTGATCCACGATGTATTTCACTGATTTGCTGTCCATAGACGATAAGTTTGCTAAAGCTGCAGAGCAGAGGAGTAAATTTTGGCAACATTTCGTCTTTGACGAGAATTTCGTGATTGATTTTACTAAAACTTTCGAATATTGTGGCAGCCCTTTTATGCAGTGATTATCTTCGATCCAAGGTGCTGTAACTTGTGCTAGCAAAGCTATTGCTTCTGCACGTTCAGGTTCAGGTCTAGAATCGTCTTCCAAAGTATCAGCAATTATTTGAGTCCCTGAATATTTTTCAAACTGTCGAATCGCAAAAGTCGTGCAGCACATTGTGGCAAGAGCTCTTAGCAGTAAACTCCTCAAAGTTGAGCCTTCACATTTCTCGCAAAGAATCAACAAAAAAGGCACTGCATCGTTTTTGGTAAACATATCAATCAAGCTCTCATTTCTTAACGCCAAAGAGGTGACTCCAGTCACTGTTGCTCTTAAATCAACCTCCGAGCTCGGTTTCTCTATTTTATCAACCAATTTTTTAACTTCTTTTTCCAAAATCTCGAAACAAACACTTTGCCAAAAATCGAATAATTGCAAAACTTGTTTGAGGGCTTCGTCAGGTTTCGCTTTTCGAATCTCATCGTACTGGCTGAAAACCGATTTATCGCTATCTTTCACGTAAGTTCTGAAAAAATAGACGATATTTCCGGCAAGGCTTTGGGCGAGTGGTCCTATGTGTTTCTTTTCTCTGCAGAATAAAAAAATTATTGAAATTTTACTCAGTTTTGATAAAAAATGATAACTTACCCGTTCAAATTACGGAATTCCAGCTGGATGCAGTCTGAGTGCGACAACATATTTCTAATGGTGGCTGTAGTATAAATGGCAATTTTGGATACTTTTTCGTTTAGTTCGCCGGCAATTGATTTTGATTGTAAGGTTGTCATGCATTCCTTTTCGTAGGTGTGGATTATTTCGTTCATCCACTTCTGGACGGCGGGGTTTTCGGGGAGTTCGCGGGGAGGAGGTGGCCTGTAAAAAGTATTTTGCTTTTTGATAAAGGGTAGAAGAAAACGTCTAAAATTAAAGTGAAAAGCCTTAAAACGCAAAAAAGAAAAAACAGCGCTATGCAAAGACTCATAATGGTATAAATGTAGGCTCCTATCGCCTTTAGCTCGCGTGTCAAAATTTGTGTCCAAAAATTGATATGCAATCCGAAATTGAAAAACTTGTATCTTCCAAACGATTGAAGATTAAGAAACCAAACTAGAGGGGTTGAAACTAGAAGCTTTGAGCTTTCTCTTGATGTCTCACTTCATCACGTTGATTTAACAATACGGCGGAAAATAATTTTTTTAAATGGCAAAGAGAAATTGTATTCAGCTTAATTTTTTTAAATAAGAATGCCATAATTTTATGTGGAGATGCAAAATGAAATTTCCTTGAGGCTAGTATTAGTATTCCCTATTTCTATTTGTTCATGCGCTCAGGAACTGTGAAAGAATTTGGTGTCCAATGGGCGCTTACCCTTCCTAAAAATTGACAGAAGTGAAGAAAAACGAATTTTTGAAGATGGTAAATACTTTTTGAACGTTTATTCTTTTGTAGAGCTCCTAAAGTTACATTGTTTAAACCTTAAAACGTGGATGTGAAGTTTGCTCCGCTAAATTGCTCCGAAAAATGGATGCCGTTTACGTCCGGCAACGCAGCAAATTCACCTGCCTGATTGTTGTAAACCAAGATGACAATTAAATGTCAAAATTAAAAACGCAATTTATCACGATATAGAGGACTTTTAGGCAATTACCTCACTGAAAATGGTTCCATTTGAACATTATGGATCATACCACGTCCATTTTCGTAGGTGTCTTGCAAAAATTACTTAACAAAATCACTGCTTAAAGTTGCTCGTGTCAGGGCCCCAAATCTGCGTAATAAGGTCAACGTAGATCAAACCAATGTCCAAAATATTTAGGTACATTGCCTATGATGGCATTTTCATAAAAAAATTTACAAAAAAAATATGGGAACCGTCTGCTCCCTCGCAAAATATAGTTGATAGAATCGAGACATGGGGGCGGCCCCAAACAGGTCAAGGAGGTCAACGTAGATCAAGGCAATGCGCGAAACACTTAGAGGCAACGCCAACGATTAGATTTAGAGAAAGAAAATTTAAAAAAAATAAAGGGAACCTCCTGCTCCCCCGCAAAATATAGTTGATAGAGTCGAAGACATGGGGGCGGCCCCAAATAGGACAAGGAGGTCAACGTAGATCAAGGCAATACGCGAAACACTTAGAGGCAACGCCAACGATTAGATTTAGAGAAAGAAAATTTAAAAAAAATAATGGGAACCTCTTGCTCCCTCGCAAAATATAGTTGATAGAATCGAAGACATGGGGGCGGCCCCAAATAGGACAAGGAGGTCAACGTAGATCAAGGCAAGTCAGTCTCATCGTAGGTGTTGCCTCTAAGTGTTCTGCTCATTGGTTTGATCTACGTTGACCTCCTTTGTCCTGTTTGGGGTCACCCCCATGTCTAAATCCTATCAACATATTTTGCGAGGGAGCAGGCGGTTCCCAGTATTTTTTTTTAATTTTCTTCCTCTAAATCTAATCGTAGGTGTGGCCTCTAAGTGTTCTGTGCATTGGTTTGATCTACGTTGACCTCCTTATCCTGTTTTGGGGCCGCCCCCATGTCTTCGATTTTATCGACATATTTTGCGAGGGAGCAGGTGGTTCCCATTATTTTTTTTAAATTTTCTTTCTCTAAATCTAATCGTTGGCGTTGCCTCTAAGTGTTTCGCGCATTGCCCTGATCTACGTTGACCTCCTTGACCTATTTGGGGTCGCCCCCATGTCTCGATTCTATCAACTATATTTTGCGAGGGAGCAGGAGGTTCCCATTATTTTTTTTAAATTTCCTTTCTCTAAATCTAATCGTTGGCGTTGCCTCTAAGTGTTTCGCGCATTGCCTTGATCTACGTTGACCTCCTTGTCCTGTTTGGGGCCGCCCCCATGTCTTCGACTCTATCAACTATATTTTTTTGCGAGGGAGCAGGAGGTTCCCATTATTTTTTTTAAATTTTCTTTCTCTAAATCTAATCGTTGGCGTTGCCTCTAAGTGTTTTGCGTATTGCCTTGATCTACGTTGACCTCCTTGTCCTGTTTGGGGCCGCCCCCATGTCTTCGACTCTATCAACTATATTTTGCGAGGGAGCAGGCGGTTCCCATTATTTTTTTTAAATTTTCTTCCTCTAAATCTAATCGTAGGTGTTGCCTCTAAGTGTTCTGTGCATTGGTTTGATCTACGTTGACCTCCTTATCCTGTTTTGGGGCCGCCCCCATGTCTTCGATTTTATCGACATATTTTGCGAGGGAGCAGGTGGTTCCCATTATTTTTTTTTAATTTTCTTTCTCTAAATCTAATCGTTGGCGTTGCCTCTAAGTGTTTCGTGCATTGCCCTGATCTACGTTGACCTCCTTGACCTATTTGGGGTCGCCCCCATGTCTCGATTCTATCAACTATATTTTGCGAGGGAGCAGGAGGTTCCCATTATTTTTTTTAAATTTCCTTTCTCTAAATCTAATCGTTGGCGTCGCCTCTAAGTGTTTCGCGCATTGCCTTGATCTACGTTGACCTCCTTGTCCTGTTTGGGGCCGCCCCCATGTCTTCGACTCTATCAACTATATTTTGCGAGGGAGCAGGAGGTTCCCATTATTTTTTTTTAATTTTCTTTCTCTAAATCTAATCGTTGGCGTTGCCTCTAAGTGTTTTGCGTATTGCCTTGATCTACGTTGACCTCCTTGTCCTGTTTGGGGCCGCCCCCATGTCTTCGACTCTATCAACTATATTTTGCGAGGGAGCAGGCGGTTCCCATTATTTTTTTTAAATTTTCTTCCTCTAAATCTAATCGTAGGTGTTGCCTCTAAGTGTTCTGTGCATTGGTTTGATCTACGTTGACCTCCTTATCCTGTTTTGGGGCCGCCCCCATGTCTTCGATTTTATCGACATATTTTGCGAGGGAGCAGGTGGTTCCCATTATTTTTTTTAAATTTTCTTTCTCTAAATCTAATCGTTGGCGTTGCCTCTAAGTGTTTCGCGCATTGCCCTGATCTACGTTGACCTCCTTGACCTATTTGGGGTCGCCCCCATGTCTCGATTCTATCAACTATATTTTGCGAGGGAGCAGGAGGTTCCCATTATTTTTTTTTAATTTCCTTTCTCTAAATCTAATCGTTGGCGTTGCCTCTAAGTGTTTCGCGCATTGCCTTGATTTACGTTGACCTCCTTGTCCTGTTTGGGGCCGCCCCCATGTCTTCGACTCTATCAACTATATTTTGCGAGGGAGCAGGAGGTTCCCATTATTATTTTTTAATTTTCTTTCTCTAAATCTAATCGTTGGCGTTGCCTCTAAGTGTTTCGCGCATTGCCCTGATCTACGTTGACCTCCTTGACCTATTTGGGGTCGCCCCCATGTCTCGATTCTATCAACTATATTTTGCGAGGGAGCAGACGGTTCCCATATTTTATTTGTAAACTTCTTTATGAAAATGCCATCATAGGCAATGCACCTAAATATTTTGGACATTGGTTTGATCTACGTTGACCTTATTACGCAGATTTGGGGCCCTGACACGAGCAACTTTAAGCAGTGATTTTGTTAAGTAATTTTTGCAAGACACCTACGAAAGTGGACGTGGTATGATCCATAATGTTCAAATGGAACCATTTTCAGTGAGGTAATTGCCTAAAAGTCCTCTATATCGTGATAAATTGCGTTTTTAATTTTGACATTTAATTGTCGTCTTGGTTTACAACAATCAGGCAGGTGAATTTGCTGCGTTGCCGGACGTAAACGGCATCCATTTTTCGGAGCAATTTAGCGGAGCAAACTTCACATCCATCCTTAAAACATCTTAATTTTTAATATCTTTGAAAATATTGAAAATAGGTATCGGGGAATGCTAATAGGCAGTCTAAAGGAAATTTTATTTTGCATTTTTTGGCTGCATAAAATTGTGGCAGTCGCATTTGGAAAAATTGAGTTGTGGTCAATTTCCGCCATACTGTTAAACTAACAAGAACAGCTGAGTAATCAAAAGAAAAGCTCTAAACTTCTAGTTTCAACCCTCCCAGTTTGATTCCTTAATCTTTAACCGTTCGGAAGATATAAATTTTTCTGTTGCGGATTGCATATCAATTTTTCGATACATATTTTAACATATGTCAAAAACGGTGACAGTTAGGTTTAGGTAGGCAAAAAGTAGGTGCGATAAACTAGCAATTGGCAGACGAATGCGAACCTAAAATCAAAACTAGGGCTTTCCATTTAAAATAACAAAGATGGCGGCCAGCTGTAGGGTTGGAAATATTTTATTTTTGGCCATTATGGTTTACAGTACCTTTCAAAATTCTACTAAAAGTGGATCCGCAAAAATTTCTAATGAACGGTCTTTGTGAATCACCCCGTATATATCTACTAATCATTTGGTAAAAATATGAAGAAAATTCTATCTTGAATTGTTCTAAAAATAACGATTAAAGTGACAGTTTTCACTTTTTTCAGGATATGTAATCTCTGTTTCAGGAACGAAACCGGATATCTTGAATTTCATTTCAGATTCTTAATCTAACACTTAGATCATTTTGCCATTTTCATAATCTCGTGCGAAAATAGCTGTTTACGTAACAAGTGGGGAAAATACATCATTTCCCTACGCGTGTGCTTATTATACAAGTAAGGAAATGATGCATTTTCTCACGTGTTTCATACAAGATTTTTCATAATCCCGATCGAAACATTCAAAAACTTTAATTGGCGAAGCACTGAAAAAAAAATGTCTTTTTTCATTACTTCTGCATGGAAGGTTTAGTCATTATTCAGATCGTGTTGATGGAAACAAATTAACGAAATTACCTTTAAGTCAATTAGTTTTCCCACTAACATGATGCATTTTCTAACTGAAATTAGTGCATTTTTCGTACCGAATTATGAAATAGCTATTTATGTAACAAGTGGGAAAAAACTGGGGGGCTGATCACTAGTGGAATTCGTTGTACATCCGGCTTGGAATTAATTATGGAATTATTCTGGAATTGATGGAATTTAAAAGGAATTAATGGAATTAGTTGGAATTAGCTGGAATTAGTCTCGGAATTAGTTTGAATTAACTGGAATTATTATGGAATTATTTGGAATTGATATGGAATTATTTGGAATTGATAAGTACATCATTTAAAAGGAATTAAATTAATTAGTTGGAATTAATATGGAATTGACGCGGAATTAACTCCGGAAATATGGAATTATTACGGAATTATTCTGGAATTGATGGAATTTAAAGGGAATTAACGGAATTAGTTGGAATTAGCCGGAATTAGTTGGAATTAGCTGGAATTAGTTGGAATTAACAGGAATTATTATGGAATTATTTGGAATTGATATGGAATTAATAAGAAATTGATAAGTACATCATTTAAAAGGAATTAAAGAAATTTGTTGGAATTAGCTGGAATTAGTTGGAATTATTTGGAATTAATATGGAATTGACGCGGAATTGATTGGAATTAATGGAATTAATGGAATTAGAATGGAATTAATGGAATTAAACTGAAATTATTGGAATTAAACTGAAATTATTATTTTTTTGAGTGATCGGCCCCCCACAAAAAACATCATTTCCTTACGCGTGCGCTTATTAAGCAGAACGAGGCAAAGCCGAGTTCTGTAAGCCCTCAAGTAAGGAAATTATGCACTTTCTCACGTGTTGCCTATTTACATGCTAGATTCTTCACAATCCCGATTGCAAAATTCAAAAATATTATTGGCGAACCACTAAAAAAATTTGGTGGTTTTTCATAACCTGCATGAAAGGTTTAGTAATCAATAATCATGCATGGTGATTGAAAAAAGAAACAACAATAGTAAATATTATTCAATGAGTAATGAATTTTATTAGAATATACTATCAGATACTATGCTTTAACCACGGATTTTAAAGCGAAACAAATCTCCCACCCATTGTGTAATGACTTTCTTTTCCATTCTGTAGCACCCGTGAATAAAAATTTTTTAGACTTATTAATTTTCCCACTATAATGCGAGAATTAATTTACTTTTCGCACTGTAATCCCTAACTTCTTAAGGGAAGAATAATATTTTCATAATCCCGTTCCAAAAATGCTATTTTTTCACTAATTTCAGTAGTGGGAAAAGTAATTAACCTAAAGATAATTTTTTTACAATGCTTCCCCATCAATTATAGTTTTTGAATGTTTCGGTCGGAATTATGAAAAATCTTGTGTGTAACATGTGAGAAAATTCACCATTTTACTTGTGTGCTCACGCGTAAGGAAATAATGTATTTTCCCACTTGTTGTATAAATACAGGGTGTTGCCAATTTCATTGCCCACTATTGGGATTTCGGAAACCATTACAGTTAGAAAATCGGTTAAATTAGAAAAAAGTTGCGCTTTTTTAGGGTGATTAAGAATCTGTAAAGAATTCTCCGATATCTTGATTCGTTACTGAGTTATCCTGAAAAAAACTGAAAATCGCGATTTTAAAGGTCTGAATAATTTGTATAGCCTAAACTTAGGGAAAAAACAACTGTAAAAAAGTACACTTACTCGCAAAAAACCGAAAAAAATGTCAGCCCCCAAACTCAAAAAATGGACATACAGGAAATTGAGTGTCCCGATTTTTTTGCGAGTAAGTGTACACTGTACACCGACTTTTTCAATTTCTTATGTTATAACATGTGAAAGGAATTGAATTCAACGATAATAAAACACGTCTTTTGGCATCGTGTGACTCAAGCTTTGGATTTTTTTTCAAAAAGCCCGGATTGGTTACATTTTTTTGTGTGTTTAATGGTATCAAGAAAAAGAAAAATTGACTGTCGTTACTCAAAATCTGGAAAGCCTAGAAAATTTTTGTCAATGCCATTCAATTGACAGATGTCAACAGCATACAAGTTCCAAGTTTCATTTAAATAACATCAACTGTTAGGGAGCTATGACTGTTTCTTTAGAATGTCAATTTTCAGTTTTTTCGGAATAACTCAAAAACGAATCAAGATAGCGAAGAATTCTTTACAGATTCTTAATCACCTTAAAAAATAGCGACTTTTTTCTAATTTAACCGATCTTCTAACTCTTACAGTTTCCGAGATCCCAATAGTGGGCATTGAAATTGGCAACACCCTGTATAGCTATTCTATTATGTAACAACTGAACTGAGAAAAATAAGTAGGTACATAATTTCCTTACTTCTATTTTTCTCACGTATAACATACACATCTCACACACCTATATTAAAGTTACAAGATTTTACATAATGACGCTTGAAAAATTTAAAAACTCAGTTTGGCTAAAAATTGGAAAAAATTCGGTGTTTTCATCGTGCATATCGTGGCGATTGAAAATAATTAACGAAATTTTCTTTAAATTACTGAAAATTAATTCGCTTTTTTAACTATAATACACTTTTTGTACAAGTGTGGAAATGATGCATTTCCTAACTGAAATTAGAAATTAGAACAATGAAGTTTTTCGGTGTAGTGTGTTTCTAGTTTCTAGTGATCTTTCTAGCCACCTTTCCACAGAAGTTGTCCATTACTTTTCAATCCATACAGCGTGTATAATAAAAAATTCTTGCGGTCTAGTAGCCCTTGACGTGATAGACGAAGGGTGTATACTACTGAAATTAGGCGCTTTCCATTTACACATTTGTCTGAGGAGCCGCACTTAAATTCAGCAATTTGATTGGTTCATTTGAATATTGACCAATCAAACTGCTGAGATTAACTGAGGCTCCTCATATAGACGTAAAAATGGAAAGCGCTTATTGTCAATCAAGATAAAATCTGACAGTGACGTTGTCATAGAATTTCCGCAAGTCTACGCCTTACGTTTTGCGCTGTAAAGCTTACTAGCACTTTACAAAAAACACACAACTCTTTTTCATAATTGTAGCAACTAAATATGAACCATCCTATATATGGTGTATTTGTTTGCCTCTGCAGAGTAAAAATGTGTCTTTTAAGTGCCAAAAATATTTTCAAAAGCCCTTCCCCATCTGATTAGAAAATCCAGTCACGTAAATAGGCAGAACTACCTTTCGATTCATTGTTATCTTTGTCTATTCAATTTTATTGTACATTCGTGACAACTGTGTAGGTATGTATCTAAACGAGCAATTTAGACTTGACCTGTTTGATAACAAAAATTACCTACAAAAGGTGTCCCTAAATAAAATAATCAGATATGAAGTTTGTTGTTGGTTTAAATTTTCCAGTCACATGGGAAGACCGGATGCCCAGACGATTTAGTAATGTTTGGATAATTAACCGCAAACGACTACTACAAAAGTTAATTACCTTTCCTGTCGATACTTCAGGTAGAGATTCGCAGCGACTTTATTACTTCTTCGATGTCTCATAATGTCGGGTGCTTTAGGTGTCGACGTATGTTTGGGTGAATCCAAAGACTCGTTGAAGAGGCATTCCAGCTCACTTTCGCAGTCGCTGGACAACGAGTGATTCCCATCCAAAGATTTGTCTTCCCTCCTAAAGACCTCTGCGGGGGCGGAATTATTCGCAAAATCGCGACTATTTTTCGAGGCAATTACGGGCAAACTTTTACAGGATTTCGAGCTTTCAAAACTTCTGTCCGTCACACACGAGCAACTATCACTGCATGTCGTTTCACTATGTGTCGAGTCTGTTGCGTCTTTTGAATACTGATTATCGCCAGCGTCCTTCACGGATTCTTTACATTTTGAGTGAAATAAATTTTTACTGATTTTTGGAGAGTTCTTCAAGTATCTTCCACGACGAGGCGAGCTCGAATTCAGTTCCGCGTTTACGTTCTTTTCGGGGGTGTTTTTCTCCTTGTAGTTGATGGAAAGATTCTGCGGAGAGGATTCTTTGTAAATTTCTTTGGGTTGTTCGGTGTCGGAAAATCCAGAATCCTGGCTGCCAGGACTCTCCGAGGACATTTCCCGCCATTCGAGGCTTTCACTAGCCCACCACACTTTACTAGGACTTCGCTTGAAATCACCCATTTCCTGCTGAGAATGAATAATTAATAAAAAACAACCTCAGGCGGTTGATTCATCATCAAAAAATTATGAAAACATTTTCTCACATGCATTTTAATACCCACATGAAGGGGAGGTTAAGGCCAGGTGTGCGTTGTGATTTAGTACCACTATCATAAGGGCACCCCTCTGAAAACGTCTAGCTTTCGCTTTTTGTAACGGTAACGTACTCTTCCTCTAAACCGTTTTAAACGTATGACCCAGAGGACAAAAATGTATTACAATCACCACTTGCCGGTAATTGTAAAAATATGTTAACCCAATGTTTTTCTTGAGCAATGCGAATAAACTATTTCAGCGATAAAATAACGGAAATGTACTGTAAATAATGCTAGCAGCTGCCATCAAGGTCCAATCATCGGTGATCTATTCTGCTATCATCCGTGATAAATTATTATCCTAAATTAATTTCAAAACCAATCTCAAGCTAGGTTTTCGTTTAATTTACAAATTATCTATTAGCCTGGAATTAAAGACTGGCAATAAACAGAACTGCTGATATCACACTGGCATTACTGGCAATTTGTCAACACAAATGATTACATAATTCTAGTCCGATTAAATGTTTGAACAAGGCGTGAAGAAATTTAATCAGGTACCTACTTAATGAATCATATTGCATTATCTGTTGGTAATAATTTGATAAAATTATATAGAACTTTCGTCTGAGATCGAAGAAATAAAATTCAAATACAAATAATTAAACTGGCGCCAATAATCTCTAATGGTAATTTATTCTACTTCTTCGAAGCATCCTTCACAAGAGGAGTCTTATTTTTGGCAAACTACCTATGCAGGATTAAAAAGCCACTGGAGGATGTACAGTCTAGAAAAAGCAAATGCCCACTCAAGAAGGTGGTGGCTAACCACTGCATGCCTGGCTCGCTGCAGCACTACACTCAATTAATCTCAACAGTTTGATTGGTTTAAATTCAAATTTACCAATCAAATTGCTGAGATTAAGTGCGTCACCTCAAATAATTATACAGATGGTCGTTTTATTTTGAGACTGGCAAATATCTCGGAAAGGAAGCGTTTTAGAAAAAAATGTTTCGTACAAAAGTTTTATCACTTCGAGGGAGAAAATAGATGGCATCGACGCCATTTTGATTCAAGGTCATTTTCAAGGTCAAATGAAGGTCAACTTCATTTTTTTAAATGGAAACCTACATTTTTTATTACAGATTCTTATTCCCCGTAAAAGAACAGACAACTCTCATCTAAACTATTTTTGGATCCGATGGATAGTTTGCCAGATATTTAAATAAGAATTTTAATCTTCTTCAAAATCCATTGCATTCCCTAGCAACAGCGGCATGGCAAAAACAAAATCTACAACAATTTTTGTGGTTTATTTATCTGGAATTCATCGTTGCTAAGTTACAACGGCTGTTCATTTGTTTTGTCTTGCCGCTGTTACTAGGGAATGTCTAGGGATTTCGAAAAAGGTTAAAATTTACATCCATCGGATCCAAAAATAGTTTAGATGAGAGTTATTTGTTCTTTTGTGGGGAATAATAATCTGTAATAAAAAATATAGGTTTCCATTAAAAAAAATCAAGTTGACCTTCATTTGACCTTGAAAATGACTTTGATTCAAAATGGCGATGATGCCATCTATTTTCCCCCTCGAAGTCATACAACTTTTATATAAAACATTTTTTTCTAAAATGCTTCCTTTTAGAGATATTTGCCAGTCTCAAGATAAAACGACCACCCTGTATACGCAAAAAGAGAACGCATTTTGTCGAACTGTGCGACTGTTAAAAGACGGGCTTCAAAAACCTGAGCATCCCTCAACAAACTAAAAATCATTTACCCAGCAACTAGTGTTCTGATTGGCTACAATCTGTAGAGCATTGATAAACCGGGTCTTAGAAAAGATACGTTTTCGTCATTTTGCACCTATAGACATTCGATTTTCTGTAATATCTGCAGCAGTTTAGTTACTGATTTCGCCGTAAATTTTTTCTACCCCTACGTTTAAAAAAAATGGTTAAGGGATTTGCGAAATGGTGGAACAGCCAAGAAAGCTGTAAATTTTCTATGGAGTTTTTTTTAAATATTTTTGATTAATTTTATTTTGGAATTTTGATTACATCCCTAACTTTAATAATATGAAATAAGTTGGGCGGTTGAATTGTTAAAGAAAGAATTTATTTTTTGCAAATCACATTTTGGCGGACTTTTTAGCTGTAGAAACTATACCGCCGTAAATAAAACGTTTTGTTATGTTAAAAAAAAAGTCAAAAAATGAACATCATGGAAAACGGACAATGTTTGCCGAATTTAGAAACAGAAAATAGCAAGACTGTATATCAATACGTGTGTCCCGGTAGATGGTCATCACGCTAATGAGTTCAACTTATTGCCGAACAAAAAAAAAATCAGTCGAATTTAGCAAAATAAGTGCTTAAGGGGTTGAAAAATTGTAAAGGGGGATGAAAAGTCAAAGGGGGTGAAGATTAACCGAAGTTAAGTAGAATTACAGAAAATGGTTTTTACTAATGATGATTAAGACCTTTTTTGTACCATTTGTACATTATTCAGTAAAAATTCCGAGTTTTCACCCCTAAATTTCACCCCCTTCGATAAATTACTACTAAAATTCACTTCTCCTTTCTCGAAGTTATAATGTGTAAGACTTTACAGTTTCACAACAGATATTGCTTCCCTGTGTAAAATTACAGGGCTTCATAGACGTTTCAACCCCCCAAGCTCCAACCCCCTACTTCACCACCCCCGTATACTCTAAAGAAAGCTATTTCTTCAAATTCACCACCCCAATTCAATTCGTTGAAAAATTGCGGCTATTTAGAAATTCATGTTTTCAACCCCTATACTAATTTCACCTCTGTATGATTTACAAGGGTGAGTTTATTTCTCGAGTTATTGCAATTAATAGTTCTTTGGTTTTTCACCCATAGCTCACCCCATCTTGGTTCGATATGGCCTAGAAGCAATCCCCGCTTTAATTTTCGGGAGACAAAGAGGTAAATAAAACAAGTGTAACTTACTTGTAAGTTTCAGCCCGATATCTCGATCTGTTCTCAAGTTATTGCTCGGACAAAGGAGCGATACGACGAGCGAGCGAGCGAGCGAATAAGTTAAAACAGAACCGCTGATATCACACTGACAATTTGTCAACACAAATGATTACATAATAATATTCTAGTTTGATTAAATGTTTGAACAAGCCGTGAAGAAAGTGTATCAGGTAGGTACTTAATGAATCATATTGCATTATCTGTTATCTATTGATAATAATTTGATAAAATTCTATAGAATTTTCGTCTGAGATCGAAGAAATAAAATTCAAGCACAAACAATGAAACTGGCGCCATTAATGGTCATTTAACAAAGATTTAGCTCATTATTCTATTTCTTCGAAGCATCCTTTCACAAGAGGAGGTCTTATTTCTACCAAACTACCTACGCAGGATTAAAAATCTTCGAATCTTGAACATAATTCCCAATTATCCGCATTATTAAGTGAAGGTACCGAACAATAATTGAGAATTTTTATAATTTAATTTTAAAAAACCGTTAGTCGTCGTCCTTTTCAAATTAGGTAGTCGAATGGTGCCGTTACTCCTGCTTTTGAACGTGGTTTAGCAATAATGAATCCCATCTTTTATGGATTATCGTGATTTTGAAATGCCAATTGGCGAATTCATTATATAAAGGAAACCCCAGTGTTTGGCCATTAAAACCACACCGTTACGTTCACGCAAGAAGAATTGTTAACTCGTGTCCAAGCGGTGGTCATGCACGCGTCCGTATTTAATTCCACCCTCGACGACACGCTTGCCGACATCACCGGAAGGATGTACAACCCTCAATTTTTTCCGCTGCTACTTTACTGGTTATGGGATTTCCTGAGAATTCTTTTGAAAAGTTGTTTTTTTCCCAAGAGAAAACGTTGTCATTTCCGTTCCACTTTCTGGGAAATAAATCCAAAAATAAAAATTGGCAGTCTCGGAGACGATAGAAATTTCTACTTTTTCATGGTATCTACATCTAAGGTTTTCGACCCTATTATTGACCTTATCGCCATTATTACAAAGAAATTAAATCGCCTTTTGCCACGACTGTATACGTCCCAAACTTCCTCACGTCTTGCCCTCTCTTTTGGCCTTGAGCCTCAGACTCACTCAGTCAGACCTCTTGACTACACAAGACGAGAACTGTGTTTTGTCACGTTTGTGTTTTAAAGTTTAAAGTAGCATGGAATTTACCCGATTTACTAGCTGGATTTTAACCATAATGTTAAATTGAAATAAAAATAGAATAAAAGTCAACCACTGGCCCTATTTAAAAGCCAACGAAAGATGTATATCAATGCGATGGGTGTCCCTGTAGATGTTTACCTTGTTAATGTGTATGTAGGGGCGAGCTGAATTTACTGGTGGAGTCGGGTGCAGATTTTATAAATCTGCACCTAGTAGTAGTGCCTCCGCAGACGCACAGTGGTGTTAAAAAAGGGGAATGAAAAGTCAAAGGGGGTGAAAATTGACCGTAGTTAAGTAGAATTATAGAAAATAACACGAAAATAAGGCAATTATGCAAATTTAGCTTCTGTGGGGTTGAAATATTGCGATTGGGCTGGAAAAAGTGAAAAAGGAAAACATAAACTATATGAATTCAACTTATTGCCAAAGAAAAAAAAGGCAGCAGAGAAGCGGCTGGAACCTCCCCAACGCGTGGGTCTTTGATTTCCGTGACTTGTGTTTAAGATTTTAAAGTTAATATGCCTAAATGGCACTTCCCGTTAACCAATTGCTCCCAAAAGCCTTTCAGCTCTTCAACGGGTCACCTGACCTCCATGTACCAAATTTCAGACAAATCCTTCCAGTAGTTTGGGCTATAACGTGGTTTCAGTGTTATTTCAAAATTTCGATTTTTCTACCCAAAGGGTAATAAATGCGAATAAATTTTATCTCATTTAAAACCAGAATTCGAAGACCCTTCTGATGGTGGCAATAAATCTTTCAAAAATTTGTTTTGGATGGGTAAATGAGAGAATACTTTAAATTTGGAAATTGGTGTGCCAAAACGGCACTTTCCGTAGGTCGATTGAATCCAACATTTGTTCAGCTCTTCGACGTGTAATACAATCCCCATGTGCAAAATTTTAGCCAAATCGGTTCAGGGGCTTGGGCTGTACCGCGATTTTAAAGTCCGATAAAAATCTCGATATTTTTAGTTTTTGGTCAAAAGGGCACTCACAGTGAATACATCTTTGGAAGCAGAATCTGAAGGCCTTTCTTATTGTGACGTGAAAAATGGGGGTTTACATTTAAAATTTAAAAGTTGATGTGCCAAAACGGCATTTCTGGTTGCACGATTGGCTCCAAAAGCTTTTCAGATCTAAGTTGGGTTATCACATGCACACGTACCAAATTTCAGCCAAATCGGTCGAGTAGTTTGGGCTGTGGCGTGTCTACGAACGAACGAACGTACGTACGAACGTACATACATACAGACACATTTTAAAAACCACTTTTTTGGGTTCCTGAGACCTCAAAACGTACAGATCCGGTCTTATCTCGAATTCGAAAATTTTAGTGATTGCAGTAACCTCCCTTTTTTTTTAAATGTTGAAGTGGAGTGGGGAGGTTAAAAACTAAATTAGGCGAATTTAGTAAAATGGGTGCTTAGCGAGTTGAAAAATTGTAAAGAGGGATGAAAAGTCAAAGGGGTGAAAATTAACTGAAGTTAACTGGAATTACAGAAAATACCACAAAAATAAGGCAATTATGCAAATTTAACCCTTAAAGGGTTGAAATATTGCGAGGTTGCGAGAGGGTTGAAAAAGTGAAAAATGTAAATATTATCCAAAAGAGTAAACTTTATTACTGAAGAAAGACAAAATTGCACGAATTTCGCCAATTTAACGTTCGAGGGGTTGCAAAATTGTGAAGGGGGATGAAAAGTTAAGGGGGTGAAAAATGACTGTAGTAAAGTAGAACTTTCGAAAATTACACGAAAAAGAAGCGGTCTGCGTAAATTTTGCTTTTTGTGGGTTCACATATCAGGGTTAGGGGTTGTTAGTAGTCTAAGGGTTCGTTTTAAGTTAAAGACTCATAAGACCTTTTTTCAATGGTTAATGAAGTCTTTTGAACCCTGTGATTTAATACCAACATTTATCTTAAGAAATTTCCAGTTTCAACCTTTAAATTTCACCCCCTTTGTTAGATTGTAATGAGAATTTGCTCATCTACCTACAATGTCACTATAAATTAGAACACGAAATCCTGATGCATTGATACGTGGAACAGTTTTTAAGTTCTGGTATTTTTATGTTTCTTCTGGGGGGTTGAAATATTGCGAGTGGGGTGGAAAAAGTGAAAAAGGAAAACACAAGCTACTTATATAAATTCAACTTATGGCCAAAGAAAAAACTAAATTGGACGAGTTTAGTAAAATGGATGCTTAGGGGGTTGAAAAATTGTATAGGGGGATGAAAAGTCAAAGAGGGTGAAAATTAACCCAAGTTAAGTAGAATTACAGAAAATAATACAAAAATAAGACAATTATGCAAATTTAGCCCTTGGAGGGTTGAAATATTGAATTTAGTAAAATGGGTGCTTAGGGGGTTGAAAAATTGTAAAGGGGGATGAAAAGTCAAAGAGGGTGAAAATTAACCCAAGTTAAGTAGAATTACAGAAAATAATACAAAAATAAGACAATTATGCAAATTTAGCCCTTAGAAGGTTGAAATATTGCGAGGAGGTTGAAAAAGTGAAAAATGTAAATATTATCCAAAAGAGTAAAATTTATTACCGAAGAAAGACAAAATTGCACGAATTTGGCCAATTTAACGTTCGAGGGGTTGCAAAATTGTGAAGGGGGATGAAAAGTTAAGGGGGTGAAAAGTGACTGTAGTAAAGTAGAACTTTCGAAAATTACACTAAAAAGAAGCGGTCTGCGGAAATTTTGCTTTTTGTGGGTTCACATATCGAGGTTAGGGGTGTTAGTAGCCTAAGGATTGGTTTTAGGTTGAAGACTCATAAGACCTTTTTTCAATGATTAACGAAGTCTTTTGAACCCTGTGATTTAATACAACACTTATCTGAAGAAATTTCCAGTTTCAACCCTTAAATTTAACCCCCTTTGTTAGATCGTAATGAAAATTTGCTCATCCACCTACAATGTCACTGTAGATTAGAACACCAAATCCTGCATTGATACGTCGAACAGTTTTTAAGTTCTGGTATTTTTGTGTTTCCGCATATTAGGGGTTGTAGCGCCTTTGAGGGTGCTTTTTTGCAAAGTATGAATAACACCTTTTTTAAATCATTAACGGTAAGCTATCGAATGACGCTAATTTCGACCAATACTTATAGATCGGAATTGTGGGTTACAACCCCTAATTTCCACCCCCTTGGTCCGATATGGCCCAAAAGCAATCCCCGCCTTACTTTTAGGGCACAAAGCCGTATAGTAAATTTGATCTCGACACCTCATTCAATGTTCTCAAGTTATCCGACGTTTTGTATTTCTGCATGTTAGGGGTTGTAGCGCCTTTAAGGGTGGTTTTTGGTAAAATATGATTAACACCTTTTTTGAATCATTAACGAAAAGCTATCGAATGACGCCAATTTCGACCGATACTTATTAAGCAGCATTTTAAGTTACAACCCCCAATTTCCACCCCCTCCTTCCGATTTTGCGAAAAAAACATCCCCTGTAAGGTTTCATCGAAATATATGTGTATGTTGAGTTTCAGATGGATGCGTGCAACACTTGCGGAGTTATTACTTTTTTTGAGATTTTCATCCCCTAAATTTCATCCCCCAACTAGGAACCCCCTCACGTTCAATAGACTTGAAGGTCGAACATGCGTACCAAGTTTCAGTAAGATACCTTCAGCAGTTCTCGAGTTATAGCAATTAATAGATTTTCAGTTTCAATCCCCTAAGATTTCACCCCTTTATGATTTACAGGGGTGAATTTATTTTTCCGCTGTTACATAACTCTTTGTGTATTTGCTTACTTCGGTTGTTCATAAATAAGTCAATAGAATTTCAGTAAAAATAAATAAAACCTATTTAACCACTGACAAAGCGTTAGGGGTTGTTAGTAGCCTAGGGGTTGATTTTAGGTTGAAAACTCATAAGACTTTTTTCAATGGTTGATAGAAATCTATCGAACCCCGTAACTTTATACTACCATTCACTTGAAGAAATTTCAAGTTTCAACCCCTAAATTTCATCCCCTTTATTGGATGTTAGTAAAAATTCGTCCATCCCCCTCCAGAGTCACTGAAAATTACCGCATCAAATTCTGCGTTGATACGCTGAGTGGTTGTTGAGTTCTCGTATTTTTGTATTTTTGCATGTTAGGGGTTGTAGCGCCTTTAAGGGTGGTTTTTCGTAAAATATGAGTAACACCTTTTTTGAACCATTAACGAAAAGCTATCGAATAACGCCAATTTCGACCAATACTTATTAAGCAAAATTTTGAGTTACAACCCCAAATTTCCACACCCTCAATCCGAGTTTGCGGAAAAAACATCCCCCGTAAGGTTTCATCGAAATATATGTGTATGTTGAGTTTTAGATGGATGCGTGCAACCCTCGCGGAATTATCACATTTTTTGTGATTTTCATCCCCTAAATTTCATCCCCCGAAATTGGCACCCCTCTCACTTTCAACGGACTTGAAGGAAGAACATGCATACCAAGTTTCAGTAAGATAGCTCCAGTAGTTCTCGAGTTATTGCAATTAATAGTTTTTCGGTTTTTCACCCCTAACTCCCACCCCCTTGGTCCGATATGGCCCAAAAGCAATCCCCGCCTTACTTTTTGGGAGGCAAAGCCGTATACCAAGTTTCAGCTCGATATCTCAATCCGTTCTCAAGTTATCTGACGGACAGACTGAGGAGCGACCGAGCGAGCGAGCGAGCGAGCGAGCGAGCGAATAAGCTAAGACAAGAGTACATTCTGCTACGGCACTAAAACGTTTCAGTTATTCGTTGCGTGCAAGTCCGCGAAAAAACCACGCTTTAACAATTTAAAACGTGAACGCTGAGTAAACGGTTGAAGATATAACAAAATCATAAATAGAAGAATTGTTGGCTACGAAAAGACCTACCAAAAAGTCCGCGACAGCATATAGGTATCTATGAAGAATAGCCCACAACAAACAGTTAAACCGATTTTTCCAAAAAAATAAAACACAAAAACAGTTATTGTTGGCTACCTATCATAGATAGTTAAATGATGTCGCGGACTTTTTTGTAGATCTATTTGTTGCCAACAATTCTTCTATATAAGATTTTGTTCCATTTCGAAACGTTTAGGCAGCGTTTGCAAAAGAAACGCACTTTGTCCCCGGATTTATCGGAGGCTCCCTATGTAAACGTAGGCGAGGCGCCATATAGACGTATAAATCTGAATATAATGTAATCAACCGATTTGTCCCAAAATTGCATCATCTACAGGGTGCTCACTGAACATGTGCGTGAAATTTCATCTCGATGTCTTCAGTATTTTCGGCTGCAGCGTGTCTTTGATGATTTTTTTGCCCAAAGAGTATACTAAGTTTTAAGAGCATTCATATGGTAACGCGAAAAATGGGAGTTGGCATTTAAATTTTTAAAGTTCATGTGCCAAAAAGGCAGTTTCCGTGAACCGATGTGGCCCAAAGATTTCATGTTTCTGGCGATTTGACAGTTTTTGAGTAAATTTACAGTTTTTAATTCTGAAACTTCTGTATTTATTATGATAATTTGCAAAAAAAAGAGAAAAATGTGGCACTTCTACGCTTCCGTACTAATCAGATGGTAACCAATATGTCACACAAACACATAGGTAGGTAAGCAGCTGGCTTCAACATATACGAAGGGGATGACTATGTGTCTCGTGCCTACAATTTGAACACCTGGCGTAAAACTGCCGTCGATATTTACATATATTTTAGGAGCTTTTAAAATTAAAGTTCAAATAACAAAATATCCTGCACATGTAGGACATAAATAAGGCTATTGAAACCTATTAGGATTACATTCAAGAATTTAATAAACTACTTGCTGTGATAACGAGGCTTGTTATTAATAGAGAAGATTTTGTAAGAACTTCCTGTATCTTGATAACGTGTACGAGCACTACACTTGAGAACTATGATGTTGGGAAATGTGTTTGAATTAACTGTACATCGTTTAGTCGTTTACTTTCAGTTATTTTTATAGAATCAAAAGAATAAATTGATTTTTCCCATGTAGAGAAGAGATTGCTTTTTTATACAAAAGACAAAAGGATTCCTAAACCATGAAATTCTTTCATTTAAGCAAGGTTATCACATTTCCTTAGCCTCGCTACTGCATCTTTGCATCTTTATCTTCACTTTCCCAGCAAAACGCCGCACGTTGCACTTCCACAATTGCAATAAACAATGTCGCATGCAGTTTCTTGATAATTTTCATAATCAACTCAAAATTAATTAAAATATCCCTAACCGTACCGTGTGCAAATAGAAAAGATTAGTACCATAAACAAATCCATTACACTGACATTAAATTTGCTATGTCCGCTAATTCCTGAAATCGCAGCAAATGCTCGACTGTAAAGTGCACTTTTAATCAGGAATTTATGCACTTTGGATGTAAAGAGAATGCGAAATCCACGGCAAAAACAATCCATAATGTATCGTTAAGTTTAATGAATGGATTGGAATCTAAAATTGTTGAGACGAATGCCGCTTTAACAGTCGGCCGATGTTAATCTACTTTTTTCCGCCGACATTTATTAATTTCTTTAATTCCGTTAGATTTCTAATTACGTGCGTCTTGTAGGGAACATCCATCTTGATGGAAATGTAAATGTCAAAATTGAGTTAACGTAAAATACGAAAATCCATCTGATGGCGGCTTAATTGGATAAATAAACAATAATAATTAAAATTGAGGTGATTATGTGATGTAATTTGAGGTTTCATCAGACTTAATCATGTTTTAATCTCTTTGAATTAAAATAGATACGGAGGCGAAGGTCAGAGCCCAGAGGTATAAAAATCAAAAAGAAAACCAAAAATTAAGACTTTATCAATCAAAAGTTAAAACCACTGAACAAAACGGAAAACTTAAAAAATAAAGAATTCCATAAATAAGGAAAGAGGTCATGTTTATCTACGATTATAAGTATTTCAAGCACGTACGCGAATTAGTAAATTTTTGTTTTCCTCTTTTTCAGATCGTGGACTGGACAGTTCTTTTTATATCACCTTGATGGCGATCTTTTACACTTGATCAAATAATTTAATTGGGCGTTTAAAGGTTGAAGCCTGAATTCCTCCAACAAAATATCCAGCAATAAAAATTATTGTAAAATTGTCGTCTATTTTCTCACGTAAAAAACTATCGTCATTAACCATTGTTCAATCCAATGTTAACACCATAATCGCCGAGAAAATCGCTTTAGAACACCTGAGGCTGATGTATCACAAATTACTAAGAACTAAGATGGAAAGTGAGTAATCCATGCAAATTCATAAGATATGCATAACTAGCGTAAAATTGAAACGGATAATATTTCTTGATTAAATTGATTTAATATCTTGATAAAACGGATATTGCAAATAAATAGCAATGATTTTACTTTCCACGCCAAGAAAGTTATTCGCGATAGGGAACTCCACGGAGATGAGTGAGCACTAGGTGAATCACGGAGGTATGTGCCATTGTGATCTGAACTGAATCGAATGCGGAATATCTTCAAGGAAAGTGTTTACGAACGACCCATGAAGGTCTTCGCGCTTTCTTTATCAATCAGTCTATCAGCCACGTTTTATGCTACAAATTTGGAATTTTCTAAATTAATTCGCATTTAATTGTGTTTCGTTTTATTGATTTTTCAATATTATTAATAGATAACTTGAAGCTGATAATAATAACTTTTTCAATTCTACTAATATTTAAGTAAAAAAAAAGTAAATTTTTCTATGTAATAACTTATATTTCTTACCTTTTGATACAATCCACTCGCAGCACTTCACAACTTGTCACAGAATAATTATTTGATAATATTGTTTATATACAGATAAACAAATAAAATAATAATGGTGTTTTTTGTCAAATACAACGCGTGTTTCAAATTCGTATTCGATGCGTTTACAAGCACCTCTACCAGCAAACTCTAAACGCTATCGTCAGTGGATGGATTTACGAGGTGGGGTTGGCGAAAAGAGGGGAGATATCACCTTTTATTGGAGCATAAAATGATGAATGCAACTACATTTTTTATTATATAAAAACGTAAATCTCAAAATTTATGAATATGTTTTTTGCTATTATTCTATAGAATTTATAGAAAGACAATTATTCGCCTCTAATACCTACTTAATGGAAAATACAAAATTTGATTACTGAGAAGGCTATTTAAATCCAACCAATAAACCATTTAGAAAGCGCCACCCTCATGACCCTCAAATTTATCAGTCACTTCAGTGAAAACCTATTTCTCTTAAAAATTGCGTTTTTTAGGGACTGAAGTATAGCATTTATTCCCTGGGGACCAATTAACCTCCCCAACCCCATCACAATTTTAAAAAAATGGGAGGTTACTGCAATCACTAAAATTTTCGAATTTGAGATAGCACCAGATCTCCACGTTTTGAGGTCTCAGGAACCCAGAAAAGTGGTTTATAAAATGTGTCTGTGTGTATGTTCGTACGTACGTACGTTCGTACGTACGTACGTTTGTAAACACGCCACAGCCAAAACTACTGGGCCGATTTGGCTGCAATTTGGTACGTAGGCATCTCATAACCCAACTTAGATCTGAAAAGCTTTTGGAGCCAATCGTGCAACCGGAAATGCCATTTTGGCACATCAACTTTTAAATTTTAAATGCAAACCCCCATTTTTCACGTCACCATAAGAAAGACCTTCAAATTCTGCTTCTAAAAATGTATTCATTCTTAGTGCCCTTTTGACCAAAAATTTAAAAAAAAATTGATTTTTATCAAACTTTAAAATCGCGGTACAGCCCAAGCCCCTGAATCGATTTGGCTGAAATTTTGCACATAGGGATTGTATTACACCTCGAAAAGCTGAACAAATTTTGAATTCCATCGACTCACGGAAAGTGTCCTTTTGGCACACCAATTTCCAAATTTAAAATTATTCAATCATTAAACCATTAAAAACAAGTTTTTGAAAGATTTATTGTCACCATCAGAAGGGTCTTCAAATCTTGGTTTTAAATAGGACAAAATTAATTCGCATTTAGCGCTGTTTGGTTCAAAAAATCGAAATTTTATAATAACAGTAAAAACACATTATAGCCCAAATTACTGAATCGATTTGGCTGAAATTTGGTACATGGAGATTAGGTGACCCGTTGAAGACCTGAAAGGCGCAATTGGCCCACGCGAACTGCCATTTAAGCATATCAACTTAAAATTTTAAATACAAGGCCTCTTTTTTATGTCGCCATTAGAAAGACGATCAAATTCTGGTTCTAAAAATGTATTCACAGTTTCTGCCATTTCAGTGGAAAATATTGAAAAAATTCTTTCTCATTAAAAGGGAGCAGGCTGACAGTGGATGACATAAAGTGGCAGTTATTGTCAAAAAGTTGGCAAAAGATTAACCTTAAAAGGAACATATTGTCAAATGTGATGGGTGATGTACGAGGTGATGTCGGTATTTGTCAGAAAATTGCGAAATTAGTCACAGACGTCAGACGATAAGGATAAAAAAAAATCTGTTGAATTGACTACTATCTACACAGAATACAAAGATCCACGCGATAGGGAGGTTCCAGCCGCTTCTCTGCTGCATTTTTTTTTTTTTAAATCCTGAGGGATTAAATGTAAAATTGAAATACATTTGTGGATTGTCGTTCATTATCTTAGGGTCGCAGGGTTCACCTTTTGTTAGATCTACACGGATTGATGCTCAAAAAAACGCTCGTCCAATCTCGCCTGGTTTAGCTCTCTGCTCGGTTTTTTGGCAAACTTTGCATTAAAAATTTTTGTTTCTAAAAACCTCAACCTGCAAAAATCGCTTTGAAAACGAATCAAAAACGATCAATTAACGTTTGTACTTACATTATCGAGTCTAAATTCCGGTTATGCCGGAAGTAGGGCCCAAGTTTGAAATTTTTAATAGCAACCCCAATTTTTCACTGTACATTTTGGATAAAGGAAAAAAACTAAGCCTAAAACACCTAATCATGTAACTTGCTTACACCGGTCGCGATTTTATTAACATTTTTAGAAAAAAAATGCGCAAAGCAGTGGAAAAGTGGCTATAACTTTTAAGCCACGAGCGATAATGATAAGAATGGCACAAAATTGTAAAGTAGAAAGACTGTTCTACATTATGCTTGCCAAAAAGTGATAAGAAAGCTGATTCAAGTCGATTTAAAGAAATTGAAGTTTTGGAAATTTGAAACCCGAATAACAGTTTTTCCTAATGAAAAAAGAGCGATTTTAATCGGTTTTAGTGCCGTAGCAGAATGCGGAGGTACTCTTGTCTTAGCTTATTCGCTTGCTCGCTCGCTCGCTCTATCGCTCGCTCGCTCGATCGCTCCTCAGTCTGTCCGTCGGATAACTTGAGAACGGATTGAGATATCGAGCTGAAACTTGGTAGGCAGCTTCGTCTCCCGAAAAGTAAGGCGGGGATTGCTTTTGGGCCATATCGGACCAAGAGGGTGGGAGCTAGGGGTGAAAAACCGAAAAACTACTAATTGCAATAACTCGAGAACTAGTGGAGATATCTTGCTGAAAATTAGTATGCACGTTCGACCTTCAAGTCTGTTGAAAGTGAGGGGGTGCCAATTTCGGGGGATGAAATTTAGGGGATGAAAACCACAAAAAATATGATAACTCCGTAAGGGTTGCACGCAGCTGTCGGAAACTCAACGTTCACACATATATCGGTGAAATCTTGTGGGGGATGCGTTTTTTCGTAAAATCGAACAAATGGGGTGGAAATTAGGGGTTGAAACTCGAAATTCCGCTTAATAAGTACTAGTCGAAATTGGCGTCATTCGATAGCTTTCCATTAATTATTCAAAAAAGGTGTCATTCATATTTTGCGAAAAACCACCCTTATAGGCGCTACAACCCCTAACATGCAGAAACACAAAAATACGAGAACTCAAAAACTACTCAACGTATCAAGGCAGAATTTGGTTTGTGAATTTCCAGTGACATTATAGGTGGATGGACAAATTTTCAAAAATATCTAACAAAGGGGATGAAATTTAAGGGTTGAAACTTGAAATTTCTTCAAGTAAATGGTAGCCTAAAATTACGGGGTTCGATAGATTTCGGTCAACTATTGAAAAAAGGTCTTATGAGTTTTCAATCTAAAACCAACCCCTGGGCCATTAACCACCCCTAACTCTTTGCAAGTCCATAATTATATTTTATTTATTTTTTCTGAAACCCTATTGGTTTATTTATGAACAACTGAAGTCAGTAAATACGCAAGGAGTTATGTCACACCGGAAAAATAAACTCACCCCTGTAAATCATAAAGGGGTGAAATCATGAGGTGTTGAAAACATGAATCTACAAATTACCTTAATTTTTAAACGAATTGGGTTAGGGTGGTGAAATTGAAAACACAACTTCCTTTAGGGCATGTGGGGGTGGTGAAATAGGGGGTTGGAGTTTAGAGGTTGAAACGTCCATAAAGCCCTGTAATTTGACACAGAGAAGCAATATCTTCTGCGAAACTGTGACATCTTACACACTGCATCTTCGAGAAGGGAAGATCGAATTTTAGGAGAAAATTATCGAAGGGGATGAAAGTTAGGGGTGGAAACTCGAATTTTCAATGAAGAATGTATAGTTGAAAATATTACCATTCGATAGCTTTCTATTGATGGTACAAAAAAGGTCTTATTCATCATTCGCGAAAAACGACCCTTAAAGGCGGTACAACCCCCTAACTTGCCGAAACAAAAAAATGCGAGAACTCAAAAACTGCTCAACGTATCAGGGCTAAATTTGATGTGGTAATTTACAGCGCCACTGTAGGCGGATGGGCAAATTTTCATTAATATCTAACAAGGGGGATGAAATTTAAGGGTTGAAACTGGAAATTTTTTCATGTAAGTGGTGGAATAAAATTATGGGGTTCAATAGATTTCGGTCAACCATTGAAAAAAGTCTTATGAGTCTTCATCCTAAAGCCAACCCCTACGCTACTAACAACCCCTAAGCCCTAGCAAGCGGAGTAAATATATTTCATTTATTTTTTTTTTGCTTTCTTCTAATTTGTTATTAATTTAAAGTGATTTTCATTAATTTTTGACCCATCCACAATTTTTCAACCCCTTTCATGATATGTGAACCCTCAAAGAGCAAAATTTACCCAGACCGCTTCTTTTTCGGGTGATTTCTGCTGATTAATTTTGTAAAATTCGCGCAGTTTTGCCTTATGAATTGTTCTTGCCTTTTTCACTTTTTCGACCCCTTCGCAATGTTTCAACCCCCAAAAGTCAAATTTGCATAATTGGCTTATTTTCGTGTTATTTTCTGTAATTCTACTTAATTACGATTAATTCTCATCCCTTTTAACTTTTCATCCCCCTTTACAATTTTTCAACCCCCTAAGTGTTTATTTTGCAAAATTCACATAATTTAGTTTTCCTTCGGTAATAAATTGAACTCAATTGGATTATGTTTATCTTTTTCACTTTTCCAACCCCCTTCGCAACATTTCAACCCCCAAAATCTAAATTTGCATAATTGGTTTACTTTCGTGTTATTTTCTGTAATTCTGCTTAATTACGATTAATTCTCATCCACTTTGACGTTTCATCCCCCTTTACAATTTTTCAACCCCCTAGGTGTTAGTTTTGCCAAATTCGGATATTTTCGTTTTTCTTCTGTAATAAATTGAACCCATTTGGATGATGATTAAATTTTTCACTTTTTTCATCCCCCATCGCAATGTTTCAAGTCTTCAAATGCTAAATTTACATAATTGGGTTAATTTGGTGTTATTTTCCGTAATTTTACTTAGCCACGGTTAATCCTGATACCTTTTGATTTTTCATCCACCTTTACGATTTTTCAACCCCCTAAGTGCTAATTTTGCAAAATTCGCATAATTTCGTTTTTCGACGGTTATAAAATTGAACGCATTTGGGATTCAGTTTACCTTTTACAATTTTTCAGTTTCCTTCGCAATAGGTAGGTATAAGTGCTTATTTCAACCCCCACAAAAGTTTTAATTGCATGATTTGGTTATTTTAGTGTTTTATTTCGTAATTCTACTTAATCCACGCTTCATTTTCATTCCTCTTGACTTTTCATCACCTTCTTTCATTACCTTGGACTTCTCATTCCCTTTTTCAACCCCCTTAGTGCTAATTCTACATACCTACTTCGCAAATATGATGTTTTTTTGTTAACTCTCTACTGTTTAATTATGTACGGCCAATTTTCATAATTTCGTCTTTTTAACACCACTGTGCGTCTGCGGAGGCACTACTACTAGGTGCAGATTTATAAAATCTGCACCCGACTCCACCAGTAAATTCAGCTCGCCCCTACATACACACTAACAAGGTAAACATCTACAGGGACACACATCGCATTGATATACATCTTTCGTTGGCTTTTTATTATATAAAAACGTAAACCTGAAAATTTATGATTATGTTTTTTGCTATTATTTTATAGAAAGATTAACTCGCCTCTAATACCTAATGAAGAATACAAAATTTGATTACTGAGAAGGCCATTTAAATCCAACCTAATAATAATAAACCATTTACAAAACGCCACCCTCATGCACCCTTAAATTTATCAGTCACTTCAGTGAAAACCTATTTCTCTTAAAAATTGCAATTTTTAGGGGCTGAAGTATAGCATTTATTCCCTGGGGACCAACTTTTTTTTAAAATCCTGAGGGATTAAATGTAAAATTATTAAATTTTACAATAGTTACTAAAATTTATTTTTACTAAAATACACATTTATTGAAATACATTTGTCGATTGTCGTACATTATCTCAAAATGCTCAAAAAAACGCTCGTCCATTCTCGCTTGGTTTAGCTCTCTGCTCGGTTTTTTGGCAAACTTTCCATCAAAAATTTTTGTTTCTAAAAACCTCAACCTGCAAAAATCGCTTTGAAAACGAATCAAAAACGATCAATTAACGTTTGTACTTACATTATCGAGTCTAAATTCCGGTTATGCCGGAAGTAGGGCCCAAGTTTGAAATCTTTAATAGCAACCCCAATTTTTCACTGTACATTTTGGATAAAGGAAAAAAGAATGTTCTACATTATGCTTGCCAAAAAGTGATAAGAAAGCTGATTCAAGTCGATTTAAAGAAATTGAAGTTTTGGAAATTTGAAACCCGAATAACAGTTTTTCCTAATGAAAAAAGAGCGATTTTAATCGGTTTTTTTTACAGTTTATGGGTACCGTTGAAAAGAAGATACAATTCTGCACCCATCCATGTAGAAAAACTTGTAGGGTGCCATTTAAGAAAAAAATGTTATCCGGGTTTCAAATTTCTAGTATTGCAATTTCTATAAATCAATTTTGGATCAACTTTCCTAGGATTTTTAACCTCCCCAACTCCATCACAATTTTAAAAAAATGGGAGGTTACTGCAATCACTAAAATTTTCGAATTCGAGATAAGACCGGATCTATGCGTTTTGAGGTCTCAGGAACCCAAAAAAGTGGTTTCTAAAATGTGTCTGTGTGTATGTTCGTACGTACGTTCGTACGTTTGTAAACACGCCACAGCCAAAACTACTAGACCGATTTGGCTGAAATTTGGTACGTGGGCATCTAATAACCTAACTTAGATCTGAAAAGCTTTTGGAGCCAATCGTGCAACCGGAAATGCCATTTTGGCACATCAACTTTTAAATTTTAAATGCAAACCCCCATTTTTCACGTCACCATAAGAAAGGCCTTCAAATTCTGCTTCTAAAAATGCATTCACTCTTAGTGCCTTTTTGACAAAAATTGAAATATTCGGGATTGTTAACGTACTTTAAAAACACGATACAGTCGAAACCTCTGGACCGATTTGGCTGAAATTTTGTACATGGAGACTGTATTATACGTCGAAGAGCTGAAAAATGTTTGGAGGCAATCGATCCACAGAAAGTGCCGTTTTGGCACATCAACTTTCGCTTTTAAATATACTCTCATTTTACCATTCTAAACAACTTTTTTTTGAAAATTATTGCCAGTATCAGAAAGGTCTTCAAATACTTGTTCTAAATAAGACAAAATTCATTCGCATTTACTGCCCTTTGGGTAAAAAATTTTGAAATTTTTTAAAAACACTAAACACACATTATAGCCCAAACTACTAGATTAATTTGACTAAAAGTTGGTACATGGAGATTGGGTGACCCGTTGAAGACCTGAAAGGCTTTTGGAAGCAATTGTTAAACGGGAAGTGTAATTTAAGCATATCAATTTAAAATGTTAAATATTAGGCCTCCTTTTTTATGTCGCCATTAGAAAGACTATCAAATTTTGGTTCTAAAAATGTATTCACAGTTTCTACCATTTCAGTGGAAAATAGAGAAAAAATTCTTTTTCATAAAAAATGAGCGGGCTGACAGTGGATGACATAAAGTGGCAGTTATTGTCAAAAAGGTGGCAAAATATTAACCTTAAAAGGAACATTGTCAAATGTGATGGGTGATGTCCGAGGTGATGTCGGTATTTGTCAGAAAATTGCGAAATTAGTCACAGACCAAAAGCATAAAACAATTTCTGTTGAATTGACTGCTATCTACACAGAATATAAAGATCCACGCGATGGGGAGGTTCCCGCCGCTTCTCTGCTGCATTTTTTGGCATGCAAAGCGTAGAACAGTCTTTCTACTTTACAACGGTGTGTCATTCCTCTTTTTATTGCCTGCGGTTTAAAAGTTATTGATTTTTCCACAGCTCTGCTTTGTACATTTTTTTTTCTAAAAGTGTTAATAAAACTCAGGCGGCTAGTACAAGCGAGTTACATGTTAAGTGTTTTAGGCTTAATTTTTCTTTCTCTATCCGAATCTGCAATGAAAAATGGGGGTTGCTATTTAAAATTTCAAAGTTGGACCCTACTTCCGGTATAACCGGAAGTGCCCCATAGTCATTAATAACCTCAATAGATTCCGGATGCGTCAATTTCTGTAAGAGCCAAATCTTATAACTGTACCTCACTTGAATCCAGAGATACCAATAATGTTCCATATTCGTAACACTATACAGAGCGACAAAAGTGCGCTAAAGAAAAAAATTCACAATTTGTCTTTAGGCGTCCCGCGCACTAAGCGGCTGGCAGCGCGGCCCTGGCCGCCCGCGGCCGTCGAGTTCTACGGGGGTTAAAGGTGTGCCGCGCGCCGAATTCACGTTGTTTTTAGCCGCCGGGCGACCTGGGTCGCGCTGCCAGCCGCTTAGTGCGCGGGAGGCCTTAAGTAGAACGAAAGAAATGAGGTTGACGTGTTTTTTTTAAATCTGACCAGGTAGGTAGGTACAGTCGGGGATTTTGAACATGCCCAAACACAGCGAAGAGTCACTTGGTCGACTGTAGCGCTATAATATTTGTCAAACATCAATCAAAATGCAGTCGACCAAGTGAATCGTGGTGGTGGGATGGGTACGTGGCCGATCATGTCAAGTCATGTATTTTTTACTTTCAAAAAATCCTTGATTCCTAAATTTTCAAAAACAACGAAGAAATCGGTGAAATATTGAGATTTTCGAAAAACGCAAAAACACGTCAAGTTAGTTTTTTTGATGCAAATTTACCTGAGCAATTTAATTTTTTGATTCCTCTTATTTCTATCAAATTTTCTCTTACCTCGCAATCTGTCAAAATCTCAAAAGTAAATAAAAAGAAAATGTCAATGGGCAGATGAATTTCCATCAAAAAATTAAAGTAGACGTTTTTTTGCGTTTTTCGAAAATCTCAATTTTCACTGATTTCTTCGATGTTTTTGAAAATCTAGGGTGGCCGTGAATATGCACTTCCGGTCAAGTGCGATACATGTTTCTAACTAAAAATCGTAGATTCAGAATCCGTTGAGAAAAAGTTGTCATTCTATTTGAAAAAAGAAAGTTAAGATCATTTCCGGTTAAACCGCAAGTGGAAAAAATTCTTTTTATATACGCGCAAGTAACCCCCTGCGTGCGGGATTGGTCAGCGTTTATTTCAATTCAATATCTTTATTACTATAATCCAAAGATATTTAAGGTGGGAAGTTTTAAAAATAACACCCTGTATAATTTAAAAAAAAAATGTCATAAACTTTTCTAAAACTTGAGTCAAACCGCGAAAATAAAATTTTTGAAGTCTTTTTCCGTTTCTAAGGTCGGATATGGGGTCACCTATTTCTGTAAAAAATTGTAGGCAAAATAAAAAAATGCAGCAGAGAAGCGGCTGGAACCTCCCCATCGCGTGGATCTTTGTATTCTGTGTAGATAGTAGGCAATTCAACAAATTTTTTTTTATGCTTATCGTCTGTGACTAATTTTCTGACAAATACCGACATCACCTCGTACATCACCCGTTACATTTGACAATATGTTCCTTTTAAGGTTAACAGTTTGCCACCCTTTTGACAATAACTGGATACTTTATGTCATCCACTGTCAGCCCGCTCCCTTTTATTGAAAAAGAATTCTTTCTCTATTTTCCACTGAAATGGCAGAAACTGTGAATACATTTTTAGAACCAGAATTTGATCGTCTTTCTATTGGCGGCATAAAAAAGGAGGCCTTATATTTAAAATTTTAAGTTGATATGCTTGAATGGCACTTGCCGTGGACCAATTGCTTCCAAAAGCCTTTCAGGTCTTCAACGGGTCACCCAATCTCCATGTACCAAATTTTAGCCAAATCGATTCACTAATTTGGGCTACCTATAATGTATTTTTAGCGTTATTACAAAATTTCGATTTTTTGACCCAAAGAGCACTAAATGCGAACGAAGTTTGTCTTATTTAAAACCAGAATTTGAAGACCTTTCTGATGGTGACAATAAATCTATCAAAAATTTGTTTTGGATGGTTAAATGAGTGAGTAATTTTAGCTTTGGAAATTGGTGTGCCAAAACGGCACTTTCCGTAGACCGATTGAATCCAAAATTTGTTCAGCTCTTCGACGTGCAATTCAATTCCCATGTGCAAAATTTGAGCCAAATCGGTTCAGGGCTTTGGGCTGTACAGCGATTTTAAAATCCGACAAAAATGTAAAAATTTTGAATTTTTGGCCAAAAAGGCACTGAGAGTGAACACATTTTTAGAAGCAGAATTTGAAGGCCTTTCCTATGGTAACGTGAAAAATGGGGGTTTGCATTTAAAATTTAAAAGTTGATGTGCCAAAATGGCATTTCCGGTTGCACGATTGGCTCCAAAAGCTTTTCAGATCTAAGTTGGGTTATGAGATGCCTACGTACCAAATTTCAGCCAAATCGGTCTAGTAGTTTTGGCTGTGGCGTGTTTACAAACGTACGAACGTACGTACGAACGTACGAACGTACGTACGAACATACACACAGACACATTTTAAAAACCACTTTTTTAGGTTCCTGAGACCTCAAAACGTGAAGATCTGGTGTTGTCTCGAATTCGAAAATTTTAGTGATTGCAGTAACCTCCCTTTTTTTTAAATGGTGAAGTGGAGTGGGGAGGTTAATAGGCACTTAGTTTAAACGTTCGAATCAATGAAAAACTGTTCAATCACACCCACAATTCATAGTTCTGCTGCTATAAAGACTGGTTTACCTCTGTCCACGTGACCACTTGGTTTAGAGATGGCCTGATCTAATTTTGGCGCCTACAACCAACGCCGCGACGCCCGAGGCGTCTTCTCAGATTCTGCAATAGTGTTACAGTGAATGTTGTGTTTTCCAAGAAAAGTCCAGCTAATGGATTATTAAATCATCAAATACTTCAACAAACCCCAAGTTAGACTAATTTTCAGGCAAGTACCAAATATATCCCAATTTTGTTTATATTTACTCTCAATGAATTCGCCTGTTGCCAATCAAGCTGGAATTTGGAAAAATCCCTGTTTAATGTGGCTTCAGGTCATTTATAAATAAAAGTATTATTACAAGGTCCAAAACGCGAGTGTTAAGAATGTACTTAGATGCCTATCCGCTATATTTTTAGTATTAATCTTCTAGCAATATTTATAGATTCAGGTTATTGTTTTTCGATGCGTGCGTTAGTAAACAATGGTGAATAATATCGATGAGTTTTGTTTGTTTCCAGATATTTTTGAGATGATTAAAGTCGACGAGGATGACCCCATTGGTGGTGAGTACCTTATTCCTTGATCTTAATAACTTTTTTTTCCTTAACCCAAAACAATATTTTTTGCCTGTCTTTCGAAATTCAATAAATCCTTAAATTTTTGCAGCTTATGGACAGAGCCAATGCCTTTTATTGATTCATTGATTTCTCCTTTTGCTCAACTTTGTGTTTATTGTTATTGATGTCACTGTTCTGTTTTTCGTTTCTTTCATCTTCCTACTGTTGTTATTGTTTGATAAAATTTGGTGCACCAATTGCCGAGTTGAATTTTTCTAATTATAAGTTCCGAATTACAAATTCAAAGTTATATTTTGCCAGCACCTCAGGAAATTGCAATTTATTATCACCCAGAAACAAAAATTTTTGTCTGGGCAATACGCCAGTTGGCTAATAACCTTGATTTCGAAACACTGGTTGTAACACTACGCCAATTATCTTTATCAATGACATTTTATATTACAGAGGTCCAGCTCAGCTTCCCCTACAGGGACGTCCAAATAAAACGCGGAGTCGACCCCAAGGACCTCTATGAGCTGCAGGAAGAAATCGGCCGGTACGAACAAATTTGTTTTAATTGGCGAATGATTTTATATTGCAGCGGCAAATTTGGAACGGTCTATAAATGTAAGGACAATCAAAATACTCTTACCTTGGCGGCGAAATTCGTGTCAATCCCAAAGAAAGAGGACCGCAGAAACGTGGAAAGAGAAATCGACATCATGAAGGAACTCCAACATCCGAGACTCATCCAGATTTACGACGCCTTCGAAAACGGGAAAATGATGTGCGTCATTTTGGAATTGTGAGTTGTTTTTGATCGATGCTCAATAATTTTTGGTAGTATTGAAGGTGGGGAGCTTTTTGAACGAGTTATAGACGATGATTTTATTTTAACCGAGAAAAGTTGCACGGTTTTCATGCGGCAAATATGCGAAGGGATCGATTTCATCCATAAACAGCGCATTTTACACCTGGACATGAAGGTATAATTTTCATTATTGCAAAATAAAACAAACATTTTCAGCCGGAAAATATCCTCTGTCTAACAAGATCAGGAAATAGGATTAAAATAATTGATTTTGGATTAGCGAGGCGCTTCGATCCTGATAAAAAACTTCAAGTTCTTTTTGGGACTCCTGAATTTGTGGCTCCGGAAGTCGTGAATTTTGACCAAATAGGATATGGGACGGATATGTGGTCGGTTGGAGTCATCTGCTACGTCTTGTACGTCCTAAATCGTTAAAAACTCGGGTGTTCTAAAAAAAACCGAACGAAATATTTTTGGGGACAACTCATCCATTTTTTAACCGATTTGAATGAACGTGGACTTAAATTAAAGCTAAAGATCAGGCTATCGATTCATTCAAGAGACCACGACAGATGGCGCTGCCGTAGTAGCCTTAGCCATGCTTGTTTTAAAGGCTTACTTTAGGTGCATGGGGATTGGTCAGTTAACAACCAATGGTTATGAGATAAAAATAACCTTGAAGCACGTTTACTTTTCTTCAAAAGCGTCTTTCAGAAGTTCGCTATGATTCACGAATAAATTTTTTGTGATCTTTTAAAAATCATATGTTTTTCCTTATTTTCACACCTAATGACCATAACTGAAGTAACAGTGATGCATTTTCAGCTTAATTTTCAAAATAGTGGATCTAATTGAATGAAAAACCCAAACGGATGCGAATTGGAGGAAATTTAAAGGCTATTACTGAGAATTAAGCTCTTGTTGCTTCATTGTTACTTTAGTCATGGTCATTCTGCATGAAAAAATGTGAAAACACATATTTTTTAAATAATCACAGAGAGTCAATGCGTGAACCAAATTAACTTCTGAAAAAAGATTCTTAAAGAAAAATGAACGCCCTTCAAAGTTATGTAAGTTTCATAACGATTGGTTGATAATTGACCAATCCCCACGCCCCTGAAATGAACCTTTGAGACAAGTATCACTAAGAGAACTATTGCAGCACCATATGTCGTAATTTTTTAGACAGTTCGAAAGCCTGATTCCTTGGCTTCAATTTAAGGCCAGGTTCATCCAAATCGGGTAAGAAATGCACGAGTTATTACCAAAAATATTTCGTTCGGTTTTTTTTAGGACACCCGTTAGTTCCGAGTTTATGTTAAGTTTTTTTAGACTCTCGGGCCTCTCGCCTTTTATGGGATCAACAGACGTGGAAACTATGGCCAACGTGACCATAGCCAAATACGATTTTGACGACGAAGCATTTCAGACAATTTCAGAAAACGCCAAGGATTTCATCCGAAAATTGCTAGTTAAAGACATAAGGTAAGACTCAAAAAGCATGGCAAAGCCCCAAATTAGGGTGATTTTTAACTAAACAATACTAATTTGGGATAATTGCATGCTTTTTCCTTCTTAATAGTACTAACAGGGTTTGTCGTTGCAGCAAACGAATGACTGCTGAGGAATGCTTAAATCATGAGTGGTTAAAAAGGAAAAAACCAGTGGTACCCCGATCATCATCCATGGACGTAGCCAAAGACAATTTGCGACAATTTGTCGAACGTTGGAACGAACACCCTAACTCACCCTATGTTTTCGAAATAACATCTCATATTATCTCGCCATCACATTTTTGCGATCGCCGATTATCAGAATCATCGCATTCATTGATAGGGATGTCTCCATCGCCCTGTGGATCTTTAGCCTCATCGGCTGCTTCAGATAGCCCATTTGCAGCTATCGAATTTGTTAATAACGATCCGACGACAGATCTTCGTAGAGCCTCCGTAGACGTTAGCGAACGAATTAACTTAGCGGAAGAAATTCGAAAACTTTCCGATAAACTGTTTCAGTTATCTAAAATGCCTACAGTAGTCACGAATAATAGCTTAGACGAATCATCATTGCCCACTATTACGGTTGCAAAAAACAAACAGTTGTCCAGAAGTCAATCCACGCTAGAACGGAGCGCGCCAATAAAAATCGACAAAAAGGAATTGCCTAAAGATCATCCCGAAAATCCCTGTTGCGGAATTCCCTGGAGAAGGACGAAATTCAAACTCAACCACATGAGTCGCGACGTACCAATTTCCAAAAACAAATTTGAAGAACAAAGCAATTCTAGCGTAACGTTTAACAGTACTGTTACGTATACAACGTTTAATGGCAGTAATTCCGGGAGAAATCCTAGTCCGGGTCCTGATGGTACCAAAAATCTGTTGCTAAGATTATTGGAACAATGGGATGGTCCTAATGGACCTATCCGGCCAAATGTCTCGACTGAAAATGGTACTTTAGGGCAAAGGACGATAAGTTCCTTGAACAATTTTTTTCAGTCGAGGGCTAAGATTAAAAAAAGTACCAGTTTTCAAAAAAATCAATAGTGGAATAGCTTGCCTTCTACTAGTTTTATTGTATTTTCCTACTAACGCTTGCATTTTGTTTCGGCTGTTACGTAATTATATATTTTATTGCGTTGTTGCTTTATTGTTTTTACTATTACTATTTCCGACTGAGAATAGGCGAATCAAATTTGGGACCATTAATTTAGTAGCATCAATATCAACTTAGAGAACTCCAAAAAATGCGCCTTTTGCGAGTGTTCATATTCGTAAATTTCCACAAGAGTCTTGTAGACTGTTTTACTTTCTTTATAATAAATGTTTAGTATTTTATTGGGACATGTATTTGAATGTTAATAAAAATTCTGAAAAACGTATTTTGCAACGTTCTCATTTTGAGTCTGCCATCAATTAACAATCTCTTTTACCTGTCAAATTTTTATTAAAATTAACGAAAATACAATTTTAGCGCGCGATTGACCGGCCATCAAGCTGTAGATCATCCATGGTTGGCCGCCTCCACCATCCATCCAGAAATTCAAATCAACACTGCCAAACTGAAAAGATACGTAATTAAGAAGCGATGGATTAGAGCTGTTAACATGATAATAGCTTTGAGAAGAATGGGTGCGAAGATTGACGCCGAATTAGTTTTTGACAAAAATTAAAGGCGCATTTTATTGATAAGTGTGGGAGGATGGGGTATGTATAAACGAAAATTTACACTAAACGAATTATTTCTTCTGTAAATAAACATTTTTAAAATATTCGACATACGCGCAATTTTATTGCCGTATGGAAGCTAAATTTCCGGATGCGGATATTTATACATATTTCAATTCTCCTGTAAAATTTTTATCGCGTTACTGAACGCAAACTTTTTTTGTTATTTGCTTACTATTTTTGGGCAGGTTGACTTGAATCATTTCTCTTTAGGTCTATGTAAAACTAGTATAAGAACAAATTTCGGCTAAAAATAACTTTAAAAAACTAGTAAAAGCAGAACACCAATTTTTGAACGATGGGTGTTGGTGATACTTACCGCCCTAGGCCCCTGGGTCTTTATTGCGACTTACAAGCCTTGACGACCAAAAATCGGGCGGTAAGTATCACTTGCCATCTTGAAACAGGCCATTACGGTATGTCACAAATTTCTTCTATGTTGGTATAATTCGAAAAATAATCAAATTTGGTTGAGATATATCGTGTTTGTTTTAGATTTTATTAAGTATCCTATTTCAAAAAGCTATTTTAAAAAATTGATGACGTATGTGCTACCGATCTCACCTTTCTGTACAATTTCTTGGTGTAAGGACACAGAATGACAAATAGATGACAGTTCTGTCACTTATTTATTTCCATAGAAGAGATTTGACATTGACGAAATACGGACTATTAGCATGACGTAGGTTCGCCATCTTTGTTGGGCTAGGTTGAGGTTGTTACCATGGAAATGAAGCTAAACAAAGTGAGAATTTCATTGGGTAGATTCAATTATTTCAGCACAAAGCCCATTGTAGACAAGATGTAACGATTTAATCGATAACAATTCTTCAAATTATCAATATTATTGTCTTAAAACGCAGCACACTAACTGTAAATGAAGAATTTGGAGAAAAATAGCATTTCCTTGAATTTGCACATTGAAATCTCGGTTTGTTTGGCTTCAGTGCCTATGACCATACACAACAAAGATGGCGGTTTTACGTCATCGCTAATATTGCGTATTAAACAGGAATGAAATGGCTCCTACTTTTCGCGAGGCCGTAGTTCATATACGTATTATCAAAATTAATGTTTCATTTTATGGCCTATATTACTGGTGATATTCGAAAATACAAAAACACATCAGAGCTAATTTAAAAACATTTTGCTTTAAGCACCATGGGTGCGAGGGTGCAACCGGTTTTCTTATTATGTACCCTCAACCGGTAAAATACACCCCCCTTGCTGCTTAAATAACTGTAAAATGGCTAACCCCTTGATCTATATCGATCGACCAAAGGGTTACTTTATGCTGTTTTCGGGCTGTCCTGCACTGCGCGGTGCAGTAAAATCTAAGCACGCTGATTGGCCATGGCCTGTTCAACAAAATGCTTTGCAAACAGCATTGTCTAAGTCAAATTTAAAAGTTCCCTTTTTAAACTTTCCTGCTCGTTCATTGATAGCCCTGGTATACAATGTATACATATGTGTATATAAGTACATAAATCTATGGCAGGTACTATTTGACCAACAAAATTGGACAACAAAGAAGACCGTGACATCTTAAGGTTACGCTGTAACTTTAAGTAGGATACTGTCATAGTCATGTCAAATTTTGTTTTTCAAATGGCACATACCTATATTTGTCCCACATAGGTATTTACGTATATTTACGTACGTGGGACGTGGGGAATTCGACGTAATTTTTCCATGTTTTCCTAAATTAACTTAATATACAATTTTAAGGTCGTTTTTTCACTTCCAATTAAACCTCTATAGTCCATTTACCATGGTTTAGTTTCTCTTGTCCCAATAATGTTATACTGATTGGAAGTTGAAAAAACGGTCCATTCCCTTATACAGGGTGTTTTGCAACCGCGTGTAAGTTTTTTAACCTCAGATTGCCCATCGAAAATGGTAACGATTGGCACAAAATTGTTTAGGTCGAAGTCGTCTCCTAAGGAAGTTATAGGGCTTTAAAGTCAGCCATCAGGAGCAGTTTTTCTTAGTTATCTCAGGAACGGATTAACGGATTTGAATGAAATTTGGTGGATACTAGTAGCCAGTGAATATACATCTACATGGGGAATTTCGTTGGATCATGACCACGGGATCCCCAGAAAACGGAGACACCTTTGACATTTTTCTTCCGGAAAATGTTTGAAGGTCACGCATTCTAAAAATGCTGGTGTCCGTTAGAAAGGGCAATTCAAACTGCAACTTTTACTATACTTGATATTTTTTGATTTAATGCGTGGTTTTAGAGATATCTGTACCTGAGGTAACTGGAAAATTTTTCAAGGTCACGCATTTTAAAAATGGTGGTGCCTTTGCAGCTGCAGCTTAAACTGCAACTTTTACTATTCTTGGTATTTTAAAATTTAATGAGTGGTTTTAGAGATATCCAAATAAGAAAAACTGCTCCCTATGGTAAAGCCCTAACTTCCTTAGGAGACGACTTCGACCTAAACAATTTTGTGCCAATCGTCACCATTTTTGATGGGCAATCTAATGTTAAAAAACTTACACGCGGTTGCAAAACACCCTGTATAGGTACCGATCTTACCCGGGACTAGTTCATAAATGAAAACTAATAATAATAATAATTTGTTGTTGTTTTACCTTTGTCTTCGTTTTACCTTTGACGAGACCAACTTTTTGTTTCTTTTTTTTTAGTTTAGCAATGGTTTAGAGATAAAGATATAGATAGATCCCGTCGGCGTGACGTCACATTTGCCATGTTTGGGTCTCGTCCTATCGCTGCTTTGACATTTCAAATTTCAATAACTTTGCGCATTTTAGATACACAAACTTAGGCAATTCTTTATACACCTTAGCTTGGGCTAGGTAAAATTTCTGAACGCAGCTCTGACGACACACGAATAATTTCGCATTTGCGGCAAATTTGAAAAACATCATTCAATTTTCATTTATGAACTCGGTGGAACCATTTGCTCATTATTTCACATATTATATAGAGACTACCGATATGTTAAATCTGATAGAAGAAAACTTACATTAAGTTAATTAGAAAAGCGGGAAAAAATAAATCGAACTGCCCACAAAATTCTTGCATATAATTATATGTATAATCGCGCCACTTTTTAACGAACGCAGGGGTTGTGTGAATGAGGCTTTTTTCTGTTGCTTTGTATTTTCAGTTTCGTCCAATCAAGAGTTAAAAAGTAGGTAGTACTAAATAAAAAGAATAATAATAATAAACATTTCGGTACTGTTGATTGACACGGACAAACAAAACAAAAAAAAAGCCGTTCTCACACACGACCTGTGTTCGTCAGAAACTGTCTCAACTTCACCCTATATTTCCCTACATAACCCACTTGTTACTGCTTTGTTGCGAATTATTTTACCACCCTGTATTATTTTCTGTGATCAATAAAGAATATTTTTTCAATGAAACAACTTTCTGAAATTATAGTAATTTATTGCATCCGCAAAATATAAAAATTAACGGTAAGACTTTTGGTAGCGAGCACGAGCTCCTGGACCTCCAAACTTCTTAGGTTCGCAACGACGAGGATCAGCTACCAACAAAGTACGATCGTATTGGATAAGAATGTCCTTTAATTCTTTTTTGGATGCCTCATCAACATCTAAAAAAGAAAATATTAATATTTTGCTGCAGTTTGAAAAAGAAAATTACATTTTTGATAATATGCCACTAGGGCTTTGGAAATGGCTTGTCTGATGGCGTAGATTTGTGAGACATGACCACCTCCGTTTACTCGCACTCTGATGTCAACTGCTGCAAATTTATCCTGCAAAAAGGTAAAAACTAATTAAAAATTACTTAAATAAAACTAAAAATGAACTTTAAAACAACTGTCAGGCAAGTTTTATATCATCAATGATCATTTTCGGGATAATAACTCATCACAAAAAGAAATAAAGCCAAAAACCAGTCGAACTCTCACCTTTCCGAGTAACAGAATTGGTTCTTGCAGTTTGTCCTGGAGCATTTTGGGCTCAACTTGACTGAGTGGCCTTCCGTTTACCCTAAGCACCCCCTTACCCCTTTTGCAGTAAGCTACGGCTGTAGCAGTTTTCTAAAAAACAAATTTAGAACGTGGTTGTAGGTTATATTTTCAGAAATTACCTTACGTCCAAAAACTTGGACAGAATGGATTGGCTCCTTCTTCGTCTGCAAAAAATAATAAAAAGTAGTAATTAAGCTCTTTAATTAATCGAAATTAAGCAAAAATACCTTCGGCAAAGCAGCATTCATGTTGACAGCTTTAATCAAACGTGAAAAGGAAGTTAATGGCGGGTTGACAGTTGACACTTAGGAGCACACTCGGCTAGTCAAAACCAACCTGTGAACAATCTATAAAATAAAATTCATGTCAATTACTCAGCATATTTGTTGCTGTCTTTTACTAATAAAATTATTACTAAGAAATTCGCAATAGAAATATTGCCAATTTTAATAATTTTCCAAGTTTTTTTACAACTGGTGATATAGGCAGCACATAAAACATCTTGGCGCCTCATTTAAAAATATTTATTTTCAAGAAAAAGCATTTATACAAAACATGATGTAATTATTTGGAAAATCCTAAATGCAACAACTTTCTCATCGCGGCAGGTCCATTCCAATATCCATTCAACATAAAATTCCAGTACAAATGAGGCATGAAAACTTTCTTTAAAATATACATTGAATAAAGCTCCCTATCTTGGCTAAACGGAAAAGTTTCCAGTGGCGATAAGTTATAATCAAATTCTGCAAGAATGCACTTGTTATAGCCAGTCACTAGTGGACAAGATGCATAACCATCATATGTAGCTGATAGGGTTTTCCCTTTAAGAAAAGCTTTAATATTGTTAAACACAACTGGACTTTGGGCCGCTGCAGCTGCTGCAGTTTTGGAATTAGGAGAAGAACTGCAATCTCCAATAGCAAAGACGTTGGGAAATCGTAGACTTTGCATAGTTGATTTATCCACCTCCACGAAACCGCCTTCATTGGCCAAACTTGAGCATTTTCGCAAGGGATCGGGTGTACTCATCGGGGGTGTAACATGTAATAAAGAATACTAAAAGAAGTATTAGTAATTTTAAAAGGAAATTTGTGCGTTACCGGAGTGTTGGATTTTTCGCCGGGTTCATCTAAATTCTCAAAAATTGCAATTTTCTCCTTTGGTTTTACTTCCACTAAATTTGTTCTGAGATTAACGTTAATTTCTCGCTCCTTACAAAGCTTCCAGAGAGCATCAGCATATTTCTTAACTCCAAAAATTACGGGCAAAGAAGTATTGTAAATCAAATTTGCCTTATCACGTTTCCCCACCTGCAAATTATTTAAATAATTATTTAGTGTTTGCAGTCACTTCTACGTACTTTTCTTAAAAATGCGTCGGCAATATAACAAATCTTCTGCGGGGCTCCAGGACACTTAACAGGAGAATTAGGAAATGTGAAAATCGCATTTCCTGATTCAAAATTTTTCAGTGACTCATAAGTTCGTTCCACGTATTTCTCTGAATAATTAGAACAAACTCCGCTATTTGGTAGATTAAGTCCTTCGAGCAATCCTGGAATCTACATTATTGTTTAAAGTATAATACCATTTTTATTTTGGTTTCTAACTTTATCGTAATTTGTTTGTAATCCCATCGCTACCAATAACACATCGTAAGTTACAGTATCGCCGTTAGCTGTTTTAACAGAATTTTTCTTAGGATCAAACTCTGTAGCTCTATCTTTTAGCCACAAAGCTTTACTAGGAAGGACATTTTTCGTCGTTTTTCTTGCATCTGGTACTTTGTAAACGCCACCTCCAATTAATGTAAACAGTGGTTGGTAGAAGTGGTTTTCACTTGGCTCAATTATAACGACTTCATTCTTATTGAAAATTCGGGTGAATTTTGCAGCTGTTGAACAGCCTCCAGTGCCGCCTCCAACTACTAGTATTTTACAACTAAAATATTTAGATAAACGACAAATTACAAGCGAGATTTTGATTACCTGTGTTTTCCGAGGTTTGCTTCCGTTGTGGAAAACGATCGGAAAATATTTGCTTTTAAGTGGGTGCGGCGAAGAAACTTCGACATTGTTTGCTGAAGTTGAAAGATGATTCAGAATTTTAGTAGAAAATAAGAAAATAATTGATTAATGATGAAAATGGGAATGGTTAAGAAGTTTCTATCCCGGCGCCTCCACCATTTTTGATAACCATAACGAGGATGTTCGTAGAGGAATAGAGGAAAGGTTAATGCCTTGTTAGAGTCTTATTGTTTCAAGGATTTTTTCAACCCTAACTAATTAGGAATAATAGTTGAAATCACAATTTAATTAACAATGATGAAGTTCAGTTTTTTCTTCAAATATTTAATAGGATAAAGAGTGAATAACTGAGAGAGTAAGGAGAACGAGTAATCGGGAATGCTGACGAACACAAGCAATAAAAATAAACCAAACGACGTGATGGTGTCCTTCATTTATGTTTGGCTAATTATTTCTTAATAAAAATTTGAAAATCACTAGTGGTTCAACTAATGTCAATACCAACATAAACCGAATAATAGTAACTCGCCACGTCCTGTTATAATTAGTGCCTGGAATAGCTATACTAACACTCTGACACAGTCAACAATAAAGAAAAGAATGATTTTATAACCAAATAACTTTACCTTTTGTCTTTCTCCGTGGAACAAACTCAACTCAAAGTCACTGTCCCATTCCACGATTTCCCACTCTCCAATTTCGCTAGTTAATTTTGCTTTTTACTCACGTCCACCAGCTTCTCGAGGTTTTGAGACTACTCATAGCAAAGTAATTTTAATTGCATTCGAACTCGCAAACAAAAGCTTAGCTTAGGTGCATGTAATTGTAATTCTTATTTGTGTTGTGGTTCACGTTACTTGCACATTAATGTGTGTTTACCGGTTAATACTAATAATATTTGCACTTGCACATACGATACTGTGTTATCTCGATGCTTGATTATATCTTTAAAGGAACCTGTCGATAAGTACATACCTAGATACCCTAGTAATTAGATAATTACTACATTTTACACTTAATTTAATGCAATAAAATGTACAGCAGATAAGCAGTTGGAACCTCCCCATCTGTCGATCTTTGATTAGCTTTTAGCCCTAGGTGCGAGGCATCTACCTATTTAAAAGCAGAAAATTTGACCCAGTATAAAAACTATAAAACTGTAGACACATTTTCCCTTAGGTTTTCAATAAATTAAAAGCAATTTTTAATAAAAATTGTTTATATGTAGATAGAGGTAAGGTCAGTACTGGAATTACATATAGCTATACACCTACTTATAATTTGAGAATAATTTACCATTATCTACATTTTGATGCTTACAAATTAGGTGGTATATGAGGAGATCGCAATCCTTGCATTGAAACCATTTTAATTCGTCTGCTTCCCGATGTTGATAACAAAGGCTGTTCATTTGAAAAATTTCCACCCTGAATATCTCGTAAACGAAATGACACATGAAAATTCGCTAGGACAAGTGATAATAATTGTTTTTGGGTATTAATTTTTTGTAAAAATCGGTTTGACTGTTTGTCATGGGCTGTTGTTCATAGATACCTATATGCTGTCGCGGACTTTTTGGTAGATCTTTTCGTAGCCAACAATTTTTCTATTTATGATTTTGTTATATCTTCAACAGTTTACTCTGCGTTCACGTATTAAATTGTTAAAGCGGAGTGAATTTAGACCAATCAACTCGCTTCCATGTTTGGAAAAGGTCTTGGAGAAGGCAGTGTATTCTCAATTAACCACTTTTCTAAATCAAAACAATATCTTATACAAACTTCAATCTGGCTTTAGAGAGAGTTATTCATGTGAAACAGCATTGCAGTTCATGATGGATTACGCGGTACAGTGCTCAAATGGTTCAAAAACTACCTCTCAAATAGAAAATTATTATATTAAATAGTTGAGTTGAGGGTATTTCCTATTTCTCAATATTACATTATTATTATTATAAATTGGCGCCTTCAATCGATAAAACTTACCTTTAGCGATAACTTGGTTCACGATCTGTACATTTACAAATTCTGTGAAAAAGTAGAAGTTTCTGCCGTTTTTCGTACCCGATATCTTTCGAATACGTCGAGATTATTACGACTAATTCGAATGACGGGTAGTAGGTAGTAGCATTGGTAGTAGGCAACAGTTTTTCCTGTTGTGGTGTCAAACGGGCTTTCATTTACGTCAAAATTCTTGTCTGTGTCAATAAACGGCAAGAATCGAGGTTGGATAATGGGATCATGGTTGTTCTTTGATGGTTTCGGTTTCTGATCTACATAAATACTTACTGAGGCTCGTTTTTCCAGATAAATAATAAAGTAATTTTTTTATGAAACTTAAAAAACCCGAGCAACGCCGGAGGAGTCAGCTAGTTTAATATTTTCGGCAAGAATCTGGGTTTTTCCTGCGACCAATAAACTGCTAACTGAAACAATAAATTTTAAATAACTATTGACTTTTCCGGGTTTCACCACGTGTACCTACCTACTTCATTTAGTACAACACACAAGCACGAGAATGCCATCTCAATTAATACCTCCTCCTTGAGCTGCAGCTCCTGGCCAGTCCCCTTGGTCCCGGCAATGTCTGAAGATGAAAAGAAGTCGGACGACTACTTTCAAGTAGGAGTTGGAGTTTGGCTCTCATTTTGCGTATTTATGTGCGTATGGTTTTTGAGTTATTTCCTAAGAGGTCGAAGACAGTTGCACAATAATTTACACGTAATCGAGGATGGGTTACGAAGAATGCAGGAAGAAATCGAGCGAAGACAACGCGAGAACAGCATCGGGTATGGGCAGGATCTCAACAAACTTACTGAAGAGTTCATAAATGGGAAAATTAATAATGTAAGTACGTCGTTGCATTATCCTGTATTGTGTTTGTTTTATTATTGCTATTGATTTTATTTTGTTGTGATCGCTGTTGTCAAGAACTCATTTTTGTGTTAGTTGTCCTCGACGTAGTGGCAGTTTTTTAAAAAATGAGACACCAGAAGGTCGTAGTCGATGTTTGGAAAATGCTGTTTTCGTCTTGTAGTTATGTGGCGTTGGCGTTTGCCGCTTGGTTGTTAATTAAGCTGGTTTGTGCTTGTTTCTGGTTGCCGCAACATCTTCAGGATGAGCAAAAGAAAGAGGAGGAGGAGGCGAAGAAACTTTTGGAGGAAAACCAGAAAGAGGAGGAAGATCGGCAGGTTTTGGTGTCGGATAAGAAAAAGGATTAGATTCGATTACACTATTTCTATATTACTATGATCTGTTTTTATTTATTTTTATGTTTGTGATGCGAATAGCCAGTTGCAGAAAGAATTTTAGTGACTTTTTCTGTCTTATGATCTACCCTCGCCTCGGATCTGCTACTCTTCATGTACAGGGTTGTTACAAATAATTGTACCTTGTGCCTTGTTTTGACAATTTATTCCATGGCAGTAAATGCGTTAAACGTCAAATGTCTTGTTTTTAAGGCCTACGATGGTATAATAATTTTCGACAACTTTGTGCATACTTCCAATATAAGTTTAGATTAACACTTCTCTAGTCTAGTCTTCAAGACCTTTATTATTATTATTATTAGCGTTGTTGTTGTTATTGTTTTGTTAATTAAGTATTCAGGGTGTTTCAAAAACATGGTGGCAGCACTTAATCACAAGTCCCTTAGGTGAAAATAAGAGGAAAGTAAGTATAACTTTTTGTCCTAAACAGAATTCTCTGAGTTACGCCTCAAAAAAGGGTACATACCCCAAAAATCTGTTTTTTATAATTTGCTCAAAAATTAAGACAAGTACGACTTTGAAATTTGGAACATGGTTTGGTATTTTTTTCTGATTTTTCAGATCATCAGAGTCGTGCGTTCTTAGAGATTTAGACATTTCTTCGACATTTTCCGCATATTTTTTCTCCAAGCAGGTTTTTTTACAAAATAAGAATACAATTGTCACTAGCCCTCCTTGGGACACCAAAAAGTATTTGTGTTGAATTTAGCTAAGAGACATGATTTTCGAGTTAAATTTTGTTCATTAGTTTAGTGCAGGAAATTTAAAAATCAATTTAACTAATGCTTTTTATCGGCGATTATTAAATAATGCCATTGTTACGCACGAAACTATGGATTCATAATCCTGTTCATAAAATGCAGCGGCTTCTGTCACATTATTTCACCGCACCTGTAATGTTGGCTGCCTATCTAATAAAAATCATGACGTTTCAAAATCAAGCGGAAGTGTGCCAAAGAAGATCAAACATCAAGCTGTTCCTAGCATTTGTCAACATTTTCTTTTTGTTGGTTTGTGTTTACAATAAATATAAGTGGTAAAATTTTTTGAAGAATTTCAATAATCTTGGATAAATATATTTCAATAATCGCTTATAATACCACAAGTGCATGCTATTTAATCGGTTAAATTTTGAAAATGATTACGAAAGCTTGTTGCCGGTGGTAAAATAATGAGAACTAAATTGTCATTTATTATCTGATTAAAGCCCGAGAGCTTTAGCTCGAGGGCTTTAATCTTTGATAATAAATGGCAATTTAGTTCGAATTGTTTTACCTATACGGCAACAAAGCTTGAGTAATTGTTTCTAAAATTTAACCGATTGCAATAGCGATGCACAAGTGGTATTCGGTAAGATTATTTCACAAATTAAACTCTTGTTTTGATAAAATTATGATTTTTTAAACCGGGGTTGCCTATACTCAAAAGCCCAATATGATGTTGCGAACGAGCCTTTATAGCTCATTGACATTAATGACGTTTGAGGTTAGGAACCGTGCAAACAAAATGTTATTGAGTTTTTAGGATATATCCAGAAGAAATCAGCGTTCTTTATGTCCAAAAACACCTAAAATATGGTTTTTGGAAAGACTTGTGTTTGGTGGTCGTATTTGTGGACCTTTATTTCCCATAATTTTGTTTAAGTGGTGATTTTCAGCAGTGAACAAATTGTGTTTAAAATCAAGTGGTCATCGGAAACGATTAAATGACTCGTGCAAACACCGATAAAATGCATTAATCACTCTTAAATGAACTTGATTGGATAGAAATTTAAAAATGAGTCTAATTGATTGGTTTAAAAGGAGATTTGAAAATAATCGTGGATAAAATGTCGCATTTAACTCGCACGTAATGGGCCATTATTCACTTGGTTGCTTACAACCCTCGCGTACCAAAGGGTACCTCTCCTCATCTCAGCTTGATTTCTAGTCAAGAAATAAGAAACATCAAAAAAATATATTTATTTTCGTGCACTAAATTAATTAGAAGCGTTTAACTCGAAAACCACGCATTTTAACGAAATCCAACAAAGGTAGGTACATTTTGGTGTCACAATGAATGCCCAAAGACACTCTCATTGTTACTTTGTGAAAAAACGGGCGTACAGAAAAAAATATGCAGAAAATGTTATAGCCGGCATTGAACGCACGCCTCTTACTAAATGAAAAACCTGAAAAAAATCACGAGAAAAAAATATAGGAAGCTACGTTGCAAATTTCAAAATCAAATCTGCAATAGTTTTTGAGTGAACTTAAAAAAACTGATTTTTGGGGTACTTACTTACCCTTTTGCAGGGGCGCAACTCCGAGAGATTCCACTTTCCGCCTTATTTTTGCCTGTGTGGTTGTGTTGGCATCATGTTTTTGAAACACCCTGTACCTGTATAGACAACATCAGATAACGATATTCTATATTTACTCTGCGTTTAAGCATTTAGAATGCCTATGTATTATCTTTATCCACTATTTTATTACGTTAACACCCGCAGTGTGATATGTAAACGAACGTATGTCTTATAGAAAAATGCAATAAGATATAAGAAATGTCCTGATTATAAAATTCCTTTTTGTATGAGATCAGATTTCAAATATACTTATATCCTAACGCCTTCTTAAAAAATCCATTTATGAATAATATAGGGTGTCCCAAAAAGAACCGGTCATATGGAACTCAACAAATTCTTAACCGATTTGGATGAACGTGCTCTTGAATTAAAGCCAAAGAATCTGGCTTTCGATCTGAATGTAAAACTAGGACAGATGGCGCTGCTGTAGTATCTCTACTGATACTTTAGGCGCATGAGGATTGGCCAGACAGCTTTTTTTTAAATTTGGTTTAATCATCAATTTTCTGGGAATTTTTTGGCATGTCATATCTATGAAATTTTAAAGATTTGTTTTGTCAGCATATGAAAGGTCTGCAAATTCTGTTTCTAAAAATGCAATTATTTATGGTCGAGCTCTTTTGGCAATAAATAATAAAAATTTTGAAAATCTCCCGAAACACTTATAGAGACTGTGGATTGAAATTTATAGTTATTGGATAATTCACCAAGTGGGGAGGTTCTAGTCTCTTCCGTAGCTGCCCATTTTTTATATCTGACTTTAGAACTGAAAATCACGTCGTCTTTGATAATTTTTTTGACGTATCAATGCGAGTATCAGTGGTCGCATTCAGCCGACAGATCTAAAGCGGTTATTAAATTACTCTCCATTAATTTTCTATTGAAGTGACAGAACGTCAAAATTTGAATTTTAGGATGGTGCGTTAGGATGGTAAAAATATGAGGAAATTTTGATAGGAATTTGACTAACAGGTGAGTTGGTAGAAGCGATTTCAATTTGATACCTCAGAAAACATGACAAATGTCAAAATTTTGCAATTGCTCTGAATTGGCCCAAAATGGCCTTTATTGTGTGCGTGCAGTTTTGAGTAAAGTGCAAAGAAAAATATGCACGAAAAAGGCTTAGGTAAGTTTATCTGTGATACTGCTGTGCTGCTAACAATAAAATTAAACTCTAAGAAGATTTGGGCTATGAAATGTTTTTGCTTTCCCGCTAAATTTCGATCAAATGGTCAAAAATACAGGCCCTTACAAATTAGGGTTGTACAGTTCCAGAAAAATTTTAGCTCTGCAATAGAAAATGAACGGACAATCGATCTTATTCTGGATGACATTGAAAACTTTATCAATATTGAAAATTTTTAAGATATCCGATTGGTGATCTTTTCCGCTTTTCGGTTACTATCAATCCGATTGGTGATCTTTTCGGTAGCTATAGCGATGATTCTTAATAAAATAGCGATTTCAATATTGAGAACTCAAGCAACAACTTTTACCTGTTGCCGTGATTTTCAATAGTAATACGATGAGTAGTTATTCTTGATTGCCGTGGTTTTTGACGTCTGAATGGTTGTCAACTACGAGTCAAAATAGTAGATTTTTTTAGGCTAAAAAGAGAACGATAGCTTGCTCGAGTCCTCTTTGGCCGAAAAAAATCTACCATTTGACAAGTAGTGCATCCATGAGGACTCAACAAGGCAACCCAGAGACCACGAATCGTATTTTGCAGATTATTTTATAAATTAAAGTATTGAGTAAGTAGTGTCAAGTTGACGTTGTAGTATTATCACTGTAATCAGGATTTGATTGGTTACTGGTATACTAATAAATGCTGCTTTTGATTGGTTCCATACTTAATGAATAACAATCAATTTAATTGGACATTAATTTTCAATTTCCCTGTAAGAATTGATAACTAGCCAATCGGATATGTCTTAAAAGTTTTCAGTATTGAAAGGTTTTCAAATGTCATCCCGAATAAGACTGAATGTCAACTGTTGTATCGGCTGAACACGACCATTAATTTCTAAAAACAATGCTTTTTTGACAGAATCAGCGTCGACTGCTTAAGTTCCAAAGCCTACTGAGTGCCTGATTTGAAAGCCGAAAAAATGGTGGATGCGCAAAGCAATAAACGATTCTTTTTGCCCCTTATCGAGTTCCGCCACTGAACCCAACCCTTTATTTTCTTTCTTTGTGATGATACAGTTATTGATCGTTCCGCTTGTCACCCCAACAACCAACAGATGTAGCAAGTTGTCTGACAGAGAAACCGGCAGGTACAGCCCGGACAATCAGTCGGGGGCCAAACGAGCAAAACATGTCGGTCGTGTACCTACTGCAAAAAATCGCCCAATCCGCATAAAAAACGCGTTTATAAATCCACCAACAATTACGACTAATAAACCAAAGTAAACTATAACCGTTTTAAAGTAAACAAACAATAAAGCAGCGGTTGTTCATTCATAAAACAAGTGAAACTGAAACTGTGTCGGTGTGTCAAAAGGACGTTTACAACAATACACGATCACAAAGGACCGATATTTACAGTAACATATTATTATTATTGGAATTTTATGGCTCAGGCTACCTTAAAACAGACTGAATAGTCAAAACTAAAAAATTTATCGTCTAGTCCGATAAGAAGTGATCTGTTAACAAAACTACTGAAACCAGAGAGTGCCTCATCCTTGGTGTCGTTGACCCTGATGACTGCCAGTTGATATCAGTTGAAAGCATCTGGTAATTAAACGTCGTGGACAATTATAAATGGGACTTTTCACAACAGCGCCAGTGCTTTTGTCGAGGCTTTTGTTTATCTCGGAACATCATCCATCTTTCAGCAGCTAACGTTGCTTTCTCATGTGAGTTAATTTATTGATAAGTTACACCTCATTACCTAACTAGTAAGTTAATTGTTTACAAATTTTCTTCTTTAGCTTTGTTGTTGATCGACAATATCTTCTACACTAGAAAATTCAACATCAAGAAGGCAGTGAAGGTTGAGCGGCATGTCGAGACTTGACTGACACCTAGGTACTCACAAATAACAATTTACGGGCAATACTTTTTATTCTCCGGCAACCAAACTATTATAACCTAGTTAGACATAATTCTATGACCTATGAGTATATCAGTAAAGTATCGACGTACGACGTGCCGTTCAATTTCCATGGCCTTCTAAAGTCCCGTCGCATATTAGCGAAAGCGGGGGTTGTGTGTCTCAGGCTTTTTTTCTGTTGGTTTGTAAACGGGATTTCACATCCGTCAAAACTCCCGTCACTCACTGTCAGTGTCAATAAACAGTAACAATGGAGATTGAAAGGGGTCTTTGTTGTTAATTATTGTCCATGACAGGAATTTTGACAGAACTGAAATCTCGCTTACAAACCAACAGAAAAAAAGCCTGAGACACACAACCCCCGCTTTCGTTAATATGCGACGGGACTTTAAATATGTTAAATCTTTTCCTCATAATATGATAATTAGTAAGATTATCATTACTTTTTACCCAGGAGCCACGAGGCCACTATCATCACAAGACTCAAGAAACCATTCTGTTTAATAGACTCAACCAAGAAACGAGGATCGAATTTTACTCCAAAATCGACTATGATGATTTGATTTTGAATAATTCGCCTTCAATTAGAGACAGAAAATTACAACATTTGGCCAGAAAATGCGAGAATGAGATGCCAGAGGTAAGTCCTCAATCAATGAGAACCCCAACATTTATATGGGTACAATTTTTTTTGAGGGGTTAACCACTTAGCGATTTTGGTGTACGGTTCTCTGGAATTTTGGCAATTTTCTAGCAATTTTGGGATTTTTAGCGATTTTGGCAATTTTCCAGCGATTTTGGCGATTTTCCTGCAATTTTTGGCGATTTTAATTTTACAAATACAATTTTAACGATTTTGGCGATTTTTTAGCGATTTCCTAGCGATTTTTGCGATTTTCTAGCGATTTTGGCAATTTTCAAGCAAGTTTCCGGGCGATTTTCAAGCAAGTTTCCAGCAATTTTGGCGATTTTCGCATATTTTTTTGGCGACTTGAAAATTTTCTAGCAATTTCGGCGATTTTTAAGCTCCTTCTGTGGTCTTTAATGTTTCATTTTTTAGATTTAAAAACCTTGTACTGATTTTGGACAAATTTTACAAATACAGTTTTAGCGATTTCGGTGATTTTCTAGCGATTTTGGCGATTTTCTAGCGCTTTTGGCGATTTTCTTACAATTTGCGATTTTGTGTACACAAATTTACCATGTGGTTAACCCCTCGATTTTTTTCCAAGTTTTTATGCAGGCCTCTGAAAGAAATCCAAAAGTTATCAGATAGAGTGGTAGGCTTTGGAAAACAATTGATTGACGTTAATTTCAGTTAGGGCCTCGGTTAGGGCCTTTCTTTTCAACTCCACATAAAATTTTCTGCCAGTTAATTTTTGGCGAGGGGTGAGTCGTAGGGGAAAATTTTGTACACTAGATTTCCTTTTGGAAAGATTTCCCCAGATTTCCTTGGATTTTCCAAAGATTTCCTCAGATTTCCCCAGATTTCCTCGGATTTCTCCAAGATTATTTCCTCTGATTTCCCGGAATTTTTTTTCGCAACATTTCCCAGATTTCCTAAGATTTTCCCTAGATTACCTCAAATTTCCCAACATTTCCTCAGATCTCCTCAGATTTTCCCGAAATTTCCTCAGATTTTCTCAAGATTTCCTCAGATTTCCCCAATTTTCAGATTTCCTTAGATTTCCTAAGATTTCTCAAGATTTCCTCGGATTTCCCGGAATTTTTTTTGCAAGATTTCCCCTAGCACCTGTACACGAGATTTCCTCTTGCGACTCACCCCTCTATTTTCGTGTTCAGGGTGGTGAATTTTTAGTTGCCCACCATTAGGAACTCGGAAACCATAAAAGATCGAGGGTATGTTAAATTAGAGAAAAGTTGCTCTTTTCCAAGGCGATTAAGAATCTGTAAAAAATTCCTCGATATCTTGATCCGTTCCTGAGTTATCAGGAAAAAACTAAAAATTAAGGTTTTAACGAAAAATTGATATCTTTCTAACGATTTTTGGTAATCAAATGAATCTTGTTTTTGACAGCTGTCTATTCAATGATATTGACAGAAATTTTCTGGGCCTTCTACATTTTGAGCAACGACAGTCAACTTTTCTTTTTCTTATGGCAGCCATATTGGGTTTTAATACCATTTGATGCAGAAAAAATAATTTTTCAAAAATTTAACCAACATGATGGACTTTTTTGACAGATCGTCATTTGAAAATTGGTATGAATAATTTTGTAAAATCAGCGTAAACTTAGATGAAAAACAATTGCAAAACTGTACACCGCCTTTTTCTTTCTTTTTTGACATGTGAAAGCAATTGAATTCAACGAAAATTAAATGCGTCTTGGCATCGTGTGACTCAAGCTTTGACATATTTTTTCAAAAAAGTCCATTATATTAATTACATTTTTGAAAAGCAATTTTTTTGTGTAACCAATGGTGTTAAACTCCAATATGGCGGCCATAAGAAAAAGAAAAGTTGGCCATCGTTTCTCAAAATCTGGTAGCCGTAGAAAATTTCTGTCACAGTCATTGAATTGACAGCTGTCAAAAATATTAAAGTTTTCGGCTTCATTTGAATACCACCAATCGTTAGAAAGATATACCTACATAATTTTTAACTTCTACGCTCAAGGCGGAGCAGTATATAAAATCGATCAAAAATTCGAAATTGAACTGACATCAAATCTTTACGTTTCGGGGTCCCAGGAACCCAAAAAACCTATTTTTGAAAAATGTGTGTCTGTGTGTCTGTGTGTGTGTCTGTCCGTGTGTCTGTGGACACGCTACAGCCGAAACTACTGAACTGATTTTGATGAAATTTGGCACACATATTCAGTGGGAGATTTGTAGGTGCTGATTAGAATCTGGGCTACACCGGCTCACGGAAAGTGCCTTTTTGGCACATCAACTTTAAAAATTTAAATGCAAACCCCCATTTTTCGAATTACCATATGAATGCTCTTCAAATTCTGCTTCTAAAAATGTATTCACACTTGGGCCCTTTTGACCAAAAAATGGTGCCGTGAAAAAAAAACTATGCATAAATGTATATTTTTATTACCGGATTTGATAACTGATTTTTTTTCAAGCCGAAAACCTTAGTGCCATTTTTTCGAAAAATGTCATTTTCGTGGCAATTTATTTTATTGTCTGTGCGGGAGAGGAGCTGATTAGATTTTGAAGCCGATCAGTCAACCCGAAGTGCCCTTTTGGCATAGCAACTTTCTTATTTTAAATATTTAAAAATTTAATAAATGCTGCTGTTATTAATCCAATGCAGTGCGGCGTAGAAGTTCCTGCCGCCTCCGAGACCGCCTTTTTTTTCTTTAAAACCGAGTCTAAAACCGCAATTTTCACTTTTTTCGGGATAACTCATGAACAGATCAAGTCAAGATATCGACGAATTTTTTACAGATTCTTTATGGCCTTGAAAAAGAGCAACTTTTCTCTAATGTAACCTATACTCTATCTCTTATGGTTTCCGAAGTGCCAATGGTGGGCAACGAAAAATTCACCACCTAATCTTTTAAGAGAATATTGCAATTTTCGGAAATTTTTTCGACCTACCCCGAGCCCGTTTTTGATTGGAAATTTTCGTAGGAAAAAAAGGGCGAGAGTGGAGAGAAAATTTCCGAAAATCGCAACATGTTCGAACTGGATTCAGCCAGAAAATCTCCATTTCGCTAAAGCAACAACTGAAATATGAGATAATAAATGTAAACAATATTTCTGGAAATAATCGAAACAGAGATATACATGCTGATGCTGCTAATGTTAGAAATAAAGACGATTTCCGCTTGCCTTATTGTAGACTTAATGTATGTAAAAACTCAGTATACTCCCTTGGACTGGAGTTATTTAACAAACTACCTCTTGATATAAAGAACAGTAGCAATATCCTTGTGTTTAAAACTTTTCTTATTACTAAATGTTTTTACTCCTTAAAGGAGTACCTTCAAATGTGATGTTTCTTGTCAATTTTTAACTTTGTTTTCGTGTTCTACTGTTTCGACGGTATACAAACTCACCTTTTCCATGCAGTGTATCTATTGCCATTTGGAAATAAATTTTGTATTATTATATTATTATTATTATTATTATTATTAAGTACAACAACTAATTTCCAGAAAATAAATCATTTACTCATTGGTTCCAAATGGCAAAATACTACCTTTTCTTTGGCCGGAATTGTAAAAATACGATTTTTATTGAAACTAAGTATGGCGACTTACTTCCAGATAAGTTTAACAGGTGAAAAGTGCGCTTTATGTCCTTAGTGAAAAACACTTGATTCTTAAAGCCTTCACTTTCAATAAATAAGTATATTTTACCAACCATACAAAATGAAAGTCTGTACTACATGACAGCTTTACAATTCTGTCAATGTAACACCAAAGCAGTGACGCAATTTTCTTTGATAGGATAGGGTATAATCGAAAATGTCTGTTTAATTCATTTGTGTAAACAAAAACCACTAACCGCAAGCTTTTCTTCTTTCTTTATTTTTGGTATAATTCAAAAAATAATCAAATTCGATTGAGATCCAAAAGCAATTAAAAAAAATTGATGTCGTATGTGCTAGCTGTCTCACCTTTCTGAACAATTTCTTGGTGAAGGAACACAGATGACAAATAGATGACATTTCTGTCATTTGTTTGCATTAGAAAATTAGATTTGACATTGATGAAATCAAATAGGAATGAAATGGACAGGTTGGCTCATACTTTTCGTGAGGACGTAGCTCATACGTCATCAATATTAATGCTCATACGTCATCAAAATTAATGTTTCATTAGTACTGGTTATATTTGAAAATGAAAAACCACGTTAGAGCATATTTTAAAAGGTCTTTCAATCAGAACAATAATTCAAAGGTACTGTTAATCCCCCATTTTTAATAAACTCTTAAAACAGAAGTTTACTATATCTGAATACAATTATTATCTCTTATGAACGAGGTCCCGAGTAAGAATTTTCCAATAACTATATGCATTAAATCGTTGGCACTGGACTAATAGGTCATTGCAGAAATAGAACATTTCTTCGTATTTTCGTTGAGAGAGTTTTTGCGGGAACATAAAAACCTGGAAGATGAAACTAATAACTCACTTTTAAAAATAACCCGTCATACTTTCCTCTCCATTTTGTGTCCCACTGACAATTCAAAATTATAAACTTTTGAAAGCGTGGCGAATCGTCTTCGCAATAATGAAAACACAGAGTACCTGATTCATTTCCGAGACCGCCGAAAATACTCCCAGTTTCGGGAAGGCTGTGGTCTTCGCGATGGACATGCACCTCGAGAACATCGCCATGGCCAAGCTGTCGAATCGGTACTGAACAAATAAAACATTCGATGGTGCAATTTAGTTACATAAAACTGTGGAGTTACGCCAAATTATATTTATTTTGATGCGACTTTTTAGAATTTTCGATCGGTTCTACGACGTACTTGTAGTAAATAAGTGATTTTGCCAACTAATTCACACTTGTTCCACATGATTTAACGTCAATTAGGCCAACATTACAAAATTACTGTACTGCCACGAGTAAGACATTTTTGATGTTTTGACTTTTTGCATAATTATTATTTTTCTGCATTCGTACATGTTTGTAGACCTTGACCTTGTGTTAATTGTTTATCTACACTCGTGTAGTAAGGACAGATTATTAAGTTAATTGTCTGCCTTCTCTTTATTTACACTAGAAAAATTTCCAGTTAAGGTTTATAAAAAAGCCAACGAAAGATGTATATCAATGCGATGTGTGTCCCTGTAGATGTTTACCTTGTTAATGTGTATGTAGGGGCGAGCTGAATTTACTGGTGGAGTCGGGTGCAGATTTTATAAATCTGCACCTAGTAGTAGTGCCTCCGCAGACGCACAGTGGTGTTAAAAAGACGAAATTATGAAAATTGGCCGTACATAATTAAACAGTAGAGAGTTAACAAAAAAACATCATATTTGCGAAGTAGGTATGTAGAATTAGCACTAAGGGGGTTGAAAAAGGGAATGAGAAGTCCAAGGTAATGAAAAAAGGTGATGAAAAGTCAAGAGGAATGAAAATGAAGTGTGGATTAAGTAGAATTACGAAATAAAACACTAAAATAACCAAATTATGCAATTAAAACTTTTGTGGGGGTTGAAATAAGCACTTATACCTACCTATTGCGAAGGAAACTGAAAAATTGTAAAAGGTAAACTGAATCCCAAATGCGTTCAATTTTATAACCGTCGAAAAACGAAATTATGCGAATTTTGCAAAATTAGCACTTAGGGGGTTGAAAAATTGTAAAGGTGGATGAAAAATCAAAAGGTATCAGGATTAACCGTGGCTAAGTAAAATTACGGAAAATAACACCAAATTAACCCAATTATGTAAATTTAGCATTTGAAGACTTGAAACATTGCGAAGGGGGATGAAAAAAGTGAAAAATTTAATCATCATCCAAATGGGTTCAATTTATTACAGAAGAATAACGAAAATATCCGAATTTGGCAAAACTAACACCTAGGGGGTTGAAAAATTGTAAAGGGGGATGAAACGTCAAAGTGGATGAGAATTAATCGTAATTAAGCAGAATTACAGAAAATAACACGAAAGTAAACCAATTATGCAAATTTAGATTTTGGGGGTTGAAATGTTGCGAAGGGGGTTGGAAAAGTGAAAAAGATAAACATAATCCAATTGAGTTCAATTTATTACCGAAGGAAAACTAAATTATGTGAATTTTGCAAAATAAACACTTAGGGGGTTGAAAAATTGTAAAGGGGGTGAAAAGTTAAAAGGGATGAGAATTAATCATAATTAAGTAGAATTACAGAAAATAACACGAAAATAAGCCAATTATGCAAATTTGACTTTTGGGGGTTGAAACATTGCGAAGGGGTCGAAAAAGTGAAAAAGGCAAGAACAATTCATAAGGCAAAACTGCGCGAATTTTACAAAATTAACCAGCGGAAATCACCCGAAAAAGAAGCGGTCTGGGTAAATTTTGCTCTTTGAGGGTTCACATATCATGAAAGGGGTTGAAAAATTGTGGATGGGTCAAAAATTAATGAAAATCACTTTAAATTAATAACAAATTAGAAGAAAGCAAAAAAAAAATGAATGAAATATATTTACTCCGCTTGCTAGGGCTTAGGGGTTGTTAGTAGCGTAGGGGTTGGTTTTAGGATGAAGACTCATAAGACTTTTTTCAATGGTTGACCGAAATCTATTGAACCCCATAATTTTATTCCACCACTTACATGAAAAAATTTCCAGTTTCAACCCTTAAATTTCATCCCCCTTGTTAGATATTAATGAAAATTTGCCCATCCGCCTACAGTGGCGCTGTAAATTACCACATCAAATTTAGCCCTGATACGTTGAGCAGTTTTTGAGTTCTCGTATTTTTTTGTTTCGGCATGTTAGGGGGTTGTACCGCCTTTAAGGGTCGTTTTTCGCGAATGATGAATAAGACCTTTTTTGTACCATCAATAGAAAGCTATCGAATGGTAATATTTTCAACTATACATTCTTCATTGAAAATTCGAGTTTCCACCCCTAACTTTCATCCCCTTCGATAATTTTCTCCTAAAATTCGATCTTCCCTTCTCGAAGATGCAGTGTGTAAGATGTCACAGTTTCGCAGAAGATATTGCTTCTCTGTGTCAAATTACAGGGCTTTATGGACGTTTCAACCCCTAAACTCCAACCCCCTATTTCACCACCCCCACATGCCCTAAAGGAAGTTGTGTTTTCAATTTCACCACCCTAACCCAATTCGTTTAAAAATTAAGGTAATTTGTAGATTCATGTTTTCAACACCTCATGATTTCACCCCTTTATGATTTACAGGGGTGAGTTTATTTTTCCGGTGTGACATAACTCCTTGCGTATTTACTGACTTCAGTTGTTCATAAATAAACCAATAGGGTTTCAGAAAAAATAAATAAAATATAATTATCGACTTGCAAAGAGTTAGGGGTGGTTAATGGCCCAGGGGTTGGTTTTAGATTGAAAACTCATAAGACCTTTTTTCAATAGTTGACCGAAATCTATCGAACCCCGTAATTTTAGGCTACCATTTACTTGAAGAAATTTCAAGTTTCAACCCTTAAATTTCATCCCCTTTGTTAGATATTTTTGAAAATTTGTCCATCCACCTATAATGTCACTGGAAATTCACAAACCAAATTCTGCCTTGATACGTTGAGTAGTTTTTGAGTTCTCGTATTTTTGTGTTTCTGCATGTTAGGGGTTGTAGCGCCTATAAGGGTGGTTTTTCGCAAAATATGAATGACACCTTTTTTGAATAATTAATGGAAAGCTATCGAATGACGCCAATTTCGACTAGTACTTATTAAGCGGAATTTCGAGTTGCTACCCCTAATTTCCACCCCATTTGTTCGATTTTACGAAAAAACGCATCCCCCACAAGATTTCACCGATATATGTGTGTACGTTGAGTTTCCGACAGCTGCGTGCAACCCTTGCGGAGTTATCATATTTTTTGTGGTTTTCATCCCCTAAATTTCATCCCCCGAAATTGGCACCCCCTCACTTTCAACAGACTTGAAGGTCGAACGTGCATACTAATTTTCAGCAAGATATCTCCACTAGTTCTCGAGTTATTGCAATTAGTAGTTTTTCGGTTTTTCACCCCTAGCTCCCACCCCCTTGGTCCGATATGGCCCAAAAGCAATCCCCGCCTTACTTTTCGGGAGACGAAGCTGCCTACCAAGTTTCAGCTCGATATCTCAATCCGTTCTCAAGTTATCCGACGGACAGACTGAGGAGCGAGCGAGCGAATAAGCTAAGACAAGAGTACCTCCGCATTCTGCTACGGCACTAAAAAAATGTGGAAAAAGCTAGGCACGCACTTTCATGTATTAATAACACAATAACACAATTATCGCCGTCTTTGCCAACGTCTTTCGAAATTTAGTATTAATGTTCATTTCTTTATCTCGTAAAATTTGGAGGATAAAGTTTTGCATTTAACATTTCAATAAAGCGGTATTTATTATCCACTCAGGAAATTATCTTACTCGGCCTACGGTCTCGGTGAGATAATCTCTTTCTCTCGTGGATAGTATCTTACTTTATTTACAATAAATAACCATTAAGTCTGGACACTTTGTGCCTTACTTTGATTTGACAAGTAGTAGCTTCATAGACCGAAACTTTTTGCGAATTTTCAACAATTTTTAAGTACTACAAAGGATGTGGCGTTTCGTTTCGACTCTTCCTGTAAAAAGCAATAAATTAACTTGAAATATTATAAATTACTTTGAAATTAATTGCATTCCTCCTTCCACTTCCTCTCTGTCTGGTTTGCATCGAGGTCTCCCTGTATACAGGGTGGGATCTTCTAAACGGCAAAAGCTCCGGGGTCGGTTAAATTGCGTTATTTCTTGGCGATTAAGAATCTGAAGAGAATTTCCCAATATTTTGATTCGTTCCTGAGTTATGACAAAAAATCTGAAAATTGCCAATTTAAAGAAAAAAATTAATGTCTTCCTAACGATTGATGCTATTTAAATGAAACTTGGAACGTTTATATTTTTGACAGTTGTCAATTGAATGGCATCGACAGAAATTGTCGAGGCCTTCTAGATTTTGAATAAAGACAGTCAACTTTTCTTTTTCTTATGGGCGCCATATTGAATTTTAACACCGCCGGATACACAGAAAAATTAGCTTTTCAAAACTGTAACCAACATTAGTGTTTTTGAAAAAATATGTGAAAGCCTGAGTCACACGACCGCAAGACGTAATTTATTACTGTTGAATTCAATTGTTTTCACATGTTATAACAGATTGAAGAAGTCGGCGTACTTTTACAAATAATTTATACCAATTTTCAAATTCTGACATCTGTCAAAAAAGTTTATGTTTATCACATTTTTGAGAAGCCAATTTTTTTGTGTATTTAATGGTCTCAAAATTCAATATGGCGGCAATAAAAGAATCAAAAGTTGACTGTCGTTATTCAAAACCTAGAAGGCCTAGAAAATTTCTGTTAATGCCATTTAATTGACAGCTGTCAAAAATATAAAAGTTCCAATATCTTAAGCTTGAGTCACTATCGAGGGGTTGACCACTACGGAAATGTGGTGTACATGGCTGCTGAAATGTCGCGGAAATGTTGGAAATATGAAATATGTGATGTACAAATTTTCGATGACTGGTCGGCCCCTCGGGCAAAACTGAAGATTTTTACTGATTCACTGCCACTTTGACTAATCGCTTTTGGCTCCGCCAAAGCTTGCAAAACTTCGGCTGCGTCTTAGTTTTTTCAGTGCCACTTGACTACCCACTTTTGGCTCCACCAAAACTTCGCCTTGGCAATAAAAAACTGAGGCGAAGCCGAAGTTTTGCGAGCTTTGGCGGAGCCAAAAGCGAGTAGTCAATTGAAACTCTAATAAACGGAGGCGAAGCCAAAAGCGAGTAGTCAATTGAAACTCTAATAAACGGAGGCGAAGCCGAAGTCTTGCGAGCTTTGGCGGAGCCAAAAGCGAGTAGTCTATTGAAACTCTAATAAACGGAGGCGAAGCCGAAGTTTTGCGAGCTTTGGCGGAGCCAAGGGCGAATAGTCAATTGAACCTGTAAAAAACTTCTGTTTCGCCCGAGGGGTTGACCACTACGGAAATGTGGTGTACATGGCAGCTGAAATGTCGCGGAAATGTTGGAAATATGAAATGTGATGTACAAATTTTCGATGACTGGTCACTATCCATAATCATTATTTTTAAATTGATTGTAGGTTCTCGGGTTGTGGATAATAAATAATTATAACAAATGTAGTCTGGCCAACGTTTCGAGGATTTTATTCTTCGACCTCTTCCTCAGGGCACTACAACAGGAGATAACCTTACATTTTGATTTTATTACGAGGAGGTTACCATTTACCCACTACTAAATTGAACATAATATTATCATACTAATATATAATTTGTCACTCGGACATTGTAACTAATGTAACTTTCACAGCCTTTATAATAATAAATTCGTTTAAACAACACGTGGGTGGGTTTTTAGTTTAACGGCAGAGCTGTCACCAATGTCACAAACGTCAAAACGTACACAAATGTCAAACACACACAATATGTTAGTATGATAATGTTAATGTTCAATTTAGTAGTGGGTAAGTGGTAACCTCCTCGTATTAAAATCAAAATGTAAGGTTATCTCCTGTTGTAGTGCCCTGAGGAAGAGGACAAAGAATAAAATCCTCGAAACGTTGGCCAGCCTACATTTTCTTCATTGAAAATCAAACAGAAAAGTTATAGAACTTAAATTAAAAAATAACTTCAAAGCTAAATATCTCGAAACTAGGTAATTGTTACATAACACCTTCATCCACTGTAGTCTTCAATTATTTATTATTCACAACCCGAGAAGTCCGAGAACCTACAACTAATTTATAAAAGTTCCAAGTCTCATTTAAATAACATCAAACGTTAGGTGTGATAACTCAAGAACGAATCAAAATATCGGGGAATTCTCTTCAGAATCTTAATCACCAAGAATAGCGCAACTTTTCTCCAATTTAAACTACTCTATTATGGTTTCCGAGATACTAATGGTGATCATCGAAAAATTACCCACCCTGTATAGCAATACATTACCTTGAAATATTATAAATTACTTTGAAATTAATTGCATTGAATGTGTACTTTCCCTCAACTTCCTCTCTGTCTGGTTTGCATCATCTTCGAAGCGCCAGGTGTGATAAACAATGCATCCGGACAATAAACCGAAAAGTGAAAACTCTTGGTACTTTCCATTGTAGAGGACAATAACCACGAAACACGTTATTAACTTTTAGATTAATCGATAGTCTGTTTTAATTAAACCGTTTGGAAATGTGACGAAAATTTAATTACGTAGGTGTTGCCTTCGCAGCGATTGCGGTTTCGTTGAAAAGGAACATTGACGTCAATGTCTCCCATGTCCCCTTTCTGGATTACTATTCCGAATGTACTGAATAATGTATTTGCTTCATGACGATCACGAATACTTCTGTGAGAAAGACCAGCTGTATAATAACGACTTTTGGCGACTTCGCCTGACGTGTAGCAATATTTTTTTTCCAACTACGTACTTAGTAGCAAATCGGCTTTTGTTCGCCTTGATATTTTCCTATCAGCTGGGTTTCCTTCCTGCTTCCTACAAGCAAAAGTAATTATGGTATTGTCTTTTATCGGGTGTGGGGGTTAAAAATAGGTACTCAACAGTTAATGATTGTGTGCCAAATAATAAGCCGTAAAAATAAAATTGCCGGAAGAAATGACTATCTCTCGACCATCTGCAATATTTATTTTTGTTCTATCGATCAGGAAGATTCTTGTAATAGTGGCGCAGTCATAACAAACTGATTTGCTCGGCAAATGCACGCAACGTGGTAATTTTAGTCGACCATCAAATTTCCTCTTCACATATGCTAAACGTCGGATATTGACCATCAGTCAATTTGAATTTCAGTGGGTTAGGTAAGTAAATTATTCCTGGGTTTATTAAGTTTTTAGGAAAAGTGAAGTTAAGGCAGTTGATTAAGGAGACCAGTTCTAAAGTACAGTCTTATTCAAACGGACGCAGGGGCAGTGTGAGTTAGACGTTTTTAGTGTTGCCGTGTTAAACGGGCTTCCATTTTATTTCAACATTTATTTCAACAACTACAATGTAGGTTGTCAATAATTTTGGCTGTTATTTCTGTTTCTTGACACAGCCAGGAATTTTGACGTAACTTTCAACTAAAACATAAATAACCATATAGACCAGTCAATAAAGGCAAATTTGGCAAATAGAAACAAAAATCTCTGCAGTTCTACAAATTGGCCGAAGTTGTAGCTTGAAGCATTCTATTGAACGTACTAAAAATCCCCTAGGATGGGGGTGTGAGCTCCAGCCACCATCGAAGCGAAGAGGTACAGTTTTTGTTAAATTTGCAAATATCTTATGAAATATTAACTCTGTAGAAAAAATAGCCATATAACAAATTGAAGAGCGTAAAATTCTCTAGAAAATAGTTTATATACTTTTATTGCGGACCGAGTTGCGGACACTAAAATTTAAACGCTAAATCGGCGGCTAAAGCAGTTCCAACGATGTCATCCCCCTGAATTTGGGCAGGTTCATGCCGAAACCGAAATCAAAAATACATTAATATTTACTCAAGTAGTGACTAATTAAATTCAAAAAATTTTGTAAAAAATCTGTCTACAACAAAACTATACAGTGTTATCCAAAAGTAGGGTACGGATAGTTTATTTGATAAACTATTGACATTATCGAAAAACGGTTCCTATAAAACTTGAATACTACCGTCAGGCGCATCTGCTGACGTTAATGATTTTTTTTTTACTTTACATCACCCTGTATAACTTTTTTTTCTAAATCACATCAAAAAGTTTATTTTTTGTGTAACTAGGAGAAGAACAGGAAATCGAACTTTATGGTAAAGAAATCGGGACACTCAATTTTCTCTATGTCCATTTTTTGAGTTTGGAGGCTGAAAGGGGTGAGTTTTGGGGTTGAATTTTTGTCCCGATTTTTTTGCGAGTAAGTACTAGTACAGTAAAGAAGAATTATTTTTAAAAAGCTCTTGAAAAATTTTACTTACTTGAAAACGGCAAATCATGCCCCACCATGGTAGTTTTGATGAATAACCTCACATTTCAGAAGACGGCGGCATTTTGTGATGTCGTATGCCATAACGCTTGATCAATATTAAAATCTTACACTGGAAGAGTTGAGTCTAATTTTCATACCACATTAGGGGAGAGCGGGGCATATTTGACACCCCTTTGTTTCAAATTTTTTATTTAGTAAATTACTGTTTCTTTTATTATAATGTTTATGTAGGTGGGTGATGATAGTATTATAATTGATCAAATAATAATTCATAACGAATCATTTTATTTCAGCAATATTTTGTGTAAAAAAATATATTTGAGTTTGGTGAAAAGTGGCAGATGTGCCTCCTAGGTGGGGCACATTTTACTGTCAGGGGGGCACTTTTAACATCGAGGGGTTAACCACTTAGCGATTTTGGTGTACGGTTCTCTGGAATTTTGGCAATTTTGGCGATTTTTAGCGATTTTGGCAATTTTCCAGCGATTTTGGCGATTTTCCTGCAATTCTGGCGATTTTCTAGCGATTATGGCAATTTTCAAGCAAGTTTCCGGCGATTTTCAAGCAAGTTTCCAGCGATTTTGTAGCAATTTTGGCGATTTTTGAGCGAACTTCGCATATTTTTTTGGCGACTTGAAAATATATAGCAATTTCGACGATTTTTAAGCTCCTTCTGTGGTCTTTAATGTTTAATTTTTTAGATTCAAAAACCCTGTACTAATTTTGGACTAATTTTACAAACACAATTTTAGCGATTTTGGCGATTTTCTTACAATTTGCGATTTTGTGTACACAAATTTACCATGTGGTTAACCCCTCGTTTAACATAGTACAAAAAACATATGTATAGTTTCATTTTAAATTATGTAAGCCAGAAATCATAGCTTCGATATTCCAAGTACTTATTGTTGAAAACTGGATTTGATATGATTGCAATGACATCCATTAAATCTATTTTAGAAATATCGTTAACTCCTATGTCAAAAAAATGTTTAATGAAAGTTTTTCCCGTTTTTTCTTTAAAAACTTCATTTTGAACTGTGTCCATTTTGTTGAAAAGTGGACAATTACATATAAAACTGTCTCTACCACTGCCAAAATTGAGCCAAACGAAGTTAAGCACTTAAGCTAAGATGTGAATAAAGCTTGAATGATAAAGTTGATATTTGGACGAAAATTTTAAACTTGACAGGACTGCCCCACTGTCAAATGTGCCCCACTCTCCCCTACATATGAAAGTTTAATAATCGTTGGCGGGTTTTTGTACTCCACCAGTGCCGGTAGCCTCTTAAAATCCTTGTCATGGAAGGCCGTCGATAAAAACATTGAGGAAAACTGAGGGGTGAGCCGCAGAAGAAATCTGGTGTACAGGTGCTAGGAAATCATGGGGAAATCTGGGTAAATCTGGAGAAATCTGAGAAAATCGGAGGAAATTTTAGGAAATGTAGGGAAATCTGAGGAAATTGGGGAAATCTGGGGAAATCTGAGGAAATTTGGGGAAAATCTGAGGTAATCTCCGGGAAATCAGAGAAAATCTGAGGAAATCTTGGGAAAATTTGAGGAAATATTTGGGAAATCTGGGGAAATCGGAGAAAATCTGTGGAAATCTTTCCAAAAGAAAATCTAGTGTACAAAATTTTCTCCTGCGATTCATCCCTCGAGGAAAACCTTTGCTGTCTAGCTAGAAAAGTAACCTCTTGCGACGAGAACACTAAAAAAATGCAGCCAGTTAGGCGACCGGAACCTCCCCAACGATGATACACCTATCACATTTTGACACCTGCCTTCACATCCCCTTTTAAGGTTAACAACGTCAGAAGTCATTTGTCACTTTATGCTATTCAATCTTGAAATTTTGAGGATTTTGTCAAAAGGGCTCAAAGTGTGAATGTGAATACACTTTTGAAAACAGAATTTGAACGCCTTTCGTACGGAAATGTGAAAAATAGGGGTTTTAAATTATCATTTCAAAGTTTATGTGCCAAAAAGGCAGTAAATGTCGGCCGATCTTCACCAAATCGGTTCGGTAGTTTCGACGGGCGACAAACAGACATTTTTGAAAACCAATTTTTTCGTATTCTCCATACCCGAATTCAATTTTATTATTATTTTATTTTGGAAGGGGGAGGTTAAGAAAACAATAGTTGGCAATTCGGCCACGGAATAAGTTACAGTCGATTTTTTATTCTTTCAGATAATAAATAAATTACCCTTTTGTAATCATTTTACGGCCGCACTTACGTTCAAATGCATAAAATTGTTCTTTTGATCTTACGTAATAATAACAATTTATTTAAGCCGGCGCAGTCGGTTTAGGCTATGTCGGATTAATGACCTTTAGTCGCTGCAGACGAATAATTAAGCATTTCCTGATGTCGCAGCTGTGTAAGAAGGTGATTCAACTTCTAACTTTGATCTAGAATCGCGAATTTTCCATCACAATTATATTAAAATTAGCCGGTGAGCTGGTGGAAAATTGGTGGATTCACCCTAAACCTCGGCGACATTCCATGCTGGTATTTGAGGCAGGCAAAGTTCGGTTCGACGATCTCAGCAGGAACGGACAATATCCTGCAGAGCGAGAACTCAGACGCGAGTCAGTCGTTCGAGTGGAAACTGTGGAGGCGGTCGAGCCCAACCGCGGTGACAGTTAACTCGTTCTTTGTGTAAATAAATAAATGGAAAAAATGATCCTCTGCTAGTTTTCAACCAAAGATAAACTTTCTAGATTTTTTCTTTCGTGATACTAGAATATGACGTTTATGACCAAGTGCGACAAAAGGAAATTGTCCGTGGAGGCTAGTTCTGCCAAGAGTGTTGTTAAGCAGGCATGGTATGTTAAATTATTGTGGGTATAGGTATACCTACCTCTTTTCTCTTTGTATTCATGCAATATCCATTGTGTTAATGCTATTTAGATTCATTGAATTGAATCCCGGGTACATGTATGCAAAAAGCTTGATTGCCAACTAAAGGCCACGAGACCGCCTACATAATCGCCAAATTTGAAAATCTAATATATTTTTAGGGGCAAAGCGGTATTTTTTTAATCGTGAAACACCGTAAGTTCTTTCGAAAGTCCTTCACCTAACATTGGCTTTCATCCTTTGCCGTTCTACTTTTTACGGCGGTTAACGACCGTTTCCGTTGACTAACCGGTTGGCTACCTGCAAAATTCTTCAACTGCCGTTGATGCTCTACCTATAGTTACATTTTCTGACCCATTTTACAATCTATTGTGATTTGAAGTGAAGATATTGCGATTATCTACCTACTATGCGTGAAGATTTTTACAGCCTTTGTATTAAAATATAGAAATCATTTGAAATTATTTAGAAAGTTCGGGTTAGTGTAGCACACTTAGGCAAGTCGCGGAAAGCAATAAGCAAAATGAATGTCATGGTAAAAGTTTGATCAAAGCTAATTCTTGATGTAAATGTCGATCAAGATCCTTCAAAATGTCAGGCGAATTAATAGCCAATTTACTTTTTTCTCGCAAGTATTTTATCGTATGAATTATGCAAATCGAAAGATCTGATTTGCAATGAAAATTGAAAAGATAGGAAATATGTTAATCCTTTAGTTTGATGGAAGATACGAAAATACCGAGATTCAAACGAGATATCAGGCTACTGCAATCACTAAAATTTTCGAATTTGAGTTAACACCAGATCTTCACGTTTTGAGGTCTCAAGAACCCAAAAAAGTGGTTTCAAAAATGTGTCTCTGTGTGTGTACGTACGTTTCTAAACAAGCCACAGCCAAAACTACCAGACCGATTTGGCTGAAATTTGGTACGTTGGCATCTGATAACCTAATTTAGGTCTGAAAAGCTTTTGGAGTCAATCGTGCAACTGGAAATGCCATTTTGGCACCTCAACTTTTAAATTTTAAATGCAAACCCCCATTTTTCACGTCACCATAAGAAGCGCCTTCAAATTCTGCTTCTAAAGATGTATTTACTCTCAGTGCCCTTTTGACCAAAAATCAAAAAAATTACGATTTTTATCGGACTTTAAAATCGCGGTACAGCCTCGGGTACAGCCCAAGCCCCTGAACCGATTTGGTTGAAATTTTGCACATGGGGATTGTATTACACGTCGAAGAGCTGAACAAATTCCAAATTTAACATTATTCCCTCATTTAACCATCCAAAACAAGTTTTTGAAAGATTTATTGTCACCGTCAGAAAGGTCTTCAAGTTCTGGCTTTAAATAAGACAACATTCATTCGCATTTAGTACGCTTTGGTTAGAATTCGCTAAAATTTGGTATATGGAGATTAGGTGAAATTTTTATTCATTTAACAGAGAGGTTTTATTAGAAACGGAAATAGGTGCCTGCCTTTCTTACCTACCATTTTTACCTTTTTTTGCTCACTAACGTGGATTCGTGGAGTCATACCTTTCGAACTGATTTTAGTGTTAAAAATTTTACTTAAAACATTTTCAAAACTTTGCCGTTGCACACTGAAATAAGTAGGGAAAAGGAAATGCATGACTTTTCCATCGTGCCAGGCGAATATTTTTTACCAAAAAATGGAAACACGTCACTGCCATAGCATACCTACTCATAATAAGTAATACCACGAGTGCATGTCATGTTATGGATAATTTTGCTTCAGTCAATTGTGAATGGGTGTTACGTGTGAAAAGTGCACGAGTTGTATTTTGCAGATTATTACACTCGAATGTCACATGAAATCTGATATGTTTTTATTTTTCAAAAATAAGCCAACCACCGGCTACTCGAGACTTATTGTGGTAGGGTAACCCGAGGGGTTGACAACTGGGTAAAAATCCGTACACCAAAATTTCCATAATTTCTAAAAAAATTCCAGAAAATGTGCAAAATCATGTTAAAATATCTAAAATTTCCAAAAAAAATTCAAAAATTTCCAAAATTCCTGAAAAAAATTGTACAAATTTCTCATGCTTGTTACACCAAAATTTCCAGGTTGTCAATCCCTCGGGGTAACCGATGTAGCATTATCGCTGTAACTTAGCTCTAGTGCAATAATCGCTTATAATACCATAAGTGCATGCTATGCTTGTTAAAATAATGCCATTTTACGTGAACGGCAAACAAAGCTTGAGTAATTATTTCTAAAACATAACCGATTACAATAGCGATGCTCGAGCGGTATTCGGTAAGATTATTTCGCAAAATAAACTCTTTATTTTGATAAAAGTAGGAGTTTTTAAACCGGAGTTGCCTATATACAAGAGTTCAATAGGATATTGTGAACGAGCTTTTATAATTCATTGCCGTTTGAGGTTAGAAAACGGCCATACAAAATGTTATTGAATCTCAGATTCTATCCAGAAGGAATCAGCGTCTTTTATGACCAAAGACACTTAAAATATGGTTTGTGGAAGGAATACATTACGTGTGTGTAGGATATGTGTCTCTGTGTGTGTACGTACGTTTCTAAACAAGCCACAGCCAAAACTACCAGACCGATTTGGCTGAAATTTGGTACGTTGGCATCTGATAACCTAATTTAGGTCTGAAAAGCTTTTGGAGTCAATCGTGCAACTGGAAATGCCATTTTGGCATCTCAACTTTTAAATTTTAAATGCAAACCCCCATTTTTCACGTCACCATAAGAAGCGCCTTCAAATTCTGCTTCTAAAGATGTATTCACTCTCAGTGCCCTTTTGACCAAAAATCAAAAAAATTACGATTTTTATCGGACTTTAAAATCGCGGTACAGCCCAAGCCCCTGAACCGATTTGGTTGAAATTTTGCACATGGGGATTGTATTACACGTCGAAGAGCTGAACAAATTCCAAATTTAACATTATTCCCTCATTTGCCGTTTGAGGTTAGAAAACGGCCATACAAAATGTTATTGAATCTCAGATTCTATCCAGAAGGAATCAGCGTCTTTTATGACCAAAGACACTTAAAATATGGTTTGTGGAAGGAATACATTACGTGTGTGTAGGATATGTGTCTGCCGGTCATATTAATGGATCTTTATTGCCCTTAATTTAGTTTACGTGGTTATTTTCAGCAGTGCAAAAATTATGTTCAAGATCAAGTCGTCAAGGAAATGATTATTGACTCGTGTAAACTGCGATAAAATGCTAATGCATCACTCTTACGTGAATTTGATTGGATAGAAATTTTAAAATGTGTCTAATTGATTGGTTTAAAAGGTTATTTGTAAATAATCAGAGTAATTGCTAAAAAAACATTTAACATTTCAATGTTCCTAAAAAAATGTACGGTCGAAAAATCTGCTTAATTCAAGCACTTGTGTAAACGATTCCTGCGCGTGCTTTAAACATGTGGATCAATTATTTGTTACAGTTTTGTCGTTAGATGAGAATTTATAAATAAAAATGTCTTGAATAATGTGCATCAAATTGAGTTTGCCTGACAAAACGTTACTTCCTATCTCTGTAGCTTCGAGGAATTCAAATTTTTCCAAGATTTCACTAAGTTGTCGTCCACCTTCAGTACCCACTGTCACAATGGAAACCAGGGTAATAAGCCTAGTGTTATAACGTGGAAAATCCAGTCCTAAATCTAATAAAATTATTTCCGAGGGTATTTCACTTCACGAAAGATTTATTAAAATTACCAGGAGAGCATGTTCATTCATTTTTCAGGATATATTTTTAGTGCACATCTAAGATATTATAAATTTATTTTAAGCCAAAGATTATTCCATGACGATCATTTACATCAATACAAATTAATCATTTGGATGTTCTGAATAATATTTATTCTCAACTGTATTTAAATTTTTTTGAAATGAAAAGTTAAGATAATGCACAATAAACAGATTCTTTTTAAATAGTTCGTTTCTCATCAATCACGATTTAAAGGTCGCTTGACGGTGCTCTCGCGATTATTTTCGGATAGTGTTAAGCTTTCCTTTTGGTCTGGTCATGGATTTAATTGGTGGGTTTAGTTCTTAAGAAGACTATTCTTTCCTTCCAAAACAAAAATATAATATAATATGTACTGTAATTGATGAGAAAACGCGAATAAACCGATTGTGATACATGTGGAATGATGGAAATATTATGGAAGCGTAGAAGTGACACATTTTTCTCTTTTTTATTTCCAAATTATCCGAGAAATTATCATAAAAAATGTGTAAATTTCGGAAGAAAAAACTGTAAATTATGTACACAAAAACTGTCAATTTACACAAAAACTGTAAATTTACATAAAAACTGTCAGTCGACTAATCGGACGGGAGGTGAACGTGAGTGGATGCTGCAAGTATAAATTTACAGTTTTTGTGTAAATTGACAGTTTCTGTGTTTTACAGTTTTTGTCACAATGGAAAAACTGGACAACTTCGGTGGAAAAAGGCACTATTACGCGTTTCGAACACAATGTGCTCATTATCAAAGCCGAAGCCAAAAAACAGTTTTTGTGCAAATTGTCATTTTTTGTGTAAATTACAGTTTTTTCTTCCGAAATTTACACATTTTTGTGGTAATTTGGAAATAAAAAAAGAGAAAAATGTGGCACTTCTATACGCTTCCGTAAAATATAGGTACATATGTTGCAAGTTAAAAAAAATGCAGCAGAGAAGCGGCTGGAACCTCCCCATCGCGTGGATCTTTGTATTCTGTGTAGATAGTAGTCAATTCAACAGAATTTGTCATCCACTGTCAGCCCGCTCCCTTTCAATGAGAAATAATTTTTTCTCTATTTTCCACTGAAATGGTAGAAACTGTGAATATATTTTTAGAACCAGAATTTGATCGTCTTTCTAATGGCGACATAAAAAAGGAGGCCTTGCTTTAAAATTTAAAGTTGATATGCTTAAATGGCACTTCCCGTGGACCAATTGCTTCCAAAAGCCTTTCAGGTCTTCAACGGGTCACCCAATCTCCATGTACCAAATTTCAGCCAAATCGATTCACTAATCTGGGCTATAATGTATTTTTAGTGGTACTACAAATTTTCGATTTTTTGACCCAAAGAGCACTAAATGCGAACGAATTTTGTCTTATTTAAAACTAGAATTTGAAGACCTTTCTGATTGTGACAATAAATCTTTCAAAAACTTGTTTTGGATGGTTAAATGAGTGAATAATTTTAAAGTTGGAAATTGGTGTGCCAAAACGGCACTTTCCGTGGGCCGATTGAATCCAAAATTTGTTCAGCTCTTCGACGTGCAATACAATGCCCATGTGCAAAATTTCAGCCAAATCGGTTCAGGGGCTTGGGCTGTACCGCGATTTAAAAGTCCGATAAAAATCATTTTTTTTAAAATTTTTGGTCAAAAGGGCACTAAGAATGAATGCATTTTTAGAAGCAGAATTTGAAGGCCTTTCCTATCGTGACGTGAAAAATGGGGGTTTGCATTTAAAATTTAAAAGTTGATGTGCCAAAATGGCATTTCTAGTTGCACGATTGGCTCCAAAAGCTTTTCAGATCTAAGTTGGGTTATGAGATGCCTACGCACCAAATTTCAGATAAATCGGTTTAGTAGTTTTGGCTGTGGCGTGTTTACAAACGTACGTACGTACGTACACACACAGACACATTTTGAAAACCGCTTTTTTGGGTTCCTGAGACCTCAAAACGTGAAGATCTGGTGCTATCTCGAATTCGAAAATTTTAGTGATTGCAGTAACCTCCCATTTTTTTAAAATCTTGTTGGAGTTGGGGAGGTTAATAACGTCAGTGTATAATAAAAGCAGTACATTTTTTAGTTCCCATATTCACAATGCATGTACGAATGCCTCCATAAGTTCAACGAACCTGGTTATTTCAAAGGATTTAAATATAAGTGCTCGACTAGAGGGGAGTTGACATAAAATTTTGCCTGAACTATTGCAACAAAATAATAAAAGTTTTGCATTTTAAAAGCTTTTATTTCATTTTATGCCGTATCAAGTTTGTTTGCCATCATCGTGATCACCAATACATAAACTACATAAACAAACATATCTTTGATTGCTGCAACAACATCACCTACTGCTCCCTTTTCTTTTAACGTGCCAATGGCTTTTAAAATTAGGTTTCGTTATCGATGAAAACAATTAATTGACTTTAAAAATAGGTCTAGACTTTATTTATTTGTTGATTGCTACTACATACATATTAGTAATAACTAAGGCTCGGATTTTATGCATTGGAAAATGAGGAAACTATGCGCATAATATGCACACTCTTTTTACTAAAATATGCAATAAGGTAAGAAGAATAAGGGCGTTTGCACACTGTGCGATTGCGATGCGATTTTCCGTTTGCGGCATATCGCGTCGCATTCGCAGTAAGCTTTCACACGGAGCGATCAAATTTAATTTCAAGCGATGAAGAATAAAAACGTAGTGCGCGGTGTTGTCATTCCCAGTAGGTATATGTCTTCATAGTCAGTTGAGTGTAGATGATTGTGGTGTAAAGATAGACAGGCTTACTTTCCACGGCTTCAATTAAGTCGATAATTTCATATTTCAATTTCAATTTTGAAGAAATTGCGAGACACGTACGTCGTACAGCCTAGAAGCTCATGACAAAATGAATGCCGGAAAGTGAATATTGCAACCCTGGAATTCTAATCGCCCAAAAATGTCGCAACAAGAAACGACACGTCTGAAAATGTGCATATATGTTCATTGTTGGCTTAATATCGTGCGGAAAAATATCGGACGATATCTGACCGACCATCGCACTGTGCAGCGGTACGATATAGTGCCGCAAGCGGCTTGCGTCTTTTTTTGTCGCGGCCGCATCGTGTGAAAAATACTCATAAGATCCCATATATTTTGCCACCTCACGATATCGTTGCGATATGCCGCAAACGGTAAATCGCATAACAATCGCACCGTGTGCAAACGCCCTAAGCGTGACAATATACAGGGTGAGTCAACAAGGTGACGGCGGTCCATAACTTCTGAACCCTTCCAGATAGGAAATCAATTCAAACGCCATTATGTACAACACCGCCAATTCTACATCCTAAAAATACTTTCAACTATACAGGCTGTCCCAAAACACTTGCAATGCATGGCAACTTCATTTTTTTAAATGGAACACCACCATTTTGATGACATATTCTGGATCACCTATAACATAGCTTTACATCGACATAAGACATTCCATGTTTTAAGGCTCTGTTCTAAAGTAATTAATTCTTTTTGAAAAATTTCGACCATTGCGGGTGCTTCTTAAAAAAAATCCTGAGAACTCAATTTTGTATCTAGAGAGCTGAGATTCGGTACGAACATGAAGGAAGGTCCATTCTATCTATCTAACATGATAACTATCATTATCACTATGCAGGGTGTCAAAAATTCTGTGTCAAGTTTGGAAAATTTCATATATGCAAAACTCCATTTTTTCAAATGGCACCCCCTGCTATTATTGTGCCATGGGGTTGGGATGTTGAATTACTTTATTTTTTATTAAGTATGTCCTATACCTAAAGTCAATACTTCAAAAGATATTCTTTGTCTTAATTATTTTATTGAAGATTATTACGATCTCAATTAAAGAATGCCATGGATTGTATGACAGTTACGATTAACCTTGTTTATTTACATAGTTACCAGACAGTTTGTCACATTTATTGACATACACAACCAGAAAGAATTCATTGACATGGTTTATTGCTTATGGTTGAAATTCATTGTGTATGTCAATAAATGTGACAAACTGTCTGGTAACTATGTAAATAAACAACGTTAATCTTCAATAAAATAAATAAGACAAAGAATATCTTTTGAAGTATTGACTTTAGGTATAGGACATACTTAATAAAAAATAAAGTACTTCAACAGCCGAACCCCATGGCACAATAATAGCAGGGGGTGCCATTTGAAAAAATGGAGTTTTGCATATTTGAAATTTTCCAAACTTGACACAGAATTTTTAACACCCTGTATAGTGATCATGATAGTTATCATGTCAGATAGCTTGAATAGACCTTTCTTTATACTCGTACCGAACCTCAGCTCTCTAGATACAAAATTGAGTTCTCAGGAATTTTTTTAAGAAGCACCCGCAATAGTCGAAATTTTTCAAAAAGAATTAATTACTTGAGAACAGAGCCTTAAACCATCGAATGTCTTATGTCGATGTAAAGCTATGTTATAGGTGATCCAGAATATGGCATCAAAATGGTGGTGTTCTATTTAAAAAAATCAAGTTGCCATGCGTTGCAAGTGTTTTGGGACAGCCTGTATAGTTGAAAGTATTTTTAGGAAGTAGAATTGGCGGTGTTGTACATAATGGCGTTTGAATTGATTCCCTATCTGGAAGGGTTCAGAAGTTATGGACCGCCGTCGCCTTGTTGACTCACCCTGTATATGCAAATATGCAAAAAAAAACATTTATTATGCAACACGGTAACAAATTGCAACAATGTAGGTAATACAAGTTTAAGGCTGGCGTTTCGCCGGTTCCCGCCAGAATAGGGTTTTTTGCTTCTAATTTAAATTTGAGAAGGAATATCAGTTTACAGTTCCTATAATAATTGCACGTTTATTAATGTAACACGTTGGTTAACAAATTATTGTTAAAACTACCCTGGTTTTTCAAATTTGTACAATAAATGTTGTTTTTTGGCGCGAAATCGAAAAAACATTCAAGTTTGAAAAACCAGTGTAGTTTTAACAATAATTTGTTAACCAACGTGTTATTTAAGAACAGCTCATCAAAACTCATTACGAGAGTTTATAGTTCTACGAAATTTTTGGCCATTAAGAAGGGTGATAGCCCAGGTAGCGGATTACTCTTTTCCGGAGATAAACGTTCTCAGGTAACATGTTGGTAAATTTTGTACAAAATTCATTTTAATTCTTACCTACCCTAATTTGAAGCTGCCATTTCAAAAACACAAATTTGCAAAAAATTATTAAAATATGAAAGAAATTATTAAAATATGAAAGAAATCATTAAATATGAAAGAAATTGAAAAATGTGCAAAATATGCAAATTTTTTTAGCGTTTTTTCAACCGAGAAAGATGAGATTTGCGCTATTAACATTCAATTTACAACATATACCGTGTTTTACAGAATATGCACTTTGCATAAAATCCGAGCCTTAGTATAATAACAACAACACTAAATGAATGATATATCATAAGAACACAAAAAATCTACTTAGTTAAAACCGAGGCTAAACTAAATCGGCCACGTGTCAATAAAAAAACAAACTCCAAAAATAATGATCTTCCTAGTTTTGTTTATTATTACTTATCACTTGTGGTTTGTATCAAACATTAGTGGATAAAGAAAACGTTCACATCACTTTCAGCCTTTTAAAAATATGTCAACAAGTATGGAAATCAAAAAATTGATGTCACCGTGAAAATACAAACTTTCCATTTTATTAATTTAGATATATCTTAATTGCTGTTACATTTCTGGTTCACTGTTGTGAAAAGCAATGTAACCAGTTGTAACAGTAAATTGCAATGTTTTCAGTAAAGGAATCTTGCAACGGTTCTAAGGTCGCCCGTGACTAATCTATTAATCTATAAAATGTTGTTGCTTTTATGCAATTTATTATTAATTCAAGCGACCAAGCGGAATAGAAATTACTACCAATTACATCCGAGTTAATCCAGTTTAAACAAAGAATTATTCATCAATTAAATTTGGAGGTTTCGATAAAGATGACTAAAGCTCTAAGGAGTCACGGTGAACTATTTATATACTAGTGGATTAAGTGGACAGGAGAATTTATTCATTAAACTCGCTCGACAGAGATAACATTTACTAGATATTCCCAAAACAAAGAATATTCTTTAAATATTTATTTTTGTACGTTTCGCTTTTAGATTATTAAAGCTTTAATTACCTGCGTATTCATGAGGTAGTGATTGCGCATGAAGGATGCCGCTGCGGATGTTACTGTAACACTTTTTGTTCTTTTGTTTGTAATGATGAAAATATTTTGCAGGCCCAAAGAGTCGGCGACCGAGGCTAAAACACTGGAGGGTGGCAAGCTCAAGTGTCCCACTCCCATCTCCCGCCTTAGGGTGGAGAAGATAGAGGGTGGTCTAATGGTTGCTGGTGTTGTCGTGGCAGCTAATTGTCAGATTATTCTGCCAATTTTTGGTTTCTTATTCCTCCTTGTTGGCTGTGTTCTTACTGGTAAGTAAAAGAAAGAAACAAAGAAGTGAAAGGTTACAATTAACCAGACACTTTTTGTGTTGTTAATCCCCGGTCTTTGTTTTAATCCCTTTGTCAAGCTTTCTTAGTAATCTTTATCATTTTGCTCGGCATTTTCGAATATTCTTGTTCAGTGCTGTAGTCTGACGTATACACAAATCCAAAATTTTGACACTAGCGTCTACTTATAAAAATTTCTACAGATACGCGAGTATACGAGCGTAGACCTAAGAGACCATCATGAGAGTAAACATGGATATTTAGGCCAATATTCCTAGAAAAGTTAAAATTTGCTATTTTCTGCATAACAAAGGGTTGGGGAAAACCCCAGCTAATGACAATGACCGGGCGGATGGCTCGTTTATACCTGGCTTCCAAACCCACCCGGTATCACCTGACTGCTAAAACGGGGCTGATCATTGATTTTTAACTTCTACGCTCGCGAAGCAGTTACTGTAATCGATCGGAAAATTCAAAAAAATCGAATCGCCAAAAACATGAAATCTTTACGTTTCAGGGTCCTGCGAACCCAAAAAAGTGTTTTTTGAAAAAATGTCTGTCTGTCTGTGATCACGCTGCAGCTCAAACTACTGAACATATCGAGATGAAATTTGGCACACATATTCAGTGGGGGATTTGTAGGTGCTGATTAGAATCTGGGCCACATCGGTCCACGGAAAGTGCCTTTTTGGCACATCAACTTTAAAAATTTAAATGCAAACCACCATTTTTCGCGTTACCATATGAATGCTCTTCGAATTCTGCTTCTAAAAATGTATTCACACTTGTGCCCAAAAAATGGTGCCGTGAAAAAAAACCTATGCATAACTGTATATTTTTATTACCGGATTTGATAGCTGATTTTTTTTCAAGCCGAAAACCTTCGTGCCATTTTTTCGAAAAATGTCATTTTAGTGGCAAAAGGGCCCTTGTTTCAATTTACTTTACAAAAAAAAAATTCTTACTATCGGATTCGACAGCTGTTATATTGCCGGATCAAAAACCTTAGTGCAATTTTTTCGAAAATTTCCATTTTAGGAACAAGAAGGCCCCTTTTTGAGTTTTTCTTAGCAAAAGGGCATATTATCATTATCGAATTCGATAGCTGTTGCATTGCCGGATCGAAAACCTTAGTGCCATTTTTTCGAAAAAATGTTCATTTTAGAAGTGAAAAACATTTGTATTTTAGATTTTAGTAAATGGGCGCCGGGTGCATCAGCCATCCAACCGCTCCGCACGCCCAACCTTGGTCAAATTAAATTAAATGCTACATTTACAAATTCTGTGAAAAAGTAGAAGTTTCTACCGTCTCCGAGACTGCCAATTTTTAACCTCCCCACTCCACTCCACCATTTAAAAAAAAAGGGAGGTTACTGCAATCACTAAAATTTTCGAATTCGAGATAAGACCGGATCTATACGTTTTGAGGTCTCAGGAGTAGGGCTGTGCGATATCGGAATTTGAATATCGAATATCGATATTTAAAATTTAATCGATATACCGATATATCGATATACCGATATATCGATATACCGATTTATCGATATATCGATATATCGATATACCGATACACCGATTTATCGATATATCGATATACCGATAACTAAATATACCGACTTATCGATATATCGCCTTATCGGTACTTATACAATTGTATCGACATCGTTACTGTGGTATTATATCTGTAATCGAGTAACATCTTAGTTTTAAGAGCTAGATAGGTATGAATAGGTAATAGTCCTTTTTCTGTAGTTTCTTGATGTTCGTTAGTTAATAATATTGAAATCAATTATTGATTGAATCGATTGGATTGGAGCGCTCAAACATTATTGTTTACGTTGTGCCCTGGAAAATAACGTAGGATTCGAAATAAACGATATTAGGACCCAAGGGTGCTTTGAAAAACATCAGTTGCGATGTCCAATTTTCTACAAGTCGTTTAAATAAGTATAATAATTCCTACCATCACTTGTTTAAATTGTTTATATACTAATTGTTTATACACTGCACGAAAATATTGATATCTCCAACGCAAAGATTCCTCAATTTTGTCGATTCATTTCAATGTTAGCCAGTTGTCAACAAATGACTGAATCAGGCCGAATACCTACTCCTACATTTAAAAGAAGTCAGAACTTCAGAAGTGTCATTATAGGTATCGATATACGGGACACCGGTTATTGATATACCGGTATATCGATATACCGATATATCGATATATCACTAACTTATCGATATATCGGTATATCGATATATCAATATATCGATATATCGATATATCGATATACCGATATACCGATATATCGATATATTATCGATAACTTATCGATATATCGATATATCGATATTTCGGTATATCGATAACACACTTTTATCGATATATCGATATATCGATAATCGATATATCGATATATCAATTGAAAGTCGCAGGCCTACTCAGGAGCCCAAAAAAGTGGTTTTTAAAATGTGTCTGTATGTATGTACGTACGTTCGTACGTACGTACGTACGTTCGTAAACACGCCACAGCCCAAACTACTCGACAGATTTAGCTGAAATTTGGTACGTGTGCATGTGATAACCCAACTTAGATCTGAAAAGCTTTTGGAGCCAATCGTGCAACCAGAAATGCCATTTTGGCACATCAACTTTTAAATTTTAAATGCAAACCCCCATTTTTCACGTCACGATAGGAAAGGCCTTCAAATTCTGCTTTTAGAAATGCATTCATTCTTAGTGCCCTTTTGACCAAAAATAAAAAAAAAATTGATTTTTATCGGACTTTAAAATCGCGGTACAACCCAAGCCCCTGAACCGATTTGGCTGAAATTTTGCACAAGGGGATTGTATTACACGTCGAAGAGGTGAACAAATTTTGGATTCAATTGGCCCACGGAAAGTGCCGTTTTGGCACACCAATTTCGAAATTTAAAATTATTCTCTAATTTACCCATCCAAAACAAGTTTTTGAAAGATTTATTGTCACTATCGAGGTCACCATCAGAAAGGTCTTCAATTTCTGGTTTTAAATGAGACAAAATTTATTCGCATTTAGAACCCTTTGGGTAGAAAAATCGAAATTTTGTAATAACACTGAAACCACTTTATAGGCCAAACTAGTGGATCGATTTGCCCGAAATTTGGTAAATGAAGGTGAGGTGACCCGTTGAAGAGCTGAAAGGCTTTTGGGAGCAATTGGTCAACGGGAAGTGCCATTTAGGCATATCAACTTTAGAATCTTAAACAGAATAAGTCCCTGAAATCAAAGACCCACGCGTTGGGGAGGTTCCAGCCGCTTCTCTGCTGCCATTTTGTACTCATTCCGGTGAGAAGAGTGCGAAAAGTGAAATGAGTAAAAATACTTAAATTAATTTTAACAAGAATCCTAACTCATCGGTTAATCGGAAATCGCTAGAGTAGGTTTTTTAAGTTTAATTTTTTATTTCTAAACTTTTTCGTGTTTTAACCTCCCCACTCCACTTCACCATTTAAAAAAAAAGGGAGGTTACTGCAATCACTAAAATTTTCGAATTCGAGATAAGACCGGATCTGTACGTTTTGAGGTCTCAGGAACCCAAAAAAGTGGTTTTTAAAATGTGTCTGTATGTATGTACGTACGTACGTTCGTTCGTACGTACGTTCGTTCGTTCGTAAACACGCCACAGCCCAAACTACTCGACCGATTTGGCTGAAATTTGGTACGTGTGCATGTGATAACCCAACTTAGATCTGAAAAGCTTTTGGAGCCAATCGTGCAACCAGAAATGCCGTTTTGGCACATCAACTTTTAAATTTTAAATGTAAACCCCCATTTTTCACGTCACAATAAGAAAGGCCTTCAGATTCTGCTTCCAAAGATGTATTCACTGTGAGTGCCCTTTTGACCAAAAACTAAAAATATCGAGATTTTTATCGGACTTTAAAATCGCGGTACAGCCCAAGCCCCTGAACCGATTTGGCTAAAATTTTGCACATGGGGATTGTATTACACGTCGAAGAGCTGAACAAATGTTGGATTCAATCGGCCCACGGAAAGTGCCGTTTTGGCACACCAATTTCCAAATTTAAAGTATTCTCTCATTTACCCATCCAAAACAAATTTTTGAAAGATTTATTGCCACCATCAGAAGGGTCTTCGAATTCTGGTCTTAAATGAGATAAAATTTATTCGCATTTATTACCCTTTGGGTAGAAAAATCGAAATTTTGAAATAACACTGAAACCACGTTATAGCCCAAACTAATGGAAGGATTTGTCTGAAATTTGGTACATGGAGGTCAGGTGACCCGTTGAAGAGCTGAAAGGCTTTTGGGAGCAATTGGTTAACGGGAAGTGCCATTTAGGCATATTAACTTTAAAATCTTAAACACAAGTCACGGAAATCAAAGACCCACGCGTTGGGGAGGTTCCAGCCGCTTCTCTGCTGCCTTTTTTTTTTTCTTATAAAGGCGATTTGACACGACGACATTTATTATACTAAATTCTCGATAAAACGGAGTAAATTACACAGTACAGTCGAAAAACTAAATAATGCACTTTATGCCAATTTCTTGAGCGAATAATTCTTAATTGTCATACAGTTCTACGTTTTTTGACCCAGCAATACAACCCCCAACTGGTGCCGGTTCTAATGACATGGAAATGCACCACTATCGAAGGCTGGTGTTCTAAATTCTGAGCGTAACGCTCAAGAGTTTGGTGCATGACTTACTTTCTCGACTGTACAAGGATCCTAATATTTTCAGAATTTTGCTAAAATATCTTGAATAAAATTTCCAAATAAAAAATTTCTGTTTTACGCCAGGTTTTACGTTTACATTATGAGTATGTTCATTGCTCATCTCGATCCTCGCATTATCACAGCATATTATTGCATATTATTAAGCGTTTATTTAAATAAAATTTTCGAAAATCGTCATCCCGTTTTATTTACCAAAAACTTTTTTAGGACTACAGTACAGCTTATTGCAGTAGTGTATAGCAAATTAAATTACTAACTTTCACTGCTGATGAAAGACATTTGTTTAAAGTTTTTACTGTAAAACTTGTGAGCACTTGCAACATGCAGTTAGAATAGGAAATAATGTAACACGAGAAATAAAATTGCATCTATTATTTCAATTATTGTGTAACGCGGTCACTTGTAAAAAGTGATGCTCCAGCGTTTTATCTTTTCCCACAAGAGTTTCAAATTGCCCATTTGCGCCAATTTATTAATTAATTAATTCAAGTAAAATGGCCTTGACCGGAAACAATATTATGAAGAAAGGAAGCTGCTCACGAAATCAATCATGTCCAGTATAATTGACTCGCTAATTGCAGACTATTATCTAATCATCCTTCTAAATCTTCTCATACTTTGTTGAAAAAAAAAATTACGTAAATATTTTATTAAACATTCGTGTAACTGCTAAATATACAAGATAAACAAATTTTCTCCCCTTTTTTCTCCGTTTTGCTGAATTTGCATGTAATTTGCACGTAATTCTTATGATATGGCTTTCAAGAATCTGCACGAAATCGTTTCGAGCAGCTCGTAGCTTCCTGCAGTCTTTTCCTATGTTAATATTGACATTTGAGTTCGTGAAACAGCAGTAATCTGTTAACATGCGACGGCCTCAGACTATTAATTTCCCGTTGAATCAAATCAAATAATTTAAAGGTCAGGAAATGAAGGATGACCGCCTAAATGCAACGATTCCATTAGATTAACAGTTAAAAGGCTTTGAATAATGTGTTCAAATTCGGAAATAAAGTTGTTTTCAGGTTGAAAGTGTAAATTGAAGGACATGTACCTATTATCCTGAGAAATCGACATCAGATTTTGTTAAATTTAAATTTATTGCTGTGCCCAGACACAAAAGCCAACGAAAGATGTATATCAATGCGATGTGTGTCCCTGTAGATGTTTACCTTGTTAATGTGTATGTAGGGGCGAGCTGAATTTACTGGTGGAGTCGGGTGCAGATTTTATAAATCTGCACCTAGTAGTAGTGCCTCCGCAGACGCACAGTGGTGTTAAAAAGACGAAATTATGAAAATTGGCCGTACATAATTAAACAGTAGAGAGTTAACAAAAAAACATCATATTTGCGAAGTAGGTATGTAGAATTAGCACTAAGGGGGTTGAAAAAGGGAATGAGAAGTCCAAGGTAATGAAAAAAGGTGATGAAAAGTCAAGAGGAATGAAAATGAAGTGTGGATTAAGTAGAATTACGAAATAAAACACTAAAATAACCAAATTATGCAATTAAAACTTTTGTGGGGGTTGAAATAAGCACTTATACCTACCTATTGCGAAGGAAACTGAACAATTGTAAAAGGTAAACTGAATCCCAAATGCGTTCAATTTTATAACCGTCGAAAAACGAAATTATGCGAATTTTGCAAAATTAGCACTTAGGGGGTTGAAAAATCGTAAAGGTGGATGAAAAATCAAAAGGTATCAGGATTAACCGTGGCTAAGTAAAATTACGGAAAATAACACCAAATTAACCCAATTATGTAAATTTAGCATTTGAAGACTTGAAACATTGCGAAGGGGGATGAAAAAAGTGAAAAATTTAATCATCATCCAAATGGGTTCAATTTATTACAGAAGAAAAACGAAAATATCCGAATTTGGCAAAACTAACACCTAGGGGGTTGAAAAATTGTAAAGGGGGATGAAACGTCAAAGTGGATGAGAATTAATCGTAATTAAGCAGAATTACAGAAAATAACACGAAAGTAAACCAATTATGCAAATTTAGATTTTGGGGGTTGAAATGTTGCGAAGGGGGTTGGAAAAGTGAAAAAGATAAACATAATCCAATTGAGTTCAATTTATTACAGAAGGAAAACTAAATTATGTAAATTTTGCAAAATAAACACTTAGGGGGTTGAAAAATTGTAAAGGGGGATGAAAAGTTAAAAGGGATGAGAATTAATCGTAATTAAGTAGAATTACAGAAAATAACACGAAAATAAGCCAATTATGCAAATTTGACTTTTGGGGGTTGAAACATTGCGAAGGGGTCGAAAAAGTGAAAAAGGCAAGAACAATTCATAAGGCAAAACTGGGCGAATTTTACAAAATTAACCAGCGGAAATCACCCGAAAAAGAAGCGGTCTGGGTAAATTTTGCTCTTTGAGGGTTCACATATCATGAAAGGGGTTGAAAAATTGTGGATGGGTCAAAAATTAATGAAAATCACTTTAAATTAATAACAAATTAGAAGAAAGCAAAAAAAAAATAAATGAAATATATTTACTCCGCTTGCTAGGGCTTAGGGGTTGTTAGTAGCGTAGGGGTTGGTTTTAGGATGAAGACTCATAAGACTTTTTTCAATGGTTGACCGAAGTCTATTGAACCCCATAATTTTATTCCACCACTTACATGAAAAAATTTCCAGTTTCAACCCTTAAATTTCATCCCCCTTGTTAGATATTAATGAAAATTTGCCCATCCGCCTACAGTGGCGCTGTAAATTACCACATCAAATTTAGCCCTGATACGTTGAGCAGTTTTTGAGTTTTCGCATTTTTTTGTTTCGGCATGTTAGGGGGTTGTACCGCCTTTAAGGGTCGTTTTTCGCTAATGATGAATAAGACCTTTTTTGTACCATCAATAGAAAGCTATCGAATGGTAATATTTTCAACTATACATTCTTCATTGAAAATTCGAGTTTCCACCCCTAACTTTCATCCCCTTCGATAATTTTCTCCTAAAATTCGATCTTCCCTTCTCGAAGATGCAGTGTGTAAGATGTCACAGTTTCGCAGAAGATATTGCTTCTCTGTGTCAAATTACAGGGCTTTATGGACGTTTCAACCCCTAAACTCCAACCCCCTATTTCACCACCCCCACATGCCCTAAAGGAAGTTATGTTTTCAATTTCACCTCCCTAACCCAATTCGTTTAAAAATTAAGGTAATTTGTAGATTCATGTTTTCAACACCTCATGATTTCACCCCTTTATGATTTACAGGGGTGAGTTTATTTTTCCGGTGTGACATAACTCCTTGCGTATTTACTGACTTCAGTTGTTCATAAATAAACCAATAGGGTTTCAGAAAAAATAAATAAAATATAATTATCGACTTGCAAAGAGTTAGGGGTGGTTAATGGCCCAGGGGTTGGTTTTAGATTGAAAACTCATAAGACCTTTTTTCAATAGTTGACCGAAATCTATCGAACCCCGTAATTTTAATCTACCATTTACTTGAAGAAATTTCAAGTTTCAACCCTTAAATTTCATCCCCTTTGTTAGATATTTTTGAAAATTTGTCCATCCACCTATAATGTCACTGGAAATTCACAAACCAAATTCTGCCTTGATACGTTGAGTAGTTTTTGAGTTCTCGTATTTTTGTGTTTCTGCATGTTAGGGGTTGTAGCGCCTATAAGGGCGGTTCTTCGCAAAATATGAATGACACCTTTTTTGAATAATTAACGGAAAGCTATCGAATGACGCCAATTTCGACTAGTACTTATTAAGCGGAATTTCGAGTTGCTACCCCTAACTTCCACCCCATTTGTTCGATTTTACGAAAAAACGCATCCCCCACAAGATTTCACCGATATATGTGTGTACGTTGAGTTTCCGACAGCTGCGTGCAACCCTTGCGGAGTTATCATATTTTTTGTGGTTTTCATCCCCTAAATTTCATCCCCCGAAATTGGCACCCCCTCACTTTCAACAGACTTGAAGGTCGAACGTGCATACTAATTTTCAGCAAGATATCTCCACTAGTTCTCGAGTTATTGCAATTAGTAGTTTTTCGGTTTTTCACCCCTAGCTCCCACCCCCTTGGTCCGATATGGCCCAAAAGCAATCCCCGCCTTACTTTTCGGGAGACGAAGCTGCCTACCAAGTTTCAGCTCGATATCTCAATCCGTTCTCAAGTTATCCGACGGACAGACAGCGAGCGAGCGAGCGAATAAGCTAAGACAAGAGTACCTCCGCATTTTGCTACGGCACTAAAATAAAATATATTTATCCGCTTGTGAAGAGTTAGGGGTGGTTAATAGCCTAGGGGTTGGTTTTAGGTTGAAAACTTATAAGACCTTTTTTCAATAGTTGAACGAAATCTATCGAACCCCGTAATTTTAGGCTACCATTTACTTGAAGAAATTTCAAGTTTCAACCCTTAAATTTCATCCCCCTTGTTAGATATTACTAAAAATTTGAGTAGTTGAGTAGTTGAGTAGTTTTTGAGTTCTCGTATTTTTGTGTTTCTGCATGTTAGGGGTTGTAGCGCCTATAAGGGTGGTTTTTCTCAAAATATGAATGACACCTTTTTTGAATCATTAATGGAAAGCTATCGAATTACGCCAATTTCGACCAATACTTATTAAGCGGAATTTCGAGTTGCAACCCCTAATTTCCACCCCATCTGTTCGATTTTGCGAAAAACGCATCCCCCGTAGGATTTCACCGATATATGTGTGTACGTTGAGTTTCCGACAGATGCGTGCAACCCTTGCGGAGTTATTATATTTTTTGTGGTTTTCATCCCCTAAATTTCATCCCCCGAAATTAGCGCCCCTTCAGCTTCAACAGACTTGAGGGTCGAACGTACATACCAAGTTTCAGAAAGATACGTCCACTAGTTCTCGAGTTATTGCAATTAATAGTTTTTCGGTTTTTCACCCCTAACTCCCACCCCTGTGGCCCGATATGGCCCAAAAGCAATCCCCGCCGAGATTTTCCGGGTATACACTCGTGTACAAAATTTCAGCTCGATATCTGCTTTCGTTCTCAAGTTATCCGACGGACAGACTGAGGAGCGATCGAGCGAGCGAGCGAGCGATAGAGCGATCGAGCGAGCGAGCGAGCGAGCGAATAAGCTAAGACAAGAGTACCTCCGCATTCTGCTACGGCACTAAAAAGGAAACTATTTTGCGTTTTAATAATAAAATAATGGCTAGTTATAACATTTACCTAATGAGCTTATAAATTGATAAACGTAGAAATTACTGGGCTCGTAAAGTCGGAATACTTTCTAACGAACGCAGGGTTTGCGTGAGTCAGGCTTCTTTTCAGTTGGCCTGTTTGTTCTGTCAAAATTTCTGTCCACTGTCAGTGTCAACAACAAGGCAAAGTATGTGTACACTAAATCGCCAAAAATGGCAAAAAAAATTGTTCTAAATTACTGAAAATTGTAAAAATTTGCCTTCAAAACATATCCAAGTTGCCAAAAATACCTGACTCAAAATTGATGAAAACGAAGATTGCCAAATTCTCTAGAAAGTCGCCAAAATGCTAGAAAATACACAAAATTCTGTAAATCGACAGAAACAATGAACAGTAATTATAAAAATAGGCTCCTCCAACCTCCATTTTATTGAACGGCAGAAATTTTGACGAAACTGAATGAAATGAAAGCCGGTTTAACAAATCAACTGAAAAACAACCTGACCTCGGCATTCATTACAAAATGTTCCTACTTCGTATTTTAAAGGACGTAGGGGCAGTGTGAATCGGGCGTTTTTTTTGTTTTATCAAAATTCCAGTCAATGTCAATAAATAGCGACGATGGCGATTACATAATTGGTATTAGTTGTTATTCATTATTCCTGCATTTTGACGGAACTGAAAGCTTAACAAAGCAGCAGATAAAAAGCCTGACTCACATTGCCCCTACGTCCGTTAGAGAGATTCTAGTTTGCAGAGGGATTTAGACTTATTTTTTCCTGCTTCCCGGGATTAGTATTTCAATATTGTTAACTATTTTACCAACTGGAGGTTTAACGATCGATTGGTCGGGCTCGGTCGTATTGGCGGGAAATTTTAAAACGTCTATTTTCAGTTTCGATTTATGAACTAAATCGAGTTATTTGCAGTAATTTCTTAACATGCGACGTCGTCAAACTATTAATTTCCCGTTGAATCTAATCAAACCATTTGTCGGTAAACATAGCAGCGGAAAGGCGGCCCAAATATAACAATTCCATTAGATTAGCAGCTAAAGGCTTTAAATAATGTCTTCAGATTCGGAAATAACGGGAAGTAAAGTTGTTTTCAGGTTAAGAATGTATAAAAATGTAAATTTTAGGACGTGGTCTTGAGAAGTCGACAGATTTTGTTAAATTTTCATTATTGTTGGTGGTCCTATTGCAAGGATTTACTCAAAACATGATTTATCCAGAAATAGTTATTTCTTTCATCACATTTTTGTAATAAAATAATAATGCTTACCGTTTACCTAATGAACTCCTGAATAATAAATTAGTAATGTAGATTGAAAAACCTATTACAGAGTGAAGTAAGTTTAAAGTTGCATGTAATAACGTATTTTGAAATATGTATACCTATACGGTATAATACAATCGTATTCTAACGGATGCAGGGGCAATGTGAGTCGGGCGTTATTTCTGTTGTGGTGTTAAACTGACTTTCAGTTCCGTCTAAACTTCTGTTGATGATAATAAACTAAGGATATATTGTGTGGGATCATTGTTGCCCCATTGTACCTGATATTTTTAGTGCCGTAGCAGAATGCGGAGGTACTCTTGTCTTTGCTTATTCGCTCGCTCGCTCGCTCGCTCGCTCGCTCGCTCGCTCGCTCGTCGTATCGATCGCTCCTCACTCTGTCCGTCGGATAACTTGAGAACGGATTGAGGTATCGAGCTGAAATTTGCTATACAGAATCTTGCCCAAAAAAGTAAGGCGGGGATTGCTTTTGGGCTATATCGGACCAAGGGGGTGGAAATTAGGGGTTGTAACTCAAAATTCCGCCTTATAAGTATTGGTCGAAATTAACGCCATTCGATACCCTTCCATTAATGATTCAAAAAGGTGTTATTCATGTTTTACAAAAAACCACCCTTAAAGGCTCTACAACCCCTAACATGAAGAAATACATAACGTCGGATAACTTGAGAACAGAGTGAGGTGTCGAGCTCAAATTTACTATACGGCTTTATACACTAAAAAGTAAGGCGGAGATTGCTTTTGGGTCATATCGGACCAAGGGGGTGGAAATTAGGGGTTGTAACTCAAAATTCCGCTTAATAAGTACTAGTCGAAATTGGCGTCATTCGATAGCTTTCCATTAATTATTCAAAAAAGGTGTCATTCATATTTTGCGAAAAACCACCCTTATAGGCGCTACAACCCCTAACATGCAGAAACACAAAAATACGAGAACTCAAAAACTACTCAACGTATCAAGGCAGAATTTGGTTTGTGAATTTCCAGTGACATTATAGGTGGATGGACAATTTTTCAAAAATATCTAGCAAAGGGGATGAAATTTAAGGGTTGAAACTTGAAATTTCTTCAAGTAAATGGTAGCCTAAAATTACGGGGTTCGATAGATTTCGGTCAACTATTGAAAAAAGGTCTTATGAGTTTTCAATCTAAAACCAACCCCTGGGCCATTAACCACCCCTAACTCTTTGCAAGTCGATAATAATTACATTTTATTTATTTTTTCTGAAACCCTATTGATTTATTTATGAACAACTGAAGTCAGTAAATACGCAAGGAGTTATGTCACACCGGAAAAATAAACTCACCCCTGTAAATCATAAAGGGGTGAAATCATGAGGTGTTGAAAACATGAATCTACAAATCACCTTAATTTTTCAACGAATTGGATTAGGGTGGTGAAATTGAAAACACAACTTCCTTTAGGGCATGTGGGGGTGGTGAAATAGGGGGTTGGAGTTTAGGGGTTGAAACGTCCATAAAGCCCTGTAATTTGACACAGAGAAGCAATATCTTCTGCGAAACTGTGACATCTTACACACTGCATCTTCGAGAAGGGAAGAGCGAATTTTAGGAGAAAATTATCGAAGGGGATGAAAGTTAGGGGTGGAAACTCGAATTTTCAATGAAGAATGTATAGTTGAAAATAATTCCATTCGATAGCTTTCTATTGATGGTACAAAAAAGGTATTATTCATCATTCGCGAAAAACGACCCTTAAAGGCGATACAACCCCCTAACATGCCGAAACACAAAAATGCGAGAACTCAAAAACTGCTCAACGTATCAGGGTTAAATTTGATGTGGTAATTTACAGCGCCACTGTAGGCGGATGGGCAAATTTTCATTAATATCTAACAAGGGGGATGAAATTTAAGGGTTGAAACTGGAAATTTTTTCATCTAAGTGGTGGAATAAAATTATGGGGTTCGATAGACTTCGGTCAACCATTGAAAAAAGTCTTATGAGTCTTCAACCTAAAACCAACCCCTACGCTACTAACAACCCTTAAGCCCTAGCAAGCGGAGTAAACACATTTTATTTTTTTTTTTGCTTTCTTCTGATTTGTTAATAATTCAACGTCATTTTCATTAATTTTTAACCCATCCACAATTTTTCAACCCCTTTCATGATATGTGTACCCTCAAAGAGCAAAATTTACTCACACCGCTTCTTTTTCGTGTGATTTTCGCTAGTTCTACTTAACTACAGTACATTTTCATCTCTTTTGAGTTTTCATCCCCCTTAACGATTTTTCTCCCCCCCGAGCGTTAATTTTGTAAAATTCGCGCAGTTTTGCCTTTTTTCGGTAATAAATTTTACCGAATTTTACTCGTATGAATTGTTACTGAGTTTTTCACTTTTTCGACCCCTTCGCAATGTTTCAACCCCCAAAAGTCAAATTTGCATAATTGGCTTATTTTCGTGTTATTTTCTGTAATTCTACTTAATTACGATTAATTTTCATCCCTTTTAACTTTTCATCCCCCTGTACAATTTTTCAACCCCCTAAGTGTTTATTTTGCAAAATTCACGCAATTTAGTTTTCCTTCGGTAATAAATTAAACTCATTTGGATTATGTTTATCTTTTTCACTTTTCCAACCCCCTTCGCAACATTTCAACCCCCAAAAGCTAAATTTGCATAATTGGTTTATTTTCGTGTTATTTTCTGTAATTCTGCTTAATTACGATTAATTCTCATCCACTTTGACGTTTCATCCCCCTTTACAATTTTTCAACCCCCTAGGTGTTAATTTTGCCAAATTCGGATATTTTCGTTTTTCCTCGGTAATAAATTGAACCCATTTGGATGATGATTAAACTTTTCACTTTTTTCATCCCCCTTCGCAATGTTTCAAGTCTTCAAATGCAAAATTTACATAATTGGGTTAATTTGGTGTTATTTTCCGTAATTTTACTTAGCCACGGTTAATCCTCATACCTTTTGATTTTTTCATCCACCTTTACGATTTTTCAACCCCCTAAGTGCTAATTTTGCAAAATTCGCATAATTTCGTTTTTCGTCGGTCATAAAATTGAACGCATTTGGGATTCAGTTTACCTTTTACAATTTTTCAGTTTCCTTCTGTAATTCTACTTAACTTGGGTTAAATTTCATCCTCTTTGACTTTTCATCCCCCTTTACAATTTTTCAACCCCCTAAGCACCCATTTTACTAAATTCAATATTTCAACCCTCCAAGGGCTAAATTTGCATAATTGTCTTATTTTTGTATTATTTTCTGTAATTCTACTTAACTTGGGTTAATTTTCACCCTCTTTGACTTTTCATCCCCCTTTTTTTCATAATTTCGTCTTTTTAACACCACTGTGCGTCTGCGGAGGCACTACTACTAGGTGCAGATTTATAAAATCTGCACCCGACTCCACCAGTAAATTCAGCTCGCCCCTACATACACATTAACAAGGTAAACATCTACAGGGACACACATCGCATTGATATACATCTTTCGTTGGCTTTTATTCTTGACGCTACTGAAAATCCGTTTAGTAAATAAATAGAAAAAGCTTGACGTACACTGTATCTGCGTTCGTTAGAGAATAAATTCTGTGAGTCTGTTTTCAGCGTTCAAGTTTTATGCAGGGTGTATCAAAAATAAATGCGAAAAAATTAAGGGGGTGATTCCTCGTCGAAAAATAGCTACTTAGTGTCTTTCCTATAAAACTTTTCGAAAAAGTAACACACTGAGAAGTTGCAGCCCCTCAAATGTTGAACGAAAGAGAAGGTTTTAAATTAAGCACATGCACTTAGTGGTAGCGGTGTTTCTGCATATTTTAACTTCTACGCTTCGTGGAGCAAGTTAATAAAATCGATCGAAATGTCGAATCGCCAAAAACGTCAAATCTTTATGTTTCTGCTTCCAAAAAAGTATCAACACTTACAGTGCGTTCGCGAGACTTAGCCCCATGAGTTAGAGGCTGCAGTTATCAACGATGTGACCGACGTCTGTAATAAGCGATGCTTGGTATTTCCACCAATGTTAGCGAAGCCAGTAAGAGCGCGTACAAAAATCAACCGTCGTCGTACATTGTGTGGTGGAGAGATCAACCGGTCCTCAGTGACGCTTCAACGAACGTCGAACGTTCAGTTTACTTTCTTCCTCAGATAAACGAGACGGAGTGAGACATAGCGCACGACACGATCAGGGCGTTACGCTCAAACTTTCTCGGTCTACGTGCAACAACGCTGGAGAGAGATGGCTTTCAAAACGTAGGTGTATTATAACAGGGTACGATGGGGCTAAGTCTCGCGAACGCACTGTAGTGCCCTTTGGCAAAAAATTCATCGATATGAAATTTTACGCACACTTTCAGTGTGATGATGATGTGATTTTGGGGTAATTAATTGTCCATGACAGGAATTTTGACAGATCTGAAACCTCGTTTACAAACCAACAGAAAAAAAGCCTGAGACACACAACCCCCGCGTTCGTTAATATGCGACGTGACTTTAAGTATGTACATACTTTTTTTTTTCTTTTTTTTTACATATATAGGGTATTGTTTTTAAAACTTCCCACCTTAAATATCTTCAAACGTAAAAAAGATATTGAAATGAAATAAACGCTGGTCAGTCCTGTACGTGTATATTCAGGTAATTTTTTTCACATCAAATCGGAAATGACCCTAATTTTGTTTTTCGAATGGGATTGTACTTTTCTCTCAACGAACTCTGAATCTACAATTTTTTCTGAGTTAGAAACGTGTATCATACTTAACCGGAAGTACCCCTAGATTTTAAAAATTTTCGAAGAAATCGGTGGTAAATTGAGATTTAAAAGAAACGCAAAAACACGTTCTGTGCAATTTCATTTTCTCTTATGTCTATTTCATTAATTTATAAGAAACGAAATCTATCGGAAGGTTTAATTTCCGGTTAAAACGGAAGCCAAGAACAAATATCAGATACATCTTTAAAAAATAAAGTAGACCTGTTTTTGCGATTTTCTTAATTTTTCCCCCGATTTCTTCGATGTTTTTCAAAATCGAGGATGGCCGTGACTGTACTTCCGGTTAAGTATATACATGTTTCTAACTCAGAAAAAATCGTAGATCCGGAATTCGTTTAGAAAAATAAAGTATAATCCCATTTGAAAAAGAAAAATTAGGGTCACATCCGATTTTTTTCATTTTTTTATTTCATTTCAATATCTTTTTTATGTCTAAAGATATTTAAGGTGGGAAGTTTTCACTTATAATCTCATAAGAGCAAATTTTTAGAGTGCATTCCAACAACGTATTAATCGGCCCGAGTGGAACACGAGGGCCCGATTACGTTGTTGGGATGCACGACTAAAATTTCCAGGAAATGAATTAATGCTCGAATGCAGATTCGGTAAGAAAATAGCAACGATACAGCCACAGAAATTGAATAAAAATGATTTTTGACATTTAATTTGACATAAAAATTTCCACTTATTAATTTCGTTTAGGTTGGTCTACGTAGGTATCAAAAATTTCCAGGGAATCCTCGAGTTGCCATGGTAAACACACAGAAATCAATTTTTCTATTGGCTAATGATTAGTATCGTGCGATTTTCAAAATAACACCCAGTATGTATAAAAAACTGTATGCCCACTTCCAGAATACCTTTGGAAGTGGGCATACGGTGTACATATACTATTAACAGAAAAATAATAACGATATACCTGGGTATTATAAGAATTTATATTATTAAAAAAAGAACAACTCTTAAAAATAAGAAACAAATAACGCGAACATAAAAAGGGTAACAAACACGCAAGAACAAAAGAGGCTTACGAATTTTTAAATTCTTGTTTGGTTTCTCGATCCTGTCAATCAGAGCGCGGTTAAAAATTCCTCGCAAATTCCATTAAATTCCCCACATTACCTTGCAAATTCCACAATTTTCTCAAAAAGCATTTAAATTCCTCTGTAAATTCAAAAAAATTCCCCTGTGAGGGGCAACAAATTCCTCGCGTGGCAACCCCCTCGCTGAAAACTATGAATTTTATGTTAGCTCTGAAAATTTTTTATATTTGACGCGTTGCCGTGTCTTAATTACAAACCTTACAGAAAAATGATATAGACATAAATTGTAGTAAATTTAGTCCTCGTTATTTTTGCATGTAACTATTTTTTCCTAGGGTGAGCCAGAATGGAGATATATTGAAAAAAACGTTACTTATTCGAAATTTTTGAGTATTTTCAAAATGTTTCGGAATTTCCACAGGGAGTTCGAGGTCGCAAAATGTAAATTCAAAAAAATTCCTCTGTGAGGGGCAACAAATTCCTCGCGTGGCAACCCCCTCGCTGAAAACTATGAATTTTATGTTAGCTCTGAAATTTTTTTATATTTGACGTGTTGCCGTGTCTTAATTACAAACTTTACAGAAAAATGATACAGACATAAATTGTAGTAAATTTAGTCCTCGTTATTTTTGCATATAACTATTTTTTCCTAGGGTGAGCCAGAATGGAGATATATTGAAAAAAACGTTACTTATTCGAAATTTTTGAGTATTTTCAAAATGTTTCGGAACTTCCACAGGGAGTTCGAGGTCGCAAAATGTAAATTCAAAAAAATTCCTCTGTGAGGGGCAACAAATTCCTCGCGTGGCAACCCCCTCGCTGAAAACTATGAATTTTATGTCAGCTCTGAAAATTTTTTATATTTGGCGCGTTGCCGTGTCTTAATTACAAACTTTACAGAAAAATGATATAGACATAAATTGTAGTAAATTTAGTCCTCGTTATTTTTGCATATAACTATTTTTTCCTAGGGTGAGCCAGAATGGAGATATATTGAAAAAAACGTTACTTATTCGAAATTTTTGAGTATTTTCAAAATTTTTCGGAACTTCCACAGGGAGTTCGAGGTCGCAAAATGTAAATTCAAAAAAATTCCTCTGTGAGAGGCAACAAATTTCTCGCGTGGCAACCCCCTCGCTGAAAACTATGAATTTTATGTTAGCTCTGAAAATTTTTTATATTTGACGCGTTGCCGTGTCTTAATTACAAACTTTACAGAAAAATGATATAGACATAAATTGTAGTAAATTTAGTCCTCGTTATTTTTGCATGTAACTATTTTTTCCTAGGGTGAGCCAGAATGGAGATATATTGAAAAAAACGTTACTTATTCGAAATTTTTGAGTATTTTCAAAATTTTTCGGAACTTCCACAGGGAGTTCGAGGTCGCAAAATGTAAATTCAAAAAAATTCCTCTGTGAGGGGCAACAAATTCCTCGCGTGGCAACCCCCTCGCTGAAAACTATGAATTTTATGTTAGCTCTGAAATTTTTTTATATTTGGCGCGTTGCCGTGTCTTAATTACAAACCTTACAGAAAAATGATATAGACATAAATTGTAGTAAATTTAGTCCTCGTTATTTTTGCATATAACTATTTTTTCCTAGGGTGAGCCAGAATGGAGATATATTGAAAAAAACGTTACTTATTCGAAATTTTTGAGTATTTTCAAAATGTTTCGGAATTTCCACAGGGAGTTCGAGGTCGCAAAATGTAAATTCAAAAAAATTCCTCTGTGAGAGGCAACAAATTTCTCGCGTGGCAACCCCCTCGCTGAAAACTATGAATTTTATGTTAGCTCTGAAAATTTTTTATATTTGACGCGTTGCCGTGTCTTAATTACAAACTTTACAGAAAAATGATATAGACATAAATTGTAGTAAATCTAGTCCTCGTTATTTTTGCATGTAACTATTTTTTCCTAGGGTGAGCCAGAATGGAGATATATTGAAAAAAACGTTACTTATTCGAAATTTTTGAGTATTTTCAAAATTTTTCGGAACTTCCACAGGGAGTTCGAGGTCGCAAAATGTAAATTCAAAAAAATTCCTCTGTGAGGGGTAACAAATTCCTCGCGTGGCAACCCCCTCGCTGAAAACTATGAATTTTATGTTAGCTCTGAAATTTTTTTATATTTGACGCGTTGCCGTGTCTTAATTACAAACTTTACAGAAAAATGATATAGACGTAAATTGTAGTAAATTTAGTCCTCGTTATTTTTGCATATAACTATTTTTTCCTAGGGTGAGCCAGAATGGAGATATATTGAAAAAAACGTTACTTATTCGAAATTTTTGAGTATTTTCAAAATGTTTCGGAACTTCCACAGGGAGTTCGAGGTCGCAAAATGTAAATTCAAAAAAATTCGTCTGTGAGAGGCAACAAATTCCTCGCGTGGCAACCCCCTCGCTGAAAACTATGAATTTTATGTTAGCTCTGAAAATTTTTTATATTTGACGCGTTGCCGTGTCTTAATTACAAACTTTACAGAAAAATGATATAGACGTAAATTGTAGTAAATTTAGTCCTCGTTATTTTTGCATGTAACTATTTTTTCCTAGGGTGAGCCAGAATGGAGATATATTGAAAAAAACGTTACTTATTCGAAATTTTTGAGTATTTTCAAAATTTTTCGGAATCTCCACAGGGAGTTCGAGGTCGCAAAATGTATATTCAAAAAAATTCCTCTGTGAGGGGCAACAAATTCCTCTCGTGGCAACCCCCTCGCTGAAAACTATGAAGTTCGAGGTCGCAAAATGGATGTGTTACTTACTACCCCTAGGCACAATCGGCCAAAAATCAAATCTTGAATTTTTTCCAGGTAAAAATACCCGACGACTGGACTATTAGTGGTTGACTTTTATTCTATTTTGATTTAAATTTAACATTGTGGTTAAAATCCAGCTAGTAAATTCGGGTAAATTCTATGCTACTTTAAACTTTAAAACGCAAACGTGACAAAACACTGTTCTCGTCTTGTGTAGTCAAGAGGTCTGACTGAGTGAGTCTGAGGCTCAAGGCCAAAAGAGAGGGCAAAACGTGAAGAAGCTTCGGACGTATACAAGTCGTGGCAAAAAGTGACTAAAAACGAAATCGATTTCATTTCTTTGTAATAATGGCGATAAGGCCAATAATAGGGTCGAAAACCTTAGATGTAGATACAATTTTTTCGAAATTTTGCCAAATTTCTTAAATTAATTTAAAATGTTTAAATTTTATTCCAGCTGCATCTTATCGTGGTCCCGGAGAAGACGAAGAACCCGAACACTATGCAGCTCGTATCGCGTTTACGGGCAATTCTCGCATATTGGGCCCCGCATGCATCGTTGTGGGTTTCCTGATGTTAGTGGCCGGCTCTGTTCTTTGCGTACTGACAAGAAGGGCGCGAAGGAGGGAACAAACAATCGGATTTCACTGCCCTCTACACGGTGATTTTTACCCCCTCAGCCCAGTCACTAGTTCTAGAACAATAGGTAAGTGAAAAGCGAACGACTGATCAAAGCCTATTCACCTCGAAAAGTTCATTGAAAGAGAGTCGACGATGACTGACGTAATTTATTCTCTCGGCGTACATTGCACAAATTGGAACTTCCTTCAATGCGCGTCCGGCGTTTTAAAAATTAATTGCATCCTCTTATGGGCACTTTTAATGATCTCTCATGGTCAATAAAATCTGAAATTCTTATTTTTTCCATGCCGAATTTTAAGTAGGTCCCACCCATAGAAGTTATTAAAATATTCAAAGCTGTACTTATATTTAAAACGCCAAGTGTGACACATGTGGAGCTCCTATTCTATTAATAAGCTCAGTTTGTATTGAAGCACTCCAAGTTTATTTGCATTGGGGGATTGGTTTTTAGGTGCGTTTACTATTTTTCCGCAGAGAATAGACTAAACTTTGTTTTCGCGAGTTATAGCGCCAACTGGTACCAAACAGATAATTCACGGGTCTGGTCACGAAAACTATACGTTTTCCCATCGGAATCATATCAGAAGAAATTCCATACTGCAGTGCGATACTATCATTATTCAAATGCGCAGCGAATTAAAATTTTCTCGATTTTTTCACACGCCGACCCTTTGCTGCGTTTTACTGCGGGTATTTTTGTCTCGGCTCATGAAAATGCACGGCCAACGAAAATAGTAATTAGGGGCAGCGGTGGTCTAGAATTCCTGTTGAGTTTATTATTTAAAAAAAGAAGTTGGATTGATTTTGGGTTTAGTAAACGCATTATTGCGATTTGGGAATTTATCTTGGTGTAGTAAAACAACAAACAGCTCGTGCAACGTGCAATGTCAGCGAAATAAACATAGTCAAGGCCGTTGTTAAAAAAATCAATAAAAGCGTCCTATTAGTTTCCGGCGAGGCCAACAAAGTGCACTTTAAGCCCTATATGCGTGTAAGATAAGTTCAATGTTTGTTCTCCAAGCACAGAAAACTCTGTTTTCTCCTTTTTTCCGCCCTATGTAAGAAATAATAGCTTATTTCGTTAGCTTTATGGCATTGGAATAAAACAGATCACTTTTGAATGTAATAAATTTTTTCCATATCACAGAAGTGACATCTACATAATTTTATGAATCCAGTGATATTCCACAAGAGTGACATTTCAAGTGTCAAAAGAATTTTTGAGGCCATTTTTCTCAAGTCTAGTAGGTTGTGAGTTGTGACTAGTTCCTTCTTATTGTAACCACGGAAACATTGAAGTTACACAATAGTTATTTATGATATAAGTGGTATCTTATTTTGTGAGAAGGGAAGTTTGGGACACGACGCGCAGCGGAGTGGCTCATCCCTTCGAACAAAATAAAATCACTTTTAACACTCATATCATACACTATTTTTTCTACAAACACGATTAAAAGCAAAAGTTTTCATTTTATTAGTTGAAAACGTCCATGAAATTCGCTGTAACTAAGGTATAGTGACAATTTGTTGTCGGGGCTTGTTTAATTGTTGTTGCATTGTCACTTTTAACACTGAGTGTTAAAAGTAAATCACTTTTAACATAAATGTTAAAAGTAAATGACTTTTAATACTAGTGTCATAAAATGCCATTTTTAACAATTGTCAACAAACGTTAAAACAACTGTTTTTAATAGTGTTTGTAGAAAAAAACATTCTTTTTTTGAGTTGTGAAGGGTTAAGGGCCGATTTCATAATCAAAAGCCAACGAAAGATGTGTATCAATGCGATGTGTGTCCCTGTAGATGTTTACCTTGTTAATGTGTATGTAGGGGCGAGCTGAATTTACTGGTGGAGTCGGGTGCAGATTTTATAAATCTGCACCTAGTAGTAGTGCCTCCGCAGACGCACAGTGGTGTTAAAAGTCAAGAGGAATGAAAATGAAGTGTGGATTAATTAGAATTACGAAATAAAACACTAAAATAACCAAATTATGCAATTAAAACTTTTGTGGGGGTTGAAATAAGCACTTATACCTACCTATTGCGAAGGAAACTGAAAAATTGTAAAAGGTAAACTGAATCCCAAATGCGTTCAATTTTATAACCGTCGAAAAACGGAATTATGCGAATTTTGCAAAATTTGCACTTAGGGGGTTGAAAAATCGTAAAGGTGGATGAAAAATCAAAAGGTATCAGGATTAACCGTGGCTAAGTAAAATTACGGAAAATAACACCAAATTAACCCAATTATGTAAATTTAGCATTTGAAGACTTGAAACATTGCGAAGGGGGATGAAAAAAGTGAAAAATTTAATCATCATCCAAATGGGTTCAATTTATTACAGAAGAAAAACGAAAATATCCGAATTTGGCAAAACTAACACCTAGGGGGTTGAAAAATTGTCAAGGGGGATAAAACGTCAAAGTGGATGAGAATTAATCGTAATTAAGCAGAATTACAGAAAATAACACGAAAGTAAACCAATTATGCAAATTTAGATTTTGGGGGTTGAAATGTTGCGAAGGGGGTTGGAAAAGTGAAAAGATAAACATAATCCAATTGAGTTCAATTTGTTACCGAAGGAAAACTAAATTATGTGAATTTTGCAAAATAAACACTTAGGGGGTTGAAAAATTGTAAAGGGGGATGAAAAGTTAAAAGGGATGAGAATTAATCGTAATTAAGTAGAATTACAGAAAATAACACGAAAATAAGCCAATTATGCAAATTTGACTTTTGGGGGTTGAAACATTGCGAAGGGGTCGAAAAAGTGAAAAAGGCAAGAACAATTCATAAGGCAAAACTGCGCGAATTTTACAAAATTAACCAGCGGAAATCACCCGAAAAAGAAGCGGTCTGGGTAAATTTTGCTCTTTGAGGGTTCACATATCATGAAAGGGGTTGAAAAATTGTGGATGGGTCAAAAATTAATGAAAATCACTTTAAATTAATAACAAATTAGAAGAAAGCAAAAAAAAAATAAATGAAATATATTTACTCCGCTTGCTAGGGCTTAGGGGTTGTTAGTAGCGCAGGGGTTGGTTTTAGGATGAAGACTCATAAGACTTTTTTCAATGGTTGACCGAAATCTATTGAACCCCATAATTTTATTCCACCACTTACATGAAAAAATTTCCAGTTTCAACCCTTAAATTTCATCCCCCTTGTTAGATATTAATGAAAATTTGCCCATCCGCCTACAGTGGCGCTGTAAATTACCACATCAAATTTAGCCCTGATACGTTGAGCAGTTTTTGAGTTCTCGCATTTTTTTGTTTCGGCATGTTAGGGGGTTGTACGTACCGCCTTTAAGGGTCGTTTTTCGCGAATGATGAATAAGACCTTTTTTGTACCATCAATAGAAAGCTATCGAACGGTAATATTTTCAACTATACATTCTTCATTGAAAATTCGAGTTTCCACCCCTAACTTTCATCCCCTTCGATAATTTTCTCCTAAAATTCGATCTTCCCTTCTCGAAGATGCAGTGTGTAAGATGTCACAGTTTCGCAGAAGATATTGCTTCTCTGTGTCAAATTACAGGGCTTTATGGACGTTTCAACCCCTAAACTCCAACCCCCTATTTCACCACCCCCACATGCCCTAAAGGAAGTTGTGTTTTCAATTTCACCACCCTAACCCAATTCGTTTAAAAATTAAGGTAATTTGTAGATTCATGTTTTCAACACCTCATGATTTCACCCCTTTATGATTTACAGGGGTGAGTTTATTTTTCCGGTGTGACATAACTCCTTGCGTATTTACTGACTTCAGTTGTTCATAAATAAACCAATAGGGTTTCAGAAAAAATAAATAAAATATAATTATCGACTTGCAAAGAGTTAGGGGTGGTTAATGGCCCAGGGGTTGGTTTTAGATTGAAAACTCATAAGACCTTTTTTCAATAGTTGACCGAAATCTATCGAACCCCGTAATTTTAGGCTACCATTTACTTGAAGAAATTTCAAGTTTCAACCCTTAAATTTCATCCCCTTTGTTAGATATTTTTGAAAATTTGTCCATCCACCTATAATGTCACTGGAAATTCACAAACCAAATTCTGCCTTGATACGTTGAGTAGTTTTTGAGTTCTCGTATTTTTGTATTTCTGCATGTTAGGGGTTGTAGCGCCTATAAGGGTGGTTTTTCGCAAAATATGAATGACACCTTTTTTGAATAATTAATGGAAAGCTATCGAATGACGCCAATTTCGACTAGTACTTATTAAGCGGAATTTCGAGTTGCTACCCCTAATTTCCACCCCATTTGTTCGGTTTTACGAAAAAACGCATCCCCCACAAGATTTCACCGATATATGTGTGTACGTTGAGTTTCCGACAGCTGCGTGCAACCCTTGCGGAGTTATCATATTTTTTGTGGTTTTCATCCCCTAAATTTCATCCCCCGAAATTGGCACCCCCTCACTTTCAACAGACTTGAAGGTCGAACGTGCATACTAATTTTCAGCAAGATATCTCCACTAGTTCTCGAGTTATTGCAATTAGTAGTTTTTCGGTTTTTCACCCCTAGCTCCCACCCCCTTGGTCCGATATGGCCCAAAAGCAATCCCCGCCTTACTTTTCGGGAGACGAAGCTGCCTACCAAGTTTCAGCTCGATATCTCAATCCGTTCTCAAGTTATCCGACGGACAGACTGAGGAGCGAGCGAGCGACCGAGCGAGCGAGCGAGCGAATAAGCTAAGACAAGAGTACCTCCGCATTCTGCTACGGCACTAAAACTGAAGTGTCCTTTAAATGTTTGTCTAGCAACATTTCAAAATGGTCAAAATCCCCTTTAAAGTCGACATTAACTTTAATGGGCCTTTAAGCTTTATTATGAAATCGGTCCCTAGTTTGTCAAAACGATTTTTTAATCAAAATGAAAACTCTACTTTTTTAAATGGTAGGTGAATGGAGGTGAATCTTTTGTTGTCTACCATTGGGAACTTGGAAACCATAAGAGATTGAGAGTAGCTTAAATAAGAAAAAAGGAGCATTTTTCAAGGTGATTAAGAATCTGTAAAGAATTCTCCTTTATCTTGATTCGTTCCTGAGTTATAATAATAGTATATTTAACCATTCAAGTACAAAACATAATTTGTTTATGGCAAGTCAATAAAAGTAATGTAGAAACAATAAGAACAAGAATAACAGAGAAAAAATAACAGTCCAACAGGACGTGACTGTACAAATAGGTAGTGTAAATGTGTACATCACAATTGTTCAACGACAGCCGCACTGATGTTCCCGGATCTGTGAGTAGTGTGTCTGATATTTTTCACTTCAGCAAAATACTCCTCCTCACCATAAAAGCCATATTCGGATACGAATGCCTTCACAAAAACTTTAAATCTTTGAAAATTTAACAATCTAATGGTTTCCGGCAAAACGTTGTAGAGGTGTACATTCAAGGAAGTCCTTGTTGATTTTGTAAGCCTGAGTTTTGGCGGGCGAAACAGGGGCCCTATCCCCGACTTCGGCGGATCTCGTTTCGTGCGAAAGTGATGCGGTTTGCGCACGAACCTCCAACTTTGGTATTCTCGAGATCCGTACCATTTGAATCTCGGGCGATGTGGAACTTTTCGTACGACCGTCAGCATCGCATGATAATTCCAGGCGGATCCAGGCATTTGCACGAAAGTAGATGCTGCTTGCTCAACTCGGTTTTCAATTTTTATATCAAAAATCATTACCGTTGGATTATTTTGCTAATACTTATTATTTATGCTTAATGGGGCGATTAGGAAAATGTCTTCAATTTCATTTCCTTTTATTTGTCTTTGCTTTTTCAATTTTTTTAATTTTTCACAATCTGCCAAAATAGCAAAAAGAATTTTTAAAAAAAGTAATCGAGCAGTTGAATTTGTATCAAAAAAATAAGGTTGACGTGTAGGTACTTGTGATTTTCAAAAATCTTGGTTTTTGACCGATTTCTTCGATGTTTTTGAAAATCTGGGGTGGCCGTGACTGTACTTCCGGTAAATACATATTTCTAACTTTAAAAAATTCTCAGACTCCGAATCCATAGAGAAAAAAGGCAGCAGAGAAGCGGCTGGAACCTCCCCAACGCATGGATCTTTGATTTCCGTGACTTATTGTGTTTAAGATTTTAAAGTTGATATGCAAATGGCACTTCCCGTGGACCAATTGCTCCCAAAAGCCTTTCAGCTCTTCAATGGGTTACCTAACCTCCATGTACCATGTTTTTGATGGGTGAATGAGAGAATAATTTTAAGCTTCGAAATTGGTGTGCCAAAACGGCACTTTCCGTGGGCCGATTGAATCCAAAATTTGTTCAGCTCTTCGACGTGTAATACAATCCCCATGTGCAAAATTTCAGCCAAATCGGTTGAGGGGCTTGGGCTGTACCGCGATTTTGAAGTCCGATTTTTGGTCAAAAGGGACTAAGAATGAATACACTTTTAGAAGCAGAATTGACGTGATTTTTAGCTTCTGCAGTTTGGTAACCTGGTGTCCAAAAAATTAAATAATCAGTTTAGCGTGATCCTAAGGCCCTAAATAACCAACCTGTGGGCAAAAATTATTTATTTCATGAAAATAGCCCCATTGAAAATTTCGTGACGTCACATTTTTGGGCCAATCAAAAAAATTTTTACGTCCTCTGAAGGGTTTTTAGTACCCATACACCCTGTAAAAAAATCAAAACTCTAGCTTCAAGGTAAAGGGCAATTATTGAGGTGGGCAATAGTGTTGGTCCACCCGGTACACACAGACATTTTTTAAAAACCACTTTTTCGTGATCTTGAGACCTTGAAACGTAAAGATCTGGTGTTATCTCAATTTCGAATTTTGGACTGATTGCAGTAACCTCCCATTTTTATATTGATTGTGGGGAGGTTAATTAGAATATTTGCATTTATTTGGGTTGCAATTTATCAAATAAATTCAAACTTGACCGCCGCGCCGTGCGAAACCGGTGCTCTCATTGGTTTTCGACTGCCGTTACGCTACGGCATACGTTTCTCGGGCGGAAGAAACGATCGAAATGCGAACAGGTGGAGGGGAACTCGAGAATACCGTTTGGCGATCCGAGAGTCGCCCGTGCGGATTTCGATTTCGTGCGGATGTGCATTCGGATGAGATCCGCCGAAGTCGGGGATAAGGCCCCAGGTCTCTTGATCTTGTGGGGTACTCATGCACATCTGAATTTCTGACCAGAGTGTCCCTATTCTTATGTACCTCAAGCAGACTCACAAGAATATACAAAGCCGGCACCGGAACGATTCCATATTTTTTGAATAATGGCTGACAATGCTCCAACCTTACCAGCCAGAATCCTGATAGCTTTTTTTTGCATAACGAAAACCCTGTTACGAGCTGACGTGCCCCCCCAAAGCAGTATACCGTATCTTATGTGGGACCGCACAAGCACAAGTGCGTGAAACGCATTAAGAAGAGTTGCGACATTACTAATTTTTCTTAAACTGCGCAACAGAAACACTCCCCTGGCCAACTTACCACAGAGTATCTCCGTATGCGATTCCCAATTCAAGCCACTATCTAGTGTTGTACCCAATAGTGTTGCTTTTCCCATGTAGTCACCCATCGTGTTCATGTTTGTGGAAAACGCCACTCTGTGCGTCTTCTCTCGGTTTAATTTTAAGAGATTATTATTATACCATTCCTCCGCTGTAGCCTCGGACTTGCCAGAGATTCGGCTAAGGGTCTCGAGATCTTTTGCTTTCGTTATCAGGGTAGCATCATCCGCGTACATAACAATTTTATTTGGATTCATTTGGTAAAAAAGGTCATTAACATATACAAGAAACAGTAGTGGTCCCAGTACCGAACCCTGCGGGACCCCGTGATCCACTCTTCTCAATACTGATTTCTTATCACCCACACTTACGTACTGGAATCTGTCAGAGAGATAGCTGGCCAGCAATCTTAGAGGCACGCCCCTGATACCATAATGTTGCAGTTTGTGAATTAAGAGCTTGTGGGAAATACAATCAAATGCCTTATAGTCCGGGAGGCAGTGGACATTTTTGGTACGTCATTTCAGCGAACTTGATTTAGCAATTTTCTAGTAATTTTCATGCTGTAGATTACTAAAACAGTGTAGATTAAGAATCTGGAAAGAAATTGAAGATATCTGGTTTGGTTCCTGAAATATACTGGAAAAAACGGAAAAATGTTATATTTTAATTTAGAAGGCTTAGAAAAGTTTTCGTCGCCTCATTTTATTCTTCATGCAACTGAAGCAAATTTCATAATGATCTGCCGATTAGTAACCAAGTTATAACACGTTGTCAATTTTCAGTCTTTTCAGTATATTTCAGTAACCAATCTAGATATCTTAAATTTCTTTTCAGAATCTTAATCTACTCTGAAAAATACAACTTTTTTCTAATTTAATAAAATTTCGTATCTGTTACCGTTTTCGAGATGTCAATTTTTGAATAATTAAAATGCCGCCGTTATAGCCCCTGTCCCACAAGATTTATGGCAGACTTCTGTTTTAGTAATTCCAGCAAGAAAATAACTAACCAAACTCGCTGAAATAACATACCAAAAATGTTCACTGCCTCCCGGACTATTATTCTGAAAAAATTGAAAATCGCTGTTTTAAAGAAAAATGAAACTTGGAACTTTCATATTTTTGACAGCTCTGTCAACTCAACAGCATTGACAGAAATTTTCCAGGCCTTCTAGATTTTGAACGACAGTCAAATTTTCTTTTTCTTATGGTCGCCATATTAGATTTTAACACCATTAAATGCACAAAAAAATTAGCTTCTCAAAAATGTAGCCAACTTGGTCTTTTTTGACAGATCGTCAAATTCTGAAAACTGCTATGAATAGTTTGCAAAATCAGCGTAAACTTAAATGAAAAACAAAAGAGTGCACCGATTTTTTCAATCTTTTATGACATGTGAAAACAATTGAATCCAACGGTAATAAAATACGCCTTGGCGTCGCGTGACTCAAACTTTGACATATTTTTTCAAAGAAGTCCATATTGATTACATTTTTGAAAAGCTAAATTTTTTGTGCATCCAGTGATGTTGAAATCCAATATGGCGGCCATAAGAAAAAGAAAAGTTGACTATTGAATTGACAGCTGTCAAAAATATTAAAGTTCCAAGTTTCATTTGAATACCACCAATCGTTAGAAAGATGTCAATTTTTCTTACCTAGTGTTGGTTCATTTGTACAGGGTGTCTCAGAACATAACTTTTGCAGTCAAATAATTATTAATTAAATTTTAATTCGGCATTACATGTCTCTTTTAAAATTTTTGATATCCAATAATAGTTCTGGGAGTTCGGAAGATTTACGTGGCCCAATTATAACGTAACATTTTTTTAATTTCTAATTAGTTGGCCGTGGCTGGAATTTAGTGCAAAAATCAAAATCTGTCATCTTTTTTGACATAACCTAGAGTTTCCTCATGCACCGCCAACTGCATTTAGAAATTTTAAAAATGTCACATTTCGGTTTTTGATTTATTTAAATCGGACAATAAGCAGTAAACACTAAAATTTTGAAGTCTCAGGAGCCCAAAAACGTTTTTATTTGCATGTATGTACGTATGTTTGTAAACGCTCTACAGCCCAAACTGCTTATTCGATTCGGCTGAAATTTGGTATGTAAGCATCTCTTAACTGAACTTAGAGCTGAAGAGCTTTTTGAGCGAATTTTGACCCATCCAAACTGTAGATTACCTTAGTTGCAACAAACTGAAACTTAATGTGTCTAAAACTAAGGGTATGATCTTACCAACTAGAAACAAATTGAAGCAAAATAATTTATTAAATACAGTCCAACTGCAGTTAGATGGTGAAAACATTGAGTTTGTAACCCATTTTAAATACCTTGGATTCATGATTGATAATTCATTATCTCTCAAGGAACACTTTGATTTCATAAAAAAGAAAATTTCCAAAAAACTCTATTTCCTGTCAAGATGCTCTACTGACCTCAGTATTTTTTCAACTATAACAATTTATATGAGAATCATTCTCGTGCAATAAATACACGCCGATAAAAAATATGTTAATGACTCTTCAATGGCTGTCAATTGAAAAAAGGTTGTTTATATTGACAATGAAATTTATTTATAAGATTGTTAATAATAAGATGCCAAGTTACTTCAGCGATTTCTTGATTAAGGTAAATGATGTTCATGGTTATGATACCAGAAATAAAGATAATTTTTATATAAAAAAGTAAATAAAAAATTAACCATGAACAATTAAATGATTTTCATCATTTGCCAGACTATGTTAGGTTAAGTCCATCAGAATTAACTTTTAAGTATAGATTAGGCGAATTTGTTAAAAATACGGATATGTAAAATGATGCATTTTATTTTATTTTGTCTTTATACCTTTATTTACTTATTATATTAAATAGTTGAATTTGTATATTAGGGTATTTCCTATTTCTCAATATACATTATTATTATTATTATTATCAACTTGGAATGTATTCAGACTGTGCTTTTTTGGCAAAAAATAAAGAAATTGAGATATTTTCTCAGAAAAGATTGGAAAACTGGATAAACTGGACAACTATTGCACCCTGAAAATTGCAAAAGCACGGATCCACCCGGAAAGTAATGCTGAATACTCCATTAAAAGGAAGTGCGAGCGTTCTTGGACATCCTGTATGCACAAATCTTTTTAATTATCTGTAACAACCCTGTACAAGAACATCTTAGGTTAGTAAGAACAAATACTGAAGTTGTATAAATAGGTATTTAATATTTTTTGCCGCTAATGCCGGCAGCAAAATAATGTAGGCAGGTACAAATTGCGGCTGTTAACTCCATCTACATGCAATAAATAATCACTTCTCATAATGATATCCTTCCTCATTCCATGCGTTTTATTCTACCTTCACCGTTCATGCAAGGTGACAATCCACTAAAAAATTCACGACTTGATTAAAACAGTCTCGCCAGACTGCGCTTTTAGGACAAATAAGGCTTTAACGTAAATTTTTTTTCCACGTTGTTGACTCTTTTCATAAACTTATCGCTGTGAAGTTACGAAACCACGAATCGCATTAGTGGATCGTTGCCAACTATTTCAAACGAATTGTGCAAATATGCGGAGCGATTAAGATAATTATGTGGCAGCATTTTTCAATAATTTATTCTGTTGCAGCCGCCATCGAGAAGGGTGGCACTTGCACTTTGTGTTGGCCACGAAAAAGGGGCCCCGGAGCCATCGCGGTGGGCCCCCCTCAGTGCCCCCACAGTCAAATCTCAAGCACGAGGAGTTCGTTGGCGAGTTCACCCCACAGTCCGTGCCCCACGCCGTTACCGTTTCTTGTCACCTCAGGTTCAGTGGGGTAAGCTAATATTTATTGTAAATATTATAGAATTTTGTTGGTTTACCTTGAAATGAATATGTATGTCGTTCATCCACGAGTAATTTTTCTAAAAAATATATTTTATCAAATGAATACGTATCTATTCGTTCGTATTAAAAATGTATGGGGTTGTTAAAAATACATTTAATTGGTTTTGTATTTACTTGTTAACCTTTAACGATTGCGAGGGTGTTTTTAGTGACGGTCTTGGTTGAAAGTTTATCATAACGTAACTTCCCTTCGGTAATAATAATTCTTCGAGCTCGTTGGGAATTTACGGTTATTGTTGCGCTATTAATTAATGTCGGGATAATAAAGGATATTTTGTGGCTTTGTAAATTGCAATTTAGCAATCATTTTCATCGTTGTTTTACGATTGTTGCCAACGAATAAACGTGAGATTGAAAAAATATACAGTGCGAGTGTAAAGTATTCGCGATTCAAAGTAATTTTTGTGACGTCACGTGGGCGAACAGTTGGAAATGTCCAATCAAATGTCACCAAAAATGTCTGTCATTATATTTCAGCTCTCCTCATTGGCTCATTTCCCTTTTGTGACGTCACGCAGTAGCTACAATCGAGAATTTCAATTTGTGCTTCTAAAAGTCACAAAAATTTTAGATGATGCCAATGAATTAATTACTGTAAAGCCGTAAATGCGCTAAACGTCAATTCTTTTGTTTTCAAAGCCACTTATGTTAGTTACAATTATTTACATGACATATAACGGGTGTCTTAAAAAAATCGGTTGTGAGTCTCATAACGATTGATGATTCTTTAGCTTCAATTTAAGACAATTTTGTTAAAATACGTTTTATTTAGGACACTCGTTATATTACCTACTTCATTTAATTTGCATTCCTGTTGTCTCGGAGCTTAATTCAAGTGGATTTATGTGTGAGCTTAGGTGCACATATCGTGAGATGGCGCTGGCAGAAAGATTTCTGCAACATTACATCTCACTATCCAATATCCATAAACATAAGGAAACAAGTGATAGCCGTCACTTTAGTCACCGTGATGGGACGATCGTTTGGCAACTTGTCACTTGTCATTAAAGTGACAGTTCACGATCTACCAAGGACACTCGTTTTCTTGTGAAACTTCTACAGGGTGTCTCAGAACGCTCGCACCACCTTTTAATGGAACATTCAGAATTACATTCTGAATCGGTTCGTGTTTTTTAAAATTTCCAGGACCCAATAGTTCTCGAGTTATAAGAGATTTAAGAGGACCAATCAGATTTTAGCTGTGAATTGCTTCATAAGGTAATTTAATGTTAGATGCACTATTTCCTAGGTAACAATAAAATAACAATGAAAATTTAATATTGTTGTATCTTTTTACCTAGGAAACAGTGCATGTAGCATTAAATTACCTTATGAAGCAATTTAGAGCTGAAATCTGATTGGTCCTCTTAAATCTCTTATAAATCGAGAATTATTGGACACTGTAAAATTTCAAAAACAGGAATGGTCTTAGAATTTAATTCTGAACAGTCCACTAAAACGTGGTGCGAGCGTTCTGAGACACCCTGTATAGGTACAGGATGTCCCGTCTCAGAGTGCAAAAATTTCAGCCGCAGATTCCTTGCATGAAAATAAAAGACCCGTATTTTTTTGTTTCGCTAGATGGGCCCCCATTTCGTCACTAGGGCTCCTCAAAAGTGAGCCCCAAAATCGAAAATTAATTCCCACGTCGTAACCATTCAACCGATTTTGCTGAAATTTTCCACAAGACCATTACGAACGATGAAGATTTCAATAATGTAGCTGATGATTTCGAGGTGCCCACCATAGGCGCCCCCGGGGCCGCCCTCGACATTTTCGGCCCAATATCTTTGTTAACGTAATTAAATTTCCTATTTAATTACACACCATCCGATGCTCCATTAAATTTAGAAACTACGCTACCTCTTACACTTTTTCTGCAAAATACACCATTTCCAAGTAAAATTAAGAAATGTGGAGCCATACACCATAAATTAAATGCATATCTGTATACTCCGAATTTGCAAAATTGGCTGGAATTATAATATTTACAAAAAAAAACAAACACAGTGCCACAGTGGTGGAAAACTGACAATAATTTAAAACTTTAACAAAGCCCTGACATTAATCGCGCTATAGCTATCTTGAAAAGTCTGCCAATAAGCACGTGTATGGCTCCTCATTCCTTAATTTTACTCGGAAATGGTGGATTTTACAGAAAAAGTGTAAGAGGTAGCGTAGTTTCTAAATTCAATCGACCATCGGATGGTGTGTAATTAATTACGAAATTTAATTACGTTAACAAAGATAATGGGCCGAAAATGTCGAGGGCGGCCCAGGGGGCGCCTGTGGTGGGCACCACGACATCATCAGCTACATTATTGAAATCTTCATCGTTCGTAATGGTCTTGTGGAAAATTTCAGCAAAATCGGTTGAATGGTTAAGACGTGGGAATTAATTTTCGATTTTTGGGGCTCACTTTTGAGGAGCCCTAGTGACGAAATGGGGGCCCATCTAGCGAAACAAAAAAAATACGAGTCTTTTATTTTCCTGCAAGGAATCTGTGGCTGAAATTTTTGCACTCTGAGACGGGACATCATGTATAGTAAGATACAGGGTGTACCGTTTAAAACGAAACACCCTAAATAACTCCTGGAACGGTGATTTGAGGGAAGAACGCTGAAATAGGTCGATTTTTTTTTTATTTGGAGGTGGACAATAAATCCGTGCTTACCGAGATTTTTCAACGCACCCCTTACCCCTCTCCAACCCCCACTTCAAAATTTCAAATGGCAACCCCCCATTTGTGATACATTAAAAGCTAATTTTGTTGAGAATTCAATTTTGCAAAAAAAATTTATATTCGCAATGGTTGAATTTGAAAATTGCATTAGTGCCCTTTGTGATACATCACTTGAAAGGTTATAAAATTTTCTGTAAACTGGTGCAAAGATTTTTGAAGTCCATCGACTCCTTCAAACGTTACAGCATAAACTAGAAGGATTTTAGGTTCACAACCAGTTCATATTTCTTATACAGTGTGTTTCACTTTAGACGGCAACACCCCTGTATCTTTGTTGTTTTATGGAATAGCGTAACAATTTTTTTTCTTGGATGTAGACCTCAGAAAGTTGTTTTCGGAGTAGTTAACGTTTTTTCAAAAATATAACCACAGCCTACTAAGACCAAAAACAAGAAAAAATTGGGGAAAAAATCGAAAAACCTATTAGGCATTTTTTTATCGAAAAGTTTTATTAAGAAAAGTTACCCCGAATGGGTACGTTCGGAGTTTCAGGCCAAAATAAAGATGTTGAATTTCTGGAGGAAAAAGGCAAAAATATCGAAAACTTCAATATTTTGCAACAAAGGGTTGCTGTGTAAGAAAAAACACTTGAAATAAGTCTGCTTGACATTTGTTGTGAGCTATTAGCTGGGCAAAATTTAACAATGACAGAAAAAGTTTAAATTATAAGATATCTTAATAATTTCAACTTTTTCTGCGATTGTTAAATTTTGCCGGGCCATAGCTAATAGCAACTGTCAAACAAACTCATTTCTTTTGTTATCTATTACGCAGCAACCCTTTTGTTGTATAAATATTGACGTTTTCTATATTTTTAATTTTTTTCTACAGAAATTCAACATTTTTATTTTGGCCTGTAACCCATTTGGGGTTATCCTGAGCAAATTTTCTTAATAAAATTTTTCGACAAAAAAATGCCTAATAGGTTTTTCGGATTTTTGGTCTTAGTAGGCTGTGGTTATATTTTTGAAAAAATGTTAACTACTCCGAAACACACTGTATGTAACTTATGAAGGAGTCAATGGATTTCAAAAATTTTTACATCAGTTTACAGAGAATTTTATAACCTGTCGAACGGTGTATCACAAAGTCGGCTGCTCCAAGCAGAAACACAGTAACCAAAATTTTTTTGTGAAAATGAGTTTAATATTTAGATGCACCTACTTTGTTTTCCTTTGTCTTTTAAGCCAATAGCCATGGCTCTTATCAATTCCTGGTCTATCGATGTGCGAAAAAAAATTGTTTTGATATGTAATAGTTTTCTACGTCAAAATAAACTTTTTCTATTTTCCCACTTTCTTATGCTTAGCACTTACTGTGTTTCTGCTTGGAGCAGCCGAAGTGCCCTAATGCAATTTTCAAATTCGACCTTGGGGGGCGCTTATGCAACAAAATTATTCGTATTTATTATCGTATTTCGTTCTGCGGTGCGTTTCCCTGACGGGTCCGCTGCATTCAGACCTTGTGGTCCATTATGCCCGCACTGTGATAGTTATCCATTTCCTACAGGAACCCCGGTTCTGCAAAGACCCAGTACTTCTGCTGTAGAAACTGAATAGTGTTAATCGGGTGCTAGAAAAGCCACCCCGCTTTGCTATACCACGGCGGGTACTTCTGCTCTTTAGGGAGTTTGTTGAAGCTTCGTCCCGCGAACCCACTATAACCGGCAGGTCTTTTTCAGCCCTGCCGGATACAACTGGTTTCTTGGTGTCGAAGGCAGCTTAAAGTGTACCCTTAAAGGGTTCAGTTGAGGTATCAATTTATGTCCCTCTATGTTACAAACTGCAGACATCTTCCCCCAGTGTGGCCGACGGTTCTTGGTGGACAGCCCCATCAGCCACAACTGGTTGTTGGTGCCACAGTCCCTGAGGGTCTGCCAGTGTCACGGTACCTGTGCAGCTGTGGTATCTTTTTCAGTCCCATCAGTCACAACTAGTCCCTAGCGTCCTGCGCAGCACTATTATAACTACCCTTCCGTACAGACTGCAGACATCTTCCCCCCGTGTGACCGATGGTTCCTGGTGGACAGCCCCATCAGCCACAACTGGTTGTTGGTGCCACAGTCCCTGAGGGTCTGCGAGTGTCACGGTACCTGTGCAACTGTGGTGTCTTTTTCAGTCCCATCAGTCACAATTAGTCCCTAGCCACAAAAGTCTGATAGGTCCAGTTGTCAACCTGTCCCTATCGCAACCGCGAGGTATTTTTTATTTTTTTTCCCTCCGTACAGACAACAGAAGTATCAGTCTTCCAGTCCCTCTGTTCAGACTGCTAGGTCCCGAAGTCTCAGAGCAGCTATGGGTGTCCTTCGACCCCATTTGCCGCATTGAGGCCTCCAGTATCCTCTTAAATCTGGTCTGAAATTCCCAGTTAACCCCGGGAATTCGGTCCGTCCTCATTCCCTGAGGGTCTGCCAGTGTCACGGTACCTGTGCAACTGCGGTGTCTTTTTCAGTCCCATCAGTCACAATTAGTCCCTAGTCACAAAAATCTGATAGGTCCAGTTATCAGCCTATCCCTATCGCAACCGTGAGGTAATTTTTTATTTTTTTTTTGTCCCTCCGTACAGACAACAGAAATATCAGTCTTCCAGTCCCTCTGTTCAGGCTGCTAGGTCCCTAAGTCTCAGAGCAGCTATGGGTGTCTTCCGACCCCATTTGCTGCATTGAGGCCTCCGGTACCCTCCTCAACAAAATTAACTTTCGGATAATGTATAACAAAAATGGGGGGTTGCCAATTGAAATTTTGAAGTGGGGGTTAGGGGGTGCGTTGGAAAATTTCGCCAAGTGCCCCCCTCCAAATAGAAATCGACTTGAATTTAGCGTTCTTCCCTCAAATCATCGCTCCATGAGTTATTTAGGGTGTTTCGTTTTAAACGGTACACCCTGTATAATGTAGCCGGCAATCTTCCTGTCAACGCCATCTCACGATTTATGCATCTAAGTTCATTTATGCGATGACATGAAATCTACTTGACATAACACATTTTTTTACTTTCTTTTATTATTTTTCCTGTAATTTCACACTTTGAAAATATTTTTTATTTTTACTTTGTATCTGTATGGTTGTAGTGAGGTTAATAATTATTGCTTTAGGTTCAAAACACAGATAGCGGCGCTTACTTGTATTTGCATCAACAAAACCTGACATCTATCAATTCTGTTAAATGAGCAGATAGAGATTAACAATATTATTATTGTATTTATGAGTAATGACGAGTGATAGCGGCACTAATTGTGGGATGTGTTAACTAATTAAATCGAACCATCCAACCGTAGTCCAAAGGACGATTTTTCACATTGAATGCTGACGATAACAGAAGGAAATGAAATATCCTAAAAAATTCATGTTATGGAAGCACTTATTAAATATCGACATTGGCGTTATTTATGTCACAAAAAGGCCTTCGGATGAAAACTTCGAATGTCATACATTAGGAATTCCGCCCGCTTTATTCTCGCCAGCTTTTCTAAAAGACGCCAGTTGACGCATCGACGTGACGTCACATTACGCTGTAGATGTTGCTTTCCAGGGAAAAGACAGCTGACTTTCTCGCATTAACGATTTATCAACTTTTTTTCCTAATTATTTTTTTTTTCGCAGGGGTCTGGTACCAGTCACAGCCCAGTTGTCTCCAGACCAGCCCTTCGGGTCAATCCGATCATTGGCCGCTAGTCGAGAGGTGGCCAGTTTCCCCCTTTCAAGGACGCCTTCACCGCCCCCGTTGTCCTTCGAGAGGTAAGGGCTAAAAAAAGAAAAGATAATTTCCTCGTTTAAGAAACGCAAATCTATGCATTATCGTTATTAATTTTTTCATTGAGCGTAAAAATAGATGGAGATTCGTTGAAAAATTAATTCGGAATCTATTTATAACTTCCCTCGACCCCACCCGGTTTGTTTACTCAACTTTGACATTTTTATCGAGGCGCATCCAGTTTGGAATTTGAAAAAACCGAACTGGCGCCGACATTGTTTAATTTTGCGCAATTTTATTAAAGTGGAAAGATAATGGTTTTAATAATTAATGTTTCCGTTATAATTCGTTTTACATTTGTGAACGTAAAGTCGTCTACAGGGTGGTCGTTTTATCTTGAGACTGGAAAATATCTCGAAAAGGACGCATTTTAGAAAAACATGTTTTGTATAAAAGTTTTATGGCTTCGAGGGGGAAAATAGATGGCATCATCGCCATTTTGATTCAAGGTCATTTTCAAGGTCAAATGGTCAACTTGATTTTTTTAAATGGAAACCTATATTTTTTATTACAGATTCTTATTCCCCATAAAAGAACAAACAACTTTAATCTAAACTATTTTTGGATCCGATGGATGTAAATTTTAACCTTTTTCGAAATCCTTAGACATTCTCTAGCAACAGCGGCAAAACAAAACAAATGAACAACGTTTGTAACTTAGCACCGATGAATTCTAGATAAATAAACCACAAAAATTGTTGTAGATTTTGTTTTTGCCATGCCGCTGTTGCTAGGAAAGACAATGGATTTCGAAGAAAATTAAAATTTTGATTTAAATATCTGACAAACTATCCATCGTATTCAAAAATAGTTTAGATGAGAGTTGTTTCTTCTTTTACGGGGAATAAGAATCTGTAATAAAAAATGTAGGTTTCCATTTAAAAAAATGAAGTTAACCTTCATTGACCTTGAAAATGACCTTGAATCAAAATGGCATCGATGCCATCTATTTTCCCCCTCAAAGTCATAAAACTTTTATACAAAAATTTTTTTTCTAGAATCCTTCCTTTCCGAGATATTTGCCAGTCTCAAGATAAAACGACCACCCTGTATATCGCCCTAGTAGGTTCATTTTTGTGTCTTTTAGTGCCGTACCAGTATGCGAGGCCTCTCTTGTTTTAGCTTATTCGCTCGTTCGCTCGCGCCTCTGCCCGAGCGATAACTTTAGAACGGATTGAGATATCGGGCTGACACTGGATATACGGCTTTGTCTCCCGAAAAGTAAGGTGGGGATTGCTTTTGGGCCACATCGGGCTTAACTTCGGTTAATTTTCATCCCCCTTTACATTTTTTCAACCCCCTAAGCACCTATTTTGCTAAATTTGTCTAATTTCCTTTTTCTTCCGCAATAAGTTGAACTCATATAGTTATGTTTATATTTTTCACTCTTTCCACCCCATTCGCAATATTTCAACCCCCCATAAGCTAAATTTGCATGATTGGCTTATTTTCGTGTTATTTTTTATAATTCTACTTAACTATTCGCGATTCAAATTAACTTTGTGACGTCACACATAGAATATTTTGTTGAAAGCGTCCAATCAAATGTCACCAAAAATAACTGTCATTATATTTCAGCGCTCCTCATTGGTTAGGTTCCCACAATTCCCCATATGTGACGTCACACACCAGAGGGCGTTCTCCTTAGCTAGAATCGCGAATACGGTTAATTTTCATCCCCTTTTTTCATCTCAATTTACAATTTTTTTACCCCCTAGGCGTCTATTATGCTAAATCCGCGATTTCGTTTTTCTTCGGTAATAACTCTAACTCATTTGGAATATATTTACCCTTTTCACTTTTTCAAGCCCCTTCCCAATATTTCAACCCTCCAAAAGCGTAATTTGCATAATTGGCTTATTTTCGACTTATTCTCTGTAATTCTACTTAACCACGGTTAATTTTCACCCCTCTTGATTTTTCATGCCCCTTTACAATTTTTCAATTCTGTGAGCGTTAATTTTGCAAAACTGCCTTATTTTCCATGTTACTTTTGGTATTTATATTCAACCTCAGTAAATTTTCATCGCCTTGGATTTCTCATCCCCTCCATAATTTTTCAACCTTCTTAATGCCAATTTTATAGATTTCGCTAATTTTTGTGTTTTTTTGTTCATTCTCTACTGTTTACTGTTTAATTCTGTATGGCCAATTTTCAACATTTCGCCTTTTTGACACCACTGTGCGTCTCCTGAGACACTACAACTAGGTGCAGATTGATAAAATGTCCACCCGACTCCACCAGTAAATTCAGCCTGCCCCTACATACACATTAAAGTGATAAACCTATACACATCGCATTGATGTACATCTTCTACGAAGGCGTAGAGGGGCCACAACAAAGTTTTTAAAATTTTCCGAAAAAAAATTTTGTTGCATTAGCAAATTGTCACTTGTAACTGACAATTGTCACTTGTAACTGACAATTGTCACTTGCAACTGACAATTGTCACTTGTAACTGACAATTGTCACTTGTAACTGACAATTGTCACTTGTAACTGACAATTGTCACTTGTAACTGACAATTGTCACTTGTAATCGACAATTGTCATTCGTAACTGGCAGGCGCTTCGAAATTTGTCATGAAAATGGGGGCGGGGGTGTCAAAAGAGTAAGATGTGTAAAAACTACTAAAAGAGCATAAATCCTTATATTTTCGTTATTTTCTAGAAACTGAAAAAAAAAAACAATTTCTGGAAGTTGTAACCCCCCTAACCCCCTCCGGCGTACGCCATTGGTCTGTTCCAATTAACGAATTATCGCCAGATACAAGTGACAATTGTCAGTTACAAGTGACAATTGTCGATTGCAAGTGACAATTGTCAGTTACAAGTGACAATTGTCACTTAACAACTGACAATTGTCACTTGCGAGTGACAATTTGCTATCGCAACAAAGTTTTTCTTCCTGAAAATTTTAAAAACTTTGTTGTGGTCCCTCTACGACGCCTTCGTAATCTTCCGATAGCTTTTACTAATGAACAACCTGTTTGCTGCTTGAAAAGTTTGACAGCTTTTTGTGAAATTTTTGTGACATGTCAAGACTTTAGATACCATCGTGATCAGAAAAAATATTGAAATACAAATTGGCATTTGAAAGCATAGGAAGTAATTTTGCTTTGTATTGAAATACTTTCAAAATAATGTCAAATTCGAAACGTCCTGCCGAAAAAAATTTGAAGCAGACAACAAAAGTGGTAGTATTTCAATACAAATTTTACAAAATAGCAAGGTGACTTGTATTGAAAAACATAAAATCAAGAAAAAACGCTTTAAGGGTTCGCACGGATTCAACGAAATGCAACCAATTATACATTCTTCTTTCATTTAATCCTATGTATTTTTACTTTCACACAAATCTGCCTTACGAAGACAAATTAATTTCGGAAAAAATTAACAGATGGAAGAGCAGTCATTAAGTTAAAGTTATTTAATGACTGTTCATAATTTGTTATTTTGTTGAAATAAATTAAAGAAAAAGAATTAAGAAATTTCATATCACGATTTCTTAATTTTTTTCTTTAATTTATTTCAATGAAATGGCAAATTTGGAATAGTCAATAAACAATGTAAAGATTGCTCTTCCATTTGTTATTTTTTTCCAAAGTTAATTTGTCTTCGTAAGGCATAGTTGTTTGAAGTTAAAAATGCATAGGATTAAATGAAAGAAGAATGTATAATTGGTTGCATTTCGTTGAATCCGTGCGCACCCTTAACATTATGTTAGATGGAAAAACGTGTGTCTAAAGTCACGTCATTGTACTCGTTTTTTTATGATCACGATTTGACGTCCGAATGGTTGTCAACTACGAGACTAAAAAGGATCCTTTTTGGCCGAAAAAAATCTACCATTGGACAAGTAGTAGTGCATCCATGAGGACTCAACAAGGCAACCAAGAGACTACGAGTCATATTTTGCAGATTATTTTATAAATTAAAGTTTTGAGTATGTAGTATCAAGTTGACGTTGTTGTATTATCACTGTAATCAGGATTTGATTGGTTACTGGTATACTAAATGCTGCTTTGGATTGGTTCAATACTTAATGCACAAAATAATCAGTTTAAGGGCCGGTTATTTCGTCCGAGGTTATCATCAAACTTGATTTAAACGTCAGAATTCTGATTGGCTGTGTCAACCAAACCAAGTTTAGGCTAAACCGAGGTTAATTCGTGACTGATTAGAATGGTGAGAGTTCTACATGTAACAGATATGTTTCTCATCATTCTAATCGCATCATAACTTTATCGGTTCTATAACTGCTTCTAAAAACCGCGCAGGAGATAAACTTGGGGCCGGTTGTTCAGCCCAAGGTTAAAGGTTTAAATGTCACAGTTAACTCTTCTGATTGGCTGTTGCCTGGCAACCTAATCAAGTTTAGACTAAACCAAGGCAATGACTGAACAACTCAAGGTACCTAAATCGCTTAAATTATTGTTAGTGATATGTAACTCTGTATAATAATAAGTTTATTTGCAACGTAAAGTAATAGGTACATATTCTACTTAACCTAGTTAATGCATGTTGCAAAAAGGGGTTGATAGTATTTTAAAAATGATCAAAGAAAGAGAAAATTAAAGAAAAACGAAAAAAGTAGAGTCTCAAAATTCTTCTATTGTTGCAGATTGGGGAGCCCAAATCTAGTCCAGGTCCCAGACGAAGAAAAACTAGTGGACTCAAACTTTGACACAGTGCCCGTGCACAGGAGTGGCCCTCGAAAGTCGGTATCCATAGTATTACCAAGCGAGGGAAACGTTTGATTTGAGATTATCATGAATTCAATCAAAGACTACTCCATCGTTTCATAATCACGTTTTTGTATTATTAATTATTTAGATTTACCCGTTGTTAAGAAATGTTATCAATTGTGTAGGATGTTACGTGTTTTATTAGCATGCTAATTGGCCGATGTGTATTTTTAGACTGAAAAAAATAGCGGTTTAATTTTTTAGAAATTACTTATGTTAACAGCAAATTTCTAGACTAGGTTAATTCCATTTCAATTTTGAAATAATTAGGTAATAGTATAAGTGTTCAATTTGAGCACTGTGATTCAGAATAAGTAATAGACTATTAGATCTATACCGCGCAGTGTTGATATCGAAAGAGCTCAATATTGCTAAATTTTTCAGATCTATGCTAAATCCACTGGAAGTAATCTGCACGTACTCGTTTCCATAATTTTACGTAGGTACGTGTATAAATTGCTCAATTTAATCGATTATTCTGAATCACTTGAAGGCATTATTAAATAATGTCTGTGATATTATTTTATTCCCCCTTTTCTAGAATTGTAATCCCTGTTTTCAAAAGCATGAAACACTGATTGTAATTTCTATTCGATCTCACTCATCATAATTTGTGTTTCATAATTTCTTGAGAGATATTTATTTCTTGAGGCCGACGAATTGACTGATTTCATTTTACCGGACTAACATATCAATAGGAAATAAATATCTCTGAAGTTGTTAGAATAGTCGACATAATACTCAAAATTACATTTCCATTGAGTCCTGGTTTTATTTTCCGTCCTCTAGTGCCAAATTTTCTTTAATTTATGACACCTTTCGTTTTGGGTTTACGCATCTTTTGACTAACCTCATTGGAACAATGTAAGATTTTGTGTAATGAACAAGAAAGTGATATGTATTTGTATATTTAGAATATGTGTGAGGCTGATTACACTAAGACTTAATTTAGGCAAGTACCCAAGTACGTATATCTAAAATGTTTCTACTCAAAAAATAAACATCAGTGTATTATTATTAACAATGGCTCTATGTCACTTGCTCATATTCTTTGTAGGAAGAAAAGTGATTTAAGCTATTAATGGTATTGATCTTAATTTTATGTATTGATCAATAAATAGAGAGTAAGTGTAGATAAGGACGTTTATTATTTCAATTGTACCCAAGTCCACCTGAAATGTCAATCCTGAAAAGAGATTTGGGGTTTTGCGCAAGTCGCCCCAGATAGCACAAAATATTCCCTGAATATTCAGAAAAGGTGCATTTTATATCCACAATATACCGAAGATTCATTGTATTTTTACAGAATATTCCGACGCCGGAGGGCTAAGTTCAGATCATCTCCAGGAATATTCTAAAATACATCTGAATGTCATGAATATGTGAATATTCCTGGAGTTGTTTCGCCATATTTTCACATTAACGTTTTGCATGTAACTAAATGTGTTATTCACATATGGAGTTCGCCTGAACGTGCGGTGTAGCCCACATGGCTCTTATTACGGCGCATATCCACTGTATATGCAATGAATATTCATAATATCCAGGTTGAATTTTCAGTTGATAGATGGCGCGTATGATACAACTAACAACTTATGATACCTCTGAGTGGTACCTACTGCAAGTTTCTCGTTGTCCAATAATGTGGTCTCATGTGGTCTAATATCAAGGGACTGCAGTAGAAACCACATACCATAACTCATAACCATCAAGTTATACGATGAATATCCTCGTATATTCATCGAATATACATAGCATCAAATTGCTTAAGCAGCTGAACATTATAGGATTGTGCATGAATGTATGTATGTATATTCATGTGAAAAATGGACATCCCATGAATATTCTATGTATTTTCATGCATGGAAATTATTTATCTAATATCCATATGTAAATATGTACTTCATAGGTATATCAAATTGATATTAATATGAAACTCGAGTGGATGTATTTTGATGCTACCAGGAACCAAAAAAGCGACATTTTGGTTATACACAGAATGTTCATGGGTCATTCACAATGTAAAGTGTGTATGTACAGGCTAAGTTCACATATTCATGGATGCATATCCATTGTTATTATTCATTGTATGTGTTTGTGCTATCTGGTCGTAAGCACATACTACTGCGACCTCGCGAATAGGGGTCGGTTGTTGTTGCTTGTAAATATAGCAACGTCGCAATTTTCCTTAGTTTGACAAAGGCATTCGCCAAAATTCTGCGTGTTAATATTTTGATTGTTGAAAATTTAAACAATTTCAGTAGATTCAGATAATGTTAAAACTGGTTATGTCCGTCTGTTCCTTTAGTTGTTAAAATGGGGAACATGAATGTTTTTTTAACCTTCCCAGTCCACCACTTAAAAAAAAGGAATTAACGTCCCCACACCAGTTCACCACTTAAAAAAAGGAAGGTTACTGTAATCTCTAAAATTTGCAAATTTGAGATAACACCACATCTTCACGTTTTTAGCTAGGTCTCAGGAACCCAAAGATGTGTCTGTAGGTATACAGGGTGGTCCAACGAAAAGTTTCCACCCCGAATATCTCGTGAACGGAGCGAAATATAAAAATTTGCTCGAACAGGTGGATTTTCATTTTGAGGGGGACACCTAAATTCGCCCTTGGTGAAATTTTTCCTCACACCCCCTGACCCCTACTAACCCCCTCTTCAAAAATTCAAATGGCAACCCCCCACTTGTGATGCATTATTTCAAAGCTAATTTCATTGTCAATCCAACGCTGTAAGAATTTTTGAGCTTTATTTAACTCCAGCGCCCTCTATGGTCAAATTTTAAATTACATTAGGGCCATTCGTAATGCATCAATTGAAAGGGTTTGACATTCTTTCTAAACCGATGCAACAATTTTTGAAATCCATCCACTCGTTCAAAAGTTACAGGCGTAAACTTGAAGGATTTCTAGGCCCAAAACCAGCTCATGTTCTTCAATGTAACTTTTGAACGAGTGAATGGATTTCAAACATTCTTGCATCGTTTTACAGAGAATTTCAAACCCTTTCAAATAATGTGTCACGGAGGGCCCTAATGTAATTTAAAATTTGACCGTAGAGGGCGCTGGAGTTGATCACATCCCAGAAATTTTTACATCGTTGGGTTGGCAATTAAATTTGCTTTAAAATGATGCATCACAAGTGGAGGGTTACCATTTGAGATTTTGAAGTTGGGGTTAGTGGGGGTTAGGGGTTGCGTTGTGGAATTTCACCAACCGCGGATTAAAGTGCCCCCCTCGAAACAAAAATCGACCTGTCCGAGCAAATTTTTATATTTCGTTCTGTTCACGAGATATTAGGGGTGGAAACTTATGGTTGGACCACCCTGTATGTATGTATGACGTATACGTATACGTACGTTTTATTAATTTTTAGTGTCTTTTTCACAAAAATTTAAATATTCGAGATTGTTAAGGGTGCGCACAGATTCAACGAAATGCAACCAATTATAGGTAGGTACATTCTTCTTTCATTTAATATTACGTATTTTTAATTTCACACAAATATGCCTTACGAAGACAAATTAACTTCGGAAAAAATTAACAGATGGAAGAGCAGTCATTAAGTTATTTAACGACTATTACAAATTTGTTATTTTGTTGAAATAAATTTAAGAAAAAAATTAAGAAATCTCATATATCAAGATTTCTTAATTTTTTTCTTTAATTTAATCCAACAAAATAACAAATCTGGAATCGTCAATAAACAATGTAAATTTTTTCCGAAGTGAAATCAAAAATACACAGGATTTAATGAAAGAAGAGTGTATAATTGGTTGCATTTCGTTGAATCGGTGCGCACCCTTAACGTACTCTAAAAACATGATACAGCCGAAAACTCTGGAGTATACCAGGTGGTTCAGAATAGGCGTTGCGGCCTGATAACTTGAAAAGCATTTGAAATTTTGCAGACGTCAATAGCAAGAAAATATTCGGCTTAACCGGAAAAGACCCTAGTATTATTTTCTCAAGTAGAAACAAATTTTTCTCAACGGATTAGGAATCTACGTTTTTTTTAGTCATGTGTCAGAAAAATGAAACTGCGCAATTATACCTTTCATTTATTTGTTTTTCGATTTTCCATATTTCTTAATTTTCTACAACAAATCGAAAAATGCATTAAGAGAAATTTAATTGCTTAGTAGAATTTGCAACAAAAAATTAGAATGGACCTATTTCTTGAGTGACGTCACGCGACGACCATTTGGAGGCTCAAAATATATTTCTCCCTCTCCCGCCCATTACAGAAAGAAATATCGGTCTCTGTCGATCGCCTCCAATTGCGCGCGAAACATATTGTCATCCTTTTTTAACGCATTCAGATTTGAGCATAATGTGTACTCTTATTTTCTCTCAAGAAATACCTGGATTGACGCGTTTTCTGCGCTTTTCAAAAATCTTGATTTTTTCGATGTTTTTGAAAATCTAGGGTGGCCGTGACTGCACTTCCGGTCAAGCATGATACATATGTTTTTGACAGAAAAATTAGTAGATTCCTAATCCGTTTAGAAAAATATAGATTTCTGTTTAAGAAAAATTAAACTTGCTTCATGTCATGTTAAAACCGGAAGCGGAAAAAATATTGTATTACCATCTCTAAATCAGAATTTGTCTGTCACTGACGTCTGCAAAATAATGAAGCAGTTTGATCCCGCCGTGACGTCAGCATAGTCACGTGTTGTTCACGCGCACCATCCAAATACTCCCACCATACCTACGTTTCGCTATGATGAACATGAAGATTTTATAAAAAATAAAAATTAGGATAAGTTGTTCAGAATCTGATTGTAAAAATAACGAGATTCAATTCAAAATTCGAGTTTTCACTCTTAGCAACCTCTGTCTTATTTTCTGAATTTATTCTGAATAAATTTTTGTCGCCATCTCTCCGTCAGCGATCTAAGCATCGCGATCGATTTCACTTTAAATAAAATAATTCCTTGAGCAGAATAAGGGTAATATTTTAATTCACATTACGTAGGCACCCCTTTTGCCATGTATTAACAGCATTCTTATTTTAAAAACTGTCAAAATTGATTGTTTAAAGCACGCCGTCCTTAATTCGAAAGCCCAAGCCCGAATGTTACGCCACTGCTTCCAGACGCACCACCCCAACAATTCGAAGGTTAAATCCTAAAATGCGTACCTTTTAAAAAACAATGGAATCCTCAGTTCAGTCTTACGCTGAAATACTAATTTGTGAAATTTCGATTCGATTACGGAAATAATTTGACTGAAAAGGTAGAAATCGATAGTTAAATTTGATATTTTCGCGCTGTTTTGTTGGCATCGCGCTGCCACTTGACAATCGTGACGCATTCGTGCGAGTCCGCCACATCGGCGAAGATGGATGGTCTCTCCCACTTCCTTAGCTAGTGACATTTTTTTGTGTTGTTGCAAGTACACAAATTTATCATGTAAAATATTAATTTAATGTAAGTTAAAATGAGTTAAAAGTGCCGTAAAATTCGTGCTTCGTGGTGAATTATCGCATTTTGGTGCTTTTGAGGAGTGTTTTTTTGGCATCGGCATCGCCTCCATGTACACAATCGACATGGCGCTGGAGTTCATTGTTAATTTGCACGGAAATTATTCTCGCCCTGCGATTATTGTTGTTTATTTTCGTTAATTGATTATTACCACAAAAATGTATTTGTGGCGGCTTTTGTTTTCGCACAGTGCATTTGATTTTTCCAATCTTGATATAACCTTGATTGACGTGAGGCTTCTTGATTTCAGTTGCTGAAAATGGATGATCTGGCTTCGAGCATAGATCCTGATGATTTGATGGATCTTGACGAAGCTGAAGGATCAGATCTTGACGAGGAGGAGGACGAGCTTATTGATGATCGGCTACCTTCACCCTTTCAGTTTCCATCGTCTGCACCTCCGTCAACAGCAACCTCAGCCGCCTCTTCACCCCACAATGATGATTTTCCACAGCCATTTAACTTTTCCGGAAAGCCACTTAACATCAAACGTGGTAGAGGCCGTCCCAGACGTGAAGGAGGTTCGTTTTTTTAACCTGAAACAAAAATAATTTCGTAATTTTAGGAAAACCCGCACAGAGAAGGCAGAGCTTGGGGGGTAAAGTTCGCAAGTTAAAACCACCAGGATTCCCAAAAACCCCGAAGAAATTCAAAAATTTTTTAGACTTCGAAAGTTTTTCCTATTTAACACCCTCTCCAGGTGATGAACTGCCCATAATTGATCCTGAAACCGGATCCTTAATATTCACGGAGCGGGAAAAGCCAGCCCCTGTTTTCGAGGAACTGCCTTTTTTTCCGGAACAATGGCCGGGAAAGGTCTGTGCCTTCTGCAATTTGGCCGAGAGGAGTCAGCTAGGTCAGGGTGAAATGCTACGATTGATTCGCCCCGATGGTTTTATTCCACAAAGAATTGTGTCGGATGTTCCTGAAAATTTAAGTATGCAGATTCCCGAAAGGGAATTAGGAGATAAGAGCCCCCGAGGGCCTGTAACTTGTCGGCGACAAAAAAGCTTCAATAAGTGTAGACATCCGTCATTGACCAGCGAATATGTCGATGAACTGACTATCATTGGTTACATCGAGCAACCCGACGTTTCAGGTTTATTTGATGTAAACGGCTACTTTTACGTGCACAGAAGTTGCACCCTGTGGTCAAATGGAGTGATGAAAAATGGTATGTAATTGACAGCTGGCAAATGGTGTGACAGTGATCAATAAAGCTGTGAAAGCAATTAAATTTTCAGTGCCAGACTTTATAGTTACATCTCACTAAGAATAATTTATGTGTATTCTACGCCTCTTAAAACCATTATTAGTGAGATGTAATTTTGTAAGGAAAAAAATTGGCGTCAAACTTTCATAGCCTTCTTGATCTGAAATTTTGTTGATCAATGTTGTACAGTAGGTGTATCGAAAAAAAAGAATTTTGGAATTTCGTTTTGTAATAGTCGCCAAAACTTACATTTTACTATCCTAAGAAGAAAGTTTATTTAAGGTTTTGCTATAGTTCAACAGTTTAGCCCTCTACCGCCCCTCAAATATTGGTTATTTTGAAATTCCAAGTCTACAACGAATAATTCATAATTCATAATAATAATAATAATAATTCATAATTTATTGTTTTTCTATAACTAGTAGGCTCGGAGTAGATTTTAAAGACCACTAAAGGCCGTTTTTTTTCATCTCTAGTTAAATTTAGCTACCTTCTGCCATATAGTTTCAACGACAATTAACTCTAATTAATCAAGTTGCTGGTGCATGCATGACAGAACTTATGACACTACTGGTTGACGTCTAAAGTTCAGACGTTATATTTTCGTGCGTTTTTTATTCGAATTTCTGTGCTTCCCTTTCGAGTTAATAAGAATACTTCAAAGGCAATTTACACTAGAAATAGTCTCGAGTGGCCTATATTTGGTGGGCCTTTGTAGACTAAAAAACGCACAAAAATTTAACGTTTGAACTTTAGACGTCAACCAGTACTGTCATACATAAGTTCTGTCATGCATGCACCAGCAACTTGATTGATGAGTTAATTGTCTTTGAAACTATAATGCAATGGCCATCTAGTAGGTAGCTAAATTTAACTAGAGATGAAAAACGGCTGTTAGTGATCTTTAAAATCTACTCCGACCCTACTAGTGACAGAAAAATAATAATTGTTGCATTTCAAGAAAATTTTCATTGTAAACTTGAAATTTCAAAATAACATAATATTTGAGGGGCGGTAGAGGGCTGAAAACGTTGAACTATAACAAAACCTTAAATAAACTTTCTTTTCAGGTTAGTAAAACGCAAGTTTTGGCGACTATTACAAAACGAAATTCCAAAATGCTTTTTTTTCGATACACCCTATTGTACAGTCTGGAACTATGAAAACACCCACTCCACATCGACGACTCACTTGATCGACTGTATGTACTTGTTTACCGATCTGTCAGTCAAATATCAATCAAATTACACCGATGCATTCGACCAAGTGAATCGTCGCGATGGGATGGGCATTTTCAAAGTTCCTGACTGTACCATTTCAACAACAAAACTTCGGATCAAGAAGGCAGTGAAGTTTTAGTGGCATGTCGAAACTGAACTGATACATAGTTACATCTCACTAACAAAATTTTACGCCATCCACCTTATACAGGGTGTCTCAGAAAGCTCGCACCACCTTTTAATGGAGTATTCAGAATCAAATTCTGAGTTGATCCGTGTTTTTGAAAATTTCCAGGACCCAATAATTCCCTAGTTATAAAGGATTTAAGAGGACCAATCAGATTTCAGCTCTGAATTGCTTCATAAGGTAACTTAATATTAGAAACACTGTTTCCTAGGTAACAAGATACAACAAGATTAAATTTTCATTGATAGTATCTTGTTACCTAGGAAATAGTGCATCTAGCATTATGAAGCAATTAGAGCCGAAATCTGTTTGGTCCTCTCAAATCTGTTATAACTCGAGAACTATTGGACCATCTGGAAATTTTCAAAACTATCGACTCAAAATTTAAGCCCGAAAACTCCATTAAAATAAATAGAGAAATGTAAATATGTGAGTAAAGTCTCGAAGTGTCATTAAAATTCCACAGCTCTCTTGATCTCGGGTTTTGCTGTTCAAATGGTAGTTTGTTTAGAAGTACTAAAATGTGAACATTTTGCAGAGAATAGTGTATTGGAAAATGTAGGTCCAGTCGTTCTACAAAGTTCTTCCAGAAAGTGTTCATTCTGTAGTCATTTTGGGGCGAGTATATCCTGTAAAGTGGGGGGATGTTCCAAAACTTATCATTTCCCTTGTGCAACTGCTTCTGGTGCCTTCCAAGTTTTGAATTTGCTTTCTTTATACTGCAGTTCTCATATGGGACAAGTTGCTTCAGACTGTGAAAGTAAATATCAACAGAAATTTCGTTTAATATGTATGGAAATATTTGCAGATATTGTGTGTTATACATGTAAAGCTATGGGTGATATTGCCAATCTCATGTACTGCTCCACGTGCGGTGAACATTATCATGGTTGCTGTGTTGGGTTGGCTCAGTTGCCAGGTAAGTCTAAAAAATACTCTCGTGAAAGTCATATTTTGGCAATGGCTGGTTAGTATAATAATTATGCTGTTTTATAATTCTATCCTTTTCTCTCATAAGGAAAACTTAACGGTTGGCTAGAGGTTTTTGCAAAAAGGTAAAAAAATATTACAAAAATATGTATATGCACTTTAGATCAAAGAGCCACAAAGTGCATAGGATATTTCTTCCACTTCAAATTGTCCCACACTGATTCGACTGAATCGTATTGCCCATGGTCAAAAAAACGAAATCAATTTAACTCTGAAAAAATGCAGCAACTTGGACTTTTTTGACAGATCGTCAAAATTTGAAATTTGGTGTGAATAATTATGTCGTGCTAAGCCCAAAAAGCGTATCTACAGTTTCGATGGAAACGAGATTTTGACGATTTTATATTTTAAAACACATAGTTCAGGGTATTTAGACAAAATATTGTTGGATAGGGGAATTAAATCCAATAGTTTTGAAACTTGGCATACTTATTCTGTGTGGCTTGCTGATAAATGTAGAAAAAGTCCCCAACCGGGGGTGGTGCGCTTGAGCCTCCAGCGCATAAAATAGGGGCGCACGAGTAGTCTTTTGCTTTTATCTTTAAAACCTTTGACGCTATCGTTATTGTAGTGGTAATAGAATTTGAAGCTTATAAAATTCTCTACAAAAAATATGGAGCGACTTTTTTTCGTATATGCAATCATTGTGCCGTAATTTGACTACAATACAGCGTGTTTCCTAAAAATGCGGCAAAAATTTAATGGGTGATTCCTCAGGTATTTTTATGAAGAAAAGTTCACATAAACATTTGCCGAAAATGCTTCCTAAGGGAGCTACGCCCCTTCAAATAGGGCACCCTGAAGACGGTCTTTCCTCTATATTTCCGAAACCGTTCATATTGAAATTATGAAATTTGGTATACTGCATAAACTTTTGGCGCTGAATCAGAATCTAAGCCCACAATTTCAGATGATGTTCAATGCAAACCCCCAAACACCGAGGCCCAACAAAAAAAAAAGTTTTTAGTTGAATATTTGCCAAACAATGGCTCCTTCCGAAAAAATGTATTATATCTTTTTTATGCGAAATTAAATAAGCTTTGATTTTTGTTATTACTATGAAGTCGATATTATTAATAGTTATCGAAATAAAAGTGAAAAACCGTCGGCGCGCTCCATTTCGTGACACTAAGGGCCGGAGCGTAACACCTACAGTCGGGGACTTTTAGTATGTTAAATCACAGACTATTTCAATTATGTATCGCGATTTTTCAAAACTATTGGAATTAATTCCACTATTTTTCCTAAGTATCCTGAACTAACATAAGACCCAATGCATATTGGCTCAATTCAGTCGCGAATTTGGACTAAAATAGTGATTGGATGTCAACAAAAAAATTTTTCATGGTAGTTTAAGACATTCTTAACAAGATTCCGGTGTTAACTCATTTTCCGCCAAAACTGTAGATACGCCTTTTGGGCTTAGCACGGCAGAATTTATATTTATAATCAGCCTAAGTTTGGGGAAAATAACTGTAAAAAAGTGTCCTGACTTTTTCAATTGCTTATGACATGTGAAAGGATTTGAATTCAACAATAATAAAACATGTCTTGGCATCTTGTGACTTAAGCTTTGGATTTTTTTTTATTTTAAAAAGCTCGGTTTGGTTACATTTTTGAAAAAACGATTTTTTTGTGTGTAATGCTAATGGTATTAAAATACAATATGGCGGCCTTCAGAAAAAGAAAAATTGACTTTCGTTAATCCAAATTTGGAAAGTCAAGAAAATTTTTGTCAATGCCATTGTTTCATTTAAATAGCATCAACCGTTAGTAGAATGTTAATTTTCAGTTTTTTCGGAATAGCATCAAGATATCGAAGATTTCTTTACAGATTCTTAATCACCTGAAAAAAGAGTAACTTTTATCTAATTTAATCGATCTTCTAACTCTTATGTTTTGCGAGATCCCAATAGAGGGCAATTAAATTTGCAGCACCCTGTATATTTATCATTTATTGCAGATAATTAGCATTTCACTATTAGTTGGAGTAATATAACCTAACAAGTGAAGAGAAAGTTATCTTATAGGTTATACACAAGAAATCTTTCTTGGATAATCCAAAGCAGATGAAAAATAATTTACAACACTTTTTGATGTTGTCTTTCAACCGCTTCTACCGAAAAGTTGTAAAATAGAGTGAAAATGACTGAAAAACTAAAATAAAAAATATAGAAAGAAATTCAAAGGGTGATCCCTTGGATCATGCCCCTTAAAAGGGGTACTCGAAAAGTTAGTTTAAAAATCTGAAAAAAATTCAAACAATAGCTCTTTATAACTAATCCATGCTCCAAATTTCATTCATATTTTCCGAGTAATTTTAAGAAAACTAGCTTTTCAAGTACCCCTTTGAAGGAGCTTAGCTGTGAAGCATTTTCGGAAATAGATGGCATCATCGCCATTTTGATTCAAGGTCAAGTGAAGGTCAACTTATTTTTTTTAAATGGAAACCTATATTTTTTATTACAGATTGTTATTCCCCGTAAAAGAACAAACAACTCTCATCTAAACTATTTTTGGATCCGATGGATAAGTTTCAATAAAAAAAAGAAGTTGACCTTCACCTTGAAAATTTCCCCCTCGAAGTCAAAACTTTCATACAAATTTTTTTTTCTAAAATGTTTTCTTTCCGACTGTCAGCCTTGCCAGTCTCAAGATAAAACGACCACCCGGTATATCTTATCATCGCAAAATAAATGGCACGTTATTTTACATCACTAGTAAATGTAGCATTTAACTTTAACTAAGTCATAATCTGTGAGTCAGAGGTCGGACGTGTGGGCGGTTGTCGATTGCTGATGCTCTCGTGCGCATTGCACTAAAGTTTTCAATCCTGTAATGCAAGAGCTATCAAATTCGACAATAATAATTGCTTTTTTGTTAAGAAAAACTCAAAAAGGGGCCTTTTTATAATCCATGACTGACCATGGCTAGTTGTGTGGGCGTGGGTGTAAGTCAAGTCTTGACTTACCCTTACAAACTTTCAAGGTCTTGATTATATGGTTTTGGATTCTTATCATAATAATGAAATAATGTGTTTTCCTTTAGTGATCCATTGAATAAAATCGCGAAAGTCAAACTTATTTTCCTATATTACTTACGTAAAGCGACATTAGTGGACGTTATTTTAAACACCAGAAACTAGGCACTAATCTACTAAATAGAGACTTCATTCCATCACTAAAAAAAGTTATCTAAAGCGCTGTATTTTTATCAAATCAATTTCAATTATGCACTCACGAAACGTGCGGTAGTTACGTTCAATCACAATTAGAAGATGGAACCGTTAGATTACATATTTATAGCTAATAACGTTTTCAGGCAAAAAAAACTATTCGACGATACTTCTCTGTAAATTATCGTGTTTTTCTGAAAGATAACCGGGGAATTTTCAATAAAGCTTTGTTATCATCACATTCGTGTTTATTATAGATTTTTTGAGGTTTCTTCCGTGCCACTAACTTGACCATTGCCAACTTATCTCGCTTTCAGATTAACGTTGTTTAAAAAAAATCTAAAAATAATTCGTTTGCAATGGGAATCAGTATTGGAGATAAACTCACCGTTTTTAGGGGTGCGAGCGGGCTGGCAGTGCCGAAAATGCCGGGTTTGTCAAGTGTGCCGTGTGACGGGGGACGAGTCGAAACTGATGAGTTGCGAACAGTGCGATAAAATCTACCACTCGACTTGTCAAAGACCGATCGTCACTTCCATCCCCAAATACGGTTGGAAATGCAGAGTAAGGACGAAACTATTGTCACTTTTTTGCGATTTTATCACGAAATTTGTCGACAGTGTTGCAGAGTGTGCGGCGATTGTGGCTCTCGGACACCCGGAGCGGGACTGTCTTCGCGTTGGCACGCTCATTACACCGTCTGTGATTCCTGCTATCAGCAGCGCAATAAAGGCTACTGTTGCCCACTCTGTCACAGAGCGTACCGGGCGCACGCACACCGGGAGATGGTCCAGTGCACATCCTGTCGCAGGTAGGTGACAAACTGAACGGGAATAATAAATTTAAAAAAAAGGAAGAAAGATAAGATTAGATTGTTAACACACAACAACACAAAACACATATAGTATTAATTGAACGATGATACATAACACGACAATTTCAGATTTGTACATGGGACGTGCGATCCGGACGCCGATTTAGTTACATATCAACAACGCAAAGAGGGCCATCCCGAGTACGATTACGTTTGTCCCGTTTGCAAGAATTTGAGTCAGCCTGGGCAGTTGCTGAGCAAGAGAAACAGTAAGTCGTTCTTTTTTTCGTTTATATTATGGGTTTGTGGCCAACTTCACGCCGAGCGAATGCGCAGGGACCAATCGGCGTGTCGCGTCGGTTGCTTGGCAACTAACTGAAGCTAAATTTAAACCTGGCCGTGGTGAAGTTAGGGTCACACATGCAGCGTTTCGAGGTTTTATGTATTGAAATACAAACTTGCATTTGAAAGCATAGGAAATAATCTTGTTTTGTATTGAAATACCTTCAAAATGATGTCAGATTTGAATCGTCCTTCCGAGAGAAATTTGAAACTGACGCCAAAAGTGATAGTATTTCAGTACAAATTTTAAAAAATGGTAAGCTGGCTAATCATGAGAGCCCATTTGTATTAATTTGTGTTCAAATACATAAAATCGAGAAAAAACGCCTTTAGTTCCCGTGATGCAAACTGAATCCTTCATCTTTCTCAACTAAAAAACGCAAGCAGGTCGCTGCATCAGGAGTCTCAACACTAACGTCCAGAAACATAGAAAATTCTGACTCTAACAAGCACATTTGTATTTTGCGAGGGGTTGACAACTTCAAAATTTTGGTGTATATCGGTACCAGAAATTGAAACGAGATTTTCTTATTATGAATAAAAACCTGTCGTCTGGACACGTTTATAAAAGTGTGTTTCATTGACGTTAAACAAAGCAAATAAACAGAAGTCATCCAAACAATATTAGCATTTCCTAAACTGTAGGTCCCTACATGCAGGGTGAGTCTAGTTAGATCCAAACAGTGGTCGTAGCGTCTAACCCCCCAATTCTGTAACTTTTAACATTATGTTAGAGCTCTGTTATGATGTTAAATGACAGAAAATGCATTATCTATCCGTCATATGTCATTACATTATAATAGAGCTCTAACATAATGTTAAAAGTTACAGAATCGGGGGGTAAACTACAGAATTTAAGAAACTAGAATTTGGCATGGGTTGTAGCTGGTGTCTCCTCCATATAGGACTCGGAAAATTTTGCCAGTTTTAATCTTGTAGAAACTTAAGCAAAAACCATCGATGAAAAAATGTTTTTGATATTCTTCATTATTTTTGCGTTAAATTGTTGGAGAATAATTTTTTCTTTGCGGTAACATTATTTGTTGTACCTAATCAGAAAGCAAAACAAATGTTGGTCTTTGAAAGAAACAATTCATGGTTGAGGCATTTTTGGCAAAGACAAGTAAATTCCCGAACTGCCTAAAATATCTAAAAATGCCTTAGTTTTGAGTTTTAACCTCCCCACAACCGATATAAAAATGGGAGGTTACTGCAATCAGTCCAAAATTCGAAATTGAGATAACACCAGATCTTTACGTTTCAAGGTCTCAGGATCACGAAAAAGTGGTTTTTAAAAAATGTCTGTGTGTATGTACGTATGTACGTATGTGAGCACGATTTCTCGGAAACTGTCGAACGGATTTGAATGAAATTTGGAATGTGGTTTAGTGTTGGCCCTCTGGAGAGCCCAGTTAATTTTCTTGCCGATCCGCAAACGCCAAGTGCCTTTTTGGCACACTAACTATGAAATTTGACTTATGAACACAATTTTTTTTTATCAGCACATGAAAGGTCTTCAAATTCTGTAACTAGAAATGTATTCATACTTAGCGCCTTTTTGGCACAAAATCAAAAAAATCGAAATTTCGAAGAAACATTAAATAACACGCTACAGTCCAAATTACTAGATCGATTTGGCTGAAATTTGGTATGTAGAGATACCATTACCCGCCGAAGAGCTGATTTAATTTTGGTGGCAATCGGCGAATGGCAAGTGCCATTTTGGCATACCAACTTTGAAACTTGAATAATGAACTCCCATTTTCTTTATCAGCACATGAAAAGTCTTCAAATTTTGTTTTCAAAATTGTATTCAAACTTAGTGCCCTTTTGGCAAAAGATCGTCAAATTTAGAAAAATCACAGAAAGCACCTTAGGTTTGGTGGAGTGAAACTATTAGATATAGTAAATAGTAACATTTACTTGATATTGGTGATAGGATTGGAAAATTCACCAAGTGGGGAGGTTCCAGCCGCTTCCGTAGCTGCCCATTTTTTTAGATTAATGAGTGTTTAGAATTGTAATACCTGAATAAAGAATTTGTCTAATGCATAAGGACAAGTTTGGTACCTACGAAAGTTCATCTCATGTTACGAAAGCTTCTTGTAAGTAAATCTGTGATTTTTTTTTGGACATAAATCCATTTATAAGTGCGGAGTGAAAGTTGAAGTCGGGAGTTGATTATGTCTCGTATAGAATTTTGGTTGTAGTAAGCAAAGGGGATTGTGAATAGAAGAAATCTGCCTTCGATAATTACCTGTTAAAAGTTTTAAACTAAACTTTAGGCACTTTGGGTTTGTACCTTTCCTGCATTGTAAACATGAAAACAAACCGAGTGTAAGTGATTTTATTTTGTGGCTTTCGCTTTCTAACAAATAGACATTTTGCTATAATTATTTTACAATTAAATTTATAGTAGTCCAAATGCTGTAAGGTTATACAGGGTGTCTCAGAACGCTCGCACCAAATTCTAATGGAGTATTCAGGATTAAATTCTGAGTCGATAGGCGTTTCTGAGAATTTCCAGGGTCCAATAGTTCTCAAGTTATAAGAGATTTAAGAGAACCAATCAGATTTCAGCTTTGAGTTGCTTCATAAGGTAATTTAATGCTAGATGCACCATTTCCTAGGTAACAAGATACTATCAATGAAAATTTATACTGTTGTATCTTGTTACCTAGGAAACAGTGCATCTAACATTAAATTACCTTATGAAGCAATTCAGAGCTGAAATCTGATTGGTCCTCTTAAATCTCTTATAACTCGAGAACTATTGGACCCTAGAAATTTTCAAAAACACGAATCAACTCAGAATTTAATCCTGAATATTCCATTAGAATTTGGTGCGAGCGTTCTGAGACACCCTGTATGGCAGCAATAAAATTTGTATATAATCCTAATAGGTCATTACCTGGGGTTCTTCCCGCACTGCACGTTTGGTAGCTTCGCAGGCCCGGCTTCAAAATTTCATTCTCCAATGAAATAAAATTAACACCAGAAAAATTAATTTATTTAATTAATAATTTATTAAGACTATACCTACAATTAATACATCAATAATTACGGAAATAGAACAAGATACGCGCTGGAATCGTATATAATCGATGCGGCCTCGACTGGCGCTAAGTTGGAGTCCGGCTCTGGCAGTTCAGCAAAGGTGTCTTAGCTGCTTTACCTGGTTTGTTTACATTATCATCACTACTGGCCCATTGTTCCCTCAATTGACTTTCAGACAATGCAAATTTTTTATGAGGGCCATATAACCTTACAGGATTTGGACTATAGTTTGTCAAGAAATAATTGAACAGCCATAAAGACAAACCTTTTAACTTAAGTCGACCGCCCGTTGAGGTTGACAATGCAGGGGAATTCCCTCATAAAATCTTATACGGCGCTCTCGTAGTTGAACACTTGGCTATGTAGAAAGATTTATGGAGGGAATTCCCCTGCATTGTCAACCTCAACGGGCGGTCGGCTTAAGGGGGTTATTCTGTAACGCCCAACGATGTCGTTTACAAACGATTTTCGTTGCTGGACGATTTTGCTTAGTCTGTAACTCAACGATATTCGTTTCTCATCGAAAATTTCGTTAAAATATATCGTTTATCAACGAGAGCTTGCAAGGGTGTCGTGGAGTGAACGAAAATAGGTTAAAATACCTTTGGATGACTTTAAAAAGTGGCTGGAAAGGTTTTTACGAATTTTTGTGCCCTGAAACCTTTACACAATAAATAGGTACTATGGATCTGATGTTCATCGATTTTGTTGATGAGTTGCAACGGAGGTATAAATGTGATCAGGTGCAGCCTATCGATTTATTCAGCAAAGAGACTATACTTTATAGGCAATTAATGAGAAATTTGAGAGACGCTAGTAACTCATTTACCACACCTGATAATTAGTTTTAAAAAATGTTTAGCTTCACCAGGGAATTGGCCCATGATATATTTCTTCAAATTAACCCGTTTTTGGATGATAGTCAACGTGTAAAGAAGATACCACCTGTGGTCCAAGTATGTACAAGTATCTTATGTAAACAGCCCTTTATAATATTTTTCACTTAGGGCCAATTTCATAATCAAAATTAAAATGTCCTTTAAATATTTGCTTAGCAACGTTCCAAAAGGGTTGGTCCTGATTCGTCAAAATCCCCTTTAAAGTCGACATTAACTTTAAAGGACCTTTAACTCTTATTATGAAATTGGCCCTTACTGTTCATTACTGCACTGCATTTTTACGGGCACGGCAGTTACCAAAAATCTATAGGAAATGATAGAGATTGTGAGTATCTCAATCTTTCGTGAGTAGATTCTTGCATCATGTGACTAATGTTATTGTAGCATATCTCTCAGAAAGGTTTATCAAATTTCCACAGACAATTGAAGAAATAACCAGAGTTAAAAATGGGTAATTGCACTCCACCTACCTACGCTACTACTTTAACTGTGATTTATAAACTTCATTAGATTTTTTGAGAATTTTGATTGCCGGGAGTTATGGGTGCTATAGATGGTACCCATATAGCCATATTTCCACCCCCTTTTGGTGCTATTCCCCCAAGTGTGGTGTTTTTAAACTGAAAGAATTACTACAGCACCGAGGGGCGGTTCACTGCTCGAAGTACACTTCAGTTCGAAGTACTCGAAGTACTTGTCGAAGTACCTCGAAATACCTGCTCGAAGTACGTGTCGAAGTACTCGAAGTACTCGAAGTACCTATTCGAAGTACTCGAAGTACCTATTCGAAGTACTCGAAGTACTCGAAGTATTCGAAGTACTCGAAGTACTCGAAGTAGGTGTACACATTTTAGTGAGTGAACCGCCCCTCGTACAGCACCAACTGCCAAATAGTAAGAAAATATGCTAAACACATATTCACATTCACATTAGTACTTGATTTCCCTCTGCTAATCACCAGCCCTCAACGTTTTCTTTGCATTCGGTGCACTTGCTGACTGATATTCTTCACCGTAACCCTACTTTTGAAAACGCGACAACTTCATGCTGTTTTACAAGGGTGTTAAAAACATCGATCCTTTTCGCTCAAAAAGCTTTTATCGTTTGGATTGAACGAGCAAGGTACAGAATAGGGCATATCGAAATTTCGTTCATGTTTTCGTTCAGGCGCGTTCTTTCATAAACGAAATCGTTCGTAAACGAAAAATTACAGAATAGCAGGGTAAGTTAAAAGGTTTGTCTTTATGGCTGTTCAATTATTTCTTGACAAACTATACTACCACATTGTTTAATGCTTCTTACACGAGTACTTTAAATAAAGCTTCTTGATTTTCGATCTTCATATCGATTGGAGAATTTATTGAGGTTATGTGTGCGTTTTCTTCCTTTATGGCTGTAATATTTACGTAGAGTCAGGGCTTCCAGTGAAGTCATTTAAATCATTTATAGTCATTTATTTTTTTAGAAGTCATTTAAAGTCATTTTTTCACATCTAGCTCATTTAGTGTAATTTTTTTTGGGCCAAAATAGATTTTCTCCTCAAATGCTAAGTTATTGATGGATCCCACTCTACGCCACTGATAAAGAGGAACGTCACGCCAATGAAAAAACCTGTCAAAAAGCATTACTAGCCATTAGGGGGTGTTGAAGTTGCTAAGTGCCTTCTCGCAGGTTCTAATAAGAGAAAGATTGGAATATGATATGCAGAAAAGACACTCATGAATTCGAGAAGAAAATTTAAAAGAGAGTGCTCTAAATTGATCATTTACTGCTCAAGAAACAAAAAATTTCTTACTTTTTGGTTCTTGAAATTGTTTATTTGCAATATGTATGCAATAAAATTGTTTTAAATATTGCATGCATTAGTTTTTCTTTAATTTCTTGTCATTTTATTATTTACCGAGGTAATTTTTTGGGTCATTTCTTTGGAACTAGTGAGTCATTTTTATCATTCATTTTTGCAAAGTTGGCGCTGGAAGCCCTGTATAGTTGAAATCTGTAAATAATAATGGAAAATTAAAAAGTTTTTGAACTAATTAGTTACCCTTCTTCCTTTAAGTAAATTTTCTCTGCCGTTTCGCGTATTATTGGCAATTGGATTTGACTTTTAATTTAATAACGGCTGTCGTGTAGGGGAGGGTGGCCCAAAATTGCATTAACCATAAATTGTTTCTATCGAAGATCGCGTTGTTTTGCTTTTTGATTAATTAAAATTACTCGTTATTCAAATAATTATTTTCAACAATTTGGACGCTTTCTTGTTGCAACAAATCTTGTTAGCGTAAAGGGAAAATCATTTTCCAACAATTTAAGGGCATCGTTGGTTTTTGCTAACAATTTCTGCAAGAATAAAACTGAAGATTTCTTTCTCAGTCTCAGTTGGAGGAGACATTATCAGCTACAACCCATGTCAAAAATCTAATATGTATCTAGACCACTGATTGGTCTAACTAGACTCATCTTGTATGTTCTGAATTTAATTTAATTTACCGACTCCTAAATATGTTCTTTTTTCACAAACGACACAGAAAATTACGTTTTAATTAGCTCACTTTTTGAACTACGTATCATATTTCGGCATTTTGAGGAAGTTTTAAAAATATTACGAAAGAAAAACATTGTCGGTCTATTGTCAAATTGTCAATGAAACACAATCAGCGGAAACAATAGGCGTTTTTTCTCGGTTTTATGTATTGAAATACAAACTTTCATTTGAAAGCATAGGAAATAATCTTGTTTTGTACTGAAATACCTTTAAGATAATGTCAGATTTGAATCGTCCTTTCGATAAAAATTTGAAACTAATGGCAAAAGTGACAGTATTTCAATACAAATTTTAAAAATAGTAAGCTGACCAATCATGAGAGCCCATTTGTATTAATTTGTATTGAAAAACAAAATCGAGAAAAAACGCCTAATAATTCTGGTTTCCAATGAAAACAGATTTTTAGGCAAAATTTGACAGAGCCCGGTATGCAAAAGCGCAAAAGTCTGTCATTGTCTAATATGACGTCACGAAATAGAGAGATACCTACAAGATTGGAAAGCTTCTTTGCTGTCCCCCATCCACAGAAAATTGTTCTCTATGGCCGAGCTTTAAGCTGGAAACAAAAACAAACTAAAACTCAAAGGGGCAAAATTGTGATCTCCAAGTGGTCTCTATGGGCTTTAGATCAGAAAAATAGAAAAAAACCGCGTTTGAAAGTTTCAAAATATGCACATTTATGCTGTATCGTTCCAAAATATAGAGCACATGCAAATATGCAGCTAAACTGTAAAATAGGCACGATATGCGAAATAATGTGACGTTTTTTAGGCGTAAAATGTTACGTGAAACATACAATATCATGTTTTTAACAAAATATACCCATATACAAAAAACATGCAAATATGCTTTTGCCCAGTCCTAGGTATTAGTTACAATAATTTGATAATTTGTAGCCATGTATGGCCAGCATGGGAGAGCTGTGCAATTGGGGCTAAATGCTCATTGGAGGGTTGAAAATAGAAACACTTTTAGTGACACTTTTGGCTCACTCAATCAAGTCCTAAGTTTAGGCCCTAGTAACAATATAAAATCAGATATAAACACGTCAGTAGTGGACGAAAAAAGGTACCAAATTGAACTTTGCATGAATTCATGGAAAGTTGTTATGTTCTTAGTATCTGAACTAACTGACCGCAACCTATTACATAAAATGCAATTTTTCTTCTTAGGTACCGACGACATAAGCGAATGCCTTTCATCCTCGCAGGAGTCCCCATTCGAGGACAATGTCGCTTTCGACTTCCCCTTCCCCATCGACCCATCACGCACCATGGGCCTGGGTAAGGGCAAGCCCTACAGCGCCAGCAAAATAGCTAAAAAACGCCTCGGTATTTCGAACGTCATGCCCGGAAGGCCCAAAGGTGTAGGTAAGGGACCACCCGGGAAAGTTGGTTTCATGAAACGTCAAAGAATGACGGAATTCGGCCGAAAGAGGGGCCCCAAAGCGAAAATGCGTGGAGTCTTCGGAGTACCCGGGGTCGGCCTCCAACGGCCAGTCTCGGATGGCAAAAGCGACGAAGAACCGGGCGTCGAAAATCGTCTGGTTTTGTGTTCGGCCAAAGACAAGTTCGTCTTGACGCAAGATATTTGCGTCATGTGCGGTGCCCTGGGCACCGATCAAGAAGGCTGTTTGATAGCTTGCGTTCAATGCGGACAGTGTTACCACCCTTACTGCGTCAACGTGAAAGTCACCAAAGTAATTCTGCAGAAAGGATGGAGGTGTTTGGACTGTACGGTCTGCGAAGGCTGCGGCCAGAGAAACGACGAGAGCAGGCTCATCCTCTGCGACGATTGTGATATTTCCTTTCATATCTACTGCATGGACCCACCTCTGGATTACGTACCCCATGGCAATTGGAAGTGCAAATGGTGTGCGATATGTCAGAGCTGCGGCGCAACGGATCCTGGATTCAACTGCAGCTGGATGAACAGTTTCAGTGAGTGTGGACCTTGTGCCTCGCACGTGACTTGCCCGAGCTGCTCGGAGCCTTACAGCGAAGGTGATTTGATCATCCAATGTGTTCAGTGCGAGAGGTGGTTGCATGGAGCTTGCGATTCGATAAAAACGGAAGACGATGCCGAAAAATGCGCGGAGGAGGGGTACAATTGTATGCTGTGTCGTCCGAGGGATGTTCCTCCACCCCACCTGGTACCTTCTGCGACTTGTTTCAAACCGCCCACCCCCACCAAGAGCCCCGAGATGAAATCCAATAATAATTATTTCGTCGACGGAGTTTATCTGTCGGAGAGCGGACATAACCTCATCAAATCCTTGTCTCTGGAACAACACGGGACGAGAAAAAAGAGGAAAAAGCTGGCGACCGTTCAGGAAAAGGAAGCTGGGATTATGGCCACCATAGAATCGGTGGTGGCAGGAAGCAGAGCTAACAATTTGCTTGAAGACGGCAGTGCAAAACTCGAGCTTGTCGACGTCAAAGAGGAGCCGCAGGAAATCTACAAGGAAGGGATGATTTGGACCAAAGACGATGGACCTCCGCCTGAAGGTTTCACCCTCTTCACGATGGACAGTGGTGTCGGCGTTTTGAGAAGAAAAAGGCAGAGGAATTTGCAAAAACTGGGGATTGGAGGATTCCTGGTCAGGGTTAGGGGGATAAGAGGGCAGGATAATGACGATATCGACGTACTTCCCGGACAGTCCAATCCCGACGTGCCATTACCCGTTGTCGCTGAATCGGAGAAGCCGAGGCGAAAACCAATCAGGAGGAAACCTAAAAGCAAATTGGCGGAAACGTTTCCTCCTTATTTGCAAGAGGCCTTCTTCGGGAGGGATCTTCTTGATTCAACCAAAGACATGGATAGTTCGAGTAGCGATGAGGAGAAGCACAATTTGGATCATGATAAAACTATACAGTTGACTCAGGTAAGCAGTTATTGGCCAATAAATGTTGTTGGTTGCATGCATTTAAATACGAGGTCGAAGGTCGAGACATTATAATAACTTTGTTATAACTAAAGATACGAAACGATGATTAATTTTAAGACACACTTAAAATGACAAGAATTAAGTTTAAAAGGTAATAGAAAAAATGCTCGGTAAAAATAATGTCAATTAAAAAAAAACGAATTAATAATAATAATAATAATAATTAATAAATAAAATTTGGTACGTGGGCATCTAATAACCTAAATTAGAGGTGAAAAGCTTTTGGAGCCAATCGTGGAACCGGAGATGCCATTTTGGTACATCAACTTTTAAAATTTTAAATGCAATGCTTCTAAAAATGTATTCACTCTTAGTGCCTTTTTGACGAAAACTCAAATATTCAAGATTTTTAACATATTTTAAAAACATGAAGAGCTGAACTATTTTTGCAGGCAAGTACCGTTTTAGCATATCAAAATTATACTCAATATTTTAATCACACAAAACAAGTTTTTCAAAATTTACAGAAAGGTCAAATGCTAGACAAAATTCATTCGCATTTAGTGCCCTTTGGGTAAAAAGAATCGAAATTTGGTAATAACACTAAAAACACAAAGGTGGTTTGGAAGTTCATTTAAATCTACATATACTTCCTTACCTTGTTAAATTATTCACTTTTGTTATCTATACATTATTTTCCGGACAAACCAAAAGTCTCGAGTTAACTTTAGCTCGAGATTTTTGGTGTGTATCTGGAAAAGAAATTTGGGCTTTCCGATGAGGTAGCGAGTTGGACTTGCGGATATATAGTGGCATCTATATGACGAGAAAAATCGTATATGTACCTGCAAAACGACGTTTCCTTTGCTTTTTGTGACCATCAGGTTTTCGCCTGCGAAAACGCTTGCAGATGGATCGAAATTATGAATGGAAGAATTGTTGCCAATGAAAAGATCTACAAAAAAGTCCGCGACGGTATATGGGAACTTACGACGGGTGGCTCATTATAACGGTTTTTACTATTTAACTTTTGACAAAAACCGCTTCGGTTTCCTATTGTGGGCTATCCGTAATAGATATTGATATGTAGTCGCGGACTTTTTTTGCAGATTCCGTTGCCGGCATTTCTTCCTTATACGATTTTAATCAATTTAATAATATTATTCAATGTGAACTCTCTCAACGGAAATATTTCCATTTTAGAAACTTTGCACTTCCATTTGTAATAAACCTTGTTTACGCCCCTCCACCACGGACCGCACTGCACTGGACACTTTTCAATTCCCGATAGCTGTCCGTTGTAGGGAGATTACACTTTATAAACTTTTTTGGGTAAAAGAGTTAAAAGTGCTTTTTTAAATATGTATATGCAACTAAAAATATAGTGGGTGTTCCATTTATAACAATAACTTTTTGGTGCTTAACGTAAAAGTAAAAATCTATTCTGGAAGTCGCTCAATTTGATAAGAAATAAAAACCTCTTAGTTTTGTCACGTAATGTATTTAAAATTAAACCTAGCTGCATGTTTCGCACGCAGATGTGTGCATCATCAGGTTAAAATAAAAGTTGTTAGAGAGGGGACAAACCGAGTGTATACTATAAACATTCCCTTTCATGTTTCAAAACCTGGTCAAAAAATATGAAAACACATCTGTCTCTTTTTAATTTTGTTAAATTATGGAGTTGTCAAATCGGTCACGTGGTAAGTTTTCACGTCGCTCATTGCTTGTGGAAATAACGAAACAGAAAGAGAGAGGGAGAGGACAGGGCGGCAGTGACGTCACTTCCACCTTAACATACCCGTCAACTCCAAACGTTTTGGGGGTCGTTCGAATTTACACATTTATGTTAACCGTTCGAAAACGTCGTTAGAAATGCCACATTCCAGTTGTGTGGTGTTTTGTGTGGAATCTTAAAGTGTTCGAGGGTGTCCCTTTATCAAATTATCATTTAAAATTTAAAAAAAGAACACAGGATCAAATAACAAAATTCAATCAATTCGGAAGGAACATAATTTTTTCTAAACTTTTTTTGCCAATACAGGGTGAGTCAACAAGGTGACGGCGGTCCATAACTTCTGAACCCTTCCAGATAGGAAATCAATTCAAACGCCATTATGTACAACACCGCCAATTCTACATCCTAAAAATACTTTCAACTATACAGGCTGTCCCAAAACACTTGCAATGCATGGCAACTTCATTTTTTTAAATGGAACACCACCATTTTGATGACATATTCTGGATCACCTATAACATAGCTTTACATCGACATAAGACATTCCATGTTTTAAGGCTCTGTTCTAAAGTAATTATTTCTTTTTGAAAAATTTCGACCATTGCGGGTGCTTCTTAAAAAAAATCCTGAGAACTCAATTTTGTATCTAGAGAGCTGAGATTCGGTACGAACATGAAGGAAGGTCCATTCTATCTATCTAACATGATAACTATCATTATCACTATACAGGGTGTCAAAAATTCTGTGTCAAGTTTGGAAAATTTCAAATATGCAAAACTCCATTTTTTCAAATGGCACCCCCTGCTATTATTGTGCCATGGGGTTGGGATGTTGAATTACCTACTTTATTTTTTATTAAGTATGTCCTATACCTAAAGTCAATACTTCAAAAGATATTCTTTGTCTTAATTATTTTATTGAAGATTATTACGATCTCAATTAAAGAATGCCATGGATTGTATGACAGTTACGATTAACCTTGTTTATTTGCATAGTTACCAGACAGTTTGTCACATTTATTGACATACACAACCAGAAAGAATTCATTGACATGGTTTATTGCTTATGGTTGAAATTCATTGTGTATGTCAATAAATGTGACAAACTGTCTGGTAACTATGTAAATAAACAATGTTAATCATAACTGTCATACAGTCCATGGCATGCTTTAATTGAGATCGTAATAATCTTCAATAAAATAAATAAGACAAAGAATATCTTTTGAAGTATTGACTTTAGGTATAGGACATACTTAATAAAAAATAAAGTACTTCAACAGCCGAACCCCATGGCACAATAATAGCAGGGGGTGCCATTTGAAAAAATGGAGTTTTGCATATTTGAAATTTTCCAAACTTGACACAGAATTTTTAACACCCTGTATAGTGAGCATGATAGTTATCATGTCAGATAGCTTGAATAGACCTTCCTTTATACTCGTACCGAACCTCAGCTCTCTAGATACAAAATTGAGTTCTCAGGAATTTTTTTAAGAAGCACCCGCAATAGTCGAAATTTTTCAAAAAGAATTAATTACTTGAGAACAGAGCCTTAAACCATCGAATGTCTTATGTCGATGTAAAGCTATGTTATAGGTGATCCAGAATATGGCATCAAAATGGTGGTGTTCCATTTAAAAAAATCAAGTTGCCATGCGTTGCAAGTGTTTTGGGACAGCCTGTATAGTTGAAAGTATTTTTAGGAAGTAGAATTGGCGGTGTTGTACATAATGGCGTTTGAATTGATTCCCTATCTGGAAGGGTTCAGAAGTTATGGACCGCCGTCGCCTTGTTGACTCACCCTGTATAATCGAAATTGTTATATTTTCTTGATCTGCAACTTTTAAACGGACTAGTGAATCAATTCCAAATTTAAACGAAGGCCTTAGAACAATGATAAGAATAATCTATCAAACTTTCATTAACTTGGTACCATTTTTGTTTCCCTCCAATACATCCAACACAAGTAAATTGAAGTTATGATTAACAGATCGTTCGAATTACTCTACTACTATAAGCACTTTACAGTAGCTTTCAAAATGTACTCTGACAGCTTTTTAACGTTTCTAGATTTACTATACGGGGTGATTCAGCTTGGTATTCGCCCCCCTGTAACTTTTTTATTTGAAGAGACAAATACAATATGAAACCATATATATTTGTAAATCGCATGACAAGCTCTATTAAATATCGACATTAAATCTTCTCTGTGATGACATATGTCAAAATTACGATTGTCAACTGTTTTTTTTTTCAAATGACAAGCTGTACATTTCTTAGCGGATTCTTGTAGACATATTTTTTCTACGTTGAATTATGTAAAAAAGTTTACACTTTCACTAGAAAAATCTCGAAAAAAAGTATTTAGTTAGCCTTGAAAAAAAGTGAATTGTTGTGTAGTCTAAAGGACCGTAGTTTCACAAAAATAATTATTATTTGCCGTTAAAACGCAACACAGTGACTGTAAATTAGAGATGAAACGGATATCCGGTTACTATCCGGTATCCGGCCTATCCGGCCCCTTTTTTACTATCCGGTCGGAAACCGGATAGTGACCTGATATCCGGCCGAAGCCGGATACTTGCTTCAAAAATAAAGAAGGCTGCAAAATCAAATTTTTATTTATACTTTTACAAGTTTAATTTATGATTCAGCGATGCCATTGCACACTTGCACACTTTTCTGGAGTTTTTAGATAAAATTGTATTGTACACCACCACGCACAACCATTACTCTTTTTATCACCTGTTAGCATTTCCTTTTCAAGGACATCTGGGCTGGGATTACCCGCTTAACCCGCTCACCACACACGATTTATCCGATCGAGTTGCATCGTGTTATTTCGTCCTGCGCCGGTTGTACTTTACCTACTCATGCCTCGAGTTCACATATTTTTGCGCGCTTAATTCAAACCGTATAGTTGGCCGGATATCCGGCTATCCGGCCAGAGCCTCGGCCGGATATCCGGTATCCGGCCAAAATCACTATCCGTTGCATCACTACTGTAAATAAAGAATTAGACGAAAAATACAGTTTTCCGGAATTTGTACATTGAAATCTCGTTTTGTTTGTCTTCAGTGGGAGGTGTTGACTATGACCATATCCAACAAAAATGGCGGTTTCACGTCATCGCTAATATCGCGTATTGAATGTAGAAAAAGTATTTCTATTATTGTATATTCAATCTTATTTCCCACGCACTAGTAGGCCATGAAACTTTTTTCCTGTAGTGGCAGCATTATTTGTCAAACTGGTGATTTGAAAACTTCTTTCTGTGGAGGAAAACGCGGCAAATCGGAATTTTGGAGTTACATGTTTCGGAAAAACTTGTAGCGGATAATTTGGAAATATCATTCGCGAAATGAGTTTTTTACAATTGATAAACTATATGAGGATGCTAAAGAGATCTTGGAGTATAAAGAGAAAGGGAGTCACCATTGAGGGCAAAATGACCAAGAAGCAACTCTGGTTTGATTTTATTTAGTAATAGTTCGGTGATGGTTTCCCCTTTTGAAGAGAAAAATAATTCAACTGGCAACAATGGCCTTCATTTTGACAAAAAACTTAACCTCAAATTTACGTCAATCAAAGTGTAATAGGGATATTTTGGTGTAACTATCTTGTTGCCACCGTATCACAAGATTTCTATGGCCTACTGGCGTGGGAAATAAGATTGAATACTACCGGGTGGACCAACACTATTGCCCACCCCAAAAATTGCCCTTTATCTTGTAGCTAGAGTTTTGATTTTTCTACAGTGTGTATGGGTACTAAAAACCCTTCAGATGACGTAAAAATTTTTTTGATTGGCCCAAAAATGTGACGTCACGAGATTTTCAATTAGGCTATTTTCATGAAATAAATAATTTTTGCCCACAGGTTGGTTATTTAGGGCCTTAGGATCACGCTAAACTGATTATTTGATTTTTTGGACATCAGGTTACCAAACTGCAGAAGCTAAAAATCTCGTCAATTTTTCTTACAAGTCGCCTATGAAACAATATCTAATCATTGCCAGGTATGTCCTTTATCGATCGGCGGATATTCAGAAATGTCAGTGTCAGCTTGTCATGTCGGCAGGGTCATCAAATCACATTATTCTTAATTTTCGAATTCATTCAATTAATCAATTAATTTTCCCGGAAAATTATTCAAACAAAACGCCCAAGGTTTGTTTGAAACAACTTGCAGTTTTGCTGCGTTTACGGACAAAGCGTCACTAATTTAGCACTGTTCATAGGTGGTACACTTCCACTGAGAAGAATCGTCCAGGTTTGTCGATTAGATGACACTCCCCGTGACAACATTTTTGAGAATCAATTATTATGTTGCAAACAGGCTGTCTGATGAGGCTTGCAGAATACCTACCAAGAGTCCACACACTGCTATTATTAGATTTTGGGTTCACAGAAAGGCCCCATCTGTTTATTAAACATTTTTGGTCACCACCTAAAATTTTCAATTTTACAATTAAATAAATCGACCGAAATTCCAAAAACTTACCAAATCAGAAGGCGTACAATGGAGAAACGTACTTGGTGCTGGTTGTAAATTAAAGTTGAAAAAATTTCACCAAAACGAGGTTATGTGTTTGACCATGGCCGTCTCTAGTTCCAGGCCATGTCCTTAACCATTTGGCAACGCGGCTGGAGGAGATTTAGCGTCAGTTTGATAAATTGTCATAGATTGTCATTGAAGTGAAACATTGCAAAAATTACCAAAAATAATTGTATTTTTATCAATTTCGAATGATTAAGGAATTGAAATTCAATACTTTGAGAAAGCCTGTAAGTTGTGCCCTGTAAGTAAGTTTAAAATGACAAATTCTGCTTCTAGGTCCAGAGAAAGACATTTTTTGCAAAACCCTTTTCAAATTTTATCGAGATTACAGCTTGGGTTATTTCTAAGCATCTGGGTCTCAAACAACTCCCTTGGAAGCAACTGCGAGTCCTCCATATTTTAGTGCCGACGTATAATGTGGAGACACTTTAGTTTTTGACCCAGAAAAAGAAATTTTTTACAAAATCCTTTTCGACACAAAGCAAATTCAATCGAGATTGCAGCTTGCATGATTTCTAAGCATTTGATTACCTTTGAAGCAACTCTATGCTAGTCCTCCACGTTTTATAATTTAGAGATGATTGAAACTTTGACATTTACGCAGAATTATACTATGTTTATTGAGATTATACGTAGTTTGTATAGAAATAAAGACAATATAATGTTAAATTTTTATTTTTGAACGCTTGGGCGCCTTATTAGAGTTTAGCAAAGTCTTACGGTTCTATTAGTGAGCAACATAAAGTTGGACTGAGGAATAGATTTTACAATTGCACAAAATAATAATGATTAGGTATCAATTTCAATTGATAATCTTCTTTTAGCAGTTTGATTGCGGCAGAGTACGATATTGCGTCAACTTTACACAAAATTCTACAGATGAAAATGGTCCAATTCCTGCGTTTTACCATCGCTGCAACGATGAAATAAGTCTTGTCTTAAATCTTAAATGTGGTTTATCCATCCAGTGAAAGTGGTTTTCAGGTTTTTTAAACTTCCTAATGATAAAAGCTCAATTCCAGTGAGTGTTTAATTCAAACACGGCGAAATCTTTTTTTGCAAAACCCTCTTATCCGCCGCATAGTATTTTAAATGGGTCTGTAATCAAAATTTATCACTAAAAATTTACTAAATACCACATATCTTACATACTTTCTTCAAAATATTCATTTTCAGTACGTTAATCATTTGAAATTGGTAAAGATTCCACTATTTTTGGTCTTTTTTCGCAAAAGTTTCACTTTAATGACAATCAATGACAATCAGAGACAATTTGTCAAATTGACGGTAAATCTCCTCTCGCCACGTTGCCAAATGGTTAGGACATGGCCTGGAACTAGAGACGGCCATGGTTTGACGTCCGATAATGGAACTACGCAGTACGCACGCGCTCGCGCTTGTTTGGAAGACCTTCACGGGGTTTTGTTTGAATGATTTTCCGGGAAAATTAATTAATTAATTGAATGAATTCGAAAATTAAGAATAATATGGTTTGATGACCCTGCCGACATGACAAGCTGACACTGACATTTCTGAATATCCGCCGATCGATAAAGGACATACCTCGCAATGATTAGATATTGTTTCATAGGCGACTTGTGAGAAAAATTGACGAGATTTTTAGCTCCTGCAGTTTGGTAACCTGATGTCCAAAAAATTAAATAATCAGTTTAGCGTGATCCTAAGGCCCTAAATAACCAACCTGTGGGCAAAAATTATTTATTTCATGAAAATAGCCCAACTGAAAATCTCGTGACGTCACATTTTTGGGCCAATCAAAAAAATTTTTACGTCATCTGAAGGGTTTTTAGTACCCATACACACTGTAGAAAAATCAAAACTCTAGCTTCAAGGTAAAGGGCAATTTTTGAGGTGGGCAATAGTGTTGGTCCACCCGGTATACAGGCTGGTCCAACACTAGTGTCCAGCGGCAAAACGACCTTTTCCTTTGAAGCTAGAGTTTTGAATTTTTTACAGCAGGGTGTATGGGTACTAAAAACCCTCCAGATGGCCTTAAATTTTTTTTGATTGGACCAAAAATGTGACGTCACGAGATTTCAAATTGAGCTATTTTCATGGAATAAATAATTTTTGTCCATAGGTTGATTATTTTGGGCCGTAAGATTATGTTGACCAGATTTTAAATTTTTTTGAACGTCAGGTTAGCAAACTGCAGAAGGCAAAATAATCGTCATTTTATTTCATAAGGAGGCCGTGAAACAATATCGAAACGATGCGCCGTGTGTCCCAACTTGAGTTCATCGGAGATTTAGAACTGTCAGTTGCTTGTCATGTTTTGACACGGGTGATTGAACTCCAGAATTATTAATTGATTGATTTATTGAAATAATCTGATATTTTTACAAAAAAATTATGCGAAAGTCATGAATATTCACCGCGAAGTGTTTGAACGCGCAGGCGCAATCGCAATGCGTGTTTACATCTCGACAGCTGATGCCGGTAGTCCGACACGATTAATAACCTTTCTAGCAGTTTATTCCTTGCAGACTCGTACAGAGGTTTACCCCATTTAATTATCTGTGAATTGGGTAAGTTTTTCAATTTTCATTGTATCTGTAAAAACAACCCTGTTTAATTGAAGGTGATGTTGAAGATTTGGACTCGGATTTAAACGACAAGGTTATGGCATCTACTACAAATAATTGTTGATGATTATCACGTTCTGATCCAAGACTTTACATTTTACAAGGGAAAAGTGTGGATATTGTGCACCAGTGTCGGTTTGAGGACCTCGTGTAGTGACTGCGATGATTATTGTCAAGATTGCAGTGAAACCTTACTACGTTTAACTAAATAAACTACATTGTTGAATTAGTAATGTGAAATAAATTACTAGCTAGGAATTTGGGGCATTTTGTTCTAAGTGAATATTCAGACCATTTCATAAAGATGCGTGTGTACCTTACTTAAAATAAATAAGTTTAGTGGTGCTTTATTCATAATTTAATCCAACAGAAATTGTTATTGTTTTGCCGATTGTTTTACAAAGACAACACGTATGATTTTGAAACCAGTCCCAGATTCATTCGCATTGCATTTCACCAAAGTTCGGGCACTTCGACAGACAGGGTTTCGGTTTCTCGTTCTCATTACTAACACTGACGAATAATTCTGCTAGTCTTGCCTTCGTTAGTCCTTTATCTTGTAATTGTAGTAAATAACTGCTTCTTGTAGATTGTGATCCTGTCGTCCAAATCTTCACACCTTAAATTAACCAGTATTGCTTATAATAATACAAAGAAAATTGAAAAACTTACTCAATTCACCGATAATTAAATGAGGTAAACCTCTGGAGAGCGTTTGCAAGAAAATAAACTGCTAAAAGGTTCATTAATCTTCACATCTTCCAGGTATCAACTGCCGAGAGTCGAGGATGTAAACAACACGCTCTGCGTCTGCGCGCGTGTTTAAAACTTCGCGGGGCAGACTCGATGATTTTCACATGATTTTTTTGTAAAAATATTAGATTATTCGAATAAATCAATCAATTAATAATTCTGGGGCTCAATGGCCGCTGTCAAAACATAACAAGCAACTGACAGTTCTAAATCTCCGATGAACTGAAGTTGGACACACGGCGCATCGTTTCGATATTGTTTCACGGCCTCCTTATGAAATAAAATGACGATTATTTTGCCTTCTGCAGTTTGCTAACCTGACGTTAAAAAAAATTAAAAATCTGGTCAACATAATCTTAAGGCCGAAAATAATCAACCTATGGACAAAAATGATTTATTCCATGAAAATAGCTCAATTTGAAATCTCGTGACGTCACATTTTTGGTCCAATGAAAAAAATGTTAACGCCATCTGAAGGGTTTTTAGTACCCATACACTCTGTAAAAAATTCAAAACTCTAGCCTCAAAGCAAAAGGTCGTTTTGCCGCTGGACACTAGTGTTGGACCAGCCTGTATACAAGAATCCGCTAAGAAATGTACCTACAGCTTGTCATTTGAAAAAAAAAGTTGAATATCGTAATTTTGACATATGTCATTGTATGACGAAGGACCAATAGCTCAGCAATAAAAAATGCTGGAAGTAGGGAGGACTGCCACTCACCTGAGGGTAGTTGTTGTAGGGGTGTTCACGGGCGTCCAGAAGGATCCGGATGCTCGAAGAAATGCGGAGGTTGTTAATATAAGAATAATTCGGACGTAGGTTCACGGCCGTGCGGCGATTCGTGTGAATTCTCAATACGCACTGGCTCCTTGTTGGTAGATAAGAGGTCGGGAAAAAAAGGAAGTTTTTTGTGGATTTGAAAGAGGCAGTCCTCGGAGTTTGAAAATAAAAATAAAAATGTATTGAGGGCTGCTTAACGACCGCTTCAAAATTAAAAAATTGAAAGTTAACAAAAAATGTAAATAAAAATAATTGCGTGGACGCAACAGTCAGCATAGAGACGATTTAATATCGCCTTTTAATAGATTTATATATGGGTTTATACGAGGGTTCATATATTTTCTCGTCAAATAAAAAGGTTACAGAGGGGCGAATACCAAACTGAATCACCCGGTATAGTGATCACTCAACAACTTTCTACGTTCGCAAAATTACTTCAATTTCGAACGCACACTTGGCCGCGCACCTGCCACAAAACGAAATCAAGTTAGCCTTACCAGGACATCCACAAGAGCGACATCTATCGATTTCTACCTGAAATAGCTTTAACTTTTTTTTGGATACTGACAGAAAATTAAGTAATCTCCATTGTTCAGGATGAAATCAGAGCTGTTGCCGCCGTCAACCCCAAACGCGAACTCGGTGCTCATCCTCTGATGGACAATAAACACATCCATCAACAAACCACCAATAAAATGCCGATCGTTCCAAAAGAAGAAGAGGAGGACAGCACCGAGGATCTGAAAGACGTTTTGGCCCTCCCCGGTGACCTTCTCGACAACGAATTAGTGAACACTTTCATGAATGCAGGCGATGGCGAATTGGTCAAGAACGCCGGATCCTTGGAGGCACTCACCGACGAAGCAGATCTGGGCAACACTGCTCCAGGCACCAAAGATACCAAAGACGAACTCAGTGACATTTTGGGACCAAATTTTAACCTAGAATCGATGCCGAACATAAACAGTAAAGACGTGGAGGACATCTTCAAGGGGGTGTTGACCGATGATTCTCAGGAGTCGCAGGAGAGTAACGTCTTTCCCATGCAGAATAACAACAATAATTCGTTTCCTGCGAACCCACCCCAAAATATTGCTCAACACCAGGTGCCACCCGCAGTGCGACCAACTTCGTTACCGACTGTCAGTCAGAGTAACATGAATTCTCCGTTGAATTTCCCACCGCAATCGCCATACCAGTCCGAGTATAGCAAGTGAGTATTTTTTGTTTTATTGCAGGATGACACAATAATAATAATAATAATAATTTTTAGTAGTCCTCAGTTTAGTCCAGCGTTTTCGGAACCTCCCAGTCCTTGGGTGGCCATGAACGATGGCAATGACTTGGACGGATCGACGGCTGGGGCTGCCGCTTCGACTTACAACCAGAGATCCTCGGAAAAAATGAAGGCGGATGAAGGGCTCGGCAATGGTGCCACTATTTCGGCGGTGCTTTACGCGAACATTAACCACCCCGAGTGGAAAACTGAGTTTCCCAATTGGAATGAAAGGTACAAGCAGATTTTGAAGAAGTGGCGCACGTTGAGCCAGGAACAAAAGGGGCCGTACTTGCAGCAGGCAAGGGATAATCGATCTGCTTTGAGAATGAAGAAACAGCAGCAGGTATGTTGCTGTTATTGATCTTTTCGGGTGCTAAGAATACTCAAAAGTGTTTGGTTGACGGGGAGCTCGTTATCGAAAACTTACGTCACAAGGTACAAAAGGTTTGACTCCTCCATTTGATGTGCACTTTAAAGCTGATTAAAAAAATCCTTGTCTTACGCCTGAAACCGGGGGCGTTTGGCAGTAATAAACGTTTTAAATTTCAAAAAAGGACCAAAATTTACGTCATAAGGTACATAAAAGGTTCGAACATGTGGAACGGTCCCCCTTGTGTCAAAAATATTGGGTGGTTTTTCACCCATAAGACAACTTTGAAATTTCGAAAAAAGACCAAAATTTATGTAAATATGGTACAGGAAATTTTTTTTCATCAATTTGTCGGCCGTTATACCCCATTTATGAAACCGCCTAGTAAGACAACACTCTTGTGGGCCAAATGCTGTCAAGACAATTTTTTTTGAAAATAGAGTATTGCAGCCCAAAAATTAAAACATTGGAATATAGGTACTACTTTTCAAATGAGAAAGGTCGTATTTTTTTTGTTTCGCTGAATTTCACACCGTTATCGAAAAAAAAATTAGTAAAGGTGAACACTTATGGGCCACCACAGGGGTCTGCTTTAGGCCCTTTGCTCTTCGCCATATATAGGATGTTCCTATATTCATAGTCCTAACTCTGGGACGTTATTCCTTACATCACTCTAGGAAGAAAAGTTTCTATGGACATATGTCCGGAAATGCTTTATAAGGGGTACTCAAAAAATCAGTTTTCTGAAAATTTCTCGAAAAATATGAACAATAGGATTTTGAAATTTAGACCAATGGTTAGTGCTATAAAGAGCTTTCTCTTCAATTTTTTTCAGATTTTTAATAACATCAGAGGTGTGCGTTCTTGGGAGGCCTTACATTTTTTTTGTTGTGGGTCTTTTTTTTGCCACATAATAACAAAATCGTAATTTCTGGTCTAGTTTTAGCGTTTTAGCGGCATTCAACAAGACCCTCTTTTCTAGGTAGAATCGGCCACTGATTAAGATTTTATTATCATTTAATGACAAAAATGGCTGCAACAAAGAAAATGTAAAACAATGTGTAAGGCCCTCCAAGAACGCACGCCTGTGATGTTATTAAAAATCGGAAAAAAGTGGGGAGAAATCTCTTTATAACACTAATTTCAAAATTCTATTCTTAATATTTTTCGAGAAATTTTTAAAAAATTGACTTTTTGTGTACCCCTATAAAGCATTTCCGGACTAACATCCTGGAGTTAGGACTATAAATATAGGAACACCCTGTATACTTCTCTCCTCACCTTGTAACCAAAGTTAAATTTTGTAATTATCCCCTATTATGCGGACCACACAAATATCTCTTTTAGAAAAGATAATGCTCAAGCCTGCTCTTGATCAATTAAATGTTGACCTTGAAGGGCTGTCTACGTATGCAATACGTGTCAATACTTGTGAATATCTGGCAATACTCCTCAAGTAATGCGGAATCAATAGTTTGTCAATACTCTGCAATACAAAACAAAATCTGACAATTTGTCAATACATGTACACAATTTTGATCACTGGTTGACCGCTCGGCATAAACTATGCATTTTCAGTTCGGTCTTGTGTCCATTCTGTGTTGAGCGTGCTGAAACATTCTTTCCTCTTCCCTTGCGAAGCGCAGTACAGTCGGGGACTATGAAAAAGCTCGCTCCGATTGATGTTTGCCTGACACGTCAGCAGACATTAGACACGATACAGTCGACCAAGTGGATTGTGAGAGTTGCGTGGGCATTTTCAAACTCCCCGACTGTACCTAATAATAAATAATTTCACTTTGTGCGCGGAAGAGTGTTGTTGTGGCTCTAAGTTTGGCTTGCATCAATACTGGGTGTCCTAGAACTCGCGGAAAATCTGTTGATGGCAGACTCCTGAACCAAATCTGAGACGAATTTTCCTTTGCGAAAATTGCGAGGGTTTAATTGTTTTCAAATAGGAAGCAATTCAAATCTTCCAATCAGAATGTATCCCTTAATTAAAGGGTAAGGTACAATAAGGACGTGAAAGCTGTTGCTGGGGATACAAAAATAACTGTTGTGCTTCCTTATTGTTTGCGCTTTATTATTTTTTTGTGTATCCCAGCAACATCTTACATCCTCTTACTTTACCTTTACCGTCTAATTCAGAGATTCATTCTGATTGGCGGACTACAATTGTTGTTCTGGGACACCCTGTATACCTTATGATGTAAATTTTGGTCCTTTTTCGAAATTTCAAAATTTATGTCTCATGGATGAAAAGCCCCCCAATCTTTTATCTTACGACGGCTTTTTGACTGAAGAGGGCCGTTCCACGTGTAACGCCTTTCGAACTTTGTATCTTATGACTTAAATTTTGGCCCTTTTTCGAAATTTAAAACGTGTATTACTGCCAAACGACCCCGGTTGCAGGCGTAAGACCAGGTTTTTTTTGAACCGGCTTTAAGACGCACAGCAAATCGGGTAGTCAAACTTTTTCTACCTTATGACGTAAGTTTTCGGTCACGAGCTCCCGGTCCATTAAAGGGGGACTTAAATGAAAATAAAAGTTGTAGAGAATTTTTTTGAGCCTCCTTTTTTCACTAAGAAAATGGAAAAGTTGGAGCTGAGAAGAGGAAACAGCTCCTAGATGCTGATAAATTTGTGAATAGAGGCAACAATACATGCTGGTGTCTTTATAACAATTGCTGTAAAACTGCGAATGATTCGGAATGTTTTTGTTGCCAAGAAAGCACTCTGAGGTTCTATTAAAACATTTATGCACGATTCCACCGACCTTACTTAACTTTAAGAGAGCCTTAAAATGACAATTATGACGTTTCTACCATAAGACAACGTCATTCTTCATTTTTAAGTCTAACTTAAGTGATAAGTTTGGTCCGTGGGATTCTATAACAACAAATTATTGACAACAATTGTTTCTATAGTATCGTAACGGGCTTAGCGTTAAGTCTAGGAATAAATAACGAGTGGTCAAAAACTTTTCCGATTTAGTAGCCCTTGACTTGAGAGACGTAGGGCGTAGACTGTGGTAATTACATGGAAACGTCACATTCAGATTTCGCTTTGAGTGATAATTTCAGCAGTCTACGCTTTACGTCTTATCACGCAAGGGCTACTAGATCGAAAAAGTTTTTGCTCACACGTTATTTTATACAACCCGCCCTAAGGGGTGAAAATGGCTGCGAACATGATTGTTTATTGTAAGCTGTGTAAATGTGAAGGAAATTCCCTCCCGTTTTGGTGAGTATTATGGCAGCCGTACAACAGGACACCATACCCGTGAAAAACGTTCGATTAAAGCAACTCGAAATTAACACAAACAAAAGTGATTCATCGAACTAAACACAGGCAGATTTTTTGAGGCCGAATTTACTATTAAAACGAATGAAAGGGCCACGGAGGGATAAATAAACCAAGCGGAATGAACGGCAAAACTGCATTGTTTATATGGGAGGCGCAAGTTACATTGACCAGATGACGTCATCTACAGTTCAAGCGGCTGTAGCTCAAAAACCATTTGCGATAAAAAAAATTGTCATAACCATTGTTCTTAGAATTTTCTACACTTTTTATTTAGGCAAAGTTGTTTTTTTGCTTAAGTCCCCCTTTAAGAAGAAGATATGTTTGAACTTAAGTGTTGGTAACGAAATTTAAATAATCATGAAGATCTTGTCACGCATCCTCCACAACCTCAATATACGAGCTTGGAGCCTTGAAGTCTGGTGCTGTGGGTTGTCACTAACCTTGTGCATTTTCAATGTTATTCTACGTGTGTCGGCTTGTTATTATTTTTGATCTAAAAAACCACCACGGCTTCAGTTTTTGTATGTGTGTTGTTACCCCCAGTCACAGATGAACAAGGACACGTCGAATGGTACGTCCGCAGCAAGCAAACCCTCGACACCAGTGGGCGCCACAGTAGTAGCTGCAGTTGCAGTTGCACCCAGCAGCAGCATCATTTCCTCAACCCAGGTTCCTCCCGCCATCGTCGCTCCAGTGTCAGAGGTGTGCACCCAACAGTCGCGGCCTACGCCATCACTAACCACTGCTTCCACTAGCTCTGTATCTGTTTCCCCTCCACTGACACCCTCCCCCACCACCCAGCAACAGTTCACAGTGCACGGACAGTTTCCGGGCCCCGGTGATCACTGCGGCCCCGCCCCCAACGTCACTGTCAACCCCCTCTACCAACCGCCGCCACCCACCACCACCACCGATCAAGTCTCCCCTCCGACCGCCCCCACGTTAAGACCCGCTGTTACGCAGCAAACCGCTCCGTCCGCGAGCGATCAACAAATTCGCGTGTTGACACCCTCGGAAATTATGCGCACTCTTCCCTCCCTATGTCAGGAAAACTATGAACCTCAACCACCACCGGTGAGAACCTGTATTCAGTGTGTGAAGATTATTTTTACAGCTTATTTTTGGCCGAAACGTCACTCTTTTTTTTTTCATCGTTTTTCTGAGTTGTCCCCTCTTTTTTAAAGTGCAGTCGAGGTGAATGTTCAGTTAAATTTGACATCTGACGTTTCTTTGCATCTCGACGAAGTTTTTTATTATTTTCCTCAAAGATACACGAACACACGCACGTACACACATACACGAAATCAAAGGTCTCTGCCGTTGGCACTTTTATATAGTCTCGGGTGTCTCATAGAATTCGCTTAGGTAGTACAGTCTGGGACTTTCAAAATGCCCATCCCACCGCGACAATGCATTTGGTCGACTGCATCGCTGCAATAATTTGATTGAGATGTCACTGTGAGATTCCTTATCTCAAAATAGATTCAAAGATGTTAATTAACCACTGCCCCCAAATGCTTCATAAGGGAGCTGCGCCCCTCCAAAGGGGTAGTCAAAAAATCGCTTTTCTGAAAATTATTCGAAAATTGTAAACAATAGAATCTTGACATTTGGAACACAGGTTAGTGTTGTAAGGGGCCTTTCTTTGCAATTTTTTCAGATTTTTACCAACATCATAGGCGTTCGGTCCAGGGGGGCCTTTCATTTTTTTTGCATTTTTTTTTGTTATGGGCATTTTGCGCATCAAGTAGTGAATATAAGTAAAGGGGATGCTTCCTTACATCGTTTTAGGTAGAAAAGTCCATATTGACATACGGCAAAAACTGAAAAATGAGCTACGGTTTTTCAAAGAACTTTCCGATTGTTTGAGTGCCTTTCGGAAGGTAATTTTTCGCTTTTTTTCTACATGTTTAACTTCAAAATTTGCATCTGTGTGATGCTTCACCTTTTTTTTTATCCCGAACTCTTAGCCCACTGCGATTAATTAAAAAAGGACAAAAACGGCGAAATCGTATTAGGCATTTTTTTATCGAAAAATTTTGTTAAGAAAAGTTGCTCAGGATGACCCCAAATGGGTATGTGCGGAGTTTCAGATCAAAATAAAAATGTTGAATTTCTGGAAGAAAAAATTAAAAATATCGAAAATTTCATTATATTTACAACAAAAGGGTTGCTGTGTAATTAAAAACAATTGAAATGAGTATTTGACAGTTGCTGTTGGCTATGGCTGGGCAAAATTTAACAATCGCAGAAAAAGTTGGAATTATTAAGATTATCATTTATTAGCTTATAATTTCAACTTTTTCTGCGACAACAAATCTCAAACAAACCTATTTCAATTGTTTTTTTACTACACAGCAACCCTTTTGTTGCAAAAATATTGAAGTTTTGAATATTTTGATTTTTTTCTCTAGAAATTCAACATTTTTATTTTGGCCTGAAAGTTCAGATTTACCTATTTGGAGTCATCCTGTGCAACTTTTCTTAATAAACTTTTTCGGTAAAAAAATGCGTAATACGATGCCTCTTTAATTAATCGCAGTGGGCTGAGATCTCGGGAGAACACAAAGATGCAGATTCGCGAGCTCTACATGCGCAAAAAAGAGCAAATTGATTTTCTCAATATTAACCGAAATATTTGGGTGGTTCCAGTTAAAATGAGACACACTGTATCTATATGATCTTTTCTTCCTAAAATGATGTAGTGATGCATCCCCTGTTCTCGTTTTCACCAATTACGTAGATAAAATAATACCTCCCTTGAAAAATCTGCTCGCCTAAAATCAATTCGAGCCATTTTATACGGAAACTGTGTGTCTAAGCGACATTTAAAAAGAGCACTTTTTTGTGTAAAACTGTCTACAGATTACGAGATTTGTATTACTTGGTGCGAAAAATGCCCGTAATTAAGATAAATTCCAAAAAATTTGAAAGCCACCCTCCCCTCCCTGGAGCGAACGCCTATGATGTTGGTTAAAATCTGAAAAAAATTCCAAAAGAAGGCCCCTTACAACACTAACCTATATTTCAAATTTCAAGATCCTATTATTTGCGATTTTCGAATAATTTTAAGAAAACTGATTTTTTTAGTACCCGTTTGCAGGGGCGTAGCTTTGAATTTATTTTAAGGTCAGGATACAGCGATACTGTCGACCAAATGAATTGTCGCTAACCTAAATTTTGCGTCTAACAGAGTCATGACGACCATACAGGGTGTCACAGGATCATGGTACACCAAACACCACCCTTTTTCTCCATAGTTTTTGGAATACATTTTTGAAACTTGAAACATCGAATAAATGTACGTATTAAAGGCCACTTTCTGACATACTTACAAACTTTTTATTTTCAAATGGAACACCCGGTATATCAATACATTTTTGGAATATTCTTAATTTTCTGAATCCAATGATACCACATAAATGACATTTCAACCACAAATGTTGTAAACGTCAAACTGTTTATTTTTGTTTTTCATGGCTGTCTTTATAGTTCTGGAGGTAGTGAACATTTTTGGTACCTCATTTCAGCGAACTTAATTTAGCAATTTTCTAGTTATTTTCATGCTGTAGATTACTGAAACAGAAGTCTGACGTAAATCTTGCGGGACGGGCTAATGACAGCCATTTTAATTTCTCAAAAATTGACAAGTCGGATACCGTAAAAGATACGAAATTTTATTGAATTAGAAAAAAGTTGTGTTTTTCAGTGTAGATTAAGAATTTGGAAAGAAATTGAAGATTCCTGAAATATACTGAAAAACTGAAAAATGTCATATTTTAATCTAGAAGGCTTAGAAAAGTTTTCGTTGTCTCATTTTATTGTTCGTGCTAGGACTGCTAGGAAATGTAATTGAACCAAATTTCATAATGATCTGCCGATTAGTAACCAAGTTATAACACGTTGTCAATTTTCTTTTTTTTTTCGGTATATTTCAGTAACCAATCTGGATATCTTAGATATCTTTTCAGATTCATAATCTACACTGAAAAATACAACTTTTTTCTAATTTAATAAAATTTCGTATCTGTTGTCGTTTTCGAGATGTCAATTTTTGAAAAATTAAAATGGCCGCCATTAGCCCCTGTGCCACAAGATTTATGGCAGACTTCCGTTTTAGTAATCATGAAAATAACTATAAAAGTGCTAAACCAAATTCGCCGAAATGACATAAAAAAATGTTCACTGACTATTCCTATTAAATTATAATTAAACCGATTTTTTTTCTCTAATTTTTCTCATTTATTGGCCCCAATTTCAAAATAAGGACATGGAGTGATTCCTTATTGATTGTATTTTCCAATGGTATATCGGTACCTACCATTGTTGTACCATTTGAAAAAAATGAAAAAAAATGTAAGGTTTTTTTGGTGAGAAAAATTTTTCCAGAGTTACTATGGTCCACTAAAATAACAATGAAGAGGTCACAACCCTCCAGATAGAAGATACAATGGCTCGCAAAACTTATTTTCACCCTTCAAATGAAATGGTTGGATTCAGATAATTAAGTAGATTCCAAAAATGTATTGATATACAAGTGTTCCATTTACACGAGGAACAAAACTTTTCCATGTCGTGTAAAGTAAGAGATGACATGTTTGAATTTTTTCAGTGTATTTCAGGAACCAAGTCAGATATCTTGAACTTCTTTTCAGGTTCTTAATCTTCACTGAAAAATACACAATTTTCCTAATTTAATTAAATTTCATATCTTTTACCGTTTGCGTGCGAGATGCAGTTTTTAATGAATTAAAATGACTTGCACTGGCCCCTGTCCCACAAGATTTAGAGTAGGCTTCGGTTTTAGTAATAATTAATTAATAATTGATAATAATAATTATTAATAAAATAAATTATAAAATTGTTAAAAAAAGTTTGTTGAACCATAATACGTTTCTTTAGCACTAACCTCAAGCTGTTTGAAAATTTACCCGCTTGGTCCCACAACCAAAAGAGATTTTCAATAGTCGTAAGTAACACATAATCTGGGCGTGCAGGTTATGCTTCCCCAAGGTTCTGCCTTATGACTTATGTCTTATGTCTTATGACAAAAATGGTTTTGATATGTTGGAAACGAAAGAATTCACAAAGGCTAGTCGCTCGCATTTGACTCACCCTGTATAGGTTATCCAAAACGTTCAATATCTTGGACACCCAGACCAGTGACATTCATTAACAGTTTTGCCTTTACTTATTTGATGCCATTTACTAAACTACTACTATTAATTATAGAATTAGATGATGAAATGCGAAAATTGAACCGCCTCAACTGCACACATTTTTTACAAATCGATGTTTGCCCACATTTTTGGCATGAGACCTTTTGTGAATCTGTGGTTTTCCTCCCAGAATCCCCCATTCCCACCCTTTGAAGTTACAGAGTCAGGGCTGTTCTGTAAAATTAAACTTACTAACAATATTTTTAATTTTTCCACACGGAAGAGATCTAAGTTATTTGCTTTAGGTGTTGGATATGTAGGACTTTGGTTTTTTCTGTTTTTCTTTGGTTCGTAACTTACTGTTAGTATTCCCTTCCATTTTCCTTTGGCATGGCTTAATGTGGTCGTCGTGTTCTTTTCCTGTAATAAATTAATTATGATGGTTTAATTGTTTGTAATTAAAAATACTTGCATTATAGGATCAGGAAAAGGTTGCATTGCAGCATAAATCCGCGCGAGAGGCGGAACAAGAACGGCAGTGGAAACATTTGCAAGCTTTGCGCCAACAACAAGCCCAACAGCAGCAACACGTGATACACGAGCAACGCGTCCAAGGTAAGTTTTTGGAAATTAGTTTTGGCATTTATCATTACTTCAGCTATAGCACGAGTCCAGAGGCAGATATCGGATCCCAGTCAACCCTTCGCTCCGGAAAGTCCGCAGGAGGCTAGTCCGGTGACGCCCCCACAAACCCCCCGCCCCCTCCTTAACATGGGTATAAACATAAAATCCCCAACTTTCGTTCATCCCTCACAAACGGTCGTACGACCAACAACACCATCTCAACCCCCAATAGAATTCGAGAGTGATCCCTACACCAAACCACCCTCCACCCCCAAACCACAACCACTACCACTACCACAACCACAGTTTCAACCCCGTCCTCAGACAGATCCGTACAGTCAACAACCGGGCACCCCCCGACCCTCTTTTCCTATTCAACGTCCGAATTTTCAGGGGGCGCGAGTCGAGGGCCCTGAAATCAACCGTCAGCTCAGAGATTTACTCCAAAGGCAACAGTTTAAAAAGCTGGACGAGCATTTATTGGCTGGGAAAGGGCAGCAAAGGGTGTGGCCTCCGAGCCAAGCCGAAGCTGCACCCGAAACGGAAACGAACACTAACTTACCGACAATGAACGATTCCACGTTTCGACATCCCCTGCCACCGGGGAATACCCGACCGAGACTGCCCCTACCCGTAGGTGCACACAAACCCGCCCTGTTGGGGTTGAGAATCCAACAGATTGACCCCAGAATGCAGGGAATCGACCCCAGGATTCGACCTTTGCTGCAGCAACAGCAGCAACAGAGGTTGTTGCAAGCGGGGGCCATAACGCAACAGCAACAGTTTGCCTCTGCGGGAACCGTCAGATTTGCAACCGGTGCAATTCGACCCGCCAGTGTAGAACAGTACGAACAGTTGTTGCAGAGACAACCGCAGACCGCTTTTCAAGCCAGAGGGGTGGATGCTCAAGTTGCACCAAGGTTACAGTCAGTCCCACAGATGCAAGTGCCTATCCAGAGAGCTGCGCAAGCGCCGATTATGCCGCAAGCCGGAAATGGGGAAAATAATGCGCCGAGTGCGGAACAGGAAATTCCGGATAACGTGACTGCCGAGCTGGAGAAGTTGGAGCAGGAAACTGGGACCATGGTCGAATTGCAGGGAGTTTCGGATATCCTGGGAGGCTTGGGGGAGGACGACGATGAGCTGCTTGGTAAGTAATTTTCTAGTAATCTGCTCACATTCATGCTCAAATGGGCGAAGTGAATGAAATGTAAGTAAATGCTTATGCTTGAATTGTGGGAGGGAGGTTTTAAAATGGTCGATACTTTTGCGGTTTTACTTACCTTTTTTTAAGGAAGAATGTAAAATTGTGGCTCAAGATTCCCTGTAATTTTGATTCTCACTACTATAAATCAAAGGTGCAGCCTAACTTGAAATTGGCCTCTTGGACCCCATTTGAACCATAACTCCTTGAGAAGCATTTTTTGAATTAGACTAAAATTGCAGTTTTCTGGAATTTGGACATTTTAATCTGGCTTTGTTTGGCTTCAGTGGGAGGCGTTGACTATGACCATACTCAATAAAGATGGCGGTTTCACGTCATCGCTAATATCGCGTATTTCTACGCTCAGCGGAGAAATTACTGGTATCGATCGAAAAATTCAAAAAAATCAAATCGCCAAAAATATGAAATCTTTACGTTTTAGGATACTGGGAATCCAAAAAAGTGTTTTTGAAAAAATGTGTGTGTGTCTGTAAACACGCTACAGCTCAAACTACTGGACCGATCTGGCTGAGATTTGGAACGGTAACATCTTATGGATTTCGGAGGAGCTGAAAATGATTTGGGCTAAATCAGCCCGCAGGAAGTGCCATTTTGACACATCAACTTTAAAAATTTAAATGCAAACCCCCATTTTTCGCGTTACCATGTGAATGCCCTCCGAAATCTGCTTCTAAAAATGTATTCACACTTCTGCCTGTTTGACCTAAAAATGGTGGCAAAAATTCCCTTTTTTAAATTTATTTTAGCAACAGACCATTTTTTACTATCGTATGTGATAGCTGTCGTATCGTCGGATGAAAAACCTTAGGGAAATTTTTTCGAAAATTGACATTTTAGGGGTAAAATGGCCCCTTTTTCAATTTTTCTTAGCAAAAGGGCATAATATTATCATAGAATTCCGTAGCTGTTGTTGATTGCCGAATCGAAAAATGTCATTTTTGGGGTGAAAAACATATTGCATATTTTGTCGCAACATGCGCACCTTTCTCCGTCTCGACTGGGGATGTCTTAGGCAGTCCATAGTCCATCTGATATTTCCTTTTATTTTTTTGCGTAGGTGGCTTTACAGTAATTTTAATTCATATATTCATATCGATTGGAGAATTTACTGAGGTTATGTTTGCGTTTTGTTCCTTTATGTTGTAATATTTTTGTAGAGTTGAAATTGCAAATAATGGAAAATGAAAAGAATTTTTAAAAAATCTTAGGGTTTCAGCTTTTTTATTTAAAAATGTCCACTTAAAAAATTTTAAATAATCCTTTTGTAAAGCAAAAAGTCAGTCAGAAGATCATAATGAACAGAATAAACTTGGTGTCAAAAAGGAACAACTTCATTTTCGCAGATGTTTACAACCACCCTCACGGAAAACGCAGCCGTCTGGACGTCTGTCAAGTGTTTTTTTTTAACATGTACCATCTTATTTACACGAAAAATTGACAGACAGACGTTAGCAAATGATATAATGGACCTCCATTTTTTTACAAATTTGGAGTCGTCTCAATTGAAAACGCAGCCACACCTGAGCATGATTCCTGAATTAATTTCTGGTTTATATTAACTAAAACTATAATAATTATCGTTATTATAGTGGAGCAAATCATAAATATATCAAAATTGTCGCTAGCCCGCTGTGTACTAGGAAATGGTTTATCTAACTTTAAATTACGATTATGTACTAAAATCTGATTGGTCTACTTAAATTCCTGTACTTTGAGAACTGGTGAAATATGTAATAAAATAATAAAAATACTAGAGATGGGCAGTCGTTTGCACCCACAAGTTATTTGCCCCCGTTATACAGGGTGTTCCAATGAAAAGTATCCACCCCAAATATTTCGTAAACCAAATAAAATATGAAAATTCACTCGGGACAGGTCGATTTTTATTTGAAGGGGGACACTTAAATCCATGCTTGGCGAAATTTCTAAACTCACCCCTTAGCCCCCAGCTACCCTCACTTCAAAATTTTAAATGGCAACCCCCACTTGTAATACATCATTTGAAAGCTAATTTCATTGCCAATCTAACGCTGTAACAATTTTTTATATTTGTTGAACTCTAGCGCGCTCTCTGGTCAAATTTTAAATTACATTAAAGCCCTTTGTGATACATCATTTGAAAGGGATTGAAATTATCTGTAAAGTAATGCAAGAATTTTTTGAATCTATCCATTCGTTTAAAAGTTACAGCCTAATCTTGAAGGATTCCTAGGCCCAGAACCAGCTCATGTCTTTCAATGTAAATTTTGAACGAGTGGGTGGATTTCAAAAATTCTTACATCGGTTTACAGAGAATTTTAAACCCTTTCAAATAATGTATCACAAAGGGCCCTAATGTAATTTGAAATTTGGCCATAGAGGGCGCTAGAGTTGAACAAATATCAAAAATTGTTGCAACGTTAGATTGGCAATGAAATTAGGTTTCAAATGATGTATCACAAGTGGGGGGTTGCCATTTAAAATTTTGAAGTGGGGGTAGGTGGGGGTTAGGGAGTGAGTTTTTAAATTTCGCCAAGCAAGTGTCCCCCTCCAAATAAAAATCGACCTGTCCGAGCGAATTTTCATATTTTATCGAGTATTTTATTTGGTTTACGAAATATTTGGGGTGGATACTTTTCATTGGAACATCCTGTATACACAATTACACATACAGTGAGGTTCAAAAGTTGTTTCCCCCTTTCGAACTCTATCGTGGAGGAGCACTTCGGAAAAAGCTCTGGGGCACATAACATTTATTTATTTAGTGCAGTCTGAGGGTGCTGTTAAATATTCTTTTTCACTTCCGGTTTAACCGGAAATAACCCTAAAATTGTTTTTTTTTAAATTGAAACCCACATTTTTCTCAACTAATTCGGAATCTACGAATTTTTCTAGGTTAAAAACACGTACCACCGGAGATTAAGTCACGGCCACCCTAGATTTTCAAAAACATCGAACAAATCGGTGAAATACATACATTTTTGAAAATTGCAAAAACACTTCAACCTTATTTTTTTGATGCGAATTCGATTGCTCGATTACATTTTTCTAATTTCTTTTTGTAAAAATCATCAATCGTAAAAAATCAGAGAATTTGAAAAATTTAAAACGAAGTAAAGAAGAAATTTAACTGCCGAGTTGAGTTTGTATCAAAAAAATAAGGTTGACGTGTTATTGCAATTTTCAAAAATCTTCGTTTTTCACCGATTTCTTCGATGTTTTTGAAAATCTGGGGTGGCCGTGACTTGACTACCGGTCAAGTGCGACACGTGTTTTCGACTTACAAAAATTCGTAGATTCCGAATTAGTTGAAAAAAATGTGGGTATCAATTTAAAAAACCGATTTCAGGGTCACTTCCGTCTAAACCGGAAGTGGAAAAAAGTATTTGACAGCACCCTCAGACTGCATGAAATTAATAAAGGTTATGTGCCCCAGAGTTTTTCCGAAGTGCCCCTCCACTATAGAGTTCGAAAGGGGGGAAGCAACTTTTGAACCTCACTGTATGTTCCGACCCAACGCTGCATTTAGATTTTAAATTTCGTGGGCAACAGTCTTCTGTTATTGGCGCACGCACCTGCAAATTTATCAAAAATGACGACTGCCGAGCGACTGCCTAACGTGACGGACGAAAAAAGGTCGTTCTAGGAGGAACACTATTTGCAGAAAGTCAAAATGACGACGAATAATATTGTAATTCGCCGTCACTTTGACTTTTTGTAAATAGCGCTCTTCCTAGAACAACCATTTTTCGTCCTCATTTGATAAATTTTGTATTTTCTCATATATTTCTTTATTTTTATTTAATTTAGGTAAAGTCATTAATTATTAAGCCACATCTGTACCTGTTATTTATTTATTATTACTCACTCATGTCAGTAGGAAATTTACGAAATGCGAGAACATACTTTTGTAGATATTCACATTGAACTCAAAATTCAAAATACGACAACGGGGGAATTTTTTCATCTGTGCGGAAGACTAAAGTTTCATTTCCATTAGGTATAGCAAACTCCATGTTGCAAAAATACAAAAAAAATGCACCGGGTGCAGAAGGTGCAAATCGAATGTTCCGGGTGCATAAACGTTTGCACCGGGTGGAATCCCATCTCTGGTAAATACCATCCATCTTTTTGCATAAGATATCCTAATTTACATACGACAACTTGAATGCATATTTACTGCAATTTGGTACAGTCGAGAAAGTAAGTCATGCACTCGGGTCTTGAGCGTTACGCACACAATTTGGGACACCACCATCGATAGTGGTGATTTCTATCTGATATTAGGACCGGCACCAGTTGGGGGTTGTGTTGGTACAGTCGGGGACTCTGAAAATGCCCACCCCACCTCGACAAATCACCTGGTCGACTGTATCGCTGCAATATGCTTAATATTTCCGACCTGTCAGACAAACATCATTCGAATTGAACAATGGAGTCGACCAAGTGAATCGTCGCGGTGGGGTGGGGATTTTCAAAGTCCCCGACTGTACGTCAAGGAACTTCGGACCGTGTGCAGATAAAGAGTTATCCGGCCAACAGATCAACAAAAAGTGCATTATTTAGTTTCTCGATTGTACACACCTTTGGTGTTTCAGTCTGGTCAACGAAAGTATTTGAGGTTTACAACAAATACCACGATGCATTTTAATTTTTCCAGCTGAAGTTGGAGCAGACTTCAACATACTGGAATATGCGGACACCGAGGCTCTTCCCGGCGAGAAAACTAACATTTTGGACCTCGAGCTGGAGGAAGATCCCATCAAAAACGACAGAAAAGCGAAGGCAGACGCTCCCAAATCAGGACAAAATCCCCAAGTGAACCCAGCCCAAATGATAAAAAAAGAAACAACTCAAACTCCAATGTCACAGCCACAGAATATGGGAAACATTCACCCACCCCCCTTGGCGATCAGCCAATCACAATCGACTCCACAAGTGGCCACTGGAACTGTTTCTCATTTGACTCCTCAACAAATCTACCAACAGATGCTCCATCAGGTTCAACAGGCTGCAGCTCATGGTAGGCCGATGCTTCCCGGATCAAAGTTGCAAACTCCGGATGGCATTATTGGTATTGTTACCCCTAACAATAACATCCAACTGCAAGTTCCTCAAAGCTACCACCAGAAATTATTATTAATGCAACAACGTGAGTACTTTTATGGAAACTTTTAGTATAGCAGATATTTAGCATTTCACTATTAGTTTGAGTAACATAACCTAACAAATGAGTAGAAAGTTGTAAATTTTGATTAGTATCATGAGAAATGCCTTACAAATTTACATCTAAAGGGGTGTAAAAAGATTTCGGACGTAAGCATTTCAGAAAATACAAGAAACGCAAGAAATTTTTCTTGGATAATCCAAAGCAAATGGAAAAAATATCATTTAACGGAATGCAAACGCAGTCCAAAACAATTTAGAACACTTTTTGATGTCTTCCTACCGCTTCTACCAGAAAGTTGTAAAATAGAGTGAAAATGACTAAAATACTAAAATAAAACAGAATTAAGAAGCGATAGAGAGTTTTGACGCCCTCTACCGGAAGAATGGTCAAATGAGCACAAGAAAAGCGAAGGCACTTTGCAGTGATCAACTCACTTTCAAGCCTGGGAGCTTCAAATGCCAGCCACATTTAAATACCTGAATCTTTGGAGCCACCATTCAAAAACTTCGGACCGGTTTCGGGTTTTATTTCACGTCAAAACTCTCTATCGTTTCTTAAACATCGCCGTCTTGTAAAAAAGACTTTGAAGCTGAATCTCTCGAGCCACCATTCAAATGCATCTCGCTGATGAGGGTCAAATAACCCGAAACCGGTCCGAAGTTTTTGAATGGTGGCTCGAAAGATTTGTTTAAATATAGAATTAATATTGACGGATTTTGTATCAGATTGCTCGGAAAGTGACAAAAGTGTCGTTGATAAGTGGTTACTTAAAAGCTAAATGTTTTTTAGCAATTTCCTGCTGATATAGTATAGCAGGATAATATCCTATATTATAGTATTCAATCTTATTTCCCACGCCAGTAGGCCATGGCAATCTGGTGATACGGTGGCAACAACATAGTTACATCAAAATATCCCTATTACACTTTGATTGACGTAAATTTCAGGTTAAGTTTTTTGTCAAAATGCAGGCCATTGTTGCCAGTTGAGTTATTTTTCTTTTCAAAAGGGGAAACCATCACCGAACTATTGCTAAATAAAATCAAACCAGAGTTGCTTCTTGGTGATTTTGCCCTCAATGGTGACTCCCTTTCCCTTTATACTCCAAGGTCTCTTTAGCATCCTCATATAGTTTATCAACTGTAAAAAACTCATTTCGCGAATGATATTTCCAAATAATTATCCGCTGCAACTCCAAAATTCCGAATTGCCGCGTTTTCCTCAACAGAAAGAAGTTTTCAAATCACCAGGACTGGTCGATGAAATAGCGTTAATAGTCCTTTCAGAAATCTACAAAGTTTGTTCTAGAGGGTGATAGAATGCATTTTACCTACCTTAAAAATCTACCAACATACAAACAATCTGTTTTCTTGATTGATTATTTTTGTTTAATCTTTGTAAGTGGTTGAAGCACCATTTTACTTTTAGTTTTTCTTCTTTAGTTATTACTTTTGTCATTTTAAATACCTTAATTACCTTTCGCCAACACAGCAATTTGCAACTGACATGACAATTTCAAAATTCTCGTTCAGTCACTTTGACAAATAATGCTGCCACTACAGGAAAAAAGTTTCATGGCCTACTGGCGTGGGAAATAAGATTGAATATACCGGGTGTATCATTTTCCGCGCCGTATAGGAGATTAACATGGGAAAACGAATTTTATTTTTTCCTTGCTCCAGGAACAGATTTAAATCAATGGTAGCTTATCCAGTGGATAGACCCGGCTGGCCGGTATCCTGAAAAAAAAGATTGCCTGCTAGTGCCCTTTGGTCACTTAGCAGGAATTTTTGAAAAATTGGATTTTAAAACGACGCGCGCATTACTTCGTGTACTTTCGGTGTCCTTCGAAGCTTGACGTAAATTGTCAGCCGGGGCCGAATCTGCGATTTTTGACCTAATTGTTGACATTAAGAAAGCCGTGGCTTGAAATTATTGTTTTAAATCTGGAGCAAATCGTTCTTTTTTACCTTCTTGCTGACGCAGAATTAGTGTACCTACCAGCGGCGACAAGCGGCAGCCGACAAGGGTTCGGTCAGACTTGGTTGACGACCTAACCTCAAAAATTTACTTGGTCAAGTAAATTACTTTGAATTGCAATAGGGCGCGGGCATCACTTATGCAACCACGCAACACAATCAGCTGCTTGGAGAACAAACATTACATTTGAATGCATGGAGTCAAGTAGGTTTTTACGCCTTTTTTAAGTTTTCCGACTATAAAGTGCTCTGTTTTCCTTAATTACAGAAACTGTTAGACGAGTTGATGTTATAGCAGCGTTTTTTTCGAATGGTTTTCTCGATTTTTAATAAATTACAAGATAGTGCAATTGGGTACTTACCCATTGAGACTGCTTTCCTTGAAAAGCAAACAAACAAACATACCAACATTTTACTCGGTTATTAGGTAATTGTGGCACATTGGTATCAAATGCCATCGAAGTAGATTAACACAATGGAAAAACGTCCCTTGTCTATTAAAAAGTTAGAGGAATGGACAAAGGCCATTAAGAGGGCTGACAAAATGTGGTTATAAAGAAAAATTAGGTACCTGACCAATAACGAGAAATTTGTTTATTGTTACGACATGTTACACAACCAATTTTCTTGACCTAGCCACACAAGAACTAATTATTACAATGTTATTACTTTCAAGACTTTTGTAGCTTCAAATCTGTCCATTGAATAAACACTTTCTTTAAAACCAACTATACGATGTCTATATAAGTCACTTTTGGAAATTTTGTTGGATCGATGGAGAATCCGTTGTCTTTTTTTACATAGGGGTGTCCGAAATTTATTACAGACTCTTTATCTAAATATTGGTATCTTGTATTTTCATCCCAAGTGACAAAATGTTCACTGAATTGTGTTTTTTTCCATTGTCCACCACACTTCACTAACAACAAATAGATTTCACTAGGTTTATTTACACTGCACAGCCGTTCCGAATAACTAAATATCTACAAAATCGCATTATAAAGAGACAAACCACTGTTTAAACACAATTTACACCGCAAAACTACGGAAAATTGGAGAAAAACGCATGTACTCCATGCACTTAAATGTGATGTTTGTTCTCCAAGCAGCTGATTGTGTTACAGGGTTGCCTAAGTGATGCCCGTGCCCTATTATGAGGTAAGCTCTTACTCGGTGTTAGCGTTTAATTAATCAATTATTCTACTTTAGGTGGCAATATTGTTAGTGGTAGTTCGAACAAGGATCAGAAGGCATTCTCGGGTTTGGCAATGACCTCCCATCGTAAACTGTCTTTATCTTTTACGTTACCTATTTGTGTTAAAAGGTTTTGTAAGTGAAGACACAAGTAGGAGTTACATGTTTTCGTGGAGAGAACATTTTGTATTCCCTTAATTAGTTGTAGATAGTTAGAAGATGTTTGGTAATGATTAAGAACCCTGTTTGGAAAAGCAGCTGCTGACAACATCGGTACTGGTAATTAAATTGGAACTTGAGACATCATGTTGTATTTACCTAATAAAATGCTTTTTGAACTTATTTCCAAATTTTTCAGTTCAAAAGAATCAAATTTTGTCCATTATTGGCTAAATTGTTATTGAATATTAATCACTAGCAGAGTGGCACTAAAGAATAGATTGTTAAAACTGAGTAATGGAAGAAGCCAAGAACGCGTTTAAAATTCTTTATTAATAATAGTTTTTTAAAACATCGACAGCTGGCACAATTTCATTTTTGTATCTTTACATCAATCCTGACTAAATTGTAGCAATATCACAAACCACCACTACTTTTAATAACACTCCGCCATGCAGTGCATAAAGAATTAAATAACAATTAGTAACTTTCCAGTATAATTCTTCTTGCTCAATTTTTCAATGGGAATGAGTAAACGGATGAATTTTTCCCCTGGTCCAGGGCAGTAAGATGGCATGGCATCCTGAAATAAATGTGATCACTGTTTATTTATTATGAGGGAGGTACCTATCCCTATCACAAAAAATATCCATTGTACCTACCTAATCAATTTAACTTGTTGGCAATCCACAATATCACAGTAAGGCTCATCCGAAGGGTTATTGGTAAATGGGTTGTTGGCCTGGGACAAGGGTTTTCTCTGGAATAAGCCGTTGTGTCCAACCAAAAGCTGTGTCAAAAGTCTTGTTGTCACCTGTCAATCCTGTCAATCTAATTTCCATTCAGTCGACATATGTTTTTTCGCGCTAACGTTACCAGTCAGCCTGGTCGCCTACTTGGTCATGTTTTTGTCTTTTGTATGTAGCATACATAAGAAAGAGCGCGACAACATTAGTGTTCACGTTACCAGGGGTCCAATTCTCGAATCGTACGAACTGTTTCGTATACGGAATCACTAAGGTACGCGGAATGTGATTGGCGGCTGCTTAGCAACATCGCATACGAAGCAGATTCGAACGATTCGAGAATTGGGCCCCTGGTCAACGTGGTCTGCGCAGTGACGCGTTGACGTTAGGCGCTTTCCTTTTACACATTTACCTGAGAAGCCTCAGTTAATCTCAGCAATTTGATTGGTTCATTTGTAATTGACCAATCAAATAGCTGAGTTTTCTCAGACAAATGTGTAGACGGAAAGCAGCTATTGTTGACACTGTGTAAGTACTACAACGCCAATTTACCCACCCAGCAGCACTACTTAACTGAACGCACCCCGCACGGTGTCAACAACCAGGCTGACTGGTAACCTTAGCGCGAAAAAACATACGTCGACAAAATTGAAATTAGATTGACAGGTGACAACAAGCCTTTTGATTTGACACAGCTTTTGGTTGGATTGTTGTGATTATGAAATTAACATCGACGAAACAACAACGGCTTATTCCAGAGAAAACCCTTGTCCCAGGCCAACAACCCATTTACCAATAACCCTTCGGATGAGCGGATAAATTAAATTGATTAGGTAGGTACAATGAATATTTTTTGTGATAGGGATAGGTACCTCCCTCATAATAAATAAACAGTGATCACATTTATTTCAGGATGCCATGCCATCTTACTGCCCTGGACCAGGGGAAAAATTCATCCGTTTACTCATTCCCATTGAAAAATTGAGCAAGAAGAATTATACTGGAAAGTTACTAATTGTTATTTAATTCTTTATGCACTGCATGGCGGAGTGTTATTAAAAGTAGTGGTGGTTTGTGATATTGCTACAATTTAGTCAGGATTGATGTGAAGATACAAAAATGGAATTGTGCCAGCTGTAGATGTTTTAAAAAACTATTATTAATAAAGAATTTTAAACGCGTTCTTGGCTTCTTCCATTACTCAGTTTTAACAATCTATTCTTTAGTGCCACTCTGCTAGTGATTAATATTCAATAACAATTTAGCCAATAATGGACAAAATTTGATTCTTTTGAACTGAAAAATTTGGAAATAAGTTCAAAAAGCATTTTATTAGGTAAATACAACATGATGTCTCAAGTTCCAATTTAATTACCAGTACCGATGTTGTCAGCAGCTGCTTTTCCAAACAGGGTTCTTAAACATTACCAAACAACTTCTAACTATCTACAACTAATTAAGGGAATACAAAATGTTCTCTACACGAATACATGTAACTCCTACTTGTGTCTTCACTTACAAAACCTTTTAACACAAATAGGTAACGTAAAAGATAAAGACAGTTTACGATGGGAGGTCATTGCCAAACCCGAGAATGCCTTCTGATCCTTGTTCGAACTACCACTAACAATATTGCCACCTAAAGTAGAATAATTGATTAATTAGGGGGTCATTCACGAAAGTTGCCATGCAACTTGTTATCGGCCCTGCAAATTGCAAGGGTCTTACAATCGCCTAACTACCAATCTGCAACCCAATTCACAAATCTTTTGCAAATTGTGGACACGTTATCGGGCCTTATCGAACCCGCAAATGTTCTTCCATGACAACAAAAAGTGGAAATGTCAATATTTGCAAATTTGATTGTCACCATCAGTGTCAAGTTACTAAAAATGGGTCACGGTGTGAAATGTGACGGCCAAAAACGAAAACGCAGCCAAAATTTTACTTCTACGGAGGTAGAAACACTCATTACGGAAGTGGAGGCCCGGAGACACATGATTTTTGGGGAACTAAAGGGACCTCATTTAACACAGGCAGTCAGGCACCGTGCATGGACAGTTCTGCCGTCCTAAGCCTAAAAGGCCTATCTAACACCGGAACCTTGTTTAGAATCTCTTAAACTACCATAACAAGAATTTTTGTTGACATCAAATCACTATCTTAGGGGGTCATTCACGAAGGGCGATAAGGTTCGATAACCAATTGCAATTTGCAAATTCGGATAAAGTAATTCACGAATAAATAACAGGATTGTTTCCATGGTAAGAAACTGTCAAAGGTATAAGAAACGATAAAGGTCATTCTCTAAACTTTGCAAGTGGTTTGCAAGCCCTCGATAAGAGGTTGTACTTTGCGGCAGGTACGGACTTGCCGCAAAAACTTGTTATCTGATAAAAAACAAAATTTTCTGTTAAAGAAATACGTAATACGTGTGTACTATCAAATATGGCGTTAAATCCAGCGGTTACAGCAGAAATTTTTGATTTTGACGATTTTATACACACACAAGACCCAATGCATATTGGCGCAATTAATTCGCAAATTTTGACTAAAATAGTGATTTGATGGCAACAAAAATTCTTGTTATGGTAGTTTAAGACATTCTAAACAAGGTTCCGGTGTTAACTCATTTTCCACCAAAATTGTAGATAGGCCTTTTAGGCGTAGGACGGCAGAACTGTCCATGCACGGTCCCTGACTGCCTGTGTTAAATGAGGTCCCTTTAGTTCCCCAAAAATCATGTGTCTCCGGGCCTCCACTTCCGTAATGAGTGTTTCTACCTCCGTAGAAGTAAAATTTTGGCTGCGTTTTCGTTTTTGGCCGTCACATTTCACACCGTGACCCATTTTTAGTAACTTGACACTGATGGTGACAATCAAATTTGCAAATATTGACATTTCCACTTTTTGTTGTCATGGAAAAACATTTGCGGGTTCGATAAGGCCCGATAACGTGTCCGCAATTTGCAAAAGTTTTGGGAATTGGGTTGCAGATTGGTAGTTAGGCGATTGTAAGACCCTTGCAATTTGCAGGGCCGATAACAAGTTGCATGGCAACTTTCGTGAATGACCCCCTTAGGCTGGATTGTATAAAGCATTTAATCCTGCCTTAAAGTTAATCCTTCAAAAATTCTATAGCAACAAATTGTTGACAACAATTGTTTCTATGGTATCGTAAGGGGCTTAGCGTTAAGTCCAGGATTAAATGTTTTATACAACCCACCCTTAGTCAAAATTCGCGAATTAATTGCGCCAAAATGCATTGGGTCTTAAAATATAAAATCGTCAGAATTCAAAATTTCTGCTGCAACCGCTGGATTTAACGCCATATTTGATAGTACACACGTATTACGTGTTTATTTAACAAAAAATATTGGTTTCTATCAAATAACAAGTTTTTGCGGCAAGTCCGTACCTACCGCAAAGTACAACCTCTTACCGAGGGCTTGCAAACCACTTGCAAAGTTTAGAGAATGACTTTTATCGTTTCTTACCTTTGATAGTTTCTTACCATGGAAACACTCCTGTTATTTATTCGTGAATTACTTTATCCGAATTTGCAAATTGCAATTGGTTATCGAACCTTATCGCCCTTCGTGAATGACCCCCTTAAACGCTAACACCGAGTAAGAGCTTACCTCATAATTGCAATTCAAAGTAATTTACTTGACCAAGTAAATTTTTGAGGTTAGGTCGTCAACCAAGTCTGACCGAACCCTTGTCGGCTGCCGCTTGTCGCCGCTGGTAGGTACACTAATTCTGCGTCAGCAAGAAGGTAAAAAAGAACGATTTGCTCCAGATTTAAAACAATAATTTCAAGCCACGGCTTTCTTAACGTCAACAATTAGGTCAAAAATCGCAGATTCGGCCCTGGCTGACAATTTACGTAAAGCTTCGAAGGACACCGAAAGTACACGAAGTAATGCGCGCGTCGTTTTAAAATCCAATTTTTCAAAAATTCCTGCTAAGTAACCAAAGGGCACTAGCAGGCAATCTTTTTTTTCAGGATACCGGCCAGCCGGGTCTATCCACTGGATAAGCTACCATTGATTTAAATCTGTTCCTGGAGCAAGGAAAAAATAAAATTCGTTTTCCCATGTTAATCTCCTATACGGCGCGAAAAATGATACACCCGGTATAATATATCTTGCTATATATCACCGGAAAATAAATTGCACTAACAAATTTTGAAATGTTTAATTGAATTTTTAGTGCAAAACCAGAAGCTCCAGATGAGGGTGGGTCAAGCAGTTCCAAGGATGATGACCGCCCCCCCAAATCAACAAGGGATGCATCCCAATGCGGTGGGGATAAATCCCGCCCCCCGAATGGGGTTACCAGCACCTCCTCCGCCCCCGCCGCCATATCAAAAGCCGCCGCCTCCTTATCCGGGCTCGGCTACGCCTCAACAACAGCCACAGGTAGTTGAGATTATGTTTTTAATTTTTGCATGACTTCAGTTGTTCAGTTTTGGATGTTTTTAAAGTGTTGAGTTCACAAACACGCTTGAAGTTTGATATCATTTCTTATTGTCAAAAAAAATTCAAACTTTTCCGTGTTCACAATAATAATGAGTACTTTCATGGCTCTATGACTCGGAAAGTATTGTCCTGGACATTTTTTCTCTGGACCTTTTTTGTAGGCAATTCGCGATTCTAGCTAAGGAGAACGCCCTCTGGTGTCTGACGTCACACATGGGGAATTGTGGGAACCCAACCAATGAAGAGCGTCATTTTTGGTTATATTTGATTGGACGCTTTCAACAAAATATTCCTATGTGTGACGTCACAAAGTTAATTTGAATCGCGAATTTATAGACATAAGACGAAATAAATATTTAATAATAAGAGCGATTTGCCTTTTCGTTGATTTTCAACAATAATCCAAAATAATGATTCATAATTAATCATAAATTACGGTTTAGTAGTACTAACTTTGGTTGAGGTATGGTGTTGTTGCTTGCATGTGTGTGGTAGATGGGATTGAGAATGGGGCCTGTTCATCTTCCACCGGGACACATGCATCCTATGCAGCTGCAGGGTAAACCTTTGCATCCACATTTGCAACGAAGACCCTTGCTGTTGGAGGTGAGATTTAATTCCCTATCCGAGTTCATCACACTTTTCACAATCATTCCATTTTAAAACCGGAAATTAGTTCGTTTAAAAAAAAACTTCAATATTAATTAATAATTTTCATCTTTTGTGCACCCTAGATTTCACCGTAACATAAAATTCACATTGTACGGTGGGCAAGTAGTCGACTTAGGTTTGTTGCTCACTGTACAAGTAACCATTTCATCTAGACAGCGGGCTAACGACAATTTTGATAATATGATTTGCTCCACCATAATAACGATCATTTGCTCCCGTCTGTCTGTCAATTTTTCGTGTAAATAAGACGGCACATGTTACAAAAAAACAGTTGACAGACGTTCAGACCCCTGCATTTTCGGTCACCAACCATTGTTTTCATCTTTAAGGGTGGGGTTGTAAACATGTGCGAAAATGAAGCTGTTTTCTCACTCTGCATTTTTTTCAACACAAGTAATGGTGGGTTTATGCTCACTTAACACCTAACATTTAACATTTATGATTTACCATTTAAGATTTAAACAAAATCAATGACGTTTATGTTGAAAATTGAAATGCTAAATGTAACCAATCACCTCCTTTTGACATCACATGTAAATGACGCTTGACGGATATCACCAATTTCACGCAAGCGCACCTGTCATTACACCTAAAATTTAAGATTTTAGATTTAAGAAAGTTCAAGTTAACGATCTTTCAAGGTCATCCCGTAAATGTTAAATACTCTAAATCTTAAATGTTAAGTCTTAAATTATGCGTAAACTTGCAATGAGTACTTCTATGTACTAACCTCACTTTTAAGTACGTAAATCTTAAGTGGTAAATGTTGAATGTCAAATGTTAGGTGAGCATAAACCGACCATAACACTTTTATAGTAGTCTAGAAAACAAATGATTTCAAAAGGAATTTCAAACTCAAGTTTTATGCACACAAAACGCAATTTCCCACCCTATAGCATCCCCCATTTACAAATATTGCCACGAATATTCGGCACTAAGCAGGAAATGTGTCATTAGCGGCTGTAAATACCTACCTAAATGATTAATTTCGTTTTCCCCAATATTTATATTACTTTGTAGTTGCTGTTTGTAATTGTTGACAACATTTCTAGTTTGAAATGGATGGAATATTTGGATTTCCCTCAAACTTATAGGATGAAGTTAGCCGCGAACACACCGACATCTGTTGGTATGCATAGTAACTGCTTAAACAGCATTTACTTGTGTGACAAATCAGTTATGGAACAATATCTTTCAGAAACACTTTCATATTTTATCGGCTCAATAACTTTATCTATCCGTTATCCAATAAGAGAACCTTCCAGAAACCGGACATAAGTCATTTTGCTCCTCTTTGAGTCCAAGTTTATTCTGTTCATCATGATCTTCTGAACACAAAATTACCAAGAGACAGATGTATTAGTGACTGATTTTTTGAACATTAGCCCGATAGGCAGACGGGGAGCAAATAGTATAATAGTTCCACTTTTTTTACATTTTTGAAATGTTGGGCAATTGATAATGCAGGCGTAAAATAAAGACAGACGTGGTGTTTATCCTTTCTTAAGACCTACTAAATAAACTAATTATCGACTTCTAGAGGAGACAATCATATAATATACTTCCATTTGTCATTTTCAGCGAGAAAAATGCAAATTATTTTTTATCGCAGCGCTGACGACGTCTGTCTCTGGTGTTTTCATGGATGATATACCCTAATAAACACGTTGAAACAAAAGACAGACGGGTGCAAATGATATAATGGACCTCCATTCTTTAACAAGTTTGAAGGGCTGCCAATTGACAACGCAGCCATGAAGGGTTGGTCTTCCACAGGAGCAAATCATAAAAAAATTGTCTCTAGCCCGCTGACTAATCCCATATTTTGCAAAATTTGTAACAAGGACAAGAACTATCTTCTTTCGAGGTTTGCTTGGATGTCACTTGCACAGCTTTTTTACAAATTTTGTAAATACCACAGTAGAATATATTATTTATATTTTTAGCTTAGGATTACTTTAAAATAAAATTCTGACCTGGGTTCTCCTCATTCTCAAACCTGAATTTTCTTGCATGACCTTTGGGCTGTCACTTTCCGTTTTTACCGGAATAATTTTTTTTATTTTCGATCAGGAACAACCCCTACTCTTGGAAGATTTATTAGAGCAAGAAAAACGCGAACAGGAGAAACAAAATCAAACCCAAACGTCGGCCAACACGCAACCGGAGCTAACTTCACCCACTACTTCAAACGTCGAATCAGAATCGCCGGCGTTGCTTAGCGATCACGATTTTGAAAGACTCAAAGCCGATGTTTTTAGTAGTGGTTCCGTGGCGATTAACCCAAATGCTAGACAAGGACAAGGTAGGATTTGATTGGTTTTTACCTCGGGATTGAGGTTTTTTTTATTTATAGTTCCGCCTGCTATGGTTCAAGGGAATTGGGCTCAGACTCAAAATAGACCCATTCCCACCCCTACACCACAACCCACAATTGAAATTAAAGTGCAAACTTTCACCGCTAATTTATTACCACCCCCTCCTTTGCCGCCTGAGAATATCGCGACAGAGCAGGACAAGCAAAAACAGATAGTATACGAACAGTGGTTGGCACACCAAAATAACGTTCTGGCGGAGCAGTTGAAATATTACGATACTGAAGTGCAAAAATTGAGGAAAATCAGAAAATCGCTGAATAGCAAACAGAGACAATTGAGAAAATCCGGAGGTCAGTTGACTGACGCAGATGCTACCGAATTGCAACGGATATCAAGTGAGCAGTCGGTTTTGCAGAAGCATCTGGAATCGAGCCGTAAGCTGAGTCGTCAGCATAACCTTCTGATACAGGTAAGTGTTTTAAACTTATAGGCACTGCTCTTTTATTAGATCCAGCACTGCGAGCCAGTCGAATTTCTGCATTGCATTAAAATTGAAATTATGATCAAAATGCTTTGACTTTGATCCTCCTAAAAATCTCCTAAAAATGACAACGAAATCCTAAATTTCCTAAAATAAGGGAGCTTGAAGAATTTTGTGTTAAATTTGGGGCGGAAATTTATCCCTGGGGTGTTTTTACGGCTAGCTTGACTGATTCTGATAATCAAACCACACGAAACATATTGCCAAACGTTAATTCCACGACTCCGGAGGAGGAGTGGAATTATATGGCAACATGTTGAGTGTGATTCTCATTAATCATGATTCCACGAGTCGTATTCGTTAGATTATACAAATATTATAGCAACAATAAAGAATGTCAAATACAGTTAAACTAACAAGGACTAACTTCATAGGGACGTATTATATTATGAGTGGTATAATTACACAACCCCCGCGTTAAAATGTCGGAACTTTATTTTATAGAACTAATAAAACATGATTTTTTTGTTACTATACCGGGTGATTCAGTTAAAGGATAATGTTATACAGCGTGTCATTTGAAGAAAAAAAAGTTGATTATCGTAAATTCATACACGCTGGTATCAATTCATTGCCCATCGAATGAAAATATTTTCAGCTATGACGCATTTCCATTATACCGGAAGTGGCCGCCATCTTTGTTTTGAGTCTAGATTCGGATTGGCCTCTTAATTTTGAGTTTATTGCACCCCCACTTTGTCTACCTAACTGTCATAGTTTTTGACATTAGTCAAAATTTCTGTAAAAAAATCTGGCGATAGAAAAATTTGAATCTTCCAGACGGTTGAAGATTAAGGAACCAAACTTTAATGGTACTCGTTCTTGTTGACATAACAGTATGGCGGAAATTATTTTTTTTTAAATGGTGGTGTAACGAAATTGCCCACAACTCAATTTTTTCAAATGCGAGTAGCATAATTTTATGGATTCAGAAGATGCAAAATTAGATTCTCTTTGGGCTAGTATTAGCATTCTCTATACCTATTTTCAGTATTTTTGAAATAAATGTATTTGTGCGAATTAAAAAAAAATTGGTCACGGCAAACTTTGGATCAAAACCAGTTCATTCTATACCTTAAAAATTTTTAAAAGCGAATTCTCAAAAATTTTTGTTTCTAAAATATTGAAAATGGGTATAGGAATTGCTAATACAAGCCTAAAGAGAATTTAATTTTGCATCTTTTGGATTCATTTTTAAAAATTTCTTTCCGTCATATTTTTATGTCAACAAGAACGACTGAGCAATCACCGGAAAGCTCAAACTTTGTACTTTCAATACACCAAGATTGGTTCCTTAATCTTCAAGCGTCTGGAAGATACAAATTTTTCTATTGCCGGCCCAAAATCCATTTTTTTTTACAAAATTTTGACATGTCAAAAACTATGACAGTTAGATAGCAAAGTGGGGGTGCAATAAATTCACAATTAAGAGGCCAATCCGAATAATATAGACACAAAACATAGGCCTTCCATTTAAAATAACAAAGATGGTGGCCATTACCGGTACAACCGGAAGTGCGACAGAGCTGAAAATATTTTCATTCGATGGGCAATAAATTGAAACCCCCGCGTGTGAATTTTCGTTTAGCTGCTCAAAATTATTCTCTAAATATCGCTAACTGACACTTTAAAAGAAACACCCTGTAGAATAATACACGGTGTTCCTAAACCTCGTGCAAATATTTCTGGGTGTGATTGCCCAGTTGATTTTAAGTCAAAAAGTTCCTATGGACAACAAAATATGTGGAAATGCTTCCTAAGGGAGCTTCAAATTATTCGAAAAGTATAAATAGTACGATTTTGATATTTGGACATTGGTCACGATTGGGTTAATGTCAAAATGGGGTTTCCCTTGAATTTCTTTCAAATTTTTCCTAATATCAGAGGCATGTATACATTCTTGGAGAAGGCCTACGAATTTTTTGCAGTTGCGGTCATTTCGCAGACTAAATACTGACAAAAACATAATCTTTAGTGTAATCTTCATAAAAAGGAGAAAGGTGCTCTTGTTGAATGAGAATGTCACTAGGACCCACCGTCTTCCAATAAAATGATTCATTGGCCCAGAACGCGAAAATTAGTAAAGTAATTAATAATATATTTCATTATCATTTCAAAAACTAAGCTTTTTCCGTGCGCGCATGAGAAGTTTCCCGAGGCAAAGCAGAACACGGGAAAAATGCAATGACGTGTAGTGAACGACTGTTTTCACTATACCTTATTAGACAAAAGAATTTCCAAATATACGTCAAAATTACACAAACTACAGCGCACGGGAAAATTTTTTCCGTGTTTGCGAATCAAAATCTTATCCAGACGAGGAGTTAACCTAAAAATTGCAGGAATGAGACTACGGTTTTGTTACTATTCAGGGTGGGAAATGCCCGCAACTGCAAAAGAAACTGTGCTTCTAATTTGATGAAAAATCTGAAGGAGAATTTTTGAGAACGCCTTTGAAAGGGGGCAGCTCACTTATTAAGCATTTCTAGACATTTTTTATACTTTTTGACTGAAAATCAAGCGAGCAATACCTTGAAATCTGTATACCGAAATAAGAGAAAACTTTCTTCTGAGTCTACAAACCCATCAATTCGACTGGCTTGGCTCAATTTAAGACGTCATCACAGTAGTTCACCTAGATGTGTGTTATGCAAAAGTAGCAGCTGTCTATAAAAAATATTTTCAAATAATTTTGTATTACTCCTATTGGTCTATATGAAGGAATACCGGAACAAACAACAAGCCAAACAAGGTCCAGCACCCGGCCAATCGCCGTTACTCCTCCAGCAGAATTCGTCCCCCCTCGGTCCGCCATCTTCGTCCCCGATCCATCACTCGAGCATGTCGCAATCGCCGATGATGTCACCCAGTGCCTCACCCCTAACGCAACACAATTCCCCAATGCACAGTCCCGGTCCCCTGATATCCCACTCTCCCGGTTCGGTCCAGGGCGTCCTGCAAAGTCCCGGTAGTATTAATAACATGTCCCCCTTGCAACCCTCTCGAATCGGGACTCCTCTTTCCCAGAGCGAGGGTAGTCCTGGAAATGCGGCCTCCCCCGGCCAAGTGTGTCTACCCCCACCCGCACCGAGAATGACGTCACCGCAGCACAAGAGAGTCGTGACGAGTCCCGTGGGATATTCGGGAGACGTTAGACCCGGAACGCCTCAAATGCGGTTCGTGAGGACACCCGACCATTCACGAGTGGCGAGACTCCCCTCTCCCATGTCTGGATTTCCTCAGAAACCTGGAACACCCTCGCCGCTTGGGAGTCCCCCAGCACAGCAGATCATGCAGAAACATCTGACGATCGACGGGCAAGACATTAATATTTTGAATTCGCCAAGAACTGCCGCCTTGATTCAACAACGAAATTTGATTAGGCAACACTTGGCACAGCAACAGCACAATCAGCAAGGTATTTTGCAACCGCAGCCTTTGACTCCTCAGCAACATCAAATGATGGTGCAGCAACAGCAGCAATTGGCCAAACAGCAACAATTGGCGCAAATTCAAGCGCAAATCCAAGCGCAGAGGTTGAATCAACAGCAGCAACAGGCGAATCCTCCTTCTCCAATGCCGCCGAAAAGTCCTCTGGTGCAGCAGATGATGTCGCCACATTCGATGCCCGCCTCGCCGATGCCTCCCAAAAGCCCTATGACGCAGTATGGCAACAACCAACAGGGTCCTCCCAGTTCTCCCGTTACCAGAAACTTCCACCAACCCCCGAACAGCCCCATGGGGCACCAGTATCAACCCCCAAGCTCCCCAATGCCACGAAGCCCAATGATCGGACAAATCCAATCTCCGTTATCCATGAGAAGACCACCGAGCAGCCCTGCAAGTGTCGAACCCCAACCAGTGAGAACTCCATTTTCCATGCACGACAATGACACAGGAGGCGGGGGCAACCCTTACAACAATCCAATACCAGCCCCCCCAGGCTTTGGACGTTACGGTTATTTCAAACTGGGTTTGAGGGGTGGATCTCCCATGTGGGGTTTTGGGAGAGGAGCCAAGAGAATCCCCACTCCTCCCGTTACGAACAAAGACGACAAAAACGAGACTCCTGTGAAGCCAAAGAAAGAGTCGCATCTTAGCAAAGTTTCCATCCTTAAAAGAAAATCACCTGCCAAAACCAACCTACAGTCTTTCGCTGTGAGCAAAGTCGGGAGTTTGGTGTCTACGGACTACAACGAGTTCGATGACAGTTCTTGCACCCCTCCTGTGACACCACCCCCAAGCACCAGTAGATTGGTGCAAAAAACGGGAAAGAAGATTCCCGAAGAAACTCGAGTTCACAGCCCCGAGGAGAAGGAAATCATGGATTATGACGACGATAATAACACGGTTGTCTCGGGGGAGGTTTCTCTGAGCTCGACAGCTCAACAAAACGACGGGGATGATATAGCAGTCATGGAGACTTTTTCCCAGAATGATTTGGGGGAACCAATGTCGAGTCCTCTGGAATCCGATCAAATCCCAGACGAGTACGTGTTATTCCCCGGGAATATGGTGGTCGACATTTCGGGCGAAGCGCAATATTCCGACAAGGAAGAAGAGGGGGAAGAAGAATACACTAGTGGCAACATGCACGTGGTGATTCGAAGCCCGACCACCAGCGACGACGAGCTTATAATGCAGAATAAAACTGGCAAGAAATTTATGAGTCGGCAAGACGAAGAAAGCAACTTTGAAGAGTCGGAAATAGTGATCATCGATCCTTCCGTTAAATCACCGGAGGAACAGATTTCGACCAAGGAAGATTTCGAGGAACTCATAGACGAGGATTCGAAAAAAGACAACGTTATCAAAACGACGGATGTGATCCACACGAAACACATCAACGAGATCCACAAGTACGCTGCGTTTTTCTCCCCCAAAACTGAAGCTAGTACATCAGTCGCTAACTTTATAGCGAATTCCAAGAAGATATCGCTGATCACCACTCCGGTTGTACACACAAAAAGCGAAATCTTAAAAAATCCGGATGCTAAAGTCGTCAGTGTTAGTTCAGGCTCAAAGGTGACGAACATAATTTTGCATAGTGGAATGCGCACGAATGTTTTAAGCGTTCCAAAACTAGTGACGACCGGATCTTCAGCTATCACTATAGTGAGCGCCAGTTCTTCCCCGATAACTTCGATGCTCCCATCGAGTTTTACTGTACCAGTAATCAGCGCTAGTGCAGTCAGACAATTGCCTAATGTTAAAGTCATCGACAAGCCTTCGTCGTCAATTTCACTGACGACTCACGAGAATTTACCAAAGAAAATCTTCGAAAACGAACCACCAGAAACTAAAATACCTGAAGTTGCTAAACCCACCAGTGAGGAAGTTAAATCAGATTCGGAGAAGATAGACACGTCGAGTGTAAAAAATCAAATAATTTCGCAAACTTCCGCGCCTGTGATCATTCACAACACGCCCGAGCTGAAAATGACGGCTCAAGTGATCCAGGAGACTCAGTCGGGTATGCAGATCACTGCGAGGACGGAAAGTAGTGATGGTTTCGAGGCCACTGACGACACTAAATCCGTTGTGATTTCAATACCATCGCCGACACCGTCTCAAGAACAAATGCTGGATAATATAGCTTTGCAAGCACTGGAAAACAGGCGAAGGGATGGTAACGGTATTCCTGGTGAGTTTGAGTCGTTCGAGGATGTTCTGGATATGATTGAAAATATTACCGGAGAACCACCGACGGTGATTGAGGGTGGTAATGAGAAACACGAACAGAAAGTTGAGGAGAAAGCGAAGAATGTCGAAAACAACCCCCCCAAAACACCGGCGGTACCACAGTTATCGCCGCTATCACAACCCACAGATTTAACAACTAATATGGCTAATGCTTCGCAGCAGTTAAGATCTCTTTTGTCATCGCTGCATACTGGTACTATTACTTCAACTAGTAACGTGGAAACGGTGGTTAAATCAGTAACAAACGTGACTTTAGCTGCTCCCCCAATAGTTACTTCGAGGGTTGTGCAGCAGCCTATATCGAATTCTGTAATTCTAGGGAGTAAAAAAACTGTGGTTACAGTTGCTAAACCAAACCAGAGTCTAAGTTTTTTGACTTCGCGAAGTACAAGTGAAATACAGTTAATGCCTGAACATCCGATGTTGCCTAGAGTTTCATCTATTGGTACTAGTGCTAATGATAATACTAGAAAAGCAACTTATTCGTTAACAGAAATGTTGCAATCTCATCCTGCAGCGACTTCAACAACAAAAATTTCAGTGGACACCATTACAGCTGCCAGTCTCTTAGGTTCTGCAGTTGGTTTATCGAGAAGCGGCTTTAGTACCTCGCTAGTACAAGCTCAACCTCACGTTGTAGTTTCTCCTCAAATAAGTAACGTGCAAACTTCAACTGCAACTTTTAAACCAGTTACGTCAAATCTACTACACACTCACTTAACTAAAGTAATCAGGAGTAAATCCGTTGAAGAGTTGAAAGAAATCAAACCCGAAGAAATAAAAATTGAAAATATAGAAATTGCGAATGAAACTAAACCCGATGTTGCAATCAAACAGGAACCAACCGGATGTAAATTATCGATTATCTCGACAATTCCTTCAAGTCGAGAAGATTCACAGAATGTTTTGCTGAAAAAATTGCTGCAAAACACTGCTTGTGCTAGTACTCAAACTCCACAGCCTGTGACTAGTGCTGCCCCTATAACTGTAGCATCACCGATGCAATTCAATTCGTCAAATTTAGAGAATCAGTTGAAGGCGAGTACGCCAACGTTAACGTCGATTTTGCCACCAGTGGCTAAAGAGACGCCAGTTGTAGCTCAAGCTAAACCACCTGTGCCTCAAAGAACGCCAGTTATGACTCGAGAGACGTCTTTTGTTTCAAACCCGTCAGTTCAACAATCAGCTACTCAACAGCTGCACATTGATATAAAAAAATGTATGCCTCCGAGTCGTACTCCGAGTAGAGATGAGTTGTTGTCACCCCCCACCCCTAGATCATCTTGTAGTCAAGACTCAAGCCTTCAAACCCCACCTCTGATCATCAAAAAAGAGCCAGGGGGGTCAACTCAGCAGATGATGCAAGAAGTCAAAAAGGAGTTCATCGACGAAAACTCCCAGCATTCCGAAGTTTCTGATATTAGCAGCTGTAACGTGCAAATGAAAGAGGAAATCGACAGCTTGGACGCAACTGAGAAAATGTTGCAGGATAAAGAGATGATCAAAAAAATGAAGAGGAGGATGTACCAGCAAAAAAGAAGGCAAAACCAGATCAACAAAGACGTTGGAGGGCAACCTAAAAAGAGGCCGAGGAAGAGTTCTCGGGTTGACGAAGACTACGACACGTACATTGACGGCGTTATGGCGCAGCTGAGAAACTTACCACCAATGGTAGTGTCAGAACCAATTCTCAATCGCAATTTTAATATTTTACCGGTTTTTGGGGGTGACTTTGCGAAATTATCTGCCAGTGATTACGATACTCGTTACGGAGAGTTGAGGGGTGATTATGGAAACGCGGTTGTGCCAGGCTACTCCAATTTTTACAATACTCAGCCTTATGGAGATTTAGAGCCTTTACCTGAAAAACCTCCGACTTCCACGCAGCGAGGCTTTTACGATAACGAATTTGCGTTGATCAAATTCGACAGCGACGAAGATAAAAGATTCGACGTGTTTTGTAGGGAGGATACTCCCGATTCTGTCATTAGTAGTTCCTCTCCTGAATGTCCTGTTCTTGATCCTCCTCACAAATTCCTCGGTTTAAGATTGATCGACGAAGATGAAGACGAGGAGGAGGAGATGGATGTTTCGAGAATGAGGCTGTCACCGGTTGTACCTATCGTGACTCCCATACCCATCAGGTTGAAGGACACTGGAGGACAGTATCTGAAGGACTATACAGATGTAAGTGCCGTTTTTTATGAAATTATTGTTCTGATTGAAAGATCTTTTAAAATGAGCTCTGACGTGTTTTTGCATTTTCGAATATAACCAGTCCTAAGGCCATAAAATGATTTTTTTAGTTTGATGACGTATGAGCTACGTTCTCATGAAAAGTACGAGCCAACCTGTCCATTTCATTCCTGTTTAATTTCGTTAATGTCAAATCTAATTGTCTAATGAAAACAAGTGACAGATCTGTCATCTATTTGTCATCTGTGTCCTTTACCAAGAAACTGTATAGGAAGGTGAGATCGCTGGCACAATCGAATTTGATTGTTTTTCGAATTATACCAATAACAAGGAAATTTGTGACATACCGTAATGGCCTATTCAATTTCGAAATGTGTACAGAGTGATTCAACTGTTTATTTAAGCAAAAAATATGACAGTATGACAGTTTGTAAATTGCGTTGAAGGCTTTCTAAACTGACGTCACTATTATTATTATTTTATTAGTGCTCCGAGGGTGCCCCAAGTGACTTGATTAAATTGTTTACGTGAGGTTTTTTGTGTCGGTTTGCAAACGAGATTTCATTTTCATCAAATTCAGTCATTAATAATATTTCTAGTTTTTAGCGCTGAGAGGAATTTTGATGTAACTGAAATCCCGTTTACAAATTAACAGAAAAAACCTGACTCACACAACCATCGCGTTCGTTAGAAATCATCGGTTCTTATGTCGAAGAGCGATTAACTTCTTATATGTACAGTCTAGAAAAGGGCAAATGCCCATCCACGAATGTGGGGGCTAACTACTCTTATTTCAAACTACCCCCGCATCAATATTTTATTAACTTTATCAAGTTTTCGTTACAATTTAATAACACGACGGACGTAGCTACTGAAATAAATGTCGAAATAAACATCATCATTAGGTAATCGAGTCATTAATCGTCAGTTTTTCAGGAGAAACATGTGTTTCCAATAAAAGTCACAATTAAAGGAAGGTTTTCCTCTGCAACTGAAACTGTTCATCAAATATGGTTTTTATAGAAGCTTAGTGATATCATTCTCGTCATATTTTCGAATAAATATTAGTTTTTAGTTTTTATATTATGTTATGATTGAGTTACATTCCTGCCCCTACTATTGGTAGGCATCAAAAATTATTGTTTAATCTTACATCGTTTATAAATTTGTAAGAAAATAATTACAGTGCGAATGGAAACGTGGAACTACGCTTTTTCTGAATTAAAAACATGTTTTATAAGCCCGGAAGTCGTCGGCCATTCCAGATTTTCAAAAACATCGAAGAACTGGGTAAAAAATTGAGATTTTTAGGTACATATTTTCGAAATCTTTACAAATCGTGAAGTACCCATGAAAAAATTTGATAAAAACAAACGGAATCAGAAAATGAAATGGGACAGGTTTAATTTGCTGACGTGCTTCTGTACTGCGTTTTTCGAAAAGCTTGATTATTTACCGATTTCTTCCATGTTTTTGAAAATCTAAGGTGGCTGTGACGTGGACTTCCGGGCAAGTATAAAACATGTTTCAAAAAATGTTTAAATAATCGTAGTTGCCAAAACCGTTGAGAAAAACGTATGTTTTCTTAAAAAAAAAACTAAATTAGGACCATTTCCGGTTAAACCAGAAGTGGAAAACAAATCTGATTTAAGCATCAGATCCGCATTAAAAAGATTAAATCGACCTGTCCGAAGATTTTAGCAGCAGATGACCCGAGAATTTCTTATTTGACATATTCCACAGCCAACTTTGCATTGCATCCGCTCTGTTCGCCTATTAAACCTCAATATCAGATTTTGGGTCAGAGAAAAGAAAACCATCATTATGAAAAAACCCTTAAAAATTATTTTAATTTTAAGTTGTTAGCAAAATTTACTATATTCTGTCCGTCCTGCAGGCGACCGGCCCGCTTCACAATGGGGAATGATGGGAAAACTTCTCTAGGCGTTTTTTCGCCAGCAGGATTTTCTGATAAATGTCAAATTCAAATATGCTAAATCTGATTGGCTTGCTTAACGCGGGAACTTTAAATTGAAATTAAGCGGGTAATTTAAAGTAATCCTTGGGGCTCATAAAATTCAAAGTAAATCTTCTTTCAGTTTAAACGATTTGGGGTTTTGAATAAATACAAAATAGTCAGCTGACAAATAAAACGATTTATTACTTTCTACATTATCGAAAAACAAAGAAATCAGCACATAAATAAAGAAAAAGTAATATAATTGTGATTCAATTCTTCGTCCATCGTAATCTAAAATTGTCTGTGTATCATTGAAGTTTCCCGTCCCATTCCCTGATACACAGACAATTTTAGTAATATAATTGTGCATTTACAAATCAGGACACTCAAAATGGCAATTAGCCATAAAATGGATTATTTCCTAACATTTATAAAGAATCCTATACGACATCGGCCCAGGAAAAAATTTAAATCAAACACTGAATAGTGATTTTTCGTAGGAAGGTGTATGAAAATGTCCTTAGGTGATTAAACACCGAAATATAAAAATGCTTACATGACGTTACATTTTTAATGGGCCCTGATCAAGTTTTGGACCAGAAAGTGCCATTTTTGATGAATTTTTATCTCCGAGGGGTTTCTAACATTTCCAGGACATTCGGACATTTTCCCTCACTTCTTCCTGACATTTCCGAGGGCATTTTCGATATTTCCTTATGATGCACTATCCTTCGCAACAGATATTTTTCATGTTCTTCCAATACAATCTGCTGATCCCTTCGCCCTACTTTGGGCTGTGATAGAGTATTTGTACTACGCTCTTCCTTTAATAAAGCTTTAATTGTTGTTGAACATCGGCCTGAAAGATAACGTGTGGTACCGTTATCATGAAAGAGGAATGTGTTTGACCTTACCTGTAAACTCAGCGGTTTTATCCAGAAGCTGCAGTGGACTGGTGTAGGAGCAAAGGGTACCCAATCATACTAGGATGTGACGCGAACGCTCACCACATTGTGTGGGGAAGCAGCGACATCAACACTAGGGGAACGGCACTTTTAGAGTACATTACCGCCACGGGGCTGGACATCACTAATCGAGGTTCAGAACCGACCTTCGTGACGAGCGTGCGAAGAGAAGTAATCGACATCACGCTCTGCTCGGCTTTCTGGGCGGAGCACATCAAGGAATGGCGAGTATCGAGTGATCCGTCCTTATCGGACCACCGGTATATCGAGTTCAAAATCGCTGTGGGCAGCCAAAGCGGAACCAGATCCTATAGGAACCCGAGGGCAACAGATTGGGACTCTTATCGAAGGGACCTTTCCGCAAAGTTATCGGGGAACAGGACCAGACCCAGGGATAGAAGGCAGCTGGACCTTGAAGTTGAAAGGCTTCAACGGAACGTGCTCTCTTCATTCGAAGACCATTGCCCTCTAAGAACTGTCAAAGAGGGCCACAAGACACCTTGGTGGAATGGGGAACTTGAGTCACTGCGGCGGGAAACACGAAAGAGGTTAAACCGAGCAATGCGGCTGAATCAGCACTCCGACTGGGACGCCTATAAAGACGCCCAGAGGAGATTCAAAAGCCTCATCAAGAGGAGGAAGAGAGAGTGCTGGAGGAACTTTTGTGGCAACATAGAAGGTCTACCAGAAGCGGCTCGACTGAAGAAACTGTTGGGCCGGGGTGCGGTCTGTCTGGGAGCTCTTCGGCTACCGGACGGCTCTTTAACGGAGACGTCCGGGCAGGCCCTTGAGTGCCTGATACGGACGCACTTCCCGGGCGCGACAATAGGAGGGGACTTACCCGAGGACAGCCGGACCATCAAGGACTGGAATATGGCCTCGGAAATAGTCAGCTATAAGAAGATTCTTTGGGCAATTTCAACCTTCGAACCATTTAAAGCGGCGGGACCTGATGGAATCTTTCCGGCCCTCCTCCAGGAGGCTGGCGAGTCCATCATAGAACCACTGTTCCATATAGTGCGATGCTCAATCGCGCTGGGGTACATTCCTAAATCCTGGCAGCAAGTGAGAGTCGTCTTCATACCTAAAGCCGGCCGAACAACCCACGACCAGCCAAAGGATTTCCGTCCAATCAGTCTAACATCGTTTCTTCTGAAACTGAGTGAAAGGCTGGTAGAACGACACCTGAAGGAGGGGGTACTAGTCCAACGACCCCTCCATCCTAACCAGCACGCATATAGAGCGTGCAAATCAACGGAGACAGCTCTCCATCAGCTTGTTTCAAGAGCTGAGGACGCTCTCCGGGTGAAAGAATGGGCGCTCGCTGCCTTTCTAGATGTCGATGGGGCTTTCAATAATCCCACCTTCGAAGCGCTGTGCGCCGCTGCGACAGAATACGGCATTGACCGGACCATCGTAAGATGGATACGGGAGATGATTAGTAAGCGTCGTATAACGGTCTCTCTACAGGATACCAAACTGGAGGCAACAGTGTCGAGGGGCTGTCCGCAGGGCGGAGTTCTATCTCCGCTACTGTGGTCGCTACTCGTGGACGGCCTCCTAAGGGACCTGAACGGAGAAGGGTGCTACGCTCAGGCGTACGCTGATGATGTGTGCATTGTAATTAGGGGCAAGTTCCTGGGGACAGTCACAGCCATCATGCAACAGGCTCTGAACAGAGTTAGCAACTGGTGCGAGGGGCGATCCTTGTCGGTAAACCCGAACAAGATGGAGTTGCTCCTCTTCACTAGGAAAAGAAAGTTGGACACCGTAAGATGGCCCAAGCTGCAAGGGGTGACCTTGGGTCTGGCCGAGAGAGTGAAGTATCTGGGAGTAATCCTGGATCCGAAGCTTTCTTGGACAGACCATGTAGAGTCACAAACAAAGAAGGCATGCGCGTCCTTATGGATGTGTAGGCGTTTCTCCGGCTCCACTTGGGGACTAAAACCGCAGGTGGCGTACTGGTTATACACAACCGTCGTGAGGCCTCTGGTCACGTATGGCGCCCTGGTCTGGTGGCGCTCCACGGAACGCGCTAGTACCAGGAGTGCCCTCGGGCGAGTGCAAAGGCTGGGATGCCTAATGGTGACCGGTGCTATGAGAACAACTCCCTCAGCAGCCTTGGAGGCGATCCTGGCCCTGGAGCCGCTGCACCTCAGAGTGCAGCATTCGGCCCGGGCCTCAGCCTTCAGGTTGCAGGGGATAGGAGAATGGCGAGCGGGAAGTGAGGGACATCGAAGTGCACTCACTCTACCGGGCGCGGATGAGGCTGTCTTGCAGATGCGCAAAGACAGGATAGAGCGTCGGTTGCGCTTTAATGACCCATATACAACCAGGATCCCCTCTAGGGAAGACTTGGGCGAGAAGGGAGAAAAATTGCTCACACCGCGTGGCCTAGTCTGGTACACAGACGGGGCCAAAAACGATCTGAGCACCGGCGCAGGATTCACTGGGGGGATGCCAGAGGGACGAGTGAGCGTACCTCTTGGCAAGTACCCCAGTGTATTCCAGGCGGAAATATACGCAATTCTGGTGTGCGCTGAGGAGAACCTACGTAGGGGCTACTCTGGCAAGTACATCTACATCTGCAGCGACAGTCGGGCGGCGCTCGGGGCTCTGAACTCCGTGGAGGTGAGATCCGGCCTCGTTAACGACTGTCGAGACGCATTAACGAAGTTGGCTGGAAATAACAATTCGGTCAACCTGGTTTGGGTTCCTGGGCACTCAGGAATCGCTGGCAATGAGGTAGCTGACGAACTGGCAAGGGAGGCATCGAACATGCCATACCTGGGACCACAACCAGCACTCGCTGTGACGGAGAGTGCGTTGCGGAAGGAGCTAGAAAACTGGCTCAACAAGCAATTTCACTCACACTGGGAAAATGCACCGGGGATGAGGCAAGCGAGGGCCTTCATTTCTCGGCCATCCTCGCCAACAGCCCAACGGTGGTTTCTCCAGTTAAGCCGAGAGCGGCTAAGGAAAGTCGTGGGCGTCCTGACAGGGCCCTGCGCACTCAAACGACACCTTCATCTAATGGGACGTTCTGAGGAAAGCACTTGTAGAGTGTGCGGAGAAGAGGAAGAAACGCCTCTTCATTTGCTAACCGAATGTGGCCCGCTCGGTCACAAAAGGCTTAGGGAACTGGGGGCTGCATACCCAGCCCCCGCGGAAATATACTCACTCTCTGCAGCGGATGTACTGGCCTTCATGGAAGGGACGGGGCTTCTGTAGAGAAGAGGTTGCAGTGCGGGCATAATGGATCTTAAGGTCTGAATGCAGCGGACCCGTAAGGGAACGCACCGCAGAATCGAAATACGTATCACGCGAAAAAAACTTTTCTTATTTGTCTCTCAAATATTAAGAAGAGCATCGCTAGACTTTTTGTAAAAGATGAAAATATCGGTTAAATATAAATATTAACGATCGAATGCAAGAATACATTGAAGTAGCCCGTTAAAATTTTAACCATATTACAGAATAACCACTAAAAAAATTGGCAGTCTCGGAGACGGTAGAAACTACTTTTTCACAGAATTTGTAAATGTAGCATTTAACTTTATTTAACCAAGGTCGGGCGTGCGGAGCGGTTGGATGGCTGATGCACCCGGCGCGGCGCTCATTTACTAAAATCTAAAATACAAATGTTTTTCACTTCTAAAATGGACATTTCTCGAAAAAATGGCACTAAGGTTTTCGATCCGGCAATGCAACAGCTATCGAATGTGATAATGATAATATGCCCTTTTGCTAAAAAAATTCAAAAAGGGGCCTTTTTGTCCCTAAAATGGAAATTTTCTAAAAAATTGCACTAAGGTTTTTGATCCGGCAATATAACAGCTGTCGAATTCGATAGCAAGAAGTTTTTTTTTGTAAAAGAAATTGAAACAAGGGCCCTTTTGCCACTAAAATGACATTTTTCGAAAAAATGACACTAAGGTTTTCGGCTTGAAAAAAAATCAGCTATCAAATCCGGTAATAAAAATATAAGTCATGCATAGGTTTTTTTCACGGCACCATTTTTTGGCCAAAAGGGCACAAGTGTGAATACATTTTTGGAAGCACAATTCGAAGAGCATTCATATGGTAACGCGAAAAATGGTGGTTTGCATTTAAATTTCTAAAGTTGATGTGCCAAAAAGGCACTTTCTGTGAACCGATGTGGCCCAATTTCTAATCAGCACCTACAAATCTCCCACTGAATATGTGTGCCAAATTTCATCTCGATACGTTCAGTAGTTTGAGCTGCAGCGTGATCACAGACAGACAGACATACAGACAGACATCTTTTCAAAAACACGTTTTTGGGTTCCCAGGACCCTGAAACGTAAAGATTTATTTTTTTTTTTATTTTTATTTATTCGAAAATATGACGAGAATGATATTACTAAGCTCGATATTTCCCTCTCCTAGTTCGAGTTGTAGCTGCAGCGGACCAGACATGCAGTCGTTGGCCTCCACCACAAAGCACTGCCCCCACCTTCGCGTGTGGGCATTTATTTGCTCCTTTCTAAACTGTACACAGACTTTTATTTTTCCAAAATTCTATTATTATGTCATGTAAGAGACCTATTTTATTTGCATGTGTTCGTGCTATTATTTTGACACTCCTTCAAACAGTAACCACTTTTCGTGATTGAGGGAAATCAAGTGTTCTTATTGAATTATGGAAATGAAATAGCGCACTTTTTTCAGATTGCAAAAACTTTCTATAGTGATGTTATTGTCTTTAAAAAGGAAAACTACTCAGCTTATTTAAAACAGCAAAAAAAACAGTCCTCTTTACATTTTGTTTGAATTAACGTAGAGCAGATACTAACCGTAATATTTTTAAACAATAATTATAGGACAAGGAAAACATCGGACGAGAGGTTTGCCTCAAATCGAAATTCGGACAAACCCCCACCACCCCATTGAAAGACTCGGGAAACGTTACCGTCACTCTAACATTAACATCTTCAGCCGCCGAAGACATCATGGGAGTCCTGCGCGACTTGGCCAACATTTTACATATTCCAGCGCCAACTAGCTACCAAATCGTGGAAAGAACAAGTACCCCACCCAGTCAAAAGCTGGGACTGTACAGAACCAAGGGCAAAGACGGCAAGGAAGGAGGTGAGCCCAATACATTTGAAAGTCGGTCATACAGTTTTCTTTTTTATTCCTTTTTCCAGCACCCATCGACATCCAGAGCATACTAAACGGAGAGGCGAAATTCTGCAAACACTGCGACGTCGTCATCTTGAACAACATGATCCGCAAGAAAGTCTCAGAATTGCCATTTTTGTCCAAGGATTCGGAGTTGCTGAGTGACGGGGATGAATTGTTCTTCTGCAGCTCCACGTGTTACATGCAGTTTGCACTGATGCATCGTTCGCCGTCCATTTCTGAAGACAAAGCCGCTGCGATTATCGATCATTTGTGTCAGAAGGATAAGAGCGATGTTAAGGGGAAAAGACCGTTTTTGGAAGGCATCGAATCGAAGAGGCATTTCGTCGATAATATGGAAATGGAGTTGCACTGTTATAAGAAGAGTGTGAATGTGGAGTCGCCGTTCTTCACGAGGCCAAGCGACGTCATCAAGATTAGAAAATATGACGAGCCGAGAATTTGGAGGAACACCAGGTATAAACACTATAAACTCAATGAAACGATGTTGAAGTTATGGCTGAGCGTCTGAGTCGATTGGTGTTGCCAGAATTTAAAAATTCTTTACCGTATTGAAGATATTCACAAAATTGTAATGTTGGTAGTCGTAAACGTCATTTAATGCGTCAAAACAAATTTGAAATTTGGTGTGTTTGCAAAGTCGGATTTCTATTCAAGGTTCCTAGTTTAAATTGTTCACTTTATGTGGCACCAGTGCAACCCAGAAATTTCATGCCAGTTATACTGATCTTCATACTCCATCAGAGTTTTATCGACTAACCACTTAGGAAACAATGATCAAGAGGGTTTTCTAGGTTACAAATTTGTGTTAATTTATTATTGGTACTAATTTTTAGCAAAACCGAAGGTTTTTATCTGATTGAAAGTAATTCAGTAATATCTACTTTGATTTCAACATTGTATTGAGTGCAAACAAAGACTTCTTCAAAGTAATTTTCATCCTTTAATTTACGTATAAAAACCTTCGATAATGTAACCAATGCAGTAACCAAAGGTGCTTTCCTTTTACACATTCATCTGAGGAACCTCAGTTAATCTCAGCAATTCGATTGGTCAATATTCAGATGAACCAATCAAATTGCTGAGATTAACTGAGACTGTTCAGATAAATGTGTAAATGGAAAGCGCCTCAAATGTGACATAACATAACCTACAAAAATAATTGACAGCGTTTTGAGAAATGTCGTAATATTTATGTCATTATTGAAGCGATTTTAAGATCTAGATGCCTGGAATTTGGAAATTCTTAAATTTCAGTTCAGATTATTCGAAAAATAGAGATTTTCTAAAAATTTTAATGCGACCATTATTAGATTCAGAAGACAGAAATTAGCTAGAAACTGCGGTAATCCAAAAGTCGATTTCTCGAGTTGAATCCTCCCTTAAACACCCCAAATTGCCGAAAAGCTTGTTTAAGAGATTGACGCGTTTCGAAAACCAAGTGCTCATTATCAAAGCTAAACTATTTAGCGGGATCCGAAAGGCAATTCGCTGAGGTATTATGGTGTACAAACCTGAGGAAATATGTAGGGAATTATGAAGAAAATACGAGGTATTATCAGGAATTATGGGTATTATTAAGGAATTATTGGGTTTTATGAAGGAATTAGAGCAAAATGCAAGGAATTGCTTAGATATTACAGGGAATTATTGAGGTGTTATGTGACGTCATAGTGCGCAAGGCGCATGCGCAGAGAGGTATAACCTCCGAATGTATAGGTGTAAGTAACTAAAAAAGCTGGAATTGCTAGAAATTTGAAAAGACCCTAAAATGCAGGCGTAGTAGGTAGGAGTATACAGGGTGGTGAATTTTTCGCTGTCCACCATTGGGGACTCAGAAAGCATATTATGAGATCGAGAGTAGGTTAAATTAGAGAAAAGTAGCTCTTTTTCAAGGCGGTTAAGGATCTAAAGAATTTCTCGATATCTTGATCCCTTCCTGAGTTATCCCAAAAAAACTGAAAATTGCGGCTTTAAAGAAAAATTGGTATCTTTCTAACGATTGGTAGTATATTCAAGTGAAACTTGAAGTTTTTATATTTTTGACAGCTGTCAATTCATTGACATTGACAGAAATTTTCTGCGCCTTTTAGATTTTGAGCAACGACTGTCAACTTTTCTTTTTCTTATGGCAGTCATATTGGATTTTAACACCATTGGATGCAGAAAAAATTTACTTTTCAAAAATTTAACCAACATGACTTTTGACAGATCGTCAAAATTTGAAAATTGGTATTTAATAATTTTGTAAAATCAGCGTAAACTTAGATATAAAACAGTTCCAAAACGGTACACCGACTTTCTCTTTTTTGACACAATTGAATTTTTGATAAGCAATTTTTTTTGTGTAACCATTATTGTTAAAATCCAATATGGCGGCCATAAGAAAAAGATAAGTTGGCCATCGTTTCTCAAAATCTGGAGGGCCTAGAAAATTTCTGGCAATGTCATTGAATTGACAGCTGTCAAAAATATAAAAGTCATTTGGATGCCACCAATCGTTAGAAGGAAATAAATGTTTGTTTATAACCGCTATTTTCAGTTTTTTCGGGCTAATTCAGGAACGGATCAAGATATCGAGGAATTATTTTCAGATTCTTAATCGCCTTGAAAAAAAAAAGGGCAGCTACGGAAGCGGCTGGAACCTCCCCACTTGGTGAATGATCCAATCCTATCACTAATATCACTTACATTTTACTATTTACTATGCCTAAGTTTTACTCCACCAAACCAAATGTCTTTTCTGTGAGTTTTCTGAATTTTACGATCTTTTGCCAAAAGGGCATTAAGGTTGAGTACAATTTTGAAAACAAAATTTGAAGACTTTTCATGTGCTGATAGAGAAAATAGGAGTTCATTATTCAAATTTCAAAGTTGATATGCCAAAATGGCACTTGCCGCCCTCGGATTGCCACCAGAATTAAATCAGCTCTTCGGCGGGTGACAGTATCTCTACCTACCAAATTTCAGCCAAATCGATCCAGCAGTTTGGGCTGTAGCGTGTTATTTAATGTTTCTTCAATATTTCGAATTTTTCGATTTTATGCCTAAAAGGCGCTAAGTGTGGGTACACTTTCAGATACAGAATTTCAAGACCTTTCATGCGCTGTTAAGAAAAATTAGTGTTCATCAGTCAAATTTCATAGTTTACATGCCTAAAAGGCACTTGGCATCTTCGGATTCGCAACAAAATTAACTGGGCTCACCAGAAGGCCAACACTAACCTGCATACCAAATTTCACTAAAATCCGTTCGGTAGTTTCCGAGAAATCGTGCTCACATACGTACGTACATACACACAGACATTTTTTAACCTCCCCACAACCATATAAAAATGGGAGGTTATTGCAATCACTCCAAAATTCGAAATTGAGATAACACCAGATCTTTACGTTTCAAGGTCCCAGGATCACAAAAAAGTGGTTTTTAAAAAATGTCTGTGCGTATGTACGTATGTATGTATGTATGTACGTATGTGAGCACGATTTCTCGGAAACTACCGAACGGATTTTAATGAAATTTGGTATGGAAGTTAGCTTTGGTCTTCCGGTGAGCCCAGTTAATTTTGTTTAGAATCCGCAGACGCCAAGTGCCTTTTTGGCACACCAACTATGAAATTTGACTGATGAACACTAATTTTTCTTATCAGTACATGAAAGGCTTTGAAACTCTGTATCTGAAAGTGTACTCACACTTAGCGCCTTTTTGGCATAAAATCGAAAAATTCGAAGTTTCGAGGAAACAATAAATAACACGCTACAGCCCAAATTGCTGGATTGATTTGGCTGAAATTTGGTAGGTAAAGATACCGTTACCCGCCGAAGAGCTGATTTAATTTTGATGGTAATCGGCGAACGCCAAGTGCCATTTTGGCATATCAACTTTGAAATTTTAAGAATGGACTCATATTTTCTTTATCAGCACATGAAAAGTCTTCAAATTTTGTTTCCAAAATTGTATTCAATCTTAGTGCCCTTTTGGCAAAAGATCGTAAAATTTGGAAAAATCACAGAAAACACGTTAGGCTTGTATAAATAGTAAAATTTACTTGATATTGGTGATAATATTGAATCATTCAAGTGGGGAGGTTCCAGCCGCTTCCGTAGCTGCCCATTTTTTTAAAAACCACTTTTTCGTGATCCTGAGACCTTGAAACGTAAAGATCTGGTGTTATCTCAATTTCGAATTTTGGACTGATTGCAGTAACCTCCCATTTTTATATTGGTTGTGGGGAGGTTAATAGCAACTTTTCTATAATTTAACCTACTCTCGATCTGTTATGGTTTCCGAGTTGCCAATGGTAGGGAACGAAAAATTCACCACCCTGTATACCTACTAAAAAATTAAATATGTACGAGTGTAACAATTTGAAGTAGCAAACTCTTATGAAATTCTAACACAATAAACAAAATTAATGAAATTAAGGAGAGCATTTGCCTAGAAACAAATGTAATGAATCAGTTAATACATAAACGAGCTTTCAGTCAGGTACCCTCAAGGGTTAAGTTATAGTGTATAGTTTCTATACCTTAACTGCAAAAATGCTTAAATGAGATTGGTGTATGTGCCCATTTTCTGGATTGTTGCCTAACGACAATGTCACAGCGCTGTGAATCTGACACGAGTTTGACACTTTTATTAAACAAATTTCTAGGAAATTCGGAAAATGGACCAACCACAGCTGGGTATTTGTGTTTCAAACCGCGGAATCGCAAAAAACGGCTAATGACTTAGGGGGTGTTCAAATTGGTCAGTGTCTTCTCGCGGGTTCTAATATAAGAAAAAAATTGGAATATGATACGCCGAAAAAAGACACTTATGAATTGGAGAAGAAAATAAAAAAAGAGTACCTATATTTTAATTGATAATTTTCTGGTCAAGAAGCAAAAAATATTTATTCTTAGTTTTTAGTTTTGGAAATTGCTTTTACAAAAAATAACTTCTGGGCCCATAACCTGAAGATATCTAATAAACTTGATAGAGAAAAGTAATAAGCTTTGATGACATATATTAACTTTTTACAACAATTAGGAGAATATATATGACATTTCTAATTATAACAATTGTCATTGCTTTCTCCAATAACTTCAAGTTGTGGTTCATCTTCAACAATTTGCAATAAAATTGTGTTAACTTGTGTTTTTTTCGAATATTATATCAGTTCTTTAACCGAGGTCATTTTTTTGGAACTAGTCAGTCATTTTTATCATTTATTGGAAGCCCTGCAACAAGAATTAACAAAATGTCAAAATGTTTACCAAACCTTACTTAGGCAGGGCATTTTTAGTATTATAGTATATTTTTGGATAAAACGTTAAATTTGGCGACAAATTCAAAAATCGGGGAATATTTCTTCCAAATCATTTATTTCTACCCGGAAATATTCTCATTTTGGAAATAGAAAGTTTTCGCCTACTCATCTCTTCAAAAAAGGTTTGGTTGTCAATCTAGATAAAGAATCTGAAAAGACATTTAAGATACTGGCTTAGTTCCTGAAATATACCTACTGAAAAAACTGAAAAATGTCATACCATACCTATTTAAATCTAGAAGATTTACAAAGAATTTCGTCATCTCACTTTGTTCTTCGTGTAAGGTAATGTAATTGAGCCAAATTTCACATTGATCTACCGATTAGTAAACAAGTTATAACACACTGCGGTATTATGGTGTACACGTACATAAGGAATCATTTAGGAATTATGGGGAACTGTGAAAGATAATTAGGAATTAGAGGGTATTGTTAAGGAATTATAGGGTATTATGAAGGAATTACAAATTTTGTGAGGAATTGCTAGGGTATTATACAGGGTGTCCCAATTGTCTGTATTCGGTCGATATCTCCGTTACTATCAGAGATAGCGAAAAACTGTTAAATTCAAAGTTGCAGAGGATCAAAGACTGCATATTTTTAAAATGCAATCATGTATACAGGGTGTTCCATTAAGAAATAACGACGCAAACATAGTTTTTTTCAAATGGCACACCCTGTATATCAATTTTTTCTTATATGCCTTGATAAAATCCAAGTAACATTTATTACTAATTTCTTCATCTAAAGTTACTGGTTTACAAGATATTGGCAATTTTGTGTGAAAAATATTTTTTGCAGCACTTGCTTTTAATAATCACCCGTCAACCAATTTTGAACCTTTAGTTTTGGAAAATTGGCATGACGTTAAGGAAGGTTTGGTCTATCCTTCAAGCTGTTGAAAACGGTCGTAGCTTGTTAAGTTCGTCTCCAGTAATTTTATGAACTTTGGAATATTTAGAGGCTATAATCTCAATATTTTCAAATGGCACCGCTATCAAATGTCATAGCCATTGGGTGTAGAATTAAATTTGCTTTCTTCTGATATAACATATCCCTATATCCAAGTTTCGTATTTTTCGTTTCATATGATTTTTAGAAATTTTCATATTAGCTTAATGATGTTTTTTGAAGGCGGCTCGGACTATATGTCACAGTAGGTGTCAAAAATTCTGTCAGTCATAATCCGTTATAATCCTGTTAATAATAATTGTGATACAGTTGTCGATCTTTTGCATGTAATTAGAGTAATTAATAATAAACCCATCAAGCGAAAAAATGATGACATGATTTTCGTTTTGGTGGAATGTCATAAAAATGTACCATTATCATCCCACCTCTATGACCCATACCTACCCAAAAAAAGAGATCCGCTGAAAATCGAATCATTTATAAAACTTATGCAAGAATGCAATCAAAAAAGAGCAGCATTTTGAGACCTTGTAATAATAATCGCACTTTTTTCTAAATTTCAAATTCTGATGCATTTTATTTAAAAAAGCAATTCTGTTAATTAGTTGTTAAGATAAGTGATAATCCTACTGCAAATTCATTAATCCGATGTTTGTAGCCCAAAGACAAAGAGTGAACAAGATTCAAATCAGGGTAAAATAGCCTCAAAATATTACGTCTATGGAAATTGCAATTGCTGATAACATTTTTGACGTATACAATGACATGTAGCCAGAGCCACCCTCTAAAAATTATGTGTTAGTGTATAAAACCTCTAATAAAACGAAAAATACGAAACATCGATATAGGGATATGTTATATCAGATTAAAGCAAATTTAATTCTACAGCCGATGGCTGTAACATTTGATAGTGATGCCATTTAAAAATATTGAAATTTTAACGTCTAAATATTCCAAAGTTCATAATGTTGCTGGAGACGAACTTAACAAGCTAGGGCCGTTTTCAAGAGCTTGAAAGATAGACCAAACCTTCCTTAATGACATGCCAATTTTCCAAAACTAAAGGTTTAAAACTGTTTGACAGATGATTTTTTAAAACAAGTACTGCAAAACTAATTTTTCCCACAAAATTGCCAATATCTTCTAAACGATTAACTTCAGGTGAAAAAATGATTAGTGTATGTTAATTGGAATTCATCGAAGAATCTAAAAAAAAATTGACATACTGGGTGTGCCATTTGAAAAAACCTTTATTTGTGTCGCCACTCCTTAGTGGAACACCCTGTACATGCTATTGTATTTTTAAAATGTGCAGTGTTTGATCCTCTGCAACTTTGAACTTAACAATTTTTCGCTATCTCTGATAGTGATGGAGATATCGACCGAATACAGACAATTGGGACACCCTGTATTATGACAGTATTTCAGGTAATTATTTGAGCAAATCCTCGGAATTTAGAAAATAGTGTATAAAAGTCAGCGGATTACCCTTTGAACCAATCACAGACCAAGGAATAGTTTCTCACCAATGAACACAATACTGCGTTCCACGAAACTTTGCAGCGGTAGTCACCTTTGGAATTTTGTTTCCCCGTGTAAATTAAAGGACTACTATAAATCTGTGGCTTGGTGTAAGAAGGTCCAATGTGACATTTTCAAAATTAGCGTTTCTTTTTAATTATTGACGTAGGATATTATTCTGTAAACGAAATTACTCAATATTCAAGTTAATTTAATACTAAATTTAATTTACGCTATTTTTGAAAATGTCACATTTCCCCCATCTTGCACCAAGCCACAGAAATATGCCCCTTGGCGTAGGTTTGATTTGGCGTTGACAACGAGCACGTGCTATTTGAAACGCTTCAGCCTATTAAATAAAGTTTTTTGGTGTCGTAGGGTGGTTCCAGTACATTTACCACCAATTGTTTTTTCCATCAGGTATAAAGCTTGGATTCCCGGTTGTCTTCAGCCCCCTTCCAAGCATAAAAAACCGACCGACAAAGAAATAATGGAGCTGCTATACCGAATGGGAATCACGGTAACACCGTCAAAACTACCCGAAGACACCAGGAAGTGCATGTTCTGTCAGGGCATGGGCGATGGAGTCGCCGACGGCCCCGCGCGTCTCCTCAACTTCGACGTCGACAAGTGGGTGCATTTAAACTGCGGCTTATGGTCGGACGGCGTTTACGAAACCGTAAACGGGGCTTTAATGAATCTCGACAACTCCCTCCAGCAAAGCCTGACCCAAACGTGCATCCACTGCAATAAACTCGGAGCGACCATCCGTTGTTTTAAAACGCGATGCTCGAATGTCTACCACTTGTCATGTGCGGTGAAAGATGGCTGTGTATTTTATAAAAACAAAACTACCTACTGTACGGTTCACATACCAAAGAGCGAGAAAGATAACGAACTGACGACCCTCTCCGTCTCTCGCAGGGTTTACGTCAATCGCGATGAAAACCGACAGGTGGCCGCCGTGATGCATCACTCCGACACCAACAATTTGTTGCGTGTTGGTAATTTAATTTTTCTCAGTGTGGGACAACTGCTACCGCACCAACTGCAAAATTTTCACACGGCGAACTACATCTATCCGATTGGTTACAAGATCATTCGGTTTTATTGGAGCATGAGAAGGTTAAACAAACGATGTCGGTATATATGTTCGATTCAGGATGTTTTGGGGCGACCGGAGTTCAGGGTGGTGATTCAGGAGCCGCCTGCGGAGGACGTGGAGTTTAAACATCTCAGCCCTAAGGGGGTGTGGCAGCCGATTTTGGAGCAGATTGCTCTTATGAGGAGGCAGAATCAGTGCGTTCAGGTTTTTCCAAAGTTTGTGAGTGGAGAGGATCTCTTTGGATTGACTGAGCCGGCTGTGGTTAGGGTGTTGGAAAGTCTTCCAGGTAGGTTTCAATCCTAATTTTTTTGTCAATATTATCAATTTATTTATTATTGCACTAATAATCACTTAATTATTAACACAGCACAGAATGTCTATTGTAATAAATATAAAATATTAATATTAATCACATATCTGGCTTGATGCAGAAACATAGACGGAGTGTATTAGACATCAAGCGCAAATCATGAAATGGGGCAAGTTAGGTTAGGTTGCTTGGCCTTGGTAATGGGAGATTACATTACCTTTGAATTATTGTTTCTGATTGAAAGACCTTTTAAAATGAGCTCTGACGTGTTTTTGCATTTTCGAATATAACCAATACTAAGGCCAAAAAATGAAATATTAATTTTGATGACGTATGAGCTACGTCCTCACGAAAAGTACGAGCCAACCTGTCCATTTCATTCCTGTTTAATTTCCTGAATGTCAAATCTAATTTTCTAATGAAAACTAGTGACAGATCTGTCATCTATTGTCATCTGTGTTCTTTACCAAGAAACTGTATAGAAAGGTGAGATCGCTAGCACAAACGTCATCAATTTTTTAAAATCGGTTTTTGAAGTGGTATACTATACTTAATAAAATCTAAAACTAGACGATGGATGTCAATCAAAGATTATTTTTCGAATTATGCCATGAAAAATTGTGGATGGGTCAAAAATTAATGAAAATGCTTTGAATTACCGAAAAATCAGAAGCCCGAAACAAGAAATAAAATTATTTACTCCGCCTTTAAGGGTCGCTTTTCGCGAATGGTGGTTAAAACCTTTTTTGTACCGTCAATAGAAAGCTATCGGATGGTATTAATTTCAACCATACATTATTCAGTGAAAATTGGAGTTTCCACCCCTAAATTTCATCCCCTTGGATAAATTTCTCCTAAAATTCACTCCTCCTGTCTCGAAGATATAATATCTAAGACTTCACGGTTTCACATCAGGTATAGTTTCACTGTGTCAAATTACAGGGCTTCATCAACTTTTCAACCCCTAAACACCAACCCCACGTGCTCTAAAGAAAGTTGAGTTTTCAATTTTGCCACCCTAATCCCACCCTAATAAAAAAATTTGTGGCATACCGTAATGGCCTATTTTGAAGGTCACGACGAAGTTACGTTATCCAGGGGACAATCGTCATTTGTATCACTCACTTTCTTTATTTGGAAATCAATGCTGTTTCGTCGTTATTTGTTGGTTACTTATCTTTCATTCAAATCTGAAACTATAGGTCCATTGTTTCTTTAAGTGACATCGTGTAAAAATGAGAATTAGGAATGAAGGAATCTGAAGCGAATTCTCCGATATCTTGATTCGTCCCTGAGTTATTCTGAAGAATCTAAAATAGTTATTTGTACAACAAGTAAGGAAAAGTATTACTTTTCCATGCGAGCGAGTGTTTCATTAAACACTCGAGGCGAATCCGAGTGTATTAATTGAAACGAGCATGGAAAATAATTTTTTCCATGAGTTGTACACATTATTTTTCCGTGTACTATCCTGAAATGGCGTTAACATTTAAAATCAAAAATTATTTGTGCAGGGTTAAATACTTTCTGAAACTTCATTTACATGGTAACGGAACATCAAAATAAAAATTAACAAATAATTTCATTGAAAATCGCACGATACTAATCATTAGCCAATAGAAAAATTGATTTCTGTGTGTTTACTATGGCAACTCGAGGATTTCCTGGAAATTTTTGATACCTACCTAGACCAACCTAAACGAAATTAATAAGTGGAAATTTTTATGTCAAATTAAATGTCAAAAATCATTTTTATTCAATTTCTGTGGCCGTATCGTTGCTATTTTCTTACCGAATCTGCATTCGAGCATTAATTCATTTCCTGGAAATTTTAGTCGTGCATCCCAACAACGTAATCGGGCCCTCGTGTTCCACTCGGGCCGATTAATACGTTGTAGGAATGCACTCCAAAAATTTTCGGAAAGAATTAATGCTCTTATGAGATTATAAGTGAAAATGTTTGCTGCCAGATGAGAAGACTGAAGAATTATTTACAAAAGCGTTGCTATGTGGAAAAGTGTTGCTATGTAGAAAAGTTTGACTTTTTTAATTGAAAAAATACTTGGAAATTTACCTAATATATTTCAGAATAGCACACGGAAAATTTAGTTTTTAAAGTAAAATTAAGGTTTTTAATTAAAAGAGATAGACAACATGCACATTTATAGGTCCTTTAAGCGTGACGTCATGCCGCCATGTATGGCCGTATGCGCAGTCATTTTTTGACCGCCGACAGAATTTACTTGAATGTCTACTGTCAGTATGTTTCATTTTTCATCATTGTAGGTTAAAATAGCACGTGGTAAACGTGAAAGGTCCCAGATTCTGTTGACAGTAGTGACAAATGACGTATAAATGCACTAGAAATGACACAAGATCAACGCATGCGTATCATACGGGGCCAAGCGCAATAAACCCCCGCCAGTGCCTTAAAGGACCTATGGGAGAAAACTGTCATGGCGGGCTCTGTCAGCTGTCATTTTACTGTCAAAGGCCTGCGTTAATTCTGTCATCTGTCAAATTTTGCCTATAAATGTGCAGATCCCTTGCGCATGACGTCACAGGATAGAAAGAAACTTACAAGATTGGAAACCATAATTACCTACTATCTGTCTCGATTGTTGCTATTTAAATGAAGCTTAGATAGAACTGTCATATTTTTGATTGCTGTCAATTGAATGAAATTGACAGACATTGTCTATGCCTTCTGGATTTTGAGCAATGACGGTGAACTTTTGATTTTGTAATGGTTGTCATACTTATTGAATTTTAACACCATCGGACATAACAAAAATGCTCTTTACAAGAATCTAACCAACTTGTAACTTCAAAATCTATTACATAATCGTTTAGAATTTAATTATTTTTTGTGTCAAAAAGTAATTTGATAAATCATTCATACATATTTTGGAATTTTGGCAATTTTTCAAAAAAGTCCATTTTGATTACTTAATTTTTAAAAAAAGAATTTATTCCTGTATTCGGTGGTGTTAAAATTCAATAAAGAGATTCAAAATTTGTCTGTCATTGCTCAAAATCTAGAATGCCTAGAAAATTTCTGTCAATGCCATTCGATTGACAGCCGTCAAAAATATAAAAGTTCCAAATTTAGTTTGAATACAAACCAACAGAAAGAAGGCCTGACACACACAACCCCCGCTTTCGTTAATATGCGACGGGACTTTAGTTTAGCTAACCTAGAATAATGCCTGTATGATTGTTAGTTTGACATTTGACGTGATTTCATAATCAAAATTAAAGTATGCTTTAAATTTTTGCCTAGCAACATTTCAAAACGGCTGCTTCTGATTGGTAAAAATCCCCTTTAAAGTTTTAACTTTAAAAGACCTTTGACTTTTATCATGAAATCGGCCCTAAGACATTTTTTCTTTTGTTATCGAGGCCTTCTTTTTCATCGTTCGGCCGATGACGTCATAAACCATAACCAACTTTCAGGTATCGAAACATTGACGGACTACAAATTCAAATACGGTCGAAATCCCCTACTGGAACTCCCATTGGCCATAAATCCAACGGGGGCGGCAAGAACCGAGCCCCGACTAAGGAACCAATTACACTGGAAAAGGCCGCACACGCAACGAACTTCAGGCGGATCGTCTCAGAGGCCTTTATTTGGACCTTCACCATCGGCACCGAGTCCAAGTGCCGGCCTTGAAGTCGCCTGCCCGTACAGCAAACAGTTCGTACATTCGAAAAGCTCACAGTACAAAAAAATGAAACAGGAGTGGCGCAATAACGTTTTTTTGGCGAGGTTCGTTCGTGCCGCCCTCTATCGTTACTTGAAAAGGTTTTTTTTAGGTCGAAAATTCAGGGATTGGGACTGTACGCTGCTCGTGATTTGGAAAAGCACACGATGGTGATCGAGTACATTGGAGAGATTATACGGTCAGAGCTTGCCGAGACAAGGGAGAAGAAGTATGAGGCTAAGGTAAATGAAAATAGTATATTAAAAAACACGTTTCGTAAGGTCAATTATTATCGCACGAGGATGTTTCGACAACGAGGGCGAAAAGCCCGAGTGCGATAAGAGCCTAACACGTTTTTTATACAATTTTTTCTATTTCGGATAACAAACTTGTCAATATTTTCAAGAAAAATTCAGATTGTCATTTTCAAGTGCTCATTAGGAAACCGAAATCGAAAAATACACTTTCCGCACTTGTTTCATGCTGTTTTTGCAGAATCGAGGCATTTACATGTTCAGATTGGACGAAGAGAGGGTGGTTGATGCAACGCTGTGTGGAGGATTGGCTCGATATATAAATCATTCTTGTAATCCCAATTGTGTAGCCGAGACTGTCGAAGTTGATAGAGATTGTAGAATTATCATTTTCGCCAAGAGAAGAATACAAAGAGGAGAGGAGGTAAGTTCTATTTTTCTTTCAATGGGCCTTTCCAATAAAAAAAAATACCGTTTGTTTTGTTATACTTGCAAAGTTGACGCAATTTCTATGATATTTGTTCAATTAGTTTACAACGTAATTGCTTCTACATTATTTAAACAAATAAAAACAGATTGTGAATGTAATTTGTGCGCCAGAAGTTTAAATCAAATTCAGCCAATTAGAACAGTACATTCGGAAAACTCCGCCCACTAGAGGTTCAGTCAATAACACAGAAGATTATCGGCCATTTGTCATACAGGGTGCGAAATTAAAACTCCACAACGCTATAACTTTGTTATTTGTGGTCCGATTTTAGTGAACTAAAAACTAAATGAAATTGCTCATAAAACACTACAAATTAAAGATGGTTTTGAATTTTATCAACTTCAACTTGAATGTCAACTGGATGTCAACTTTTCATTTTCAAACTGACACCCAATTTTTTTACTCAGTTTGATAGCTAATTTTTTTCTGCGTCTTCTGATGTACAGGGTGATCCAACCGTTTTGTCCCACTTTTAAATTGGAATATCTCCGTTGTCTTACAAGTTAGAAGGTTGAATCAAAAAGTGGATTATAGAGTAGACCTTCAAGTTTTGTTTGGTATACAGGGTGGTCGTTTTATCTTGAGACTGGCAAATATCTCGAAAGGAAGCATTTTAGAAAAAAATGTTTTGTATAAAAGTTTTATGACTTCGAGGGGGAAAATAGATGGCATCATCGTCATTTTGATTCGAGGTCAATTGAAGGTCAACTTGATTTTTTTTAATGGCAATCTATATTTTTTATTACAGATTCTTATTCCCCATAAAAGAACAAACAACTCTCATCTAAACTATTTTTGGATCCGATGGATGTAAATTTTAACCTTTTTCGAAATTCCTAGACATTCCCTAGTAACAGCGGCAAGATAAAACAAATGAACAACCGTTGTAACTTAGCAACGATGACTTCTATGGTCTGTCCGGGATCCACACGACCGGGATTCACAATTCAACAATGAATCGCCATGGAAATCGGGTGAATCTCGGTCGTGTGGATCCCGGACAGATTATAGATAAATAAACCACTAAATTGTTGTAGATTTTGTTTATGTCATGCCGCTGTTGCTAGGGAAGGCCATGGATTTCGAAGAAGATTAAAATTTTCATTTAAATATCAGACAAACTATGCATCGGGTCAAAAAATAGTTTAGATGAGAGTTGTTTGTTCTTTTACGCGGAATAAGAATCTGTAATAAAAAATGTAGGTTTCCATTTAAAAAAATTAAGTTGACCTTCATTTGACCTTGAAAATGACCTTGAATCAAAATGGCGTCGATGCCATCTATTTTCCCCCTCGAAGTCAAAAAACTTTTGTAGAAAACATTTTTTTCTAAAATGGCTCCTTTCCGAGATATTTGCCAGTCTCAAGATAAAACGACCACCCTGTATAGAAACAAATTTTTCAAGGTCAAACTTCGTCTCTGCGGAAAAAAGTTACATTTTTTAAAATGGAACAGCCTGTATATTTTGCATTTTTTGGTTAGATCTGAACACGTTTTGTATAGCATACTATAGCTTTACTTCTAATCGTTTGGCGGGAATTTTGAAATTTGTAGCGCGAATGTTGGCACTTTGAAGGACTGTACCGGGCTAACCACTTAAGATTTCAAAATGAAATTTACCACATAAATTATCTAAAATACTCTTCATTAACAGGGCATCAATTTTTAAATTTTTTTAGTTTTATTTTTTTTCTCGAGATTTTCAAAATGCCAACGTTCGCGCTACAAATTTCAAAATTTCCGCGATCAAATCTAACCAAAACATGCAAAATATACCGGGTGTTCCATTTAAAAAAAATGTAGCTTTTTTCCGCAGAGACGAAGTTTGACCTTGAAAAATTTGTACCTATATACCAAACAAAACTTGAAGGTCTAGTCCACTTTTTGATTCAACCTGCTAACTTATAAGACAACGGAGATATTCCCATTTAAAAGTGGGACAAAACGGTTGGATCACCCTGTACAATAAGTTGAGTTGACTCATAATAGATTTTGAAAATAATTACAATTATTGTCAACATTTCAATATTTTTATGCTAACTTTTCAAGTGTGCCGCGAAAAAAATTCTCGAAATGCATTTTACATGTCAGAAAATAACATATTTTAAGTGTTTTGTTAAGTTTCTATCAGATCCACAGCACATTCGAAAATTTTTAATAAAAAATATTCTAATTTTGACAAAAAATTATAATTATTTTCAGAACTAGTTATAATCCAAACATAACTTATTGTACATCAAAAAGCGCAGAAAAAATTAGCTATTAGATTGAATAAAAAAAAATGCAGCAGAGAAGCGGCTGGAACCTCCCCATCGCGTGGATCTTTGTATTCTGTGTAGATAGTAGTCAATTCAACAGAATTTTTTTAATCCTTGACTAATTTCGCAATTTTCTGACAAATACCGACATCACCTCGGACATCACCCATCACATTTGACAATATGTTCCTTTTAAGGTTAATCTTTTGCCACCTTTTTGACAATAACTGCCACTTTATGTCATCCACTGTCAGCCCGCTCCCTTTTATTGAGAAAGAATTTTTTCTCTATTTTCTACTGAAATGGCCGAAACTGTGAACACATTTTTGGAACCAGAATTTGATCGCCTTTCTAATGGCGACATAAAAAAGGAGGTCTTGTATTTAAAATTTTAAGTTGATATGCTTAAATGGGACTTCCCGTGGGCCAATTGCTTTCAAAAGCCTTTCAGGTCTTCAACGGGTCACCCGATCTCCATGTACCAAATTTCAGCCAAATCGATTCAGTAGTTTGGGCTATAGGTAATGTATTTTTACTGTTATTATAAAATTTCGCTTTTTTGAACCAAACAGCGCTAAATGCGAATTAATTTTGTCCTATTTAAAACCAGAATTTGAAGACCTTTCTGATAGTGACAATAAATTTTTCAAAAACTTGTTTTTAATGGTCAAATGAAAAAATAATTTTAAATTTGGAAATTGGTGTGCCAAAACGGCACTTTCCGTGAGTCGATTGAATTCAAAATTTGTTCAGCTCTTCGACGTGTAATACAATCCCCATGTGCAAAATTTCAGCCAAATCGGTTCAGGGGCTTGGGCTGTACCGCGATCTTAAAGTCCGATAAAAATCAATTTTTTTTTTATTTTTGGTCAAAAGGGCACTAAGAATGAATACACTTTTAGAAGCAGAATTTGAAGGTCTTCCTTATGGTGAAAAATGGGGGTTTGCATTTAAAATTTAAAAGTTGATGTGCCAAAATGGCATTTCCGGTTGCACGATTGGCTCCAAAAGCTTTTCAGATCTAAGTTAGGTTACGAGATGCCTATGTTCCAAATTTCAACTAAATCGGTCTAGTAGTTTTGGCTGTGGCGTGATTACAAACGAACGTACAAACGTACGTACGAACGTACGTACATACACACAGACACATTTTAAAAACCCCTTTTTTGGGTTCCTGAGACCTCAAAACGTGAAGATCTGGTGCTATCTCAAATTCGAAAATTTTAGTGATTGCAGTAACCTCCCATTTTTTTTAAATTGTGATGGGGTTGGGGAGGTTAAAATGCTCAGAAATTAAATGAACATTACCTATATCAACGGCGCGGAGAAATTGATGATTTTCGTTCACTAATCACACCCTATTCACACTCTAATCTGATAATGTACCCAAAATCCAGCAGTTAATAAAGACAAAAGGAATCTTTGCATTTCAAATTTTAAAGTTTATATGCCAAAATGGCAATTCGCGTGGACCGATTGCTTTCAAAAGTATCCCAGTTCTTCAGCGGGTCACACAATCTCCATATATCAAATTTCAGCCAAATCGATTTAGTAATTTGGACTGTAGTGTGTTTTTAATGTTTCCACCAAATTTCGGTTTATTTTTTGCCTAAAGGGCACTAAGTATAAATGCATTTTGCTTTACTTAAACCAGAATTTCAAGGTCTTTCTGATGGTGATAATGAATTTTTCAAAAACTTGATTTAAATGGTTAAATGAATACAGTTATAATGCAAAATTGATGTGCCAAAAATGGCACTCGCCGTGGGTTGATTGCTTAAAAAAACCTTTAGGCTCTTCGACGGGTAATACAATCTTCATGTACATACAAAATTTAAGCCAAATAGGTTCAATGGTTTGGACTGTACCGTGATTTTAAAGTACGTTATAAATCTCGAATTTTTTAGATTTTTGTCAAAAAGGCACTAAGAGTGAATACATATTTGGAAGCAGAATTTGAAGGCCTTTCTTATCGTGACATCAAAAATGGAGGCCTTGTATCTAAAATTTTAAAATTGATATGCCAAAAGGGCACTTCCCGTGGACCAACCGCTTCCAATTGCTTCAACTCGTCAACGGGTCACCTAATGTCCGTGTACCAAATTTCAGCCAAATCGATTCACTAGTTTGGGCTCTAATGCATTATTAGTATTTTTACAAAATTTCGAGTTTTTATCCAAAGGGCACTAAATGCGAATGAATTTTATCTTATACGGTAAAATGAGAGAATGTTTAGATTTGAAAATGGATGTGCCAGAACGGCACTTTCCGTGTGTTGATTGCCTCCAAAAAAATTTTAGCTGTTCGGCGGGTAATACAAGCTCCGTGTGCAAAATTTCAGCCAAATGGTTCCAGAGGTTTCGGTTGTATGGCGTTATTGAAGTACGTCAAAAAATCTCGAATATTAGAATTTTTGTCAAAAAGGCACTAAGCGTGAATGCATCTTTAGAAGCAGAATTTGAAGGCCTTTCTTATGGTGATGTGAAAAATGGGGGTTTGCATTTAAAATTTAAAAGTTGATGTGCTAAAATGGCATTTCCGGTTGCACGATTGGCTCCAAAAGCTTTTCAGATCTAAGTTAGGTTACGAGATGTCTATGTTCCAAATTTCAGCCCAATCGGTCTAGTAGTTTTGGCTGTGGCGTGATTACAAACGAACGTACGAACGTACGTACGTACATACACACAGACACATTTTAAAAACCACTTTTTTGAGTTCCTGAGACCTCAAAACGTGAAGATCTGGTGTTATCTCGAATTCGAAAATTTTAGTGATTGCAGTAACCTCCCTTTTTTTTAAGTGGTGAAGTGGAGTGGGGAGGTTAAAATTGGGTATGTCTATTTGAAAATGAAAAGTTGACATCCAGTTGACATTCAAGTTGAAGTTGATAAAAATAAAAACCATCTTGAGTTTGTCGTGTTTTATGAGCAATTTCATTTGGTTTTTAGTTCACTAAAATGGGACCACAAATAACAAAGTTGCAGCGTTTTGGAGTTTTAATCTTGCACTCTGTATATGCTGACTTCGAATTTTCAAGATTTTTTAATTAAAAAACTACCAAGTTTTGATAGTTATGCGTGTTAAAAGTGGTATTTTATTTTGTGAGAAAAGAAGTTTGGTTCACGACGCGCAGCGGAGTGGCCCATCCCTTCGAACAAAATAAAATCACTTTTGACACGCATATCATACACTATTTTTTCTACAAACACGATTAAAAGCTAAAGTTTTCATATTATTAGTTGAAAAGTTCCATGAAATTCGCTGTAACCAAGGTATAGTGACAATTTGTTGCCGGGGCTTGTTTAATTGTTGTTGCATTGTCACTTTTAACACAGTGTTAAAAGTAAATCACTTTTAACATAAATTTAACAGAAACGTTAAAACAACTGTTTTTAATAGTGTTTGTAGAAAATAGTTATTTATGTATAGTAGTCCAAATCCTGTAAGGTTATATGGCCCTCATAAAAATTTTGCATAGTCTGAAAGCTAATTGAGGGAACAATGGGCCAACATTGGTGATAATGTAAACAAACCAGGTAAAACAGGCAAGACACCTTTGCTAAGCTGCTAGAACCGGACTCCAAGCGAAAGTGAATTCATTTCCGCACTAGTGCGAAAAGTAATTATGTTAATATAATTTCTTTTCCTACGACCACTTAAGAAAGTTGTAAATATCGCACAATTAAGTAGGCGCGAAAGTTGACACTGACACACGCGTGTGTTAGTGCTGTGCGATATAATATCGCACAGTTCCGCCCACATCGCGCATCAATCACATTATCATAGCAGGTTGGATTTCAAAATTTAATAAAGTTTGACACTTGCTACTTTGTTGACAACGATGATAAAAAAAGAGAAATTTACGGAGAAATGATTTTTTGTTGTGTTTCGTAGGAAGAATACTGTACTCGTGGGGTTTTCCCCACTCGTATGATATAAGCCACTTTCGTAGCTCGTTATGTAATATACTATTAATTTGTTTCAATCAGCACGATACACGAATCACTAAACATTTCATGCAAGTTATGAAAAAACACCAAATCTTTTTCAGTGCTTCGCCAATTATAGTTTTTGATGTCTCGATCGGGATTATGAAAAATATCTTATTTACCGAGGAGGTCTTGACGAAGACTATTCTTTGTAATTTTATAATTTTTAAAAGTTGTTGGAAAGGCCCATTCGAGAAACGGTTCAGGTGACTGCCAGGTTAGGGCCTTATCAATGCATTTTTTCCAGTTGGCTTATGACTACAAATTCGATATAGAAGACGACCAGCACAAGATATCATGCATGTGCGGAGCCCCAAACTGTCGCAAATGGATGAACTAAAATCCATTAATGTAATATTACTTTGTACATAAAATATTTTATCGTTTAACAACAAAACAGACTGTTTGCAGTGCCATTACCTATCTCACACTTATATACATTCCATAGTTTTTACTTTTACTAACATTAGAGTTAAAACGTGCATTTATATTTTGTTATATAGTGTGGAGTACAGTGGCTTAGGGTTAGGGACCAAATCGATGCCGTTTCCCCGACCTTAGAGAAATTTTGTACATATACCCAAAGTAACTTATTTAATTTTATTGCTTTTTATTGTGGAGATTATTGCTTTGTGTATTTTTGATTAATTTCTGTTTACTGTAAAATTTCTTTTTATCTATTTGTCTGTTTTCTACGATTTTACAGTTGACAGACTTGTATGAAGACTTGGATTGATCTTTAAACATCGTGCTTAAAGAACGATTTAATACCTTCAACTTGATTTTGCTGTATCATGTCTTAGATTGCCGTGCAATATTCTTTGAAGCATCTATATCTTTTATACAGATCATTGTAAATTAAGATGTAGTTATTTATGCGGACGAAGTCCCCTTGTTGTTACTTTAATTTTTAGTGGTTTTGTATATAATTTTTATTTGTAGGTTATTGTGAATATGTTTTCTCTGTAATTTTCAAAGATCTAGGACAATAAAAGTTTGATGTTGGAGTTTGTTTTTATTGGAAAATTACAATTCATTCCTGAGGTAAGAGGGTGGAGTATTTTGATCCTGAGGGATTCACGTGGAACAGATTTCGGTCGTTCGAGGGCTGCACTGATCGGAAGTTTCCTTGCAGTGGCTCGTCGTTGGCATCCAACATCGATCGCAAACTTTCAACCTGTAAATGAATCATTCTGTATAAACTAAAAACAGTAGTGGCTAGCTTTATACGGTGGCGCCATCTAACGGCCGCCGTTAAAACCTAAACTAAAAACAGTAGTGGCGAGTTTTATACGGTGGCGCCATCTAACGGTCGCCAGCAAAACCATTTACCTGTTCTGTGGATACTCCAATCGGTTCTCTTGTAATCAGCCACAGGATACTGTGTAAGCAAACACTGGTGGTAACAGAGCCCCAATATAAATAATAATCTGACTCAAACTTTTTCACTAAACCGCTGATGGGAATATTGTCGAGTTTGGTGGAAGTGTGAGGCTTTTGAACGCTCAATATGTGATCCAACAACTTTTGAAATTCCATATTTTTACCACCTTGTAACTGTAAATTTTTGTCTCATTTTTTGCAAATATAGGGTTGTTACTGACCTTGAAGATGTATACCAGTACTGCTATCCCATCTCTTTCCTTCAAAGCCGACTCTTGAGTTAAATAACTGCTTTTAAAGGTAACTACGTGCATTTCCACAGGATAATGCACACGATCTATTGTATGTTCGCTTCCCTCAGCATCATTGCGGCCCCAATGAAAATGCAATTGTGAAAAAACGTAATTCCCCAAAAAAGGCCCTTTGGAAATATACGGTCGCTCTTGATACCATTTTGCACTTAGAATTACTAAAAATTTTCTTTCTAATATGCAAGTGAGGACACGTAATGAAAATAATAATATTTACAAGTGTATCCAGTGTTCGTTAATTTCATTTTCTTTGGAGGTAAATCATGATTGTGCCATTCCAAAGGGGGTAAACCGATTTCCTTTGATTTATTTATGTCAATATCTATGGGAGATTCAAAGGCTCCATCTAGATCTGCCAGGCTTTGAATGTACCTGGGAATATCTTCCGCGTTGTCTCCACTGTTTTGGTCTTCTAAAAATTACAATAAAAACGTAGAAGGGTAGTAATCAGTACCTTCTTCTGCCATTTGCACAAAAATTTCTGATTTTACGTCAGTTTTTGAAAGATGTCAGGGGATTTTAACGAAAGAGAAAAGGAAAGGCCTAAAAAAGTGGACGACGAGGATAGTCGTTTGAAAAACTGGAATTCATGGATAGAGCAATGGAAAACAGTGCAAGATCAACTAATGGGAGGCACAGTCAGGAAAGAAGGTAATAAAATCAGCGACGAAAAAATTATGCAACATTTTCACAGGCGAGCTCCTCATGAATTCAACTTTGGGTTTACGCTCGATAATGGAAGAACGAATCCTGATTGATTCAGCAAGGATTCCAACTTATTTCGATAAATATAGAGGCCAACCTGATTTTTGGAAGCTGCCTGTCGCCTTGTCCAGAAAATCAGACGGTGAACCCGACTATTTTGCCATAAAAACAGACGAAGAAGGGTACATTCTACCGAAAATTGAGCAAGTTGGACTCCCCACTATGATTTTAATTGAGAAGAATTTAATGAACGCTACTAGGTACTTATTATCAACTCGAACAGAGTGTTTTACAATATTTTTTCGCCGGTAGTCATTAAAAGTGCATTTTTACTGCCTCTTGCGGCAGTAAAAGTCGATTTTTTACTGCCGGCGGCAGTAAATCTGCAATTTTTTTGCCTTGTAAACAAATAACTATTGCAGAGATATGTACGTGAAATGGCAAAGCAGTGGTTACAGACAACAGCAAATAAAGAAATACCGCAACAAAATCAAAAACATATTGCCACATAAAGCTGACATGAAACTTCTTGCAGTCAAAGGACAAAAAATCAAACTTCATCCACCAGAAGAGCCAGAAATTGGCAGCACTAAAACCTGCCCAGAATCCAAATGCTCCCCAGAAACACCCGAAAAAGATAAATCCGAAATTCCAGATGATCCTGAACGTAAAAAATGGACCCTCCCACCAATTCCAGAATTCATTCCCGAACTACCCAAACGCATCCTGGAGATAAACGATTTAACGTTTTCTGAAGAGTTCGAAACCACTGGAAGCAGAAAATTCTACATTAACCTGGACTACGATATTTCCAGAAAGAGACCTGTAGGTGCAGCTCTTTTACTGAAAAACCCTGGACATGTAACCTTGAGAATTCGTTGGAAAAAAATCGAAAAATTCAAGCTAATAGCAGGAGGGGATCACTTTGGAACAGACGGATTTTATTTCAATCACAACGAGTTTCTGCTACTGCCGAAAGATATCGTCCTGTTTCCGTTTTATTTCAAAGCGTCTTTGCCTGGAAATTACGTGGAGGCTTGGGAGATTTCGACTTTACCGGCCTTGTGGCAGGAAAATCTCCACGTTCTGGTGATTTTGCAATGCTACGCGTTCTTCGGCGACAGCAAGAAGAAGGCTGAAGAAATTCTGAAGAAAATTGACGAAAAATCGAAGGAGATCAAGATAAAAGATATTTTGGGGGATATCGTTCAAAAAGTTTCGTACAAGGATTCGCCAAAAACACCCTGTGTATTCGAAGAAAACCAGATTTTTGAAATGGCAAACTTGTTTAAAGATCGTCCGAGATTTCGTTACGATTTTAAAATTATCAACCAGCTGAAGCTATTTTACGAGAATATGGCAGGGGAGCAATCATTGGCTTGGAATTTGTCAATTGAATCTTTGAAGAAACTTGCGCATTTTAGGGATATGCGAGATTATCTTGAAATGAAGAGAAGTGAAGCTGCTGGAAGAATGATACCTCAAGTTGTCAAGAGTATTGCTGCAATTACTAAAGGTAAGGGTAAAAAAGGCAAAAGTGAAAAAAGTAGTAAGAAGAGTGCAAAAAGTAAAAGTAGTAACAAGAAAGGAAAAAAAGGACTAGGAGATAAAGAGAAAAGCAAAATAGATTTGGCACCAGTCGAACCGATGGAAAAATACGTCCATTCCCATAAAACAGAACTGAATGAAGTATTGAAAAATCTTGAATCGCCCACGACGACTTTTCTACAAAGAAGAAAGTATTTCGCCTGCTACGAAGCGGTGAGTGCATATTTTTCGAAAATGGAATCCTTGCTGGACGATGTAGACAAAGAATTTGGGGTTGAACGGCAATCAAATTACCCGAAATACACGAGCAAACTAGTTCCGCAAGACAGCCAACCTGAACGGATGATTTATGAAAAATTTGACGATAATGATTTCGTGGCAAAACCCTTAAAATTGGAAAAATACGGCTATGAGGCGAAACCTAAACCCGCCAAGTTAAAGGAAGTGCCAGACGATAATCCTGAAATGCTTTATAGCATTTATTTCGACAGACCGATTGACGATGGGAAGAAAGACAAAAAGTCGAAGAAAAAAGACAAAGGCAAGAAAGGGGCGAAAGAATCAAAGAAAAGTAAAAGCACTAAATCTTCCAAGAAAGACAAAAAATCAAAATCAAAGGAGAAAAAACCTATCGTTAAGAAAGAACCGGAACTTGTAATCTTCGATCCATACACTGAAGAGTTTGAATATGTTCCTGAAACTGAACAAATTGAAACTTCGGGAATTTCCGAAAATCCACAGATGACACCAAAAAAACAGAACGAAATGAATTATAAATCGTATTTGGTTGTTCACTCGTGTCTTAGCGAGGCTGTAGATGCCGTTATAGATACCGTAAACTCGTATGATTGTATCGTGAATTATGGAGTTTTCGATGAAGTACAAAAATATTCTTCATCCAAGGACTAGGAGTTTTTTAGGGGAAGAAAAAAATAGTTATGTAAACGTCTTATACTGAAATAAAAACAATAACAGATACTTAAAGCGTTTGTTGGATAATAAATTTACAATCAGTCGCGGTGACGTGAAACGCCGTTGGTTATAGGCCTAGCTTGAGATAAGGCTTGTGCGATTGAACTTTTGGAAGCACTCTCGGCAACAGTCTTCGGTATTATTTTAGGCACAACGAGGTATAGTGCTAATCCTATTAAATGCAGACACCAGTACATGTGCCTAAAAACGTCAAATAAGTTACTGAAGTTATGACGTATAGGTGATCCAGTTTGATATTCGCCTCCCTGTCACTTTTTACTTTTTATTTCAGTTTCAATTTTCAAATATTAAAAAATTTATTATTTTGAAGCATACTCGAGTATGTACAAGCGAATGTTAACAATTTGTCAAAACTAGTAGGCAACGCCAATGTGTGTATGTCATCATATGTCATTTGTTAGTTTGTAATACAATGTTGGGTTTGATGTTTTTTTTTATGAAAAAGTTACAGGGGGGGCTGAATATAAAGTGAATCACCCGGTACAGTAACTTACATATAAAGGCGGATACTAGGCCAAAACTCCAGGAGAACGAAAGGAAATACCATGTACACCATCAAGATTCTCGTAACGATAAAAGTGATGCAATCGTAAAGGAGTTTGGTTTCAGAGTTGACTAGGAAGTAGTTTCTTACTGTTTTCCTCATCTAAAACAAGTCAAAATGAACAAATATCTGATCCAGAACTTTCTTTTAATGGAGTAATCGTCTGTCTTTTCCAAAATGTGCAAGATCCAATAATAGTTTTCAAGTTACGTTTTGAGTAGATTTCTCTTCTGACCGAAACTCCATTAAAAGAGCGAGAATTCCAGCCTGTATCCTAGTGTCGTTGAATGTAAATTTAACAAAACGACAGTTGGTTGCTAGGTTACAGCCAATCAGAAGGCTTACCGTTCTGGAAACCATGGTGAAAAAGGCACCATTGGCAAACGTGACGTAATATCCTGGATAAAATCCGTGCCACAGCGCCGATACAGCGTACGTCAGTTCCATTCCACGTTTATTCACTCTCTCATACACAACCGTCCTCAGCCACCTGTTTGTGCCCAAATTCCAGGCATCAATGCTCTCCCTTAAATTAGTGGCACACTGCAAATAAATATTTTTAAGTCATTTATGTATTAAGGGAGTAAAGTTATAATCTTAACCCAGAATTCATCCCTCCCTGCCGGTAATACCAATCAAAATGACATATTAAAAACCCCGAATTCATCCCTCTAATAATAATCAAAATGACATACTAAAAAATAAAAACCATTTTATTTCCTAGGGAAATTTTGATCCCATTACTCCCTGCCGACAATAATAATAAACATTACACATTGAAAAACACGTTAACGACTTTAATTTTACTCCCGGTCGTGCGTAAAAACATCAAAAGCCACAGGAAGATGTACATCAATGCGATGTGTATCCCTGTAGATGTTTATCACGATAATGTTTCAGATGCAATTTTATCAATCTGCACCTAGTGGTAGTGCCTCAGCAGACGCACAGTGGTGTCAAAAAGGCGAAATGTTGAAAATTGGCCGTAAAGTAGAGAATGAACAAAAAAAAAACAATAATTTGTGAAGGCAATGAAAATTTATTGCAGTTAAATAGAAATACCAAAAGTAACATTGAAAATAAGCAGGGTTGGCAAAAACCTGGGTTTTTGTGTCAGCCTCATGGGTTTTTGTGTGGGTTTTTGTTGTAATTTTGACAGTTTTGACACTTTTTTAATCGGTAATGACATGTTTGACACACACACAACACATCCAACACCTAACCTAACCTAACAATATTTACTGGCTATTTAGAATTCATTAAAAATAAAGTAAGTATATTTAAGGGGCTCTATTATAATTTTTGCAATCATTATTCATTCTGTAAAGGTCTTTACTCGAAGAAGACTAGGAGAAATTAACTGTTTTGACGATAAATGATGGTAAACTTGTCAACAAAAACTTTTCCGATCTGTACCTATCCCTTGCCGCATTCCTTGCCTTGTTAATATAACGTATTTGCCTTGCCGTGAGAGACGTTAGGTCGTAGAATGCAGAAATTATTATACAAAGCGAAATCTGAAAGTGACGTTATCATATAATTTCAGCAGTCTACGGCCTATGTCTCACAGGGTACTAAATAGATCTGAAAAGTTTTTGATCACTATCTTTACTATTGTGCATTGTACAACTCTCTCTTGATTTTACTGATGCTTTAGGCTGATTGTGATTTTTTTTATTTAAAAAAGTTGGGTTTTTATCTGTGAGTTTTTGTGTGGGTTTTTGGGTGGGTTTTTGACACAAAAACCCAAGTGGGTTTTAACTTCTGCCAACCCTGAAAATAAGGCAAGTTTGCTAAATTAATTAATGCTCAGAGAGTTGAAAAAATGTAAAGGGGAATGAAAAGTCATGGAAGAGTGAAAATTGACCGAAGTTAAGTAGAGTTCCAGAAAATAAGACAATTACACAAACGCTTTTGAAGGGTTGAAATATTGCGAAGGGGCTTGAAAAAGTGAAAAGGGTTAACATAATCCAAATGAGTTGAATTTATTACCGAAGAAAAACGGAATTACGAGGATTTAGCATAATAGACGCTTAGAGGGTTAGAAACTTGTAAATTGAGACGAAAAATCAAAGTTGATAAAAATTAACCGTACTTAAGTAGAATTATAAAAAAATTACACGAAAATAAGCCAAACATGCAAATTTAGCTTTTCAGGGGTTGAAATATTGCGAATGGAATGGAATGGAATGAAAAAGATAAAGATAATATACAGGCTGTTCTCTAATCGCATGTAAGTTTGTTAACGTCAGATTGCCCGTTGAAAATGGTGGCGATCGGCACAATTTCTTTACAGGACTTTAAAGCTGAGCCATCGGGAGCAGTTTTTCTTAATTATCTCAGGAACGGATCAACGGATTTGAATGAAATTTGGAGGAAGCTAGTATCCAATGAATACACATCTACACTGTGAATTTCGTTGGATTATGACCACAGGATCCCCAGGAAACGGAGACATATTTGACATTTTCTTCCAGAAAATGTTTCAAGGTCACGTGTTTTAAAATTTATAGTGTCTGTTAGGAAGGACAATTCAAACTGCAACTTTTACTACTCTTGGGCATTTTTAACCTCCCCAACCCCATCACAATTTTAAAAAAATGGGAGGTTACTGCAATCACTAAAATTTTCGAATTTGAGATAGCACCAGATCTCCACGTTTTGAGGTCTCAGGAACCCAGAAAAGTGGTTTATAAAATGTGTCTGTGTGTATGTTCGTACGTACGTTCGTACGTACGTTTGTAAACACGCCACAGCCAAAACTACTGGGCCGATTTGGCTGCAATTTGGTACGTAGGCATCTCATAACCCAACTTAGATCTGAAAAGCTTTTGGAGCCAATCGTGCAACCGGAAATGCCATTTTGGCACATCAACTTTTAAATTTTAAATGCAAACCCCCATTTTTCACGTCACCATAAGAAAGACCTTCAAATTCTGCTTCTAAAAATGTATTCATTCTTAGTGCCCTTTTGACCAAAAATTTAAAAAAAAATTGATTTTTATCAAACTTTAAAATCGCGGTACAGCCCAAGCCCCTGAATCGATTTGGCTGAAATTTTGCACATAGGGATTGTATTACACCTCGAAAAGCTGAACAAATTTTGAATTCCATCGACTCACGGATAGTGTCCTTTTGGCACACCAATTTCCAAATTTAAAATTATTCAAGTATTAAACCATTAAAAACAAGTTTTTGAAAGATTTATTGTCACCATCAGAAGGGTCTTTAAATCTTGGTTTTAAATAGGACAAAATTAATTCGCATTTAGCGCTGTTTGGTTCAAAAAATCGAAATTTTATAATAACAGTAAAAACACATTATAGCCCAAATTACTGAATCGATTTGGCTGAAATTTGGTACATGGAGATTAGGTGACCCGTTGAAGACCTGAAAGGCTTTTGGGAGCAATTGGCCCACGCGAACTGCCATTTAAGCATATCAACTTAAAATTTTAAATACAAGGCCTCTTTTTTATGTCGCCATTAGAAAGACGATCAAATTCTGGTTCTAAAAATGTATTCACAGTTTCTGCCATTTCAGTGGAAAATATTGAAAAAATTCTTTCTCATTAAAAGGGAGCAGGCTGACAGTGGATAACATAAAGTGGCAGTTATTGTCAAAAAGGTGGCAAAAGATTAACCTTAAAAGGAACATATTGTCAAATGTGATGGGTGATGTACGAGGTGATGTCGGTATTTGTCAGAAAATTGCGAAATTACAGACGATAAGGATAAAAAAAATTCTGTTGAATTGACTACTATCTACACAGAATACAAAGATCCACGCGATGGGGAGGTTCCAGCCGCTTCTCTGCTTTTATTTAATGAGTGGTTTAGAGATATTCGAGTTTTTCTGTAATAAGTCTCGGATGGTCAACTAAATCATTTAGTGCACAATTTCCCTGACAGCTACCAGTAACCGCCAATAACATTTCACATTTATTGTTCTAGCCCAGGCCAGGGGGTAAATTTTTGATTATTCGTAAAATTGCTCCCGATGGCTCCCTTTTAAAGTCCTGTAACTTCCTTAGAAGACGCTTCGAATTAAAAAATTTTGTGCCAATCTTCACCATTTTCGATGGGCAGTCTGAGGTTAAAATAGAACTTACACGCGGTTAGAAAACACCCTGTATACTTATTGCTAGGTGCTTAGGAGGTTGAAAAATTATAACGGGGGTTGAAAAATCAAAGGGGGTGAAAATTAACCGAAGTTAAGTAGAATTACAAAAACTCGCACAAAAATAAGCCAATTATACAATTTGACGCCAATGATATTTAATGCCATTTTCGAATAATAGGTACTTATTAAGAGGAATTTTGAGTTACAACCCTAAAGGTCCTATCACATAGCTTGTGCAAATGTCAGTGTCATGTGTTAGGTCATACTGTTTTAGTGTATTTGTTCATAATAGTGTTTGTTGACTATTCTCAGAAAAAATATGCTCTCATATGGAGGACCTGTGTTGTTTCAATGGAAAAAACATTGCACAAGACAGGATTGCATGTGAGAGGACTTTTAATTTCCACCCCATCTGTCCGCTATTATTGATTATGTCACTCATAATGTAATAACTTCCTATGAAAATGGTTGATTAATAAGCGATAAGCAAGAAGCATGCATTATTTGATTAATAAGTGGAAATCTTTGTTGAATCGTATTCTAACGAATGCGGCTCGTGAAATCGTGATTAATGAGAATCACACGCTCAATATATTGCCAAATAATTCCACTCCTCCTCCGGAGTCGTGGAATTAATGTTTCGCTTTACTTTTCGGGAGAGAAAGACGTATACTAAGTTTCAGTCCGACATCTCAATCCGTTCTCAAGTTATCGCTCGGACCGATACCACGAGCGAGCGAATAAGCTAAAACAAGAGTGCCTCGCACACTGCTACGGTACTAAAAACATTTTATTGATAATCTATGTAAAGACATTTCTCTTTTTTGGGACTAGTAGCGTAGATATCGGTAGTTTCCGACTTTTTAACGCACTTTTCCACCTCCAGACTTTGCCCGAAATAGTTCTTCGCCAATGCGTGCCTGCTACGAACGTGACTTAAGAAATTCTCGTCGTAGACGTCTTCGAGCTTTTTAATTTTCGAATGTGCTTTGGCCTCCTCCACGGTCAACAGGATGCAATTCCAAGGCGACCAATCGTTATTTTTATCCCAACGACACAACCGCAATTGATAGACGTCATCGCATTCCGAAAGGGCGGAATGCGCATGCCAAATATTCGTCACTATGTAAAAGACGTCTTTATCCTGAAGGATGAAGACCACCGAGGAATACGAGTGGAGGAGTCTCTCGTTGCGTCTAATTTGACGCAAAATGAACCTGTAAGGGGATATATCCATCCAGGGATCCTTCGACTTGTCGATGAATTTGCACGTGGCGCAGACTTTCGCCGTGTTGTCTCGAATTGTCACGTTGAAGGACTCCAAAGGTTTCAACCTGTGGCAGTTTTGGCAGTAAAACAGATTTTCTTTCATGGATTTTTCCGTGAGACGATTGTGACGGTCAGTCACCCCCTCGTTGCACTCCGTCAGTTCGAAATGATGAAGCAGTAAAGCCTCGATTCGCATTTCCAACCCCTCAACTTCTTTATCGGTGAAACCCCTCGCCAATAACTCGCAAGTTCTATCAATCAATTCGATTAATTCGTTCGATAATAGACAATTATGCGATTCCATGATTTTCCTCAAATTCATCAAAACGTCGATTCTTCCGGGAGGATCAAGTTTTTTATCGCAAACCGACAAGTATAAATCGCGATAGACGCGTCCCTTTTGCGTTTCCAGGCTGTCCATCTCGCAGGGCAGGTTCTTGTAGCTGCTGTTCCATTTGATAGTATCGCCGATGATTTTGAAAAATTCGATTTCTTTTTGGATTTTCCTGTCTTTTCGCATTTTCAACCTGAGGGCCTCGATCGAACGGAGAATTTCGATTTCTTTCTCTAATAGCAAATAAAATTCGGCGATTCGCGCGGGGCCGCAGTGCATTGAAACGATCCTCATTATTTCCGCCTTCTTCCACCTGGAAACAACCAATTCGACTGCTACGATTTGGGACAATTAAAAGTGGAAAAATTAATTTGCACGATAAATACAGGGCGTTTCCACTTAATTGTCCACTTTTAAGATTACGGAAAAATCTATGTAGATACAAGTTAGGTTGAATTACAAAAAAGTTGCGTTTAGAAGCGTTACAGAAATAATTCTGAGGAATCTACAAATTTATTTAGTAAATCTACTTTAAAGTTTTCTAAGACGGGGTTGTATACAGGATGGTTCCTTTTTCACTGCTCACCATATTGGCATCTGTTAAATGGAAGAGATACTGACTCAGTTAAATTAGCGAAAAGTTGCGCTATTTTCTTGTGATGAGGAATCCGCGATATGTTAATTCGCTCCCGAGTTATTCCGAAAAATCTGAAAACTGCGATGTCAAATATACGATTGATGACATTTAAATGAAACTTGCAACTTTTGTATTTTTGACAGCTATCAATCGAATGATCTCCACAGAAATGTTCTAGGCCTTCCAGATTTTGAGTAATGACAGTCAACTTTTGATTCTTTTATGGCCGCCATATTGAATTTTGACACCATCAAATGACACAAAAAAATTGGCTTTTCAAAAATGTAGTCAACATGAAATCTCGAAGGCCTAGAAATTTTTTGCCATATTCAATTGACAGCTGTCAAAAATATAAAAATTTCAAGTTTCATTTAAATAACATTAGGACGCGTTTTTGCATTATTCTGAGCTGAAAATCAAGATTTGCACTAAAACGCCAAAAACGCGTTTTTGCACTATTCTGTGGTGCATTTTCAGCTCAGAATAGTGAAAAACGTGTTTTTGACGGTTTAGCCTCAAATCGTGATTTTATAATGGAAAAACACTTTTGTGGCGGTTAAGTGCAAATCGTGATTTTCAGCTCAGACGCGTTTTTGGCGGTTTAGTACAAATCGTGATTTTCAGCTCAGAATAATGCAAAAACGCGCTTTTGACGGTTTATGCTCAAATCGCGTTTTTGTACTATTCACGATTTGAGGCTAACCATCAAAAACGCGTTTTTGCACTTTCTGGGGTTAAAATCACGATTTGAGTCTAAACCGTCAAAAACACGTTTTTCACTATTCTGAGCAGAAAATGCACCACAGAATAGTGCAAAAACGCGTTAGGACGTTAGGAAGATACTAACGAATCAAAATATCTGGATTTTCTCTTCAGAAATCACCAAGAAATAGCGCAACCTTTCGGTAATCACGAGAGGGATTAAATGTCCCTTCAGTCCTGTAGTATATACTCTATTTTTTGCACTCCCATTCAATTTGAACCCAAAATAGTCGCAAAATGTTTAAAATGTCACTTTGATGTAGTTTAATCAATATAATGCAAGAAACAATGGATTCTTTATGAAATTACCTAGCAGCAGCACTTCAGTCCCTTGGGAATGAATGACTCACTTCAGTCCCGCGAAAGGGTGCCTAAAATTGCCACTTCATTTCCGAGAGTGCAAAAAAATAATTGAATTGAAAATTCAATAAAACTCAAACTGTTCACGCTTATTCAAAAAAATTCTTGCGGGTTACATTTTTGAGAAGCTAAATGGATGGTGTCAAAACTCATCATGGCGGCCATAAGAGAATCAAAAGTTGATCGTCATTGCTCAAAATCTAGATGGCCTAGAAAATTTTTTCGATGCCATCTCATTGACAGCTGTCAAAAATATGAAAGTACCTATTTTTTTTTTAAATAGCATCAATCGTTCAGATTTTTCCGAATAATTCAGAAACTAATCACAATTATCATTTAAGAGATAGATGCCAATGGTGAGCAGTGAAAAAGAAACCACCCTGTAAAACTTTTTTTTTAATTGACAATAATATTGTTTCTATCATAATGGACTTAGCGTTTTAAGCTATACAACTAACCCTAAGTAATAAAGAAGCAGGACACCGGCTTCGTTTTTATTCCCAGCGCCGGAAGCCATTAAATTTTTTGTGGTAAACTTCCGTGGCACGTCATCAAATTTGATGGCGTCAAAAAATTCCGAACATTTCCTATCCTAAAACAAGGCAATAATCCCCTAATTTCTCTTTAGTCAGTAATAACTCGGGGTATTTATTGAAGTTTTGGAATAAATTGTCTTTTCAAAAGGGAACTTGGAAACTCGAGCTTTTAATGGGAAAAGAATGTCACCATAATCCCGTTTATGCAGTTTATCCGTACATCGTCTATTTAATTTATTTAAATTTATTTATTTACGGCGACTTCCTCAGCAAAAGATTTCCAAAAAATTATTCACATAACCGAAAACATGATTGAATTTGAATTCGTAGCAAAAATGCCAACCACAGACGACTGACTGTAATAGCAACAAAGCCCAGTATTGCCAAGTCAAACGCTAACTCAGATCGCTGTTGAGGAGCAGTTTGTGGCGAATTTGGTTGGCAATTGATCCTACGTCACTGATGACGTGCAACGGAAGTTTTGTTGAAAATACTATAGGCGCTTTTACACATTTATTTGAGCAGCCTCAATTAATGTCAGCAATTTGATTGGTTCATTTGAATATTGACCAATCAAATTGCTGAGATTAACTGAGGCTCCTCAAATAAATGTGCGAAAGGCAGCGACTTATAATGTACGTCACGTTAAAGAGAAAAATTTTGTCACGTCCATGACAGTTGTACAGGGTGATCCAACCGTTTTGTCCGACTTTTAAATTGGAATATCTCCGTTGTCTTATAAGTTAGCAGCTTGAATCAAAAAGTGGATCATAGAGTAGACCTTCAAGTTTTCTTTGGTATATAGATACAAATTTTGCAAGGTCAAACTTCGTCTCTGCGGAAACAAGCTACATTTTTTCAAATGGAACACCCGGTATATTTTGCATGTTTTGGTTAGATCTGAAAATTCTAAACAAGTTTTGTATAGCATACTATAGCTCTAATTCTAACCGTTCGGCGGAAATTTTGAAATTTGTAACGCGAACGTTGGCATTTTGAAAATCTCGAGAAAAAAAATAAAACTAAACAAATTTAAAAATTGATGCCCTGTTAATGAAGAGTATTTTAGATAATTTATGTGGTGAATTTCATTTTGAAATCTTAAGTGGTTAGCCCGGTACAGTCCTTCAAAGTGCCAACGTTCGCGCTACAAATTTCAAAATTCCCGCCAAACGGTTAGAAGTAAAGCTATAGTATGCTATACAAAACTTGTTTAGAATGATCAGATCTAACCAAAAAATGCAAAATATACCTGGTGTTCCATTTAAAAAAATGTAACTTTATTTAGCAGAGACGAAGTTTGACCTTGAAAAATTTGTTTCTATACAGGGTGACACAAGCTCATGGTACACCCCCCCTTTTTTCCTTATTTTTTGGATGAATTTTTTGAAACTTGGAACATCGAATGTACTTATCAAAGGCCACTTTTTGACATATTAATCAAAATTTTACCACTTCCGGTTTTACCGGAAATGACATCAACTTTTTATTTTCAAATTGAACACCCCATATATCAATACATTTTTGGAATCTACTTAATTTTCTGAATACAATGATACCACATAAGTGACATTTCAAGTGTCAAAATAATTTTTGAGTCCAATTTTATCTTTCAATCTAGACGGTTGTGACCTCCCCAATGTTACTCTAATGGACCATAGTAACCATGGAAAATTTTTAGTCACGTCAAAAACCTTACATTTTTTGACTTATGAGGTGATTAAGGTTGCCGACACAGTTTTTTCATGAGAACTCTATTTTTTCAAATGGTACCATAATGGTACCAATACACTGTTGGAAAGTACGTTTAATAAGGAATCTATCCATGTGCCCATTTGATAATTGGGGGGGTCACAACCGTCTAGATTGAAAGACAAAATTGGACTCAAAAATTATTTTGACACTTGAAATGTCACTTATGTGGTATCATTGGATTCAGAAAATTAAGTAGATTCCAAAAATGTATTGATATATGGGGTGTTCCATTCGAAAATAAAAAGTTGACGTCATTTCCGGTAAAACCGGAAGTGGTAAAATTTTGATTAATATGTCAAAAAGTGGCCTTTGATAAGTACATTCGATGTTCCAAGTTTCAAAAAATTCATCCAAAAAATAAGGAAAAAAGGGGGGTGTACCATGAGCTTGTGTCACCCTGTATACCAAACAAAACTTGAAGGTCTACTCTATAATCCACTTTTTGATTCAACCTTCTAACTTCAAAGACAACGGAGATATTTCAATTTAAAAGTGGGACAAAACGGTTGGATCACCCTGTACATTATCTCTGTGCTTCGTCGAACCGGTGGGTCGTTTTTTTCCTTAATAAAAATTTAATTTCAACAAAAACCTTATCCAGTTGCTACTATATCACCAGATTTTCCTTGGCCTACGGGCGCTTTTAATAAAATGAATCAATAATAAATACATAAAGGGTGGTTCCTACTTCGTTGCTCATCTATCGTTGGTAAAAAAACCTAGAAGGCTAAGAAACGTTCTGTCAAAGCCATTCCAGTTTCCCGATCTTCACCAAATTTACATATTGCCCTAATTTGGGGACGAGAAAACGAATGGTGAAGACCGCGATTCGATATCTCTATCCGTTTCCACGATACGGACAATCAAAAGTGAAAAAAACAGAAAAAAATTCGTAAAAAATTGAGGGGGCGTCGCAGGTCTATTCCGAGGGCAGTTTCGTGTTCGGGAAGATCCATTTACCAAGTACTGAAAGTTTCAATCGATTAGGAGGAAAAACACTTTTCCGATCATTTTTCACGAATGTAGAATTTTGGAAAAATCAAAGTTCCCCGATCTTCACCAAATCTACATATTGCCCTAATTTGGGGACGAGAAAGCGAATGGTGAAGACCGCGATTCGATATTTCTATCCGTTTCCACGATACGGACAATCAAAAGTCAAAAAAACAAAAAAAAATTCGTAAAAAATTAAGGGGGCGTCGCAGGTCTATTCCGAGGACAGTTTCGGGTTCAGGAGGGTCCATTTACCAAGTGCTGAAAGTTTCAATCGATTAGGAGGAAAAACCTTTTCCGATCATTTTTGACGAATGTAGAATTTTGGAAAAATCAAAGTTCCCCGATCTTCACCAAATCTACGTATTGCCCTAATTTGGGGACGAGAAAGCGAATGGTGAAGACCGCGATTCGATATCTTTATCCGTTTCCACGATACGGACAATTAAGTCAAAAAAACAGAAAAAAATTCGTAAAAAATTAAGGGGGCGTCGCAGGTCTATTCCGAGGGCAGTTTCGTGTACCAAGTACTGAAAGTTTCAATCGATTAGGAGGAAAAACACTTTTCCGATCATTTTTCACGAATGTAGAATTTTGGAAAAATCAAAGTTCCCCGATCTTCACCAAATTTACATATTGCCCTAATTTGGGGACGAGAAAGCGAATGGTGAAGACCGCGATTCGATATTTCTATCCGTTTCCACGATACGGACAATCAAAAGTCAAAAAAACAAAAAAAAATTCGTAAAAAATTAAGGGGGCGTCGCAGGTCTATTCCGAGGACAGTTTCGGGTTCAGGAGGGTCCATTTACCAAGTGCTGAAAGTTTCAATCGATTAGGAGGAAAAACCTTTTCCGATCATTTTTGACGAATGTAGAATTTTGGAAAAATCAAAGTTCCCCGATCTTCACCAAATCTACATATTGCCCTAATTTGGGGACGAGAAAGCGAATGGTGAAGACCGCGATTCGATATCTTTATCCGTTTCCACGATACGGACAATTAAAAGTCAAAAAAACAGAAAAAAAAATCGTGAAAAATTAAGGGGGCGTCGCAGGTCTATTCCAAGTTTCATTTAAATAACATCAATTCTTAGGAAAATATTGTTTTTTCTATAAAATAAGTCGTAATTTTCAGAGTTTTCCAGATAAATCAGGAACGAATCAAGATGTACCGCAGATTTCTCTCAACGTGTTTTTCTAATTTAATCGACCATATTATATTTTACCGTTTAGGAAATGCCAATAGCAACGAAATAAGAATCACCTGTACACTTTTTTGAGAAAATTTCCTGAAGGACAATACCGTGAGATCTAATAAAAAATTAATGAAAGTAGGCCATGTCAGTGGAGTTGGCTAAATTGATTCAATAATCAATCATAGAGCTTCTGTTCTCTGTGACTTTATTGTGTCAAAAAGTGACAGATCGAACTTATTTCTGTCACGTGAACGTCACTCTCAGTTTAGGCAACGTAACGGACTAATCCATGGCCAACTCTTATTCGTTTTTTATTAGAGTTCGCGGTATTTCTAAGAACAAGTTTTTTTCCAAGACAAATGTTAAACGAGATAATTCCAAAATGATCAAAATTCCGCCCGATCAACAAAATTTGCATTTCACTAATAATAGTAAGCGACGTAGAATATGAAGTGAAATGCAACTTGATCTTGATCTGAAATTTTGCTTCTGCTGAGTAGAGATGTGAGCTTGAAAAGTTTCAGCCTATGTTGAAACTTTTCACTTTTTCTTGAAAAGTTGTTGAAAGTATCAATGCGGTAATAATAAACTTCCACCGACTGCGCCGCGAATTTTAGTCGTTCTAAGTAGTATCAGTACCCATTGAGCACTGGAAACAGTGAAATGAAGTGAAATACTACTTAAAAGACGGAAACAACGATGAATTTCAATGTTTAATGCTTTTATTTTGACTTATTAACTTGTTTACCTATACACTTACTATTTTTGTTATTTAATATTATATTATGTTCCCTATTCAGCTGTTGTAGATTTATATAATTCTCCAGAATACTTTATACTACCGTAGGACAACTTTTCATTTTTTTTGAAACTTCAAAATTTCAGGAAAGGTTTCATGAAAAGTTTCAACAAATGTACTTTTCATGAAAACTCACATCTCTACTGCTGAGACAGAAAAGCTCTGCTATGGTAGGTCCATTAAAAATTTTTCCAATACAAGTCTTTAGTTTATCGGATAAAGAGAATGCCATACAGCGTCCAATGTGTTAACATAAATTAAAACTGAAAACGTTTATTGTCAAATTCGCAAATATTTTGCCCTAGTAAAAATTTTCCGAGAGAATTTTTCATAGAGATTTTAATCAAACAACGCAACTTTTTCGCAATTCAAGGCAACAACAACAACAACCACGCAAAGTTTTTAAAAAGAACGAACCTCTCCGTCATGGCATACAACATGGAAAAATCGGCCTCGGTTCGCGGAAACGCCCGACTTATCACGTCCTTCTTCCTCCTCGCCAGATCCTCCTTCCTCTCCCTTTCCTCCCTCTCCAACATCAACCTCAACCTCTTGTGATACTCGAAACTGAGCTCCCTCAACGCGTTCCTCATCTTCCACGCCCTGAAATACCGCTGGATCGTCTTCGTCTTCCCCTCCACATCCAATCGCTTCTCCCTTTCATCCGCAGTTTCGTATTTACCAGCCGTCAAAATCTTATCGGTGATCGTGGGGATCCAGGTTTGCGTGTTGCTCATTTGAGTCGCCTGGCCGTACTCCATCTCTAGTTTTCGATTCCTCGTGAAGTACGTTTGAGTATCTCTGTGCGTCTTTCTTTCGGGGGGTACTTTCGGTCTCGGTGGACCAGTTTGGGAGTAACCATGATGGTATTCCAGTCCAGATTCCTGGTCTATAAACCCACCCAAAAAGGGTTTTATGATGGACTTGTCTTCGACTTCGACGACCACATCTCTAATCCCTTCTTCTTCTGTTTGCACCCTTACAGTCAACACGTCGGGGATGACGTAGTCCTCGTACGAGTGCAAATCGATTTGATTATCTTCACAAGTCGATTTGAGGTTCAACTCCAAAACTCCAAACGGTTGTTCGATTAGATCTTTTAACAGAAGATCGTCTTCCAGTTCTTCATCGCCGAGGGTTAACCTCATGCAGTCACCTGGAATATTGAAGACATTTTCCAGAAGCGACTTCAACTCGCCAATCCACGTTTCGGTTTTGTAGGATTGGGTGTAGATTTTGCGACAACATCCGCCGAAAATTATCTTCAAGGTGATGACGTCGGCCTGGCTGAAGGTCTCGGTGGTGGCGGTTTCGGTTGGACTGGTAGAGGAAGAATTCTCCATGGTTGTGCAATGCACTGCCTTGTAGCCTACTTTCGCGAGTGACGTACAACTGACAAAATGCGGTGGCTAGGCGATGAAATTTCTCTATATTGATTGTCGAGGAAATGCCTGCACCGGCCTGTACCAACGCCGTTAAAATCATGCCGAGATTTTGTTTCGCTCCTATTCCCAAATTCCAAAGCAGAAAAAGAGGACAATTTTTTGTTACTTTCAGAGAGAGAAATTCAATGAATTTGTGGTAGGGAGCTAACGGCCGATTGATCCGTAATTTTAAGGGGTTGGTTTACTTATCCTTCAGGACCCCCTTCAAATTACAAGCAATCGGCCATAATAGTAGATAAAACGATAAAGTTTAATGGCCGATTGCATGCACCTTAAAGATAAGTGACGTTTAAATTCCGTAGATACGTTTGTTGAAACAGTGCGGTTTCCAAGGATTTTAAGGATCATTTATTTATTTTTAAAGAACACTCAAATATTTTACGGTGCATTCGGCCATTACGGCGTTCCTCAAAGTTAAGTGATCTTAAAAAAGTCCTTAGAAACCATTGTAGCAACAAACGTATCTACGGAATTAAACTTCACTTAACTTTGAGGAACCCCTAAAAATTAAGGTGCAATCGGCCATAATGCCAGTTTTACGTAGGATTCTTTGTGTTTGTTTATGGTCAAAGATATGACGTCATTGACTGTTTTTTAAATGGCAACCAAATTTTATAGGTTTTCATAGGGTGCATTTTCCCAAAATGTTAAACAAAATTCGACTGTTCTAAACGCATTTTTTCTGTGTATAGGACAATTTAACTAATTTTAAGCATACTATCTTCTCACCATGTTGTTTGACCACAAGAATAATCGTCCGTATTGGGTTTTCCAATCGAACTCATTATTGGATTGCGATAAAACGTGCCGTTTCAAAGAAAAAAATGTCATAAATTTAACAGAAGGTATCAAAAAAACATCCCACGCAAACCTGTAATTTCGATTTTATCCAGGTCTTTGTCAATGTCAAATAATGTGTCTGGTCTGCCAAACGTTTTGCTCTTAAAGTTTCTCTTGAGAAATTGAGAGAAATTTGAATTCGTTTCATCAGAATAATGATGTAAGAACGTTTTGCCGGTGATTTAATTAAGGTAAGATTGCAAAAAATACTCAATTATCTTTAAAACCTCATTCTCAACCACTTTACGTACGTGACATAACTAAGTTTAACAATCGTCAACAATTACTAGAAAAGTCAAAGTCATGAATAATTGTTGACCATTGTTAAAGTTTGTTACGTTACGTATGTAAGATGGTTGTGAATAAGCTCTAGTCAAAAAAGCAAAGTCTTACAAAAAAATTACGCGACAACCCTTTTGACAAACATTTGACGGACTTTTAACCTAAATGAAAGTCCCTATTACACAGCTGAGCGTTTGGAGGATTTATAGAACGGGTTCCGACTGTATGAACAGATGTCCGAAAGTGCCTCCTGGAGGCGCTATAGGCCGTAGAAGGTGTGTTTCTCAAAAATAGATATTCATTAATTATTTTTGAAACCATTGGAGCTAGAATAACAAAATTTTGATTTTGGGGTAACTTTGGGGTAACAAATTATCTGGTAGGAACAAAACAGGTGATTGACGACCATAGGGGTGCGAAACAGGGGGGCTTAGGAAAAAAATCCTCACAACTCTTTTTTCTCCAGCTTTCTTGAATTTTTGACTTCAGATAACAATTCTCCAAACAATTCAACATAAAAAAGGTACTCTTGATACTAAGTCATAGGATCAACCGTTTTCAAGAAAAACGCATTTAAAGCATGTCAACAAAATAAATGCAAGAAAACAAGTTGTCTTGCTTCATAAATGTCGTTAATCTGTCACTAACGGCTACAGTTTGTTATTCCAGCTCCAACCGTTCCAAAAATAATAAAAAAATACCTGTTTTTGAGAGACGCCTACCCAAGGTCTGTAGTGCCCCCTGGAGGTACTCTCAGACATATGTTCATATGAACTTTTCTTCATATTTTTAGGTGTAGAATCACCCTCCGAAATATTGTGACGTTATTTCCGGAGACCCTGTATACCGGGTGGTCGTTTTATCTTGAGACTGGCAAGACTGGCAATCGGAAAGGAAGCATTTTAGAAAAAAATGTTTTGTATAAAAGTTTTATAACTTCGAGGGGGAAAATAGATAGCATCATCGCCATTTTGATTCAAGGTCATTTTCAAGGTCAAATCAACTTAATTTTTTCCATGGAAATCTATCCATCGGATCCAAAAATAGTTTAGATGAGAGTTATTTGTTCTTTTACGGGGAATAAGAATCTGTAATAAAAAATATGTTTCCATTAAAAAAATGAAGTTGACCTTCATTTGACCTTGAATCAAAATGGCGATGATGCCATCTATTTTCCCCCTCGAAGCCATAAAACTTTTATTCAAAACATTTTTTTCTAAAATGCTTCCTTTCCGAGATATTTGCCAGTCTCAAGATAAAACGACCACCCCGTATACGGTGTCGTATCATCTCATCCCAATAACCAACTCATCCCAGGTGACAACTCATCCCAGACCAACTCATCCCAAACCAACTCATCCCAGACCAACTCATCCCAGACAAATTCATCCCAAACCAAGTCATCCCAAAAGACAACTCATCCCAGAACGCAACTCATCCCAGACCAAGTCATCCCAACGGACAACTCATCCCAGCAGACAACTCATCCCAGATCAAAATATCGGTTTGGAGTGCGAAAAGCGAGGGCAGTTCAGGTCTATGTCAGGTCAGGTTTTTTTTTAATAACATTTTCTGTCAAATTCTGCCCGCCCAAAGGTTCACGCGAGCAAAGCGAGTAGGTACTCGTCGAAATATCGGTCTTGCAATGGTGCGAGAAGCTAGGGCAGCTCAGGTCTATGTCAGGTCAGGTTTTTTAAATTCTTCCCGTGGAAAGTTCGACGCGAGCTTTCGGCGGAGCCGAAAGCGAGTACTCTTCGAAATATCGGTATTGCAGTGCGAGAAGCTAGGGCAGTTCAGGTCTGGTCAGGTTTTTGACCTGGGTTGTAGTGTCATTTGGGATGAGTTGTCTCCTGGGATGAATTGGAAAATTGTATGAGATGATATTAGCCCGCGGCTACCTTAAAGCGAACAGCCCAAACAATAACAAGCAAGAGTTGGTCTCGGATGAGTTGGTTTGGGATGAGTTGTCTGTTGGGATGACTTGGTCTGGGATGAGTTGCGTTCTGGGATGAGTTGTCTTTTGGGATGACTTGGTTTGGGATGAGTTCGTCTGGGATGAGTTGGTCTGGGATGAGTTAGTTTGGGATGAGTTGATCTGGGATGAGTTGGTCTGGGATGAGTTGTCAGATGGGATGAGTTGGTCATTGGGATGAGATGATACTAACCCCCCGTATACAGTGAAGACCTAAAAGCCACCCCCCTGTATCTCTGGAATCGCTCTATTTAGAGCCTTGAAATTTAGAATAGTGCTATTAGTTGCGAAATGATGCCGACTGCCAGTTACACAATGTGCCGTGACCTTGAAATGTCAAAGTTATAACTTACAAGTCAAAAATTTTAAATGGCAACAGATGTCATGTGACTCCTCATTTGAAACCAGTTGCAAGCTTTTAGCGTGTTTATTTAGTATAGTTTGTCAAGAAATAATTGAACAGCCATAAAGACAAACCTTTTAACTTAAACCGACCGCCCGTTGAGGTTGACAATGCAGGGGAATTCCCTCCATAAAACTTTCTACACAGCCAAGTGTTCAACTACGAGAGCGCCGTACAAGATTTTATGAGGGAATTCCTCTGCATTGTCAACCTCAACGGGCGGTCGGCTTAAGTTAAAGGGTTTGTCTTTATGGCTGTTCAATTATTTCTTGACAAACTATATCAAATTTCGACCTTCCTGCAATACACGCGCACCTATAAATATATTATTGTATATTTTTTTATTTATTAACGGAAACCAAGTTCCTTCAGTTCAGAATCTATTATCAAAAAGGAAATGACCCTATTCGAAAATGGAGGTACATACTTTAGTCGTTTTTAAGGTCCGTTTTCCAGGAGAAACACGAAAATAGGTTTACTTCCTTTTTTTTAATATTACTTTGTTTATCACCGACACTGTTCATCTTTTCCCGTGAGGCCAATCCCGGTCCGGGATTGAAAACCCTATACAGGGTGTCTCAGAACGCTGGCACTAAATTCTAACGGAGTATTCAGGATTAAATTCTGAGTCGATCCGTGTTTTTGAAAATTTCCAGGGTCCAGTAGTTGCCGAGTTATAAGAGGTGTAAGAGGACCAATCAGATTTCATCTCTTAATTGCTTTACAAGGTAATTTAATGTTAGATGCACTTTTTCCTAGGTAACAAGATACAGCAATATAAATTTTCATTGATAGTATCTTGTTACCTAGGAAATAGTGCATCTAACGTTAAAGTACCTTATGGAGCAATTCAAAGCTGAAATCTGATTGGTCCTCTTAAATCTGTTATGACTCGAGAACTATTTTTCCCTGAAAATTTTCAAAAACACGGATCGACTCAGAATTTACTCCTGAATACTCCATTAGAATTTGGTGCGAGCGTTCTGAGACACCCTGTATACGATGATGAAATTTCAAAGAAATTTGTTGGCTCGAAAAAAAATATGAATTTTCTTGAAGATTTTTATTTTAATTTCGTATTGTTTATTTTATCTCGGAGATTATCAACATGGGCTCAATGCATTTCCTGACACGAAAAAATGCCAGAAGGAAATGTCATTCAATTTAAAAGCAAATTAACCGTACAAAACTGAGAAATAATTCCCAAAAGGTCTTTTTGCAAACTCTTTCCCGTCTTTATCTAACGTTAGGAAGTCCAAGGAGCGCACATTGAAGATGTCCTTGGGCAAAAAAAATTAAAATTCTATGAATATCGGTAAAGTCTAGACGTGACACTTTTTAAAACGGAAATTGAAGCTGAAAGTGGAAAAGTCGATAAATTCGTGTTCATAGACGCAGTAGGTAGGGTGTAAAGGGTGGAGATTAAGTAAGTAAGACGCACAAAGACTAATGAGGCTATTTTCACATTCGTCATTTTGATCTATGAGGTCACGTTTGGAAACGGGAGTGGATTAATTTTCCATTAATTTGCCTTTGTCATAAACTGAAAATCTCTTAATTAATGAGCTAGAGGACAATGTCCTCAAACTCGGAAAGCAAAGTAACTTTAAGTGTAATAATTCGCGCCTCTTCCTACTTATTTATTTGAGATAAAATTTGAAGCCCCATTTTCAGAAAATAGAATTTTTCCAATCTCGACCCATTTCCTGTGATTTTAACACAACATTATGACAAGATTATGACAGTGCCAGTGGCGTGTTGTACAAAAATTGTATTGATAGACATCTGAAATGTCTTACTGACACACGCCGCCACTGAAATTTAGTGTTCCAGCTTAGGGTGGAATTCTAAGTTAGTTTACGTTATGACTCATAACGTATCTTAGTGCGGATCGTAACTCAGCAGAGGGCGCCACTAGTACAATTTTGCAGAGTTCTTTAATGCCGCCGGTCGCTCGGTCGGGTCGAGGTCGAGTGACAAGTGACAATTCAAACACCGGACGCAAAGATGGCTGCTGCATGAAATTTTATGCCTGATTAAGTAGTTGATTTCTTCGAAGAAATTGGTTCTGATTCGAGTGATGAGAACGAGGAAGACGTTGTTTTACCCCCCAGAGTGCCTGGACAATTGATGAGATCCGCGAGCAGCAATGTGTGTTTATTTATGTCCGCAAGACCAAGAGCATCGGTCCATCGCCCGAAAGATTAGCAAAAAACCCGAGACAATGGGAAGGGAGGTATCCACACATTACGTCGATGTTCAAGTTATACGTTGGTCTCGGAATTTTATGCCAGTGGTGGGTTGCAGTACTTTTTGGTACCAGTGGTCAAATCTTAAAACCCGCAGCCTGCAGAGGAATCGATGAAGTAACTCATGCTCTTGTGGATATACCACCACCAGAGTTTATTCGCAGCGCAGATGAATATCCTCAAGTTAAACAGGGCATTCGGAATGACAAAATGCGGAGCTGGATTACAATTAGTTCTTGGAGCGATCGATTGCACACACAGCATTGAGAACCCCCACTGACCTTCCAGAGCACAGTACCTCGATCGACACCTGAACAACTCTATTAACTCCCAATTTGTGGTAGGCTCAGATCCTTCCTCCCATTTTGAAACTCACAATACATATTACGAATGATATTACAGCTACAAATAAACTAAATTTTATGTAGACAATTGAATTATTATTAACATTCCCCTTACTAACAGTTCTAAATCTGCCTGACTTCTCTGAACCAATCTGCATTCTGCAACCCCAAGACAGTGGTATGTATGTACCTACTTACCAAAATTAATAAAACTAAAATCAACTCAAGAAATTGTATAATAATATAAAAATTATAACAAATTACTAATAGTTGGTTGAAAGCTTCGTCCATTCTTCAAAGAGGAACTGATGCTCGATTACCCGAGGTAGTAATCAAATTACTAATAGTTGCATTTATCAAGAAAACAACATATTTTCCCAGATTAGCATGTCCTGAGTTTCCTAAACCACTTGAGGATATTTATCTGCCATGGGAAATCTGGTGGTGGTATATCCACAAGGGCTTGAGTTACTTCATCGATTCCTCTGCAGGCTGCGGGTTGTGAGATTCGACCACTGCCAACTGCTACATACCAACAAGCCATTGCAACCCACGACTAGCATAAAATTGCGAGGCCAGACCACTCATATAACTTGTACATCGGCGTAATGTGTGGATACCTCCCTTCCCTTTGTCTTGGGTTTTTCTTAATCTTTCGGCGATGATGTTCAGGACATAAATAAACATTGGGTTCGTTGAAACAATTCCTGCTCGCTGATCTCGTTAATTGTTCAGGGCACTCCGGGGGGTAATAAAACATCTTCGTTGTTCTCATCAGTCGAATCAGAACTAATTTCTTCGAATAAATCATTTGCGAAATCAAGGATAAAATTTCGTGCAGCAGCCATCTTTGCGACCGGTGTTTCAAATGTCAAATGTCACGACACGATTGTCACTTCACTTGCTATTCGACCTCGACCGAGCAACCGGCGGCATTAAAGAACTCTGCAAAATTGTACTAGTGGCGCCCACTGCTGAGTTACGATCCGCACTAAGATACGTTATGAGTCATAACGTAAACTAACTTAGAATTCCACCCTTAGAGCGGACGGCTGTACCTGATTTTCGTATGCTAAAATTTGATTTTAATATTCCACTACCAAAATCAGGGAGTAAAAATTCTTAATGCCTCATTTTTGGAAATCAAGGATTAAAAATTTTTAATCCCTTTTGAGGAAATACAATTTTGATTTCCCGTTTTTTTCTGGCTTTAAACTGAGGTTACCATCACAATAAACGGCTGCGTTTTGGTTATTGTATAAAAATATCAAGTTGTAGGCGAGGGGTTATACACACGGCAAATTTGTGTACACAAACTCGCGAATTGTAAGAAAATCGTCAAAATCCCTAGCAAATACCCAAAATCGCTATAAAATCGCCAAACTAGCTAGAAAATAGCAAAAGTCTAGAAAATCACCAAACTCGCTAGAAAATTGCCAAAATCGCTGGGAAATCGCCAAAATCGATAAAAACACCGGAAGATGTACATCAAAGCGATGTGTATCGGACGTGCATCCATGTAGTAGTAGTGCCTTCGCAGACGCACAGATGTGTTAAAAAGGTGAATTACTGAAAATTTGATGTTACAATATTAAAAAACTGAATTGGGATTAGTGTTTCATCAAGACCTTGTCAAAAATTACGAAATCGTATTAGGCATCGAAAAAGAAGAAGTCTTAGGCAAAAATAAACGTTTTGACTTAATTCCTTGAAAACTTCTATATTTTTGCAACAAAAAGGGTGTTGTTTTTCCTCAAGAAATTCAACATTTTCATTTTTGGCTGAACCTATAAAATGTTTCGATTAAAAAATGCCTAAAACGATTTCGTGATTTTTGGCTTCTTTATTGAATCACAGTAAAAAGAACAAAATGATTCAGTTAATATGTTAATATTAACCAAAATATTTCTGTGGTCCCAGTTAAAGTGACACACACTGTATAGATACCGATAAATTTCACTTGCCTTGATTTTTTATCAAGATCAAGAAATCTCATATAACATTATTTAGTAAAAATCTGAAATTCCGCCTCTTTTCACCCCCTTCCATAAATTAACCTCAAATTCACTCCGCAGATATAATGTATACGACCTCAGTTTCACAAGACATTGCTTCCCTGTGCCGAATTACAGGGTTTAATGAATGTTTCAATTCCTAAACTCCAACCCCTTATTTCACCACCCCCACATGCTCTAATGAAAGTTGTTTTCAATTTCATCCAATTCGCTGACAAATTGCGACTATCAAGAGGTTCATATTTTCAATCCCTCATGATTTCATTCCTTTATGAATACAGAGGTTTTACATAATTTCCTGCGTATTTAGTTAGTTTAGCTGTTTATAAATAAAGAAAATTTAAAAATTAAATAAAATGTATTGCAAGGTGTTAGTAGCCTAGGGGTTGCTTTTAGGTTGAAGACTCAAGATCTTTTCTCAATGGTTTACTTAAATCTTGTAGAAATTTACAGTTTCAACCCTTAAAACCTGATTGGAAACCCTTGAAAATTCGCTTGAAAATCGCTAGAAAATTCGCTAAAATTGCTAAAAATCGACAAAATTTCTAGAAAACTGACAAAATTCCAGAGAACTGTACACAAAATCGCTATGTGGTTAACCCCTCGGTTGTAGGTGAGATTATTTCAGAATTGAATTTAGAGTAAGTCTGTCGATATTGAAAAAAATTGTAGAAGGAACACAGGACTAAACTGTTTTTTATTCCCGCAGGGATATTAAAGCCCTCGGCTTCTACTCGGGCTTTAAACACCCCTGAGGAATTAAAAACTTTTTTAGCCCCTTGTTACATTATATACTATAAACGGTTCAGATTTTTACAAAAAAAAATTGTATTACATTTTTTGTCGACTTACCTCAAACTGGAAGATATCGACGTTGGAGAACTTATCCCACTTATGGACTCCCTTCTCGTCGACTCCATTATACCCGAACCCCGAGTTATTGCAGATGGCATCGGCTAAGGTCCACGCGAAATAATATTTGAACCTGACTAAAGCTGCACTAACGTACATGTACAAAAATTTCTGCGACAGACTCGTGTTCTCCACAAAATCATCATCTTTGAGGCGACTTATAGGAAAGATCGGTTGAAATTTGACGAACATGATCGCACACGCAGCTGCAATCAAGACTTTCTTGATGACCGCTTGACGGGGCGACGGTTCCATCACTATCGTGTCCAATTCCTTTTCGTCGTGTTTCTAAAAGATCCATTTTTGATTAGAAATAAAAGACGCGACAATAATTACTAGAGCCTTGAAATTGGTACCTTCGATGAAATCCATGTAGTCTTTGAAAAACATGGACGGACCCGCCATCATCGACGGGAAGAACAGAACGAAACTGAAATATTCTAAGGTGGTGGGGAGGGTTTTCACGGCGTAAATTCTTTGGTTTTTTGACATTTCGTCCTCGGTTTTCGTGAGACCGTCATGGAGTTGAAATGCTAAACTGGTCACTTTTTGGGTTATCACCATCAAGGGACCTACAAACATAGACCAATCACTTTCGGCCTCGTAATACCATATGATCCAAAAATAACGCGTTTGACACTAATGACAGTTAAGCCTCACCAAAGGGCAGGGGTGGGGCCGTCGCAAATTATACATGTGCGACTCAATTTGCGACGGTAGCAAATGTAATTTGCGACATTGCGAATTTGTATCAACTTTGTTACATATTTGTTACATTCTTCCTCGCACCATAATTTTGGTTATTTTAAGTTTAATTTGTGCTTATTTAACTTTGAAACACCACTAATTACTGTTTGAACGATTTAACATCCTTAACATCAGCAACAAACAACTCGTTTTCTCTGCGCTCTGTACGAAAACATAACCTAAAATTTTGACACTTACTTAAAATTTGTTACATTTGCTACAATTGCGCCCATTTTGCAACATATTTCAATTGCGACGTAGTAAATGTCCCAAACGTAGTAAATTTAAATGTCGTAAAACAAAATATTGCGACATTTACCCAACCCTGCCAACGGGGTACAAAAGATAAAACAACAAGTTTGACAAGGTCCACCCGGGATCTTTGTCCGATTTACATGTTGCAAATGTTTGGTAGAGTTGATTTTACAATTTTTATTGAAAACAGTGAAAATTAAGAACAGTTCCAACTTTATGCTCACAATCTTCCTAAAATAAACAAGAAAATTGTAGGAGATAAAGCGAAACCAAAGGAAGTTTTGAGTATCAATTGATTTGACAGATGTTTAGTAACAGTACTTTGTCGGTAAAATAGAACGCTTTACAAAGAATTTGTATCAACTTTGTTACATTTGCTACATAACCTAAAAGGTTTCTTCCCCGCACCATAATTTTGGTTATTTTAAGTTTAATTCGTATTTATTTAACTTTGAAACACTACTAATCACTTAACAGCATCAAACAACTTGTTTTCTCTGTGCCCTGTACGAAAACATAACCTTAAATTTTGACACTTACTTAAAATTTGTCACATTTGCTACAATTGCGCTCAATTGCGACGTAGTAAATGTCCCAAATGTAGTAAATGTCGTAAAACAAAATATTGCGACATTTACCCAACCCTGCCAAAGGGGTACAAAAGATAAAAGAACAAGTTCCACCCCAGATTTTTGCCCGATTTACATGTTGCAAATGTTTGGTAGAGTTGATTTTACAGTTTTTATTGAAAACAGTGAAAATTAAGAACAGTTCCAACTTTATGCTCACAATCTTCCTAAAATAAACAAGAAAATTGTAGGAGATAAAGCGAAACCAAAGGAAGTTTTGAGTATCAATTGATTTGACAGATGTTTAGTAACAGTAGTTTGTCGGTAAAATAGAACGCTTTACAAAGAATTTGTATCAACTTTGTTACATTTGCTACATAACCTAAAAGGTTTCTTCCCCGCACCATAATTTTGGTTATTTTAAGTTTAATTCGTATTTATTTAAGTTTGAAACACTACTAATCACTTAACAGCAACAAACAACTTGTTGTCTCTGTGCCCTGTACGAAAACATAACCTTAAATTTTGACACTTACTTAAAATTTGTCACATTTGCTACAATTGCGCTCAATTGCGACGTAGTAAATGTCCCAAATGTAGTAAATGTCGTAAAACAAAATATTGCGACATTTACCCAACCCTGCCAAAGGGGTACAAAAGATAAAAGAACAAGTTCCACCCCAGATTTTTGCCCGATTTACATGTTGCAAATGTTTGGTAGAGTTGATTTTACAATTTTTATTGAAAACAGTAAAAATTAAGAACAGTTCCAACTTTATGCTCACAATCTTTCTAAAATAAACAAGAAAATTGTAGGAGATAAAGCGAAACCAAAGGAAGTTTTGATTATCAATTGATTTGACAGATGTTTAGTAACAGTAGTTTGTCGGTAAAATAGAACGCTTTACAAAGAATTTGTATCAACTTTGTTACATTTGCTACATAACCTAAAAGGTTTCTTCCCCGCACCATAATTTTGGTTATTTTAAGTTTAATTCGTATTTATTTAAGTTTGAAACACTACTAATCACTTAACAGCAACAAACAACTTGTTTTCTCTGTGCCCTGTACGAAAACATAACCTTAAATTTTGACACTTACTTAAAATTTGTCACATTTGCTACAATTGCGCTCAATTGCGACGTAGTAAATGTCCCAAATGTAGTAAATGTCGTAAAACAAAATATTGCGACATTTACCCAACCCTGCCAAAGGGGTACAAAAGATAAAAGAACAAGTTCCACCCCAGATTTTTGCCCGATTTACATGTTGCAAATGTTTGGTAGAGTTGATTTTACAATTTTTATTGAAAACAGTGAAAATTAAGAACAGTTCCAACTTTATGCTCACAATCTTCCTAAAATAAACAAGAAAATTGTAGGAGATAAAGCGAAACCAAAGGAAGTTTTGAGTATCAATTGATTTGACAGATGTTTAGTAACAGTAGTTTGTCGGTAAAATAGAACGCTTTACAAAGAATTTGTATCAACTTTGTTACATTTGCTACATAACCTAAAAGGTTTCTTCCCCGCACCATAATTTTGGTTATTTTAAGTTTAATTCGTATTTATTTAAGTTTGAAACACTACTAATCACTTAACAGCAACAAACAACTTGTTGTCTCTGTGCCCTGTACGAAAACATAACCTTAAATTTTGACACTTACTTAAAATTTGTCACATTTGCTACAATTGCGCTCAATTGCGACGTAGTAAATGTCCCAAATGTAGTAAATGTCGTAAAACAAAATATTGCGACATTTACCCAACCCTGCCAAAGGGGTACAAAAGATAAAAGAACAAGTTCCACCCCAGATTTTTGCCCGATTTACATGTTGCAAATGTTTGGTAGAGTTGATTTTACAATTTTTATTGAAAACAGTAAAAATTAAGAACAGTTCCAACTTTATGCTCACAATCTTTCTAAAATAAACAAGAAAATTGTAGGAGATAAAGCGAAACCAAAGGAAGTTTTGATTATCAATTGATTTGACAGATGTTTAGTAACAGTAGTTTGTCGGTAAAATAGAACGCTTTACAAAGAATTTGTATCAACTTTGTTACATTTGCTACATAACCTAAAAGGTTTCTTCCCCGCACCATAATTTTGGTTATTTTAAGTTTAATTCGTATTTATTTAAGTTTGAAACACTACTAATCACTTAACAGCAACAAACAACTTGTTGTCTCTGTGCCCTGTACGAAAACATAACCTTAAATTTTGACACTTACTTAAAATTTGTCACATTTGCTACAATTGCGCTCAATTGCGACGTAGTAAATGTCCCAAATGTAGTAAATGTCGTAAAACAAAATATTGCGACATTTACCCAACCCTGCCAAAGGGGTACAAAAGATAAAAGAACAAGTTCCACCCCAGATTTTTGCCCGATTTACATGTTGCAAATGTTTGGTAGAGTTGATTTTACAATTTTTATTGAAAACAGTAAAAATTAAGAACAGTTCCAACTTTATGCTCACAATCTTTCTAAAATAAACAAGAAAATTGTAGGAGATAAAGCGAAACCAAAGGAAGTTTTGATTATCAATTGATTTGACAGATGTTTAGTAACAGTAGTTTGTCGGTAAAATAGAACGCTTTACAAAGAATTTGTATCAACTTTGTTACATTTGCTACATAACCTAAAAGGTTTCTTCCCCGCACCATAATTTTGGTTATTTTAAGTTTAATTCGTATTTATTTAAGTTTGAAACACTACTAATCACTTAACAGCAACAAACAACTTGTTTTCTCTGTGCCCTGTACGAAAACATAACCTTAAATTTTGACACTTACTTAAAATTTGTCACATTTGCTACAATTGCGCTCAATTGCGACGTAGTAAATGTCCCAAATGTAGTAAATGTCGTAAAACAAAATATTGCGACATTTACCCAACCCTGCCAAAGGGGTACAAAAGATAAAAGAACAAGTTCCACCCCAGATTTTTGCCCGATTTACATGTTGCAAATGTTTGGTAGAGTTGATTTTACAATTTTTATTGAAAACAGTGAAAATTAAGAACAGTTCCAACTTTATGCTCACAATCTTTCTAAAATAAACAAGAAAATTGTAGGAGATAAAGCGAAACCAAAGGAAGTTTTGAGTATCAATTGATTTGACAGATGTTTAGTAACAGTAGTTTGTCGGTAAAATAGAACGCTTTACAAAGAATTTGTATCAACTTTGTTACATTTGCTACATAACCTAAAAGGTTTCTTCCCCGCACCATAATTTTGGTTATTTTAAGTTTAATTCGTATTTATTTAACTTTGAAACACTACTGATCACTTAACAGCATCAAACAACTTGTTTTCTCTGCGCCCTGTACGAAAACATAACCTTAAATTTTGACACTTACTTAAAATTTGTCACATTTGCTACAATTGCGCTCAATTGCGACGTAGTAAATGTCCCAAATGTAGTAAATGTCGTAAAACAAAATATTGCGACATGTACCCAACCCTGCCAAAGGGGTACAAAAGATAAAAGAACAAGTTCCACCCCAGATTTTTGCCCGATTTACATGTTGCAAATGTTTGATAGAGCTGATTTTACAATTTTTATTGAAAACAGTAAAAATTAAGAACAGTTCCAGCTTTATGCTCACAATCTTCCTAAAATAAACAAGAAAATTGTAGGAGATAAAGCGAAACCAAAGGAAGTTTTGAGTATCAATTGATTTGACAGATGTTTAGTAACAGTAGTTTGTCGGTAAAATAGAACGCTTTACAAAGAATTTGTATCAACTTTGTTACATTTGCTACATAACCTAAAAGGTTTCTTCCCCGCACCATAATTTTGGTTATTTTAAGTTTAATTCGTATTTATTTAAGTTTGAAACACTACTAATCACTTAACAGCAACAAACAACTTGTTTTCTCTGTGCCCTGTACGAAAACATAACCTTAAATTTTGACACTTACTTAAAATTTGTCACATTTGCTACAATTGCGCTCAATTGCGACGTAGTAAATGTCCCAAATGTAGTAAATGTCGTAAAACAAAATATTGCGACATTTACCCAACCCTGCCAAAGGGGTACAAAAGATAAAAGAACAAGTTCCACCCCAGATTTTTGCCCGATTTACATGTTGCAAATGTTTGGTAGAGTTGATTTTACAATTTTTATTGAAAACAGTGAAAATTAAGAACAGTTCCAACTTTATGCTCACAATCTTCCTAAAATAAACAAGAAAATTATAGGAGATAAAGCGAAACCAAAGGAAGTTTTGAGTATCAATTGATTTGACAGATGTATAGTAACAGTAGTTTGTCGGTAAAATAGAACGCTTTACAAAGAATTTGTATCAACTTTGTTACATTTGCTACATAACCTAAAAGGTTTCTTCCCCGCACCATAATTTTGGTTATTTTAAGTTTAATTCGTATTTATTTAAGTTTGAAACACTACTAATCACTTAACAGCAACAAACAACTTGTTGTCTCTGTGCCCTGTACGAAAACATAACCTTAAATTTTGACACTTACTTAAAATTTGTCACATTTGCTACAATTGCGCTCAATTGCGACGTAGTAAATGTCCCAAATGTAGTAAATGTCGTAAAACAAAATATTGCGACATTTACCCAACCCTGCCAAAGGGGTACAAAAGATAAAAGAACAAGTTCCACCCCAGATTTTTGCCCGATTTACATGTTGCAAATGTTTGGTAGAGTTGATTTTACAATTTTTATTGAAAACAGTAAAAATTAAGAACAGTTCCAACTTTATGCTCACAATCTTTCTAAAATAAACAAGAAAATTGTAGGAGATAAAGCGAAACCAAAGGAAGTTTTGATTATCAATTGATTTGACAGATGTTTAGTAACAGTAGTTTGTCGGTAAAATAGAACGCTTTACAAAGAATTTGTATCAACTTTGTTACATTTGCTACATAACCTAAAAGGTTTCTTCCCCGCACCATAATTTTGGTTATTTTAAGTTTAATTCGTATTTATTTAAGTTTGAAACACTACTAATCACTTAACAGCAACAAACAACTTGTTTTCTCTGTGCCCTGTACGAAAACATAACCTTAAATTTTGACACTTACTTAAAATTTGTCACATTTGCTACATTTGCGCTCAATTGCGACGTAGTAAATGTCCCAAATGTAGTAAATGTCGTAAAACAAAATATTGCGACATTTACCCAACCCTGCCAAAGGGGTACAAAAGATAAAAGAACAAGTTCCACCCCAGATTTTTGCCCGATTTACATGTTGCAAATGTTTGGTAGAGTTGATTTTACAATTTGATTGAAAACAGTAAAAATTAAGAACAGTTCCAACTTTATGCTCACAATCTTCCTAAAATAAACAAGAAAATTGTAGGAGATAAAGCGAAACCAAAGGAAGTTTTGATTATCAATTGATTTGACAGATGTTTAGTAACAGTAGTTTGTCGGTAAAATAGAACGCTTTACAAAGAATTTGTATCAACTTTGTTACATTTGCTACATAACCTAAAAGGTTTCTTCCCCGCACCATAATTTTGGTTATTTTAAGTTTAATTCGTATTTATTTAAGTTTGAAACACTACTAATCACTTAACAGCAACAAACAACTTGTTTTCTCTGTGCCCTGTACGAAAACATAACCTTAAATTTTGACACTTACTTAAAATTTGTCACATTTTTACTGCCTAGGCAGTAAAAGACGCATTTTACTGCAACAAAAGAGGCAGTAAAAATGCACTTTTAATGACTACCGGCGAAAAATGTATTTTCGTCTTACGATTAAGAAAATATGAGCTTTTCAATGATCCTACTTTAGCCCGTATTGCTGAAATTTCTCTGTAATACCCACCCCTTTGTTATTAGTGTTTGCCAATGTCCCTTTTATTTGATTACTTTTGGATCATATGGTGGCATTATGGTGATAAAAGCAATAAATAATTATTTAACAAACCGAAACAAACGAGACCAATTTGATAACTGTGTTCAGTAAATAATATTTGTAAATACAACACGATTTCTGTTATGTTATAATTACACTAAAGCCTGTATGACACGATCTATAATTATGCACGGAATTGTGGACATAAAACTTCTATTCCAAATTATTGTCCGTGTATTATCAGATGAAAAACCTTAGTGCAATTTTTTCGAAAATTGACATTTTAGGGGTAAAAAGGCCCCTTTTTAAATTTTTTTTAGGAAAAGTACATGTTATTATAGAATTCGATAGCTATTGCATTGCCGGATCGAAAACCTTAATGCCATTTTTTCGAAAAATGTCCTTTTAGGGGTGAAAAATATATTTTGCATTTGCCGTATTGCATCATCGTCCTCACGATTCGAACATGCGCATCTCTCAAGCTAAAGCCTGTGTAACACGATAATTATGCACAGAATTGTGGACATAAAACTTCTATCCCAAATTCTGGTCATAAAATCAAATTTGTTTTAAATCTTTGTAAACAAAAATGTGCAGAGAACAGAGATATAGTGTTTCCTCCAGTGTTCTATTTAATTCTACACATTTTAAATTCCACAACAGCAAATGTGTTCAACATCATGTGAATAATTAATTTCGAGTTGTAATGTTATAATGGGAATATAGTTTAGTAGCTTTCTTTGTTAAATGAGGTCTAAATGAGAATGAAGAGGTTATAAAGCTCTGGCAACATTGTTTCCGCGTACCACTGTAGCACGTGTTGTTTTACAATGCAGAAATCAGGGGGTGGTTCTCCAAATTCTTGACTAGTGTTCGTTCATTAATGCATTCAAATTCAGTCCCAATTGCGGTCAAAATTCTGCCTCCTGTCACGGTCCACAATTTTGTTAACAATTATGCCTACGAATTATAACCATATTTCTGTTCATAATTCTGCATCGTGTTGCTAAAATTAGAAATATCGACGATACTTTTATGCTTCAGTATAAAAATAGTATATCGCTCTTTTTAGCTTGAAAAGATTAGGCAAATATCATACATGCTGAACGTGACAATATCAAAGATCAAAAAACTCATCCTCGAAACCGACTAGTCTGTAATCTTTCAAAAAATTATATTTGTTTTCAACTTCAAAGTTAACTAAGGCACTAATGATGAGTTTTTTTTTGGATTGTGTCGTTATCGTTTGGCTGCAATAAATAAAAATTCCATTCATTTTCATCTAATTAAAAGTAGAAAGCTATCAGGGAAAGAGAAGTGTTATGCAATTTTTTTGAACGACATTGACATTCGTAATGCGTGCCTTTTAAAAAATTCCTTCTTTAAATACACACAAAAGGTCACTCTTTTATGATGAATTTACTAATCACTTATTTGACCAACTCGACCAACATCTTTTATCCCGGTACCATTTAAGACTCGGCTACGCCTCGCTCCGCAAACACCTCGTTCCATGTTGACGAAAGTGAAACATAAACGATCCTCGATTTGATTATTTGTTCATCTCGATCAATCCTAAACATATTTTAGCCAAAGTTTACTAACTGCGAAACAGCTGCACTTAAAATGATAATAGATGCTCTTCGCGGAAAATAGAGTAAAAACTTTCCTCCCAATAAACTAGGTGTTAATATATCGCGCGAGTTTTACGAGGCCGTTCATAAAATTAAGTGGAATTTAACCAAAGCACCTACTTACCAGTGATGTCAAGATTATAAGATCCATAATCATAGATCTGTCGATAAATATGTATGGCTGATAAATAACTTAATGCAATTCCTAAAACAATTCTGAAAAATAAAATAAAACGTGAACTACACATGCTAGACGTATGTTTGGGTTACCTTTGCATGATGGCGGGATTTTGCGTTCGGATTACTGCATAGCATGCTGCCGGTAAAGTTGCTAGATGGATCGCCTGTCTTCTCATGCATAAACAAAAAAAAAATAACAGAGGCTCTACTTAGGAGTAATGATAACTTACGTTCCGAAGCAGAAGTAGCCTATGAGGAAGGCGAGGACTAGATCGAACGTGTGTCGTACTGTTGGGGTTGTTTTTGAAGGGTGAAAGATGCTGCGGAAGAGCGATGCCAAAAAAAGTGCCACCAACTGACTTACGACGAAATTTACCTAAAACAAGTAAAATGTTACAACTAAATAGACAGCGGATGGATTCTTTTAAGTGTACCTACTGCAGAAATTAACAAAATTAAATGAAAACTTAGTCCAGAAATTGTAAAAATAGGTGTTTAAAAAAACGTAGGAAAACCTATTTGGAATCGAGTTTGGAATATTAAGAGATCTGTTACCAATACAGGGTGTCTCTTTTAAAGTGTCAGTTAGCGATATTTGGAGAACCTTTTTGTACAGCTAAACGAAAATTTGCACACGGGGGTTTCAATTCATTGCCCATTGAATGAAAATATTTTCGTCTTTGACGTACTTCCGGTTATACCGGAAGTGGCCGCCATCTTTGTTATTTTAAATGGAAAGCCTATATTTTGACACTAGATTCGGATTGGCCTCTTAATTGTGGGTTTATTGCACCCCCACTTTACCTACCTAACTGTCATAGTATTTGACATATGTCAAAATTTGTGTAAAAAAATTGATTTTTGTCCGGCATTTGAAAAATTTGTATCTTCCAGACGGTTGAAGATTAAGGAACCAAACTTGGAGAGTTGAAAGTACAAGGTTTGAGATTTCGGCTGGTCGCTCCCGCGTTCTTGATGACGTAACAATATGGCGGAAATTAATTTTTTAAAATGGCGTAACGAAATTGTCCACAACTCGATTTTTTTAAATGCGATTACCATAATTTTATTCATCCAAAAGATGCAAAATTTGATTCTCTTTTGGCTAGTATTAGCATTCCCTATACCTATTTTCAATATTTTTAAAAATATTTGCAATAAATGCATTTGTGCGAATTAAAAAAATTTATCACAGCAAGCAGTGTTTGATAAACATAGTTAGCTATGGCTTTTGCGCTACTGTCAAATTTGTTGCTAAAAAAATGGCGGGTTTGGGTTATACTAACGAAGATTTTTTAAATTTATTGTTGATACATGGTGAATGCGGACAAATCGCCGCAAGAACTTGCAGAACGTTCGTCGAAAGATATCCGAACAAGCCTCGACCTAACGAACGTACAATCCGAAGATTACTAAGTAATTGTTCCTTACATGGTGCTTTTCTCCGAAAGCGAGTCCGAACAAAAACAGCCGTAGACGACGAGGATAATGAAGTTACAGTTCTAGGGTATTTCACAGCTTACCCTACTGCTTCCTTGAGAGAAGCTGAAGAAGATTTAGGCTTGAAGAGAAACAGTATTAATCGGATTTTATCAAAGCACAAATGGCATCCGTTTTGTTTCTACAGTGTTCATTCGCTGCACCCAGGTGACGACCAAAGAAGGTTACGGTTTGTAGAATGGTTACTGATAAACTCTCAAGAAGATCAAAATTTTCTCAGAAATATGATGAGGCTAAATTTAAGAAAAACAAAATGTTCAACCGTCATAATATTCACTACTGGGCTCCCGAAAACCCACATGCCACTCGCGAGGTACATTTTCAAGAAAATTGGGAGTTCAATGTGTTCTGTGCACTTAAATTTAATCAAGTGTTATGCTTTTACATTTACAATGAAAATCTGAACAGCAATGGCTATTTGAATATTTTGCAAAACATTGTTGTACCCGCACTGGACGATTTGCCTCTTGCAGAGTATGTAGCAGCCTACTATCAACAAGACGGTGCTCCGGCTCACAGGGCCAGGATAATATCTACTTTTTTAGAAGATACGTTCAATGGCAGGTGGATTGCTAATAACGGTCCTTTCCTTTGGCCAGCGCGTTCACCTGATTTAACGCCTTTAGATTATTTCTTTTGGGGGGCGATTAAAGATAAAGTGTACGCTTTCCCCCCGACAACAAAAGAAGACATGATAGACAGAGTTCAAAACGCATTGCAGACGTTGGATGAAGATGAAATTAGAAGAGCGACAGGTCCAAATTTAATGAAAAGAGTGGAGTTATGCCTGGAGTTTGAAGGGAGAAAGTTCGAGCACGTGTTAAAATACAGACATAACTTTAATTTGTAATGTATTCATTAATCGAAGGTATTAAATATTAATGTGTTTTTAAAGTTTAAGCAATGTAACTAGGAGATCCTGGAGCGATGAAATGTTTAAAATGTCCTTCACACCTTTGAAAAATTCGTTATTCTTCACTTTTGGCAAATTTTAGTACATGCAGGAAAGCTTGTCCTTAGACACAATTATTTCGCAGTTGCTGAACCTCGTACAGATAGAAAATCAAAAGAGCTTTTGTTGTCGACCTGCGATAAGTTATTGAACGAATACATTTTTTCACAATTCGATTTAAGACAAATTAGCCTGCTGTGATAAATTTTTTTAATTCGCACAAATGCATTTATTGCAAATATTTTTAAAAATATTGAAAATAGGTATAGGGAATGCTAATACTAGCCAAAAGAGAATCAAATTTTGCATCTTTTGGATGAATAAAATTATGGTAATCGCATTTAAAAAAATCGAGTTGTGGACAATTTCGTTACGCCATTTTAAAAAATTAATTTCCGCCATATTGTTACGTCATCAAGAACGCGGGAGCGACCAGCCGAAATCTCAAACCTTGTACTTTCAACCCTCCAAGTTTGGTTCCTTAATCTTCAACCGTCTGGAAGATACAAATTTTTCAAATGCCGGACAAAAATCAATTTTTTTACACAAATTTTGACATATGTCAAATACTATGACAGTTAGGTAGGTAAAGTGGGGGTGCAATAAACCCACAATTAAGAGGCCAATCCGAATCTAGTGTCAAAATATAGGCTTTCCATTTAAAATAACAAAGATGGCGGCCACTTCCGGTATAACCGGAAGTACGTCAAAGACGAAAATATTTTCATTCGATGGGCAATGAATTGAAACCCCCGTGTGCAAATTTTCGTTTAGCTGTACAAAAAGGTTCTCCAAATATCGGTAACTGACACTTTAAAAGAGACACCCTGTATATAAAAAGCGCTTAAATAAGTATTTATTGTTAAAGACTTGAGTAAGCTGCATAATCTTAAAATCTTGCAGACATCAGCGAGGACATCATGTAATCCCCGATAAATGTATTACCAGATCAAAAAGATATACATATATTACATATTTTGATATTTTGTTATCACCCATCATACATAATGAAACGTACGCAGCACGAAAGTGTGTTAATCGAATTATGTAAAAAATGACTGAATGCCTTTAACCGGAATGACCCTTATTGTTCCACTATTATCAGGTGCAAACCGAATGTTTTTGCTTGTAACCATTGGCTGACCTATTTGCTAAAATCTTTCTTTGATCGTGTAATTGGAAAAAAAAATTACAAAATATCAACTGCATTATGTATTAAGAAAAATTCAATCATAGTAAAACGTTAGAATTACCGATTTCATCACAGTAATGAAATTTACATGTTACGCTTAATGAATATTGAATAGTGAATACTGAATAGGAACTACTAATCATTACCGATTCATTGTTTATATGACTATATAATCAAGATGTTGTCTACTGTTTAATTTCGATTTCATAATAAAATGTTATTGTAGGCTATAATATCGTTCGCCCCCCATTTAAGGAGGATTTTCACCACACGAACAAATAACAGTAGAAAACGCAACGACATGCAAAACTGAGACTTTTTGCAGCCCGCAAACGCTTCTTCTGATCTGATGAGTTCAATGGCTGAAATTCAGTTTTGATTTAATTTTTTCGACAAAACCACAAAATATAAAACGAAATTGGTTTCTTATGCAGTCGAAACCCGTTGTATAAAACCCCTCAAATGTGACAAGCTCTTAATTTTGACCTGCGTAATATAAATTTTTGACTTCAAATTTGACGATGTCAAATGTCTGCAAAACGTTTTGCTCTTTTCATCAGAATAATGGTGTAAGAACGTTTGGCTAGTGATTTTGACTCGGATTTTGATTAAGGTAAGATTATAAAAAGAAGCTAATTATCTTTTTTGACGGATTTCTAACCTAAAAGTCCCTATTACACAACTGAGCGTTTGGTGGATTTATACCCTAAAGTTTGTCGGTGCTGTTAGGGAACATCCTCTATACAGGGTGTATTATTTTATCTCGGCACCATTGCTAACTTTGTTAATACTAAAGATACAAAATCGGTTAAATTAGCAAAGAATTGTATTTTTTACGGTGATTAAAATCGTCAATTAAAAAAAAACAAATCAACATCGTGTTCGTTAAATAATCACTAAAATGATATTTTTTTAAATGGAGCACCCCGTATATTTTGAGTTCCTTGAAAAGGTATTAGAATTCTTCACAAAAAAGTTCGCAAAAAAGCTTATATGCGTTATTTACCGTGCGATCTGAAACGCATATGGAAAATAACATGGAAAAATGAATTTAATTTTTTTCCTGTCCGGAGAATTCACTTAACAATAATTTTTTGAAAATTGATTAATTGATGCTATTATGTGATAATTACTGAAGGAATTGAGGATTCCTTAGAATTTAAAGAATAATTACCGAACAAATATTAACACACAAAAAAATTGGTTTGATTCTGGAGTCGACAATTGCATAGGGGTGCGAAAGTGTGTCGAGTAATCGAGTATACTAAAAAAAAAATCCAATTCTGCTTAAAATTCATTTTTTAAGAATTTATTGTTAAGTACCTAAGAGGAGCTAACGAACGAACAAAATCTAAGGAGGTACAGACTAGCATGGACTATCGTCCACATACGCTAAAACTTTGGCGGTAAATTCTGGGGAGCAGGAAAAAAAAATCATTTTCCCATGTTATTTCCCTATGCCAAAATCTGAAACGCACGGTACTTTAAACGTCTTTACAATTTGTTATAATTTTTTTATTGGCGGAAGATATGGCTTTGGATGCAATTGAAATTAATATTAGTGTATCTAGAATGGTCAGAAAAATCGACATTTTTGCTAGTTGTAAGTATGGTCTGTCCGGGATCCACACGACCGGGATTCACCCTATTTCCATGGCGAATCATTGTTGTCAACTCGGTTGTCAACAATGAATCGCCATGGAAATCGGGTGAATCTCGGTCGTGTGGATCCCGGACAGATTATAATTTCTTGTCAATTTTAGTTTTACAGATTGTCTTTTTTTCATATTCAGGATTTTAGGTAATTAAAACTTACGTACCTTCTTACTCCGTTAAATAGTTTACTTTTGTTTTTAGGTAGGTACCTAATGCATACAGGGTGTTATTTTTAAAACTTCCCACCTTGAATATCTTTGGATGTAATAAAGATATTGAATTGATATAAACGCTCACCAATTCCGCACGAAGGGGGACACTTGCACGTATATAGAGGCAACTTTTTCCACTTCCGGTTTAACCGGAAATAACCTTAACTTTGTTTCTTCAAATGGAATGACACCTTTTTCTCAACAGATTCGGAATCTACGATTTTTTCTGAGTTAGAAGCATATATCATGCTTGACCGGAAGTGCAGTCACGGCCACCTTAGATTTTCAAAAACATCGAAGAAAGCGGTGAAAAACTGAGATTTTCGAAAAACGGAAAAACACGTCTACTTTAATTTTTTGATGCAAATTCATCGGCCCATTGGCATTTTCTTTTTATTTACTTTTGAGATTTTGACAGATTGTGAGATAAGAGAAAATTTGATAGAAATAAGAGAAATCAAAAAATGAAATTGCTCCGGTAAATTTGCGTCAAAAAAACTAAATTGACGTGTTTCTGCGTTTTTCGATTTCTTCGATGTTTTTGAAAATGTAGGGTGGCCGTGACTGCACTTCCGGTCAAGTATGATCCATGTTTCTAAATCAGAAAAATTCGTAGATTTCGAATCCGTTGAGAAAAAGGTGTCATTCCATTTGAAGAAACAAAGTTAAGGTCATTTCCGGTTAAACCGGAAGTGGAAAAAATTCCCTCAATATACGCGCAAGTGTCCCCCTCCATGCGGTATTGGCCAGCTTTTATTTCAATTCAATATCTTTATTACATCCAAAGATATTCAAGGTGGGAAGTTTTAAAAATAACACCCTGTATAAACTTTTTTGTTAAAAATTATAATTCCTTTTCATGGAACGCAAAATATACGGGTATTCCACTTAAAAAAATATCATTTTAGTGATTACTTAACGAATACGATATTGATTTGTTCTTTTAAATTGACCATCGTAATCATCAGCGTAAAAAATACAATTCTTTGCTAACTTAACGTATTTTGTATCTTCAGTATTAACAAATTCAGCAATGGTGCCGAGATAAAATAATTCACCCTGTATACTACTATTGAATGTTACACACTACTTTGATAGTTTTTTAGTGCCGTAGCAGAATGCGGAGGTACTCTTGTCTTTGCTTATTCGCTGGCTCGCTCGCTCGCTCGTCGTATCGATCGCTCCTCACTCTGTCCGTCGGATAACTTGAGAACGGATTGAGGTATCGAGCTGAAATTTGCTATACGGAATCTTTCCCAAAAAAGTAAGGCGGGGATTGCTTTTGGGCTATATCGGACCAAGGGGGTGGAAATTAGGGGTTGTAACTCAAAATTCCGCCTTATAAGTATTGGTCGAAATTAACGCCATTCGATACCCTTCCATTAATGATTCAAAAAGGTGTTATTCATGTTTTACAAAAAACCACCCTTAAAGGCTCTACAACCCCTAACATGAAGAAATACATAACGTCGGATAACTTGAGAACAGAGTAAGGTGTCGAGCTCAAATTTACTATACGGCTTTATACACTAAAAAGTAAGGCGGAGATTGCTTTTGGGTCATATCGGACTAAGGGGGTGGAAATTAGGGGTTGTAACTCAAAATTCCGCTTAATAAGTACTAGTCGAAATTGGCGTCATTCGATAGCTTTCCATTAATTATTCAAAAAAGGTGTCATTCATATTTTGCGAAAAACCACCCTTATAGGCGCTACAACCCCTAACATGCAGAAACACAAAAATACGAGAACTCAAAAACTACTCAACGTATCAAGGCAGAATTTGGTTTGTGAATTTCCAGTGACATTATAGGTGGATGGACAAATTTTCAAAAATATCTAACAAAGGGGATGAAATTTAAGGGTTGAAACTTGAATTTTTTCAAGTAAATGGTAGCCTAAAATTACGGGGTTCGATAGATTTCGGTCAACTATTGAAAAAAGGTCTTATGAGTTTTCAATCTAAAACCAACCCCTGGGCCATTAACCACCCCTAACTCTTTGCAAGTCGATAATTATATTTTATTTATTTTTTCTGAAACCCTATTGGTTTATTTATGAACAACTGAAGTCAGTAAATACGCAAGGAGTTATGTCACACCGGAAAAATAAACTCACCCCTGTAAATCATAAAGGGGTGAAATCATGAGGTGTTGAAAACATGAATCTACAAATTACCTTAATTTTTAAACGAATTGGGTTAGGGTGGTGAAATTGAAAACACAACTTCCTTTAGGGCATGTGGGGGTGGTGAAATAGGGGGTTGGAGTTTAGGGGTTGAAACGTCCATAAAGCCCTGTAATTTGACACAGAGAAGCAATATCTTCTGCGAAACTGTGACATCTTACACACTGCATCTTCGAGAAGGGAAGATCGAATTTTAGGAGAAAATTATCGAAGGGGATGAAAGTTAGGGGTGGAAACTCGAATTTTCAATGAAAAATGTATAGTTGAAAATATTACCATTCGATAGCTTTCTATTGATGGTACAAAAAAGGTCTTATTCATCATTCGCGAAAAACGACCCTTAAAGGCGGTACAACCCCCTAACATGCCGAAACAAAAAAATGCGAGAACTCAAAAACTGCTCAACGTATCAGGGCTAAATTTGATGTGGTAATTTACAGCGCCACTGTAGGCGGATGGGCAAATTTTCATTAATATCTAACAAGGGGGATGAAATTTAAGGGTTGAAACTGGAAATTTTTTCATGTAAGTGGTGGAATAAAATTATGGGGTTCAATAGATTTCGGTCAACCATTGAAAAAAGTCTTATGAGTCTTCATCCTAAAACCAACCCCTACGCTACTAACAACCCCTAAGCCCTAGCAAGCGGAGTAAATATATTTCATTTATTTTTTTTTGCTTTCTTCTAATTTGTTATTAATTTAAAGTGATTTTCATTAATTTTTGACCCATCCACAATTTTTCAACCCCTTTCATGATATGTGAACCCTCAAAGTGCAAAATTTACCCAGACCGCTTCTTTTTCGGGTGATTTCCGCTGGTTAATTTTGTAAAATTCGCGCAGTTTTGCCTTATGAATTGTTCTTGCCTTTTTCACTTTTTCGACCCCTTCGCAATGTTTCAACCCCCAAAAGTCAAATTTGCATAATTGGCTTATTTTCGTGTTATTTTCTGTAATTCTACTTAATTACGATTAATTCTCATCCCTTTTAACTTTTCATCCCCCTTTACAATTTTTCAACCCCCTAAGTGTTTATTTTGCAAAATTCACATAATTTAGTTTTCCTTCGGTAATAAATTGAACTCAATTGGATTTTGTTTATCTTTTTCACTTTTCCAACCCCCTTCGCAACATTTCAACCCCCAAAATCTAAATTTGCATAATTGGTTTACTTTCGTGTTATTTTCTGTAATTCTGCTTAATTACGATTAATTCTCATCCACTTTGACGTTTCATCCCCCTTTACAATTTTTCAACCCCCTAGGTGTTAGTTTTGCCAAATTCGGATATTTTCGTTTTTCTTCTGTAATAAATTGAACCCATTTGGATGATGATTAAATTTTTCACTTTTTTCATCCCCCTTCGCAATGTTTCAAGTCTTCAAATGCTAAATTTACATAATTGGGTTAATTTGGTGTTATTTTCCGTAATTTTACTTAGCCACGGTTAATCCTGATACCTTTTGATTTTTCATCCACCTTTACGATTTTTCAACCCCCTAAGTGCTAATTTTGCAAAATTCGCATAATTTCGTTTTTCGACGGTTATAAAATTGAACGCATTTGGGATTCAGTTTACCTTTTACAATTTTTCAGTTTCCTTCGCAATAGGTAGGTATAAGTGCTTATTTCAACCCCCACAAAAGTTTTAATTGCATAATTTGGTTATTTTAGTGTTTTATTTCGTAATTCTACTTAATCCACACTTCATTTTCATTCCTCTTGACTTTTCATCACCTTTTTTCATTACCTTGGACTTCTCATTCCCTTTTTCAACCCCCTTAGTGCTAATTCTACATACCTACTTCGCAAATATGATGTTTTTTTGTTAACTCTCTACTGTTTAATTATGTACGGCCAATTTTCATAATTTCGTCTTTTTAACACCACTGTGCGTCTGCGGAGGCACTACTACTAGGTGCAGATTTATAAAATCTGCACCCGACTCCACCAGTAAATTCAGCTCGCCCCTACATACACATTAACAAGGTAAACATCTACAGGGACACACATCGCATTGATATACATCTTTCGTTGGCTTTTAACTTTAAGAATCGACATGTCACATGTCGTTCAGTTTTCATGCCCTACTTGATGTGAAATTTCATGATTGAAGCGAGGATCCAGAGACCTAATAAGCCCTAATAACCTTGAAAAATTGGCTGAATTCCAGCTATAAGCCACAAATAAATGAATTCAAATCAACTCAGTTAAAATTAATTGCAATAATTTAACCTCTATTGATTATTTTACACGTAATTTATGCAATGGCTTCGGACTACAAACAGGACACTCCCACTTGTTGATGGTAGGTATTTATTTTAGCAGTTCAGTTTTATGAATGAACAAGATTTTTGTTTTCTAAACTAGTTTCATAATAGTTTCGTATTCTGTCCAGGTCTTCCGAATTCTGATTGATTACATGAGCCCACCTCTAAAAATAAACACTTTGTTACCGTTTATTGTCGAGGTTTCTCTTCATAAAAATAATTTGCATGTGCTTTGTGCTAACAAGATCGTGCAATCTGTTAGTAAATAATGACTCAAGAAACTTGAGAATAATATTCCAATAACTTAAAAACTTACCTTGTCCACTGCAATTCCCAAATGATCAGAAACTCCGGAAAATATTCGGCTCCCAGGATAATAATCGGTGACACTTTGAGCCATTTTGACGAGGCTTTCAGGTTATAATACTAACCTCACATGTGACATTAATTTAAATTGTGGTGAAATTTAAACGTTGGGGACTTTTGCAACACCAAAACAGAATGCTTATTGCTTCCTTGCAACAAGTAAAATAAACTCAGCGGCGTCCCACCTCCCGCGAGGGAATGGTTCGCTGAACGATCACGCCACGCTTGTATCTGTCAGCTTCCCCACCCCCCCTTTGCAAATAACCCCCACTGATTGGCTGCCAAATTCTGAAAATGATTCAGTTCAGTTAAATCACATCACAATTAAATGTCACTTAACGTTATGTACATTATTATTCATTACTTACGCAGTATTTCATCAGTATTTCAACATTATTCAAGGAATAGGTATTCATTTATTACCTATTTTGCAAAAATGTTGTAAATCGGAGGTATGTAAATATTTAACGCGACATTGTTGTTACTTTGTTATTTTTTTTCTACGCGTTGCTTGGCAACCACCACTGGACCACCGCTACCAGTGGCGGTTCGTTATCGTTAACAGTGGCGTAACAAAGTTATTTTTTCTGGTCAAGGCGCCCAGCGTTGCCAGAACAACAAAAGTTAAAGTACTAGGTGGTACTATGATCTAGTAACGGTTGGGAAAAGCATAGGCGAAAGTTTTTAGCGGTTTAGTACTTTTTTGGCGCTTCAGTACTTTTTTGTGTAAACAAAAATTTTGTATTAATAATATTATTGCTAAATAAAATATGCGCGGGACGGACGTGACTCTTATGACAATCAAAATGACACTAATGACATTGGCATTGACAGTCCTCCTCTGCCGGTAAATTAGAATACTATACGATAAATAAGGTAATCCGTAACGGCGACGGCGTAACGCACTACAATAACACTACATTTATGACTGCGATTGCGACGTATGCGTAGCCAACATAGGTATAGGAAAAAAAACAAAATTAGGTAACAATTTCTTCAGTTAATAAAAATAGCAGTTGTAAAAAAGTACTGATGAGATAAAAGTAGCACTGCAGTACTGACGAACACTAAAAGGCACTACAATCAGTACCAAAGCACTGACACTGGCAACACTGCAAGGCCCACTTTTCCAAACAAACCGAATTGACACATTACTGAAATTAATTTATAACGATTTTTACTATTTTTAATGGTCTGTTATGTAGCGTTGTAAAAATTTCATGAAACTTATTTTTTTGAAATATTTCATTAAATATAAAAAAGAATTAATATTTTTTAGTTACAAATTTAACTAGGTACAACCCACAATAAGTTTCAACACTACTTTTTAATTATATAAGAAATTCGTCAAAATTTAGGACAATGTTAGGCATTTTGACAAAAGAAATAATAAAACTTTGCAGATCTCCAAATCTTTAGGTATGTGCTCATCTGTGAAGCACAGTATTATTAAATTTTCTGGAAAATTTCCCCATTTTTGAAGTTATACGAACCTCGGTGGTGGGTGAATAATGTCATTCCCATCTCATGTCGACTCATTCTGCGCCCGTTTTTTAAAATAAGTTTCATGAAATGAAATATTTCAGCTTTACAACACTACTGTTATGTAGTTATTGTGCCATTCTAGTCTAGTTATATTTTACTACAAACCGCCTACATTCACAACAAACTCAAAATACAAATCATTTCACCCTAACCTAGCTTTCAACCACGTGTGAAGCCATTTAGACGCCCATTAGAGCATACTTTTTGTTTTTGTGCGCCGGTAAAAACAATATAAAATTGGAAAAATAGCAAAGAAGTCATCGAGTACGTGTCCGCTTACGTCACAAATCTTTCTTTGGAAAGTGAACCCCGACCATATTCAACAAAAATGGCGGTCGTCACGTCATCACTCCCCAAGCGATTTATCACTTAATAATAATAATAATAATAATGTCTATTTATCATCAATTAATTACATGATAGGTCAAAAACAGAAAAGATTATTCACAATACTTTTAACAATAAAGTTAACAAATTTACAATCATACAATTGCTTAATAAAATTATGACAATGGCAACTATTGTTGATCGATGAATTCCCCCAGCAAACACAGAAGGTCTGGCCGTGTTATGGCAACTGTCCGGCAAGTCCGGCACTGGCAATAGAATTACGGCCGTGTACTGGCCAGACGAGAATCGGCCATACGAAAGCAGCCACAACGTGGCCGTACTATGGGCATACGAACAACGGCCAGACAAAGACAGCCATGGCACGGCCGGCCTCTGGCAGCCCTAACCCGGCCGACTTCTGACAGCCTTAGCCCGGCCCGCCTCTGGCTGCCTCATTCTGGCCGTATTGAAAATGTTTCTGTAGTTAAATAATATGATGATAGTGATTAATTTGATAATGTAACCCTTACTATCATCGTTGAGTGACTATCATACAATTCGCAAAATTAAAGAGTATTACATATTTTTTAAATAATTGCCGGTTAGTTTATGTACAAGATACAAACAAAGTAAAGTATGAGGTGAAGCGGCCTAGTAGCAAGAAACTCGACTATCGTCCGAAGAATCCGGGTTCGGTTCTCGGTGGTGAAGCGGTTTATCACGTTTTTTTTCGTCCCAAGGTAGTTCCGGCCTGAACGTGGCCATAAGAACGCCGTAATGTGGGCCCAAACAGAACCAGACCCGGCCCGTGCCTGGGCAACGTAGATCGGCCGTAACAAAACCAGAGGCACACATGCGGGCCGCGCCAGATAAGGCACTCGCTTCTGGGCCGGTTCCGACTTGTCCGGGCAGCCTCATTCCGGCCGGCAACCGGCCATAAGATTGAGGTTTGCTGGGCCTGTAAGCTGTAAACTGGTCTATCCAGGAGATACTTCTTTACTAATCGTTGGAATATACTTAAATTTGTGCTTTTTACTTCCTCGGGGAGTTTATTAAATAGTTTCGCTCCCCAGTAGTCCACTCCTTGTTGTGTTCTCTTATAATTATGTAAAGGAGTTTGCAGTTTGTTTCTATTTCGTGTATTAAAATTGTGATAGTGTCCATTAATTTCAAATTTGTCTCGATGAGTGTGAACAAACTTGACGCATTCATAAATATAGATTGCAGGTAGGGTGAGTATCTTTTGAGTCTGAAAGTGTTGCCTACAGCTTTCTGTGGACTTCACTCCATAGAGAACTCTAATTGCTTTCTTCTGTAGAATTAGCAGATCCTTGGTAGCAGCAGAAGTGCCCCAAAGAAGAATACCATAAGACAGAACGCTGTGACAGTTTGCGAAATATGTCAATCTTGTTGCTTCGTATGTACCATATTTTTTCATAGTCCGAATGGCATGACCTGATGAAATTTTCTTCATAATTTCTTCCACGTGGTTGCGCCAAGTGAGCTTGTTGTCGATGTGTACGCCCAAAAATTTTATGCAACATTTTTCGTGTGTTTTTGTGAATTTCAGGTATTGGTTTTTATCTTCGTTTATTTTGAGCATGTTTGCATTAAACCAGTCTTCATTATTTTTTAACACTAACTCTTCCTTTTGTTTCAAGCCGACTTCTGTGCTGGATTTTAGTAGGTAATTGGCGTCATCTGCATACAAATAGACAAAAACATCTTCAGCGTCGATGTCCAAATCATTTATATACGTAATAAACAGCAATGGCCCCAGGATCGATCCTTGGGGCACACCAAAATCAATGCCGCTTTCTTCAGAAAGCTCTCCATTCCAGTAGACCTGTTGCCTTCGCTGTGAAAGGTAGGACTTCAACATTTGTAGTGGTGGACCCCTTACGCCGTAATATTGTAGCTTTTCTAGTAAGATTCCATGGGGGACCGAGTCAAAAGCTTTAGACAAATCGCATGAAACCAACTCCAATAACTGACGCTCATCCTGTGCGTAGATTATCTGTCCATCATTTCGAGTAGTGCCGTTGTTGTTGACCGCTTTTCTCTGTATCCATGTTGCTGATTGCTCAGTATTTGCTTGGTTTCTAGGAATGTTTTGAGTCTGATTTTGATTACTTCTTCCAGAATTTTGGATAGCACAGGAAGAATGGCAATTGGTCTGTAGTTGTTGACATCTTTAGGGTCCCCTTTTTTAAAAATTGGAACGATCTTTGCTCTTTTGGCGGCTTCAGGAAAAACTCCTTCCGCGAGACATTTGTTAATTATCATAGCTAGTGGGGAAACAATTTCTTGTTTTATATTCTTAATAAGATTCGATGTCATTCCATATATGTCTTGCGAATCTTTGTTTTTTAGTGAAGTGATAATTTTTGTAAGTTCTTGATCATCAGTAGGTTGAAAGAAACAGGATGTTAATGTACTACTTTTGGAGCTTTTCAGTAGTTCTATGGCTGTGTGCTTCGCACACTTGATACTAGAGTTAATCTTCTCCCCTACTGTAGAAAAGAAACTATTTAGGTCATTGCAGGATAAGTCTCTATCAGTTGTGTTGATTTTCATCTTGCCAGTCTCGGCCCTAATTATTTCCCAAATTGCTTTCGTCTTATTGGGTGCGTTCTTCAAAATCTCTTCATTATGTTGTTTTTTGGCATTCTCGATGGTTAAGGAGAGAAGTTCTTTACAGTGTTTATATGCTTGATATGAGGTAGAATCTTTCCTCACCTTCTTGATTATATCCAGTGTATCAAGTTTATTTTTTAAGATTACTATTTCATCTGTCATCCATTCTAGTCGTTTCTTATTTTTACACACTTTTATCACTTTCTCAGGACAATGCTTCTCAAACTCAGCTAGAATTGTTTGAAAGAAACAGTTAAATGAATCCGTTGCAGACTTATCTCTTAAAGTTGCGCCCCAATCCTTAGCAAAGCATCTGTTTGAGGTGGCCGGTAAATTCTTCTGGTATCTTCCTGATTCTTAAGGTTTCAATTGTACTATTGGTTCTTTCGGATTGTATTTCCAATGTTTGGCAGAAATGGTCGCTCAAATGGAGGCTTACAGTTTTTGTCATTTTGTTGTCCACAGGAAAATTTGCGAAGATGTTGTCTATGCAGCTGGAACTTTGTTCGGTTACTCTGGATGGCTCTTCAATAGTGGTCTTCATGTCATACATGGAAAAAACTTGTAAGAGTTGTCTTCGCTCCTTGGAATCTTTTAAAAAATTCACATTGAAATCACCTGCTGCTACGATTCTTTTAATCTGTTTGGATGTCGATAGAAGTCTCAAAGCTTCTTCCACGATTGTAAGAAATCTCTCAAAGTTGCCAGTAGGGGCTCTATATATTGCTAGTATTGCAATTTTGTCTTGGGTAAGTTCAATTGCAGAAAGCTCGGCTGTTAACTCTTCTGAGAGAAGACCTACTTCTGTTCTTTTGACAAATGGGATAGATTTTCTTATTAATATCATAGTCCCGCCATGTTTAAAATTTTTACGGCAAAATGTGTCCGCTGATACAAAATTTTCAATTTTTAAATTAATGTTGTCCTTTTCGGTTATCCAGTGTTCGGTGATGCACATCACGTCGCAATGTAAAAAATTATTTAAGCACACCTCCAATTTATCAGCCTTATTTTTAATACACTGAATGTTTACGTTTCCTACTAGTAGATTATGTACACTTAACTTGTTGGGCCTACTCGAAGTCTAACTTATTTAAAATTAAGGATGCCATTTTTCTTGTAGGGCAAACGTCATTCTTGTCATTTTAAGTCCTGCTTAAAGTTAAGCAATGTCGCTGTCGGTGCAAACGGCTCTAAACCTTGCGGCAAAAAATATATAAAGTCCGTTCATTTACTATAGCAAAACTAAAATTTTTCTGGGACTGTACAACTTTGATTTGTAAGTGCGTGTACTTTTGACAGTTTGCTCGAAATTTAGCGGGAAAGCAAAAACATCACTGGCCGATCCCACGGACCAAACTTTAAAGTTAGACTTAAAAATGAAGAATGACGTTTGTCTTATGGTATAAACGTCATAATTGTCATTTTAAGGCTCTTTTAAAGTTAAGTAAGGTCGGTGGAATCGTGCATAAACCCAAATCTTCTAGGTTTTATTTTTATTGTTAGCAGCAGTGTCACAGATAAACGTACCTGATGAGGCTTTTTTGTGAATATTTTTCTTTGCACTTTTCTCAAAACTACACGCACACAAAGCTTACAGATAGACCGACAGACGTTTCTCAAAGCAAAGTCCACTTTGTTTAGTTCCGAGGACCCTAAAACGTAAAGATTTGAAGTCTTTGATGGTGATTCGATTTTTAAAATTTATTGCTGAAAATTCTGAATCCCTAAATTAAATATTAATCCGAAAATTAGGAAATACTAATTATTATTATTGTAAGATACCTACTTTGAAATGTTTTTTCAAAGAACAATACCTAAGCATCGGTCATTTGAAAACGCAACATCGCAATTCTATTTAACTATAAACTATAAATTATTTTTTAACTATCGGGTGTCCCAAAAAAAACCGGACAGAATATTTTTGGGAATAAGTCTACTGCCATTTCTTAACCGATTTGGATGAGCGTGGTCTTAAATTAAAGCCAAAGAATCAGGCTTTCGACTGTATGAGAAACTACGGCAGATGGCGCTGCCGTAGTAGTCCTATTGATACTCTTGCTTGAAAGGTTTATTTTAGCTGCATGGGGATTGGTCAGTCAACGACCAATCGGTATGACACTCGAGTAGCCTTGAAGACCTTTCTTTCTTGTTCAAAAATCCTTTTTCAGAAGTCGATTTGGCTTAAGCATTAATTTTCTGTAATTTTTTAAAAAAATGTGTTTTTGGGTATTTTCACGCATTAATGGTCATGACCAAAGAACAGTAATGCATACAAATCTTAATTTTCAGTTATAAATGAACGAATATGGTGAAAACAGAGGCGCGGATGCCAATGGGGGGCAACTGAACAGTTATTATTGAAAATGAAGCCCTATGTGCATCAATGTTACTTTAGTCATGGTTATGGAAGCATGAAAATACGCAAAAACACTTTTTTTGGAAAAATCACAGAAAATTAATGCTTACGCCAAATGGACTTCTGAAAAAAGATTTTTGAAGAAAAAAGAAAGATCTTCAACGCTCTTTGTGTCTCATAACCATTGGTTGTTGTCCGACCAATCCCCACGCACCTAAAATAAGCCTTAAAGACAAGTATCAATAAGGCTGCTACAGCAGCGCCATCTGTCGATATTTCTTGCAAAGTTCGAAAGCCTGAGTCTATCCAAATCGGTTAAGAAGTGGCTGACTGATTTCAAAGACTATTTTGTGCGGTTTTTTTTGGGACACCCGATAGTTTCAGTAACTCGCGGTTCAAAAGTTCAAATTAATTTTGTGACTTATCACAGAAAAATATATGTCATATTCGAGCCTTTGAGCGCTCCTCATTGGCTCGTTTCGCAGTTCCCGTGTGTGACGTCACACACCAGAGTGCGTCGTCCTTAGCTAAGTATATACAATCGCGAATAATTACTGTTTGTTGTGTTTTAAGGTCACAATGCAAATTTTTATCTTCCAAACAATATTTAAAACCGGTTTTTTCCGTATATTTTGGGGCCATTTATTTGTTCCAGTCAAGTAAGGGATGTAAAACTACCGTAATTTATATTTTCGGTAATTTACCGCCGAAATTACCGGGTAATTTGCGAGACATTTAAAAAGACACTATAGATATGTAGGTACAATAAGAATGTATTTGTAATTCGGCGTATAATACGTAGGCACCTGCTGCAAATAAATTATTATTAAGTAGGTACTATTATCCTATTTGTCTTAGATATAAAGATCAAGATAAATATTATCCTATTTATATTATTGAGACATAATAAAGCTCAAGATAAATAGGATATAATTAATAGTACCTACTTAATAATAATTTATTTGCAACAGGTACCTATATACCTACCTATATTATACGCCGTTTTGCAAATATATTCTTTACATAACTCTTTTATTTGTGTATTAGAATAGAAACGATGCTCTTTTTGTATTTATTACCTATCAAGATTTTGAGTAATTACCAGATTAATTAAGTACCTCGTAATTTACCGTAAAATATATTTCATAATTTACCATAATTTACCTGATAATTTATTGGTTAAATTACGATCTTAAACTCCATTCATTTTCTATTGAAGATCTAAAATTTTTCTGGAACTGTACAACCCTAATTTGCTAGGGCCTGTACTTTTGACAATTTAATAGAAATTTAGCGGGAAAAGCAAAAACATTGCGTAACCCAAATCTTCTAGGGTTTATTTTGTTATTGTTACAAGCAGTGTCACAGATAAACGTACCTGTAGGCTTTTTCGCGAATATTTTTCTTTGAACTTTACTCAAAAGTGCACGCACACAAAGGACATTTTGGGCCAATTCAGAACAATTGCAAAATTTTGACAGTTGTCATGTTTTGTGACGCATCGCATTGAAATCGCTTCTATCAACTCACCTGTCAGTAAAAATCCTTGCAAAATTTCCTCATACCAACATAAAATTCAAATTTTGACGTTCTGTCACTTCAATAGAAAATGAATGGAGAGTATATCCCTGATTATTTCCAAATTACCTTCTAAACCAATCAATCAGACTCATTTTGAAATTTCTATCCAATCGAATTCATTTAAGGGTGATTAATGCACGAGTCATTTAATCGTTTTCTTGACTACTTGATTTTGAACACAATTTTTCACTGCTGAAAATAACTACGTACCACGTAAAATCAGTTAAGGGAAATAAACGTCCATAAATATGACCACCAGGCACATATCCTACACGCAATTAAAGTCTTCCTGCCACAAACCATATTTTAAGTGTTTTTGGACATAAAGGACTCTGATTTCTTCTGGATATAATCTCAAAATTCAATGACATTTTGTTTGCACGTTTCCTAATCTCAAACGTCAATGAATAAGGGTTTTCAGCATAAAAGGATGGAAGATGTGCCATGTCAGACCCCCTATGCGCCGCCATAAACAGTATACCATCTGCGCATAGTGCGCTGCCGCTTGATTGGCTTGACGTCACAATTAGAAAAGGACCCTCTTATACTAAAAACCCTTATTATAAAGGCTCGTTCACATCTTATTGGGCTCTTGAGTATAGGTAACCCCGGTTTAAAAAATCGCTCTTTTAACAAAATGAAGAGTTTAATTTGCGAAATAATCTTACCGAATACCACTCGTGCATCGCTATTGTAATCGGTTAAATTTTAGAAATAATTACTCAAGCTTTGTTGTCGTTTAGGTAAAACAATTCGAACTAAATTGCCATTTCTTCTTCTCATCGTTTTACCACCGGCAACAAGCTTTCGTAACCATTTTCAAAATTTAACCGATTAAATAGCATGCACTTGTGGTATTATAAGCGATTATTTCTTTGTTAAATAGTTTGTTGCTGATCATTTACATTGTTTTTGAGCATTCTTTAATTAACTGGAAATTTAGGGAGTGTTTTTTTTGTAATTCATGGCAGCGTCTAAGTAGAATTATAGAATTTCGTAACCTTACGGCTTACCTACTTTCAAAAAATATGGTAAAAACAGTTTCTCTATTTGCCGAAAAACACCAATACAAAATAAAATACACTTAAAATATTGTTTCGCAGATAAAATTCACATTGTGGCCTTCATAAATGTCTAATGGCTGTTTGCATTACAGTCAATTAACTTTAAGCGAACCTTACAATACCCTAAATGACGCTTAAACGACAATAGGAAAATAGTTATTTGTTTAACAAGGCAGTGAATCCGTGTTGAACACTAATTTTTTCGCCGATTGTCATTAATGTGCATTTTTACTGCCGCAGTACCTAAAAGTCGCATTTTACTGCCTCAAACGAGGCAGTAAAAATGCACTTTTAATGACCACCGGCGAAAAATGTCATTTTTGTTATTTTAAGGGTCGCTTAAAGTTAATCAACTGTAATGCAAACGGCTATCAATATTAACAGGACGTGTTACGGGAAATGTCACAGAGTAGAGCAAATTGCGACGTTGCCCTTTTCAAACAACTAACCCCTAGGTGACTAATTAGAAAATATGTTTGCAACAACATCATTTCATATTTTTTTTTTATTATTATTTCCAATAAATAAGTACCTACTCCAGTCAAAATAAAACACAAAAATTTTCTATTCATAATACTTCTATTTTGTTTCTAATCACAAATACTTTAACAACGAAAATACGTTTTTTAAGCAAACACAAATCAGTACAGAAGACGACCCTGTTTTTATTACAATCTTACAGTTTTGATCTAAGACACTTAATCCATGAATTTCCTACAAGAAAGACAAAATAAAAAACAGAAATCATCGTCAACCTGTTTATTCCACTGGTACCTACACGCAACAAAATCCCTTCTAAAATGTAGGTACAACGATCTAAGCTGCTCGTAATTCTTGAAACTCATCTCGATTATACCAGCAAGTTTCAAAAACCAAAAAATACACATACACATTTACATTACTGTTTAAAACACAATAACGTAAAACAAGGATAGAAAAAAATATAGATTATTCTATATACAAACAATGAACTAAAAAATTAGTTTTCCATAAACTCTCAATTTCCCCACGATACAAACTATCACAGAAGATAATTTTTATGATTGCGAAAGGTGATCACTAGTGTCGTTCACAGCAATTCAATCACATTGAAAATAATAACATAATCAGATTCTAAGATAAAGTCCATGAGATTCACGGTAAAAAAGCCCAACTACGTATTTCTAATTTTCTGCCATTTCCAGTCCACAGGTTTTTTTCAATCGCAGCAAGCTTCACTGGTAATTCCACACTGGTTCAATATTAAAAAACATCCATTTTCGCCTGATGCAATTGAAAAAAAACTTGGAGCTTAAGTTTCTGCCGTAAGTATTTTTTCAATTATTTGATTTTAATTTTGTGCAGTTTAAGCTTAAAGCCTAGGAGCTCAGACAGGATCCCAGATAACGCCGATAGTATTATCAGTTTCGTGGTGTTGTAAAGAATTGAATTAGCAGACAAACCTGAGATCTTGAACGGATTTTGCAGTTCCTATGAAAAAAAATGAAAATAATGCACGTTAACTAACAGTCATTACCTTAATTAGATCAATCGCCAATTTCAAAACGTTATTAGCCAAGATCAGTTCTTCTTTCTTCTGAGGTTTCTGTTCTATTTGCAAATGCAGATTGATTTGCTCTGTAATAAGAACCGATAAGTTCCTATACTTCCTGTTGATTTTCGTGCCCAAAGTCATAAACCTCAGCAATAAAATCCCCACCCCTATACACCATATTAACGCCTCGACGTGATATTGGGAATTCAAAGCCCCAGTTTCCTGAAAATTCATTTTAAACTTCCTCTGTCGATAATTAATACCCCACCTTTAATAACTCCACGCAAAGGAAAGAAAGAAGCAACAAAGTTATGATAAAAGCGGTGGAGACAATCACGTCGACTGATCTCTGAGGCCCCCTTTGCTTCAGATAGGATCTCACCGACAGCCAAGTTTTTATATTTCTGACTTTATTGAGGCGGAAATGTGGCAACTCCGACTGTTGGGCCCTCCTGAATGACGTCAGATGAGAGAAAAGTTTCGCGAATAGAAATCTTTGCTTGAAAGTGTTTTCTGCGACTGCGAGCAAAAAAAAGAACAAGTTTGCCAAGATCCAGCGCTGTAAACAGGCCGTCACGATTATGGCACGTTCCCTGAAATTAAAAGTTTGGTATGTGACCAATCCCGGTAGGTAAGGGGGTTGTGCATGAATTTTTGTTTGCAGTGTATACTTTTTCACCATTTGACCGTTAAGGGTGTAATTCCACATCAGACATAAGTGACATAAGTCTAGTTAGGTGCACAACTCAGCAGGGGTCGTTGCCTGCAAATTTTTGCAGATTTCTGCAATATTACATCTCACTGTCAACTATTTTCATCCTATAACCATATACAGGATGTCCCAATTGTCTGTATTCGGTCGATATTTGCATTACCATTAGAGACAGCGGAAAATTGTTAGATCCAAAGTTGTTAAAATATATTAATGTATACAGGGTGTTTCCCTAAGGAATAACGACACAAACATAGGTTTTTTAAATGGCACACCCTGTATGTATATATTTTTTTGGATTCTACTATGAATTTTAAGTGACATTCACCAATCATATTTTCCTCTGAAGTGAATAGTTTGAAAGACATTGGCAATTTTATAGGAAAAATTACTTTTGCGGTACTTGTTTTAAAAAATCACCCAACAAGCAATTTTCAACCTTTACTTTTGGAAATTCTGCAAGTTATTAAGGAAGGTTTGGTCTATCCTTCATGCTTTTGCAAACAGTCGTAGCTTGCTAAGCTCGTATCCAGTAACATTATGAACTTTTGAATGTTTAGACGTTAAAATCTTGATATTTTCAAATGACACCACTATTAAATGTTATAACCATCAGTTGTAAAATTAAATTTGCCTTCATCTGATATAACATATCTCTATATTCAAGCCTCGTATTTTTCGCCTTATTCGTTAAAATACAATTTTCATAATATTTTTCTGTCTTCGTGATATTTTTAGAGGGTGGCTATGACCACATATACGTCTGACAAAACTTCGGGCACCTACTATGGCGTTTCCAAGCCACCTTTTAAAAAACATTAAGCAAATAATACAAATTTCTAAAAATCATATTTTATTGAATAAGACGAAAAATACAAAACGTCAATATAGGGATATGATATATCAGATGAAAGCTAATTTAATTTTACAACTGATGGCTATAACATTTGACGGTAGTGCCATTTGAAGATTTTGAGATTTTGGGGTCTGAATATTCCAAAGTTCATAATATTGCAGGAAACAAACTTAGCAAGCTAGGGCCGTTTTTAAAAGCTTGAATGGTAGGCCAAACCTCCCTTAAGGTCATGCAGAATTTCCAAAATTAAAGGTTGAAAATTGGTTGTAGGGTGATTTTTTAAAACAAGTACTGCAAAAGTAATTTTTCCCACGAAATTGCCAATATCTACCAAACTATTCACTTCAGATGAAAACATGATTAGTAAATGTCACTTGGAATTCATCGAAGAATTTAAAAAAAGATACACAGGGTGTGCCATTTAAAAAAACCTATGTTTGTGTCGTTACTCCTTAGGCAAACACTCTGTATACATAAATGTATTTTAAAAATGTGCTTTGTTTGATTCTCTACAACTTTGGATTTAACAATTTTTCGCTCTCTCTAATGATAATGGAGATATCGACCGCATACAGACAATTGGGACACCCTGTATATGATTATAGGATGAAAATAGTTGCCAGTGAGATGTAATATTGCAGGAATCTGCAAAAATTCAGTGACTGACATAAATTGACTTGGAATTACACCCTTTGGGGCTAATTCCAAGTTCGTTTACGTCATGACGTAAGAACATAAGTCTGATTAGTGCATAACTCAGAAGAGGTCGCTAGTAGCACGGTTTTACAGAGATCTACATTATTACCTTGATGAAACGGTAAGCCAGACGACGTGACTTTAATACGCGACAAATGACAATCGAAATAGTGGTTGTTCAAAATGGCTGCCGCGCGAAATTCAGCAAAACAATAACGTAGAACTTGGATTTAGCCCCTTAGGGTCTCGTTCTTCATTGATGGCATAAAGATTCCTGTAATTTTACCTCTCACTAACATTTTTGACAGGTGTCATACAATTTATGCCACCCTAAGTGCAATGCACAGCCCCCTTCCAACAACTAAGACAAACCATAGGGTGGTTCCAAAAGCTGCCTCCACGAGCAACGTCAACGACTCGGGTAGTTTGACAATAACGTGCGTCATCAGCTCAAAAATGGAATAATGCCCATCCACGAAGGTTCCCGATTCGAGAGTCGAATTGCACAATCGGAAAAATACGGGAATCAACATGTGAATCGTCGCAACGATAATGCCGAGATAGAAGTAATCCATACTTTGAGTGGTCGACTCGACTTTTCCGATTATGGCCGAGCTTATGTCGAGCATGGACAGCTCGGCCTTCTTTATTTCGTTCCTCTTCCAGATCAGACAGCTCACTAAAATTGGAAACTCGTTACTAATGAAGATCTTGCAGCCGAAATGCGTTTAAAAGGCAATTACCTTTCAGGGTGGTGTTCTATTTCCGAATTAAAAACAAAAATTCTAAAAAAAAATCAAAACAACATAATTTTTCGTTATGCACTGTAAAAGCAAGACGATTAGCTTGGATGAGAATGAAGCTCTGGTAAGTGGTAGTTTGCTTGAGACTCAAAGTAGCGGTGTGAGCGAAACATTGGGACAAAATAAAAAAAAAACATTGACATGAAAATAACACGATTCGAAAATAAATCAGATTGTAAAACAAACGTATAGTGTCTAGATCTGATTTATTTTGAATCATTTGGTATGTATAAAAATGTACCTTTAATGGAGGGGGTGGTAAAAATTGCTGTTGGCGCCAAGTCATGGTCATAATCGTCGCGATTTGTTTCGATGTTTCCATCAGAGACCTCGTCGAGGTCGGAGCTGTAAGTACAGTCTTCACTGTTAGTTGTGGCATTCATCCATTCACTGCTCGTTGAATTAATTCCTTTGATAGTCTTAGAACTCGTGTTTTTGTCATAATCGTCATCTGTGTCGCAGGTGCTGCCCATGGAAGTGACGTGTATGACTGGAATCCTATATTTTGCCCTTTTGGTCTGAAAGGATAGAAAAAAAATGGCAGCAGAGAAGCGGCTGGAACCTCCCCAACGCGTGGGTCTTTGATTTCAGGGACTTCTGTTTAAGATTCTAAAGTTGATATGCCTAAATGGCACTTCCCGTTGACTAATTGCTCCCAAAAGCCTTTCAGCTCTTCAACGGGTCACCTCACCTCCATTTACCAAATTTCGGGCAAATCGATCCACTAGTTTGGGCTATAAAGTGATTTCAGTGTTATTACAAAATTTCGATTTTTCTACCCAAAGGGTTCTAAATGCGAATAAATTTTGTCTCATTTAAAACCAGAAATTGAAGACCTTTCTGATGGTGACCTCGATAGTGACAATAAATCTTTCAAAAACTTGTTTTGGATGGGTAAATTAGAGAATAATTTTAAATTTCGAAATTGGTGTGCCAAAACGGCACTTTCCGTGGGCCGATTGAATCCAAAATTTGTTCACCTCTTCGACGTGTAATACAATCCCCTTGTGCAAAATTTCAGCCAAATCGGTTCAGGGGCTTGGGCTGTACCGCGATTTTAAAGTCCGATAAAAATCAATTTTTTTTTATTTTTGGTCAAAAGGGCACTAAGAATGAATGCATTTTTAGAAGCAGAATTTGAAGGCCTTTCCTATCGTGACGTGAAAAATGGGGGTTTGCATTTAAAATTTAAAAGTTGATGTGCCAAAATGGCATTTCTGGTTGCACGATTGGCTCCAAAAGCTTTTCAGATCTAAGTTGGGTTATCACATGCACACGTACCAAATTTCAGCTAAATCTGTCGAGTAGTTTGGGCTGTGGCGTGTTTACGAACGTACGTACGTACGAACGTACGTACATACATACAGACACATTTTAAAAACCACTTTTTTGGGCTCCTCAGACCTCAAAACGTATAGATCCGGTCTTATCTCAAATTCGAAAATTTTAGTGATTGCAGTAACCTCCCTTTTTTTTTAAATGGTGAAGTGGAGTGGGGAGGTTAAAAAGTCAAAACGTCTACAGATTTTTGGTTTCAAGAAAGTCTATGGCACAAATAATTTGACAACATCTTTCTTTGAGGGTTGACATACTGTTAAATTTACAGTCACCAACTGTAAATTTACGTCATTACTGTCAGTCCGCTACTTTTTTTCTACGTAGAAAACTTCAAATTTTCAGATTCTGTTATTAAATTGGAGAAAAAATTACTTACAAAAATGCTTGAGCAAATTTAGTGCTAAGCTCCCCCTGTACGGGACGCTTATGGTCAAAATTTTAAAATTTACACAATAGTAAAAGGTACCCAATTTCACTTTGCTATCTTTAACCGTTTTGAAGATATTGAGGGAAAATACTTTGAAAGTGACCCTTTCAAGAGGTCCTAGCTCCCTTAGGAGGTATTTTTCGACAATGTTCATAGGAACTTTTTTCATATTTTTCCCACAAAAATCTACTGACACTGTTTGGCGGTCCAATTTCATTACACCCTGTATAATACGATAATCTAATCGAATATCACCAAAGACACTAAATAATATGTCAGAAAAACGTCAGATGAAAGCACCGAAAAGCACTAGATTTACAGTTGAAACCGATATACATACAAGGTTAGTCAAATATGTATGGATTATTTCTCAAACTATTCCCTGTATTAAAAACATCTTCAAAAAAGAGTTGAATGGTAAATTTAGGCGCACGTTTTGGGTTAATCAATTTTTTTTGACATTGACAAGTAATGACGAAATCGATTTTTTTAAAACGAGAAGATATGTCAAGTGCAGTATCATTGAAAAGGTATTTTTTTTCTCTTTACAACTGTGTGAAAAAATCACGCTCTTACATAATGAAAATTTCGAGAAATTGTCGAAAATGTGTTCCCAAAAATATGGATTTGACTGTCTATTTCGCAAAACTATGCACTTTATCAAAAAAATGTTTCAAGTTGAAAAGCAAATTCAAGCGCATCTTTTTGATGCGCTTCACTTTTTTTGACGTCTGTTTCACTTAGTATTACGTCATACCCATTTTTCTAATGAGAAGATCATGTCGAGTGAACCACTTCAAAAGATGCGCCTAAGGTTGCCTTTCAACTTTTATTTGAACAATTTTTTGATAAAATGCATAGTTTGTGAAATAGACGGCCAAATCTATATTTTTGGGAACACATTCAATTGACATTTTCTCGAAATTTCCATTATGTAAGAGCATGATTTTTTTTCACACCGTTGTAAAGAGAAAGAAATAACCTTTCCAATGATACTACACTTGACATATCTTCTCATTTAAAAAAAATGTCGATGACGTCATTACTTTGTAATGTCAATATCTAAATTTACCATTAAATTCTTATTGCAGCAATTTTTTGATAAAGTGAATAGTTTGGGAATTAATCGGCTGTTTTCATAAAAAATTTGACTAACCCTGTATAACACCTCTCAAATGACAAGCTGCTAATTTACACTTGCGCAATATAAATTTCAGACTTCAAGTTTGACTATAGTCGAGTTTTCAATTGTTTTTTTAATTGTTATAACTTTTGACAGTTCATGACAGTTTCGTGGTTCAAACGGAAGTTCCGCCATATCGTTTATCCATCATGTTAAAACCACTGAATTCTATATAGGGTTCAGTGGTTAAAGCGTTGATCGAGGCCAAAGCGGATTTTTGACGATAGCAAAGTTTAAAACTATGACAGTTGTTTGACTTTACCGGAAGCTCCGCCATATTTAAAGTGATAACTTTAGCTGTCAAGTTATAACCAAATAAGTTTTATCTACTATCTTATTTGGTTATAACACGTCGTGAGCTACGTTGAAAATTGACAGTTGTTTAATTTGGCGGTCATCGCTGTCACTTGCGCGAATTCACTTTATTGAAGTATTTGTTCTCAATATTTTGTTGCAATTTGTTGCAATAAACAATATATCACGAGTCAATAAAATTAAATGTATTTCACATTGGAGAAGAATACAGAATATTTTCCTCCTCCGATATAACCTTCATTGTTTTCAATGATAAGTAAAACGATGTGATTACAAGTTCTCATTGCAGTTTTCGTGCAAACTTATTAATTGCATAGTTATTCGCGATTCAAACTAACTTTGTGACGTCACATGTAGGCATATTTTGTTGGAAGCGTCCAATCAAATGCCACCAAAAATGTCTGTCAATGTCTGTCATTACATTTCAGCGCCTCTCATTGGCCTCTTGCCTATTTGTGACGTCACACACCAGATGGCGTCCTCCTTAGCTAGAATCGCGAATAACTTATAACTTTTGACATTTAATGACAAGTTCCGCTATATTGTTTATCCGTCATGTTAAAACGAGAGCAATGGGCGCGTTCACCAGAAAACGAAGCGTTGAAGCGACTACGCTGTTTAATAAATGAGACGCTCTAAAAAAGCGATAGGTCTGGTGAACGCTCCCAATGTTATAATCATTATAAACCTGTGTATAGAACTGTCACTTTGAAAATTGTGGTAGTGAGTAAGCAATGACCGACAACATTTTCGACCTCCATCAAAGTTATAACTTTATTGCAAGTGTTAAATTATAACTTTCATGTTAAAATTTCAAAACGTTTTGTATTTTTTAGGTTTTTAATGAGAAATAGAGAGAACTTTGAATTCGTCTCTTCAGAATAGTGTACGAACGTTTTTCTATTTCGGTTTCCTAATGAACGCTTTATAGCACCCAAATGCGTTTTCTAATGTGCAGTCTTTTAGGGCACCAATTTTTTTCCAAAATTACTATCAATTTGGGTACTTATCCAAAATAGAAAAAATTGTGTAAAAAACAAAAGTAAAAAAAAACTCACCACACTAGCAGCTACACATTCCGTTTCGGCATCACTTTCAAGCTCGGTACTCAACCTCGACTCGCTGTTAGAACGATGATTGAGCGAATGTTTTTTCACCCAATCATCGCACCTTTCTTGCAAAGTGACGTACACGTTTCCAGGAGCAACAGCATCATCTTCACTTGTTCTCGAGCCATTCCCGTTTAAACTCTCAAAGCCGTCATCATCCACTTGCGACTTTCTTCTCTTTCTAAAACATGGATTGAAAGAACAGATTGACATTACCGAAAGTAAGAAAATTTGTTTACATATCGTGAATAATCACAGTTACAAACTTTCGGTAATGTCAACCTAATTACACTTGCAGTTTAGTAGTATTAATGACATGAAGATTGAAAGAACAGATTGACATTACCGAAAGTAAGAAAATTTGTTTACATAACGGGAATAATCACAATTGCAAACTTTCGGTAATGTCAACCTAATTACACTCGCAGTTTAGTAGTATTATGAACATGAAGATTGAAAGAACAGATTGACATTACCGAAAGTAAGAAAATTTGTTTACATAACGTGAATAATCACAGTTACAAACTTTCGGTAATGTCAACCTAATTACACTTGCAGTTTAGTAGTATTAATAACATGAAGATTGAAAGAACAGATTGACATTACCGAAAGTAAGAAAATTTGTTTACATAACGGGAATAATCACAATTGCAAACTTTCGGTAATGTCAACCTAATTACACTTGCAGTTTAGTAGTATTATGAACATGAAGATTGAAAGAACAGATTGACATTACCGAAAGTAAGAAAATTTGTTTACATAACGGGAATAATCACAGTTACAAACTTTCGGTAATGTCAACCTAATTAGACTTGCAGTTTAGTAGTATTATTAACATGAAGATTGAAAAAACAGATTGACATTACCGAAAGTAAGAAAATTTGTTTACATAACGTGAATAATCACAGTTACAAACTTTCGGTAATGTCAACCTAATTACACTTGCAGCTTAGTAGTATTATTAACATGAAGATTGAAAGAACTGATTGACATTACCGAAAGTAAGAAAATTTGTTTACATAACGTGAATAATCACAGTTACAAACTTTCGGTAATGTCAACCTAATTACACTTGCAGTTTAGTAGTATTAATAACATGAAGATTGAAAGAACAGATTGACATTACCGAAAGTAAGAAAATTTGTTTACATAACGTGAATAATCACAGTTACAAACTTTCGGTAATGTCAACCTAATTAAACTTGCAGTTTAGTAGTATTATTAACATGAAGATTGAAAGAATAGATTGACATTACCGAAAGTAAGAAAATTTGTTTACATAACGTGAATAATCACAGTTACAAACTTTCGGTAATGTCAACCTAATTACACTTGCAGCTTAGTAGTATTATTAACATGAAGATTGAAAGAACTGATTGACATTACCGAAAGTAAGAAAATTTGTTTACATAACGTGAATAATCACAGTTACAAACTTTCGGTAATGTCAACCTAATTACACTTGCAGTTTAGTAGTATTAATAACATGAAGATTGAAAGAACAGATTGACATTACCGAAAGTAAGAAAATTTGTTTACATAACGTGAATAATCACAGTTACAAACTTTCGGTAATGTCAACCTAATTACACTTGCAGTTTAGTAGTATTAATAACATGAAGATTGAAAGAACAGATTGACATTACCGAAAGTAAGAAAATTTGTTTACATAACGTGAATAATCACAATTACAAACTTTCGGTAATGTCAACCTAATTAGACTTGCAGTTTAGTAGTGTTATTAACATGAAGATTGAAAGAACAGATTGACATTACCGAAAGTAAGAAAATTTGTTTACATAACGGGAATAATCAGTTACAAACTTTCGGTAATGTCAACCTAATTAGACTTGCAGTTTAGTTGTATTATTAACATGAAGATTGAAAAAACAGATTGACATTACCGAAAGTAAGAAAATTTGTTTACATAACGTGAATAATCACAGTTACAAACTTTCGGTAATGTCAACCTAATTACACTTGCAGCTTAGTAGTATTATTAACATGAAGATTGAAAGAACTGATTGACATTACCGAAAGTAAGAAAATTTGTTTACATAACGTGAATAATCACAATTACAAACTTTCGGTAATGTCAACCTAATTAGACTTGCAGTTTAGTAGTGTTATTAACATGAAGATTGAAAGAACAGATTGACATTACCGAAAGTAAGAAAATTTGTTTACATAACGGGAATAATCACAATTGCAAACTTTCGGTAATGTCAACCTAATTACACTTGCAGTTTAGTAGTATTATGAACATGAAGATTGAAAGAACGGATTGACATTACCGAAAGTAAGAAAATTTGTTTACATAACGTGAATAATCACAGTTACAAACTTTCGGTAATGTCAACCTAATTACACTTGCAGTTTATTAGTATTATTAACATGAAGATTGAAAGAACAGATTGACATTACCGAAAGTAAGAAAATTTGTTTACATAACGTGAATAATCACAGTTACAAACTTTCGGTAATGTCAACCTAATTACACTTGCAGTTTAGTAGTATTAATAACATGAAGATTGAAAGAACAGATTGACATTACCGAAAGTAAGAAAATTTGTTTACATAACGGGAATAATCACAATTGCAAACTTTCGGTAATGTCAACCTAATTACACTTGCAGTTTAGTAGTATTATGAACATGAAGATTGAAAGAACAGATTGACATTACCGAAAGTAAGAAAATTTGTTTACATAACGTGAATAATCACAGTAACAAACTTTCGGTAATGTCAACCTAATTAGACTTGCAGTTTAGTAGTATTACTAACATGAAGATTGAAAGAACTGATTGACATTACCGAAAGTAAGAAAATTTGTTTACATAACGTGAATAATCACAGTTACAAACTTTCGGTAATGTCAACCTAATTACACTTGCAGTTTAGTAGTATTATGAACATGAAGATTGAAAAAACAGATTGACATTACCGAAAGTAAGAAAATTTGTTTACATAACGTGAATAATCACAGTTACAAACTTTCGGTAATGTCAACCTAATTACACTTGCAGCTTAGTAGTATTATTAACATGAAGATTGAAAGAACTGATTGACATTACCGAAAGTAAGAAAATTTGTTTACATAACGTGAATAATCACAATTACAAACTTTCGGTAATGTCAACCTAATTAGACTTGCAGTTTAGTAGTATTATTAACATGAAGATTGAAAGAATAGATTGACATTACCGAAAGTAAGAAAATTTGTTTACATAACGTGAATAATCACAGTAACAAACTTTCGGTAATGTCAACCTAATTACACTTGCAGCTTAGTAGTATTATTAACATGAAGATTGAAAGAACAGATTGACATTACCGAAAGTAAGAAAATTTGTTTACATAACGTGAATAATCACAGTTACAAACTTTCGGTAATGTCAACCTAATTAAACTTGCAGTTTAGTAGTATTATTAACATGAAGATTGAAAGAATAGATTGACATTACCGAAAGTAAGAAAATTTGTTTACATAACGTGAATAATCACAGTAACAAACTTTCGGTAATGTCAACCTAATTACACTTGCAGTTTATTAGTATTATTAACATGAAGATTGAAAGAACAGATTGACATTACCGAAAGTAAGAAAATTTGTTTACATAACGTGAATAATCACAGTAACAAACTTTCGGTAATGTCAACCTAATTACACTTGCAGCTTAGTAGTATTATTAACATGAAGATTGAAAGAACAGATTGACAGTACCGAAAATAAGAAAATTTGTGAATTATCACAATTACAAACTTTCGGTGAATGAATGAATGAATATTATTAACATGAAGTTGTACCTTAAGGTGCTCTTTGGATCTTCATTCTCCTCGGCGGTAGTATTTAAGTTGAAATTGATTCTCCTTGTTTTTCCATGCTTCCTGGGAAAAGAATCCGCACTTTCAGTTGCTAACTTACGTACAGTGCTCAGTTTCCTTCTAAAAGCTCTCGACTTGGTTATTTTACTTTTTGAATCAGAGTTTGGGTTTGTGGCTGCAATCTGCGAATGAACCAAACTCAACACCCAAGTCATCAGAAAAGGAACTATTAACTCCATACAAGTTATATTCTAAAAAAATCAAATAATTAAACATGAAAACACAATAAATTAATTACCTCAAAGTCATGATGGGCATTCTTGTAATAAATTGCCACATTTACAAGTTGCGAAATGTACAAAGAGAACATTAAAATAAATATTGATACAGATGTCTGATGCCGCCACCATTTGGAGTACATTGGCAGGAAAATGCATCTTAAAGTAGCGAGTTTCGCAACAGTCATGAAACCCTGTTTTGGCTTCACTTTCAAAAATGAGGAACCTGCAAAATTGTGAAACGTTCCAATTTATAGATAAGATATAGTTTAAGATTTAAATAGATAATATTGATGTTTGGGTCAATAAAATAAAAACGTGCTATTTATGGATTACAAAACAAGGAAACAAGCAATTACCTCGAACCAAATCAAGGTCAATGAAATCCGTATTTGGCTTAGTACTCTTCATTTGTACATGAGTTAACCCGTAGAGTATCCTCTGTTCTATTGTTGTCTCCCATTTCTGTTTATCATAAGTGCCAATCTTCTTCTGATACCTGATTATAGAGGAAAATTGAGTGGAATATTTACAATAATCGTCACTTACCACGTAAATAAATCTTTAACGCCCATTTATTGCCAAATTCCGCCAATATCTTATTCAGCAATGCGAAGAATTTGGTTTTGCTTCAAGCACGGACTGCAACAAAAATGATGAATGAATTTTTGATAGAATTGCGTGGTTTACCTTTAAGTGATATGAAATACGAAAATTTTCCGTTTTGTTTCTAATTTTTTCATAAAAAAATGGGAAAAGTGAATTTAAATGTGACGGAAATGGAAACCAGATGGAGATGTCAATGCTGACAGGAGAAATGTCACTTTTTGCACTGCGCAGATCACATGGGTCCAATCAGCGTAAACTCGCGCTGATTGCCATATTATTTTTACCCAGTTGTTCTGCAACCAAACATACACCATCTGCACAATTGGTGTATGCTTGATTGCAGAACAGCAATCCGACTTTTTACTGATACCTACGTCTCAGGGTACGCATCAGTTATTAATTTTCACGGATCAGGGACTTTTATTTTATTCAGTCACTATAGGTAGTCAATTATTAGGCTTGTTTTTGCAGTGGTTACAAACCGATTGTAAACTGACTACGCCTGCGCAATTGTGTATTTTGTATTACTAAACCACAATTGCGCAGGCGCAGTCAGTTTACAATCGGTTTGTAACCACTGCAAAAACAAACCTATTAACTGAGATCAGTAATAATTTACTTTAGTTACTAATTTTTAGAATCCGTTCAGTTTTGTAATTTATGGTAATGGTAAATGCAGATGGATCTTACATCGACTTTTCTCGAAAACGGTTCGTCCTCCAATATTCTAACAAAAGAGAGGCTTTTTTACGTAATTTTAGTCAGACAACCATATTCCGGTGAGGTAATGTTAAAAAAATAGCGCATAAAAAAATTGGATGAAAATAGCTCCTGGTAAAATCCCTTTTTTTCTGATAACATAATCTGATGGAGCTTATTGATACCAGACAGTGTGCTTAAAAAACTAATCGCTGTAGCCCAAATGGATCCTGATTTATTCAATAAAAACCAAAGTACAGTTTTGGCACAAAATTATAAATGCAAATCCCTATTTTTTACTTCACCATATGAAAGTTCTTCAAATTCTGCTTTTAAAAATGTATTCACACTTAGTGACTTTTTTTGGCGAAATATACAGGGTGGCTCCTTTTCACTGCTCACCATTGGCATCTCCTAAACGGTAAGACATACGAAGTCGGTTAAATTAGAGAAAAGTTGCCGTATTTCTTAGTTATTAAGAATCTGAAGAGAAATCCCCGATATCTTGATTCGTTTCTGAGTTATCCGGAAAAATCTGAAAATTGCGATTTTAAATAAAAATTAATATCTCCCTGACCCTCCCTATTAATCCTATTTAAATAAAAACCTACAACTTTTATATTTTTGACAGCTGATATGCCAATAATCGAATGGTATCGACAGAAATTTCCCAGGCCTTCTAGATTTTGAGCAACGACAGTCAATTTTTCTTTTTCTTATGGCAGCCATATTGAATTTTAACACTATCGGATAAAAAAAAAAATCAGCCTTTCAAAAATTTAATCAACTTGGACTTTTTTGGAAAAAAGCACAAAATTTTAAAATTTGTAGGAAAAAAAATACAAAAAAGTACACCAACTGTGGGCATCCGTTTTGATGTGCAAAACAATTAAATTCTAAACGATAATAAAATAGATTATGAAGTCGCATCATCAAGCTTTGACATGTTTTTTAAAAAAAGTTCATGTAGGTTACATTTTCGAAAAGCTAATTTTTTCTGCGTTTGACTGTGCTAAAATTCAAGACGGCGGTTGTAAGAAAATCAAAAGTTGATTGTCATTGCTCAAAATCTAGAAGGCCTAGAAAATTTCTGTCGACGTCAGTCAATTGACATCTGTCAAAAATACAAACTCCAACTTTCATTAAAACGGCACTAGTCGTAAGAAAGTTATGAACTTTTCTTTAAAACTGCAATTTTTCGATTTTTCACGATAACTCAGGGACGAATCAAGGTATCTAAGAATTCAGATTCAGATTCTAAATCGCTAAGAAATAGTGCAACTTTTCTATAATTTAATCCACTCGAGTCTTTTACCGTTTAGGAGATGCCAATGGTAAGGAAGCGTAGAAGTGCCACATTTTTCTCTTTTTTGTTTCCAAATTACCACAAAAAATGTGTAAATTTTGGAAGAAAAAACTAAATTTACACAAAAACTGTAAATTTACAGAAAAACTGTAAGTTTCGGAAGAAAAAACTGTAAATTTACGCAAAAACTGTAAAACACAAAAACTGTCAATTTACACAAAAACTGTAAATTTGCACAAATGCTGTCAATTTACACAAATTTTTTAAAATTCCCGCCAAACAACGGTCATCGCGCGGAACGGACTATAGGTACGGTCGGCACGTGACGTGACGGGACGGGGTTAGAGTGGGTGCTGTAAGTGTAAATTTACAGTTTTTAGTGCCGTAGCAGAATGCGGAGGTACTCTTGTCTTAGCTTATTCGCTCGCTCGCTCGCTCGCTCCTCAGTCTGTCCGTCGGATAACTTGAGAACGAAAGCAGATATCGAGCTGAAATTTTGTACACGAGTGTATACCCGGAAAATCTCGGCGGGGATTGCTTTTGGGCCGTATCGGGCCACAGGGGTGGGAGTTAGGGGTGAAAAACCGAAAAACTATTAATTGCAATAACTCGAGAACTAGTGGACGTATCTTTCTGAAACTTGGTATGTACGTTCGACCCTCAAGTCTGTTGAAGCTGAAGGGGCGCTAATTTCGGGGGATGAAATTTAGGGGATGAAAACCACAAAAAATATAATAACTCCGCAAGGGTTGCACGCATCTGTCGGAAACTCAACGTACACACATATATCGGTGAAATCCTACGGGGGATGCGTTTTTCGCAAAATCGAACAGATGGGGTGGAAATTAGGGGTTGCAACTCGAAATTCCGCTTAATAAGTATTGGTCGAAATTGGCGTCATTCGATAGCTTTCCATTAATGATTCAAAAAAGGTGTCATTCATATTTTGAGAAAAACCACCCTTATAGGCGCTACAACCCCTAACATGCAGAAACACAAAAATACGAGAACTCAAAAACTACTCAACGTATCAAGGCAGAATTTGGTGTATGAATTTCCAGTGACATTGTAGGCGGATGGACAAATTTTTAATAATATCTAACAAGGGGGATGAAATTTAAGGGTTGAAACTTGAAATTTCTTCAAGTAAATGGTAGCCTAAAATTACGGGGTTCGATAGATTTCGTTCAACTATTGAAAAAAGGTCTTATAAGTTTTCAACCTAAAACCAACCCCTAGGCTATTACACCCCTAACTCTTTACAAGCGGATAAATATATTTTATTTATTTTTTCTGAAAAGCCAACGAAAGATGTATATCAATGCGATGTGTGTCCCTGTAGATGTTTACCTTGTTAATGTGTATGTAGGGGCGAGCTGAATTTACTGGTGGAGTCGGGTGCAGATTTTATAAATCTGCACCTAGTAGTAGTGCCTCCGCAGACGCGCAGTGGTGTTAAAAAGACGAAATTATGAAAATTGGCCGTACATAATTAAACAGTAGAGAGTTAACAAAAAAACATCATATTTGCGAAGTAGGTATGTAGAATTAGCACTAAGGGGGTTGAAAAAGGGAATGAGAAGTCCAAGGTAATGAAAAAAGGTGATGAAAAGTCAAGAGGAATGAAAATGAAGTGTGGATTAAGTAGAATTACGAAATAAAACACTAAAATAACCAAATCATGCAATTAAAACTTTTGTGGGGGTTGAAATAAGCACTTATACCTACCTATTGCGAAGGAAACTGAAAAATTGTAAAAGGTAAACTGAATCCCAAATGCGTTCAATTTTATAACCGTCGAAAAACGAAATTATGCGAATTTTGCAAAATTAGCACTTAGGGGGTTGAAAAATCGTAAAGGTGGATGAAAAATCAAAAGGTATCAGGATTAACCGTGGCTAAGTAAAATTACGAAAAATAACACCAAAATTAACCCAATTATGTAAATTTAGCATTTGAAGACTTGAAACATTGCGAAGGGGGATGAAAAAAGTGAAAAATTTAATCATCATCCAAATGGGTTCAATTTATTACAGAAGAAAAACGAAAATATCCGAATTTGGCAAAACTAACACCTAGGGGGTTGAAAAATTGTAAAGGGGGATGAAACGTCAAAGTGGATGAGAATTAATCGTAATTAAGCAGAATTACAGAAAATAACACGAAAGTAAACCAATTATGCAAATTTAGATTTTGGGGGTTGAAATGTTGCGAAGGGGGTTGGAAAAGTGAAAAAGATAAACGTAATCCAATTGAGTTCAATTTATTACCGAAGGAAAACTAAATTATGTGAATTTTGCAAAATAAACACTTAGGGGGTTGAAAAATTGTAAAGGGGGATGAAAAGTTAAAAGGGATGAGAATTAATCGTAATTAAGTAGAATTACAGAAAATAACACGAAAATGAGCCAATTATGCAAATTTGACTTTTGGGGGTTGAAACATTGCGAAGGGGTCGAAAAAGTGAAAAAGGCAAGAACAATTCATAAGGCAAAACTGCGCGAATTTTACAAAATTAACCAGCGGAAATCACCCGAAAAAGAAGCGGTCTGGGTAAATTTTGCTCTTTGAGGGTTCACATATCATGAAAGGGGTTGAAAAATTGTGGATGGGTCAAAAATTAATGAAAATCACTTTAAATTAATAACAAATTAGAAGAAAGCAAAAAAAAAAAATAAATGAAATATATTTACTCCGCTTGCTAGGGCTTAGTAGTTGTTAGTAGCGTAGGGGTTGGTTTTAGGATGAAGACTCATAAGATTTTTTTCAATGGTTGACCGAAATCTATTGAACCCCATAATTTTATTCCACCACTTACATGAAAAAATTTCCAGTTTCAACCCTTAAATTTCATCCCCCTTGTTAGATATTAATGAAAATTTGCCCATCCGCCTACAGTGGCGCTGTAAATTACCACATCAAATTTAGCCCTGATACGTTGAGCAGTTTTTGAGTTCTCGCATTATTTTGTTTCGGCATGTTAGGGGGGTGTACCGCCTTTAAGGGTCGTTTTTCGCGAATGATGAATAAGACCTTTTTTGTACCATCAATAGAAAGCTATCGAATGGTAGTATTTTCAACTATACATTCTTCATTGAAAATTCGAGTTTCCACCCCTAACTTTCATCCCCTTTTATAATTCTCTCCTAAAATTCGATCTTCCTTTCTCGAAGATGCAGTGTGTAAGATGTCACAGTTTCGCAGAAGATATTGCTTCTCTGTGTCAAATTACAGGGCTTTATGGATGTTTCAACCCCTAAACTCCAACCCCCTATTTCACCACCCCCACATGCCCTAAAGGAAGTTGTGTTTTCAATTTCACCACCCTAACCCAATTCGTTTAAGAATTAAGGTAATTTGTAGATTCATGTTTTCAACACCTCATGATTTCACCCCTTTATGATTTACAGGGGTGTTTATTTTTCCGGTGTGACATAACTCCTTGCGTATTTACTGACTTCAGTTGTTCATAAATAAACCAATAGGGTTTCAGAAAAAATAAATAAAATATAATTATCGACTTGCAAAGAGTTAGGGGTGGTTAATGGCCCAGGGGTTGGTTTTAGATTGAAAACTCATAAGACCTTTTTTCAATAGTTGACCGAAATCTATCGAACCCCGTAATTTTAGGCTACCATTTACTTGAAGAAATTTCAAGTTTCAACCCTTAAATTTCATCCCCTTTGTTAGATATTATTGAAAATTTGTCCATCCACCTACAATGTCACTGGAAATTCACAAACCAAATTCTGCCTTGATACGTTGAGTAGTTTTTGAGTTCTCGTATTTTTGTGTTTCTGCATGTTAGGGGTTGTAGCGCCTTTAAGGGTGGTTTTTCGCAAAATATGAATGACACCTTTTTTGAATCATTAATGGAAAGCTATCGAATGACGCCAATTTCGACCAATACTTATTAAGCGGAATTTCGAGTTGCTACCCCTAATTTCCACCCCATTTGTTCGATTTTACGAAAAAACGCAACCCCCGCAAGATTTCACCGATATATGTGTGTACCTTGAGTTTCCGACAGCTGCGTGCCACCCTTGCGGAGTTATCATATTTTTTGTGGTTTTCATCCCCTAAATTTCATCCCCCGAAATTGGCACCCCCTCATTTTCAACAGACTTGAAGGTCGAACGTGCATACTAATTTTCAGCAAGATGCCTCCACTAGTTCTCGAGTTATTGCAATTAGTAGTTTTTCGGTTTTTCACCCCTAACTCCCACCCCCTTGGTCCGATATGGCCCAAAAGCAATCCCCGCCTTACTTTTCGGGAGACGAAGCTGCCTACCAAGTTTCAGCTCGATATCTCAATGCGTTCTCAAGTTATCCGACGGACAGACTGAGGAGCCGGCGAGCGAGCGAGCGAGCGAGCGAATAAGCTAAGACAAGAGTACCTCCGCATTCTGCTACGGCACTAAAACCTATTGATTTATTTATGAACAACTGAAGTCAGTAAATACGCAAGGAGTTATGTGACACCGGAAAAATAAACTCACCCCTGTAAATCATAAAGGGGTGAAACCATGATGGGTTGAAAACATGAATGTATAAATCACCTTAATTTTTCAACGAATTGGGTTAAGGTGGTGAAATTGAAAACACAATTTCCTTTAGGGCATGTGGGGTTGGTGAAATAGGGGGTTGAAGTTTAGGGGTTGAAACGTCCATAAAGCCCTGTAATTTGACACAGAGAAGCAATATCTTCTGCGAAACTGTGACATCTTACACACTGCATCTTCGAGAAGGGAAGAGCGAATTTTAGGAGAAAATTATCGAAGGGGATGAAAGTTAGGGGTGGAAACTCGAATTTTCAATGAAGAATGTATAGTTGAAAATATTACCATTCGATAGCTTTCTATTGATGGTACAAAAAAGGTCTTATTCATCATTCGCGAAAAACGACCCTTAAAGGCGGTACAACCCCCTAACATGCCGAAACACAAAAATGCGAGAACTCAAAAACTGCTCAACGTATCAGGGCTAAATTTGATGTGGTAATTTACAGCGCCACTGTAGGCGGATGGGCAAATTTTCATTAATATCTAACAAGGGGGATGAAATTTAAGGGTTGAAGACTCATAAGACTTTTTTCAGTTACACAGTTTAAATTGTAGCCAATAACATAAGTATTTTATTGAATTTTGTATTTTTTTTCATTAAATAACTTATTAATATAATTAAGATTTTTCTTACCCTCCTATGTAATAATTAACCTCCTAAGTAACTATCCTATGTTCCAAAAATTTTCAATTTCAAAAATAGCTTGACAAGTTCGTTGCAATAATATCAAAAAGCAGTTACGTAATGGAGAATAAAAAATATCGGTAAGTGTACGTTTCAATATATTTTCATTACCTTGGACTTCTCATTCCCTTTTTCAACCCCCTTAGTGCTAATTCTACATACCTACTTCGCAAATATGATGTTTTTTTGTTAACTCTCTACTGTTTAATTATGTACGGCCAATTTTCATAATTTCGTCTTTTTAACACCACTGTGCGTCTGCGGAGGCACTACTACTAGGTGCAGATTTATAAAATCTGCACCCGACTCCACCAGTAAATTCAGCTCGCCCCTACATACACATTAACAAGGTAAACATCTACAGGGACACACATCGCATTGATATACATCTTTCGTTGGCTTTTTTTATTTAGAGATGGTTAAATTATCGTTTATTGAAGATTCCCGGAGTTTCCACAATTAAAAAAATATACATATTTTAAATTTGTTTCTGTGTAATTAATTACAATGTTTAGCTTAGTCGCTATATTTACAAATTCTGTGAAAAAGTACAGGTTGGCTAGATGGCCAATTTTTTATTTTCAGTTTTTTCAGTAGTACCTACGGATAATTTTTTTGGACCTTTTTTGAATATTTATTTTTATTTATTATTAACAATTTTGAAAGCTATACAGGGTATCCCTCGACGAGCGTCAGTTAGCCGTATCTGGAGAACTGTTTTTAGCATCGTCATGAAAATTTGTACACAGGAGTTTCAAGTAATTTTGAATCGACGTAAAATATTTTCATCAATGGCGCGCTTCCGGTTATACCGGAAATAGGTACTAACTCTCTTATTTTAAATGGAACACCCTATATATTATGATTTTTTGGATTCTACGTTTAATTATAGGTGAACTGTTACTAACAATTGCTATGCCAAAAATCAACCGTTTTTGAGAAAATCAAGAATTTCGCTTTTTTATGTCAAGTGCAGGCCTAACTTCAAAAAGCTGTAACATCCTTACAGTATGAAATGAGGAAACGATATTAATTTAGCATGAAGATTAATGTAGGGTATATTCGCCCGTGCACTCAAATTGGGTCAACTACATACAGGGTGTTCTCTGCAAATTTTTAAACATCATCAATTTCATTGGTCAAAAAGTCAATTTCTTCAAATGGAATGCCTCAACTATTTTATGGCACCTCGTTGCAGAATTTAATTGTCTATCATTTTAGTCTACATGTTTGCCATATTTAAAAAAAAGTTTTTGAAATATTTCAAAGTATTTGGAATTTGAACAAAATTTCATATTTAGCACGATTTAATAACCAAAGTTAGCTATGATTTTAGGAGCCTTTAGAGTTCCTTAAGGCTGCTCAAACGAAAATTGAAGCCCATTTTAATCCTGTTTTAAAATATGAAATTTTGATCAAATTCCAAATACTTAGAAATATCACAAAAACTGTTTATTTAAATATGGCAAACATTTAGACTAAAATGATAGACAATTAAATTCTGCATCGATGGGCCATAAAATAGTTGGGGCATTGCATTTGAAAAAATTGTCTATTTGACCAATGAAGTTGATGAAGTTTAAAAATTTGCAGAGAACACCCTGTATGTATTTGAACCAATTTGATTCCAAGGGCGGACACACCCTACGTTAGTCTTCATTCACAATTAATATTGTTTTCTCATTTCATACTGTAAGGATGTTACAGCTTTTTGAAGTTAGGCCTGCACTTGGCATAAAAAAGCGAAATTCTTGATTTCCTCAAAAATGGTTGATTTTTGGCATAGCAATTCTTAGTAAAAGTTTGCCCAGAATGAAACGTAGAATCCAAAAATATCATAATATACAGCGTGTTCCATTTAAAATAAGGAAGTTAGTATCTATTTCCGGTATAACAGGAAGTGCGCCATTGATGAAAATATTTTACGTCGATTCAAAATTAAGTGAAACCCCTGTGTACAAATTTTCAAGACGATGCTAAAAACAGTTCTCCAGATACGGCTAACTGACGCTCGTCGAGGGATACCCTGTATATCCGATCAAAAAATAAGTAATAAAATTTCGTTTTTACTTACCTACAAGAAACTTCTTGTGATAGTAAACCTGATTGGCGAAATAACCTCACACAGAGCCTCACTAGGTATGGATTTTTTTTGGCAAATAATAACCCGTCGAAGGAATTAACAAATGTTTGCGTTTTATTTAGGTTTTATCTAAGAACAATAACTTTCATTTGCCATTTGTTCAAAACATTTGTGGTGTAAGTACTGTTACTGCGATCTAATGTACGTGCCGGAGGTATGTGGTTATAATTTAATAGTCAAATAGAAATGTGTGTTGATTTCATTGTTTTGAACTTTTGATATGTTTATTGTTTATATTTTGACTCTAACTGCAATTTTGCGCCATTGTGCATGTAAATTGAGTACAGCCGTGCCATGAATGTAACTTTGATTAATTCTCAGCGTGATACCTAAATCCTTAAATTTGTATAAATCGGTTTTTGGTTTCAACGTTCTGCTTAGTTTGCACCTAATGGTAGAGCATTAAATAAAAACATGAATTTTATTTATTTCAGGTTGATTTGACGAATGTTTACTTATTTCTTCACAAACTATATTCGCCTAATCAGAACTTCCCTTGAGGAAATATTCCATTAGGTAAGCCGAGCATTGGTTTAGACTTGAGAAAATCAAATAATATTGTGTAGTCTAGCTCCTCGATAGTTTGAAACTTATAATCAACTCTGAAGTTTCGCTGTGTTGTCTAAAATCAATAAAACATACACCTATGCACCTTGCATCTGCGACTTGGATCATTAACTCTCGTCCTTATCATCTTATTCATTTCACTACGTCAAATAAAGTATTTCCACTTGTGATAATATAATATGGAGGTATTCAATACGGTAATCTTATCTGCCATTTTCATCATTCGATAATGTTGCTTGCTTTATGATATCACGGTTCAGTTTTTCATAAATCTTTCATAGACATATATAGCACAGGTGGTGGTAATTCTTGGAAGCATGACCATTTAACATGCATAAATTGTTTGTATTTAGTTGTTTAACCGCATGTACCCTCGGAGATCTTCTACTGGAAAGACAACAAATCGGTAAGCAGCTTTTTCAGTTTGAAAAATTCTTATTTTTTTCTAGAATCTTACGCACCATGTAAGATCGACTCCGACTGCAAGCCAAATGCATTCTGCTTTGGCAACGACGATACCAAAACCGGCAGATGCAAATGTCAGGATGAATTTGAGCTAAATAGGAACAAAACATTTTACGAATGTTTAAAAGGTAAACGCCCAAATTAACTGATAAAGAATTGTGCAATTTTTGTCGTTTTTCAGGAGCTGAATTGGGGCAGGCTTGCGAAAAGGATTTTCAGTGCAAAGTAACGGCAGGTCCTATGGCTATCTGCGACAAATATAGCCTATGCGATTGCAATGAACATGCGCACCGATATAGAGATGGACAGTGTCATAAAAACACAAGTGAGGAAATTGTGATTTCAGATATTTTAACTAAAATAGAATCGTATTCTAACTGGCACTGGGGCGGTGTGAGTCAGGCGCTCTTGCTGTTGTGGTGTCAAACGGGCCTGCAGTTTCGTCAAAAAGCCTGGGGCACAATGCTTAAAATGACAAGAATGACGTTTGTCCTATAAGAAAAATGTCATTCGTAACTCTTAAGTCAGACAAGAGATAAGTAACGTTAGTGTAAATGACCCTTAAGAATTAAGGAAACTCCTCAAATTTAGATTAAGTATTCTGTGAAATTATTTATAAATTTACTAGTTAAGGGCGTGTGACGTTAAAATCAAAATTTTAATGAGTCATTTACTTGATCCTTAAGACATTGTATTCCAGTGCATCTGTTACAAGATTTTACTATAATTAACCCCTTTTGATAGATTTAACAGATATCTGCCTTTCCGATGCGAATTGTCTTTTGAAAAACGGAGACTTTGCTTTTTGCACAAATGGATTTTGCTCTTGCCCTCTAAGGCAAAAGCCCACGGAAGACCTTAACGAATGCGTGTTGTCAAGAGAAATTAATGAGGATTGTGCCTCTGACAAGGAATGCCCTGGATATGCAGTTTGTGCCGGAATTTGCAAATGCGGAGCCCAATTTACCCTCTCTAGAAATGGTTCAACTTGCCTAAAAGGTACAAAATATTACTTAAAAATTGCAATTTAATCTTTTTTTTAAACAGCTGCGACAGTCTTCGGCGATAAATGCGAAGAAGATTCTCAGTGCTCCAAGTTTTTGCAATACAGCGTTTGCAATAATGCGAAGTGCGATTGTGAAGAAGGTTTCCATCCTTCAACTACATTATGTGCAAAAGGGCAAAAAGTTGCGGCTCAAAGCAGCCCAAATTCAGGTGGAAAGAAATTCATGACATTACGTTTAATTTATTTTCTTTTATTTATAATATTTGTTACAAATAAATAATAGTTTGTTTATGCATTTTAAAATTTAACGACTATTAAAATATGTTGTTGCATTTAACACAAATATGAACAGGTAAATGCTATCAAACCAATGGCATTAAATTAAATATAAGCAATAGCTAAGAGTAAAACAGAGAACTGCCATAGATGAGAAGAATATTCTTCGGGAAACGATAATTCGTGATGAACCTAAAACAAAACTGGTCAAATGAGATAACGAGTGCGTCAAAAAACCGGTCACTGTTATTTTCCCTGTATCTTCGTTAGTTTTGAGCGATATTTTTCAGTCTCATGTGGGAAGCAGCTTATAATACCATTATTTGGACCAATACGACTTCGTTACATATTATGACAAATTCCAAAATGTCCTTCAAAATGAATATTAATCAAACCCTTAACTTTTTGCTAATTTTTTTCCAACACCATAAATTAAGTAATTTACAAGTGAACGCATAGAGATGATGGAAGATCATAATTACCCTGTCGAAATGTCCAGACACAACTTCATTAAAACATGCAGAAAGTGTTGCAAAATTATATGAGTTTAATTGGGGGTCTATTATGTGCTATCTGGCAATATAAACGGCCCGAATAAAAAATGTACAAGTTTCAATCTGGCAGATGAAACCCATTAAAAGAAGGTGATCCACGGATAGATTTGGTATATGCGTCTATTATGATATATCGTACACCCAGTACGTTGTAGACTTAGACAGGTTAGACGGATACAAAAATTTTATGTTCATATATGCTCTATCAGGTATGACTCAATCAAGTAATGTCGCGGCGATGCAGACAGCAACTGTATCTGTATTTATTAGGAGGTATCGGAATAATGTCAGCTCGTCATACCGCAAAGTTTGGTGGTTTTTAGCTCATAAAATTTCTATCCGTTTGTATATGTGACTTTCATATTGCATTTTTCACTGTGTTAATATGGAAAAGGCAAATACAATGTCCATCTGTTCATGTCACAATTTACGCTAGAATGCTAAACAAGGCTTAAGTGAGTTGTGTACCTTTATGCAAATTTAATTGAAAATTCAAAATACAATGGCAAAAATTTATTACAAATTGGAGAAGTGCATCTCGAGATGCATCTATATGCAAGTTTTAAAATTTCAGTTAAGTATATTATGCTACATTAAGTATAGCTAGCAATATAGATACCTAGGTACTTAAGTACATAGGACAGACATACCTAATTTGCGCTAAAGTAGGTATGTAGGTATATGTACTTGTACAGGGTCTTTTTTATTGTTGCCCATATATTTTAAATTGTCATATCTCCTTTATTATTACTTGAGATAATCCCTTGAACTCAAAACAGGATGGTAGACCGTATTTCCAAGTTTTGTTCTCGACCTTACTCTCAACGATGGCCGTTGGATCTTAAGCGATGTGGATACAACTTACTATTTTTTAAATGGGACACCCGGTGTATTTTTGCACGGATCGATAGAGAATTTTTTCTGATTTCATTGATATAGGCTAGTTGATATCTGGGGTTGATAGTTTTCGAGACAAAAAGAAAGAAATAATTCCGAAGCTACCAGAAATGCCGGAATAAAAATGGCAATCATGTTGAAATTTTTAATTTGCAATGTTTTAAGGTGAATTAATAAGTTACTACTGTACTAAAAAGTTTACAATTTTCTTAGAATACTCAGACCTTCACTACATAGCCCTAGTCATACAAACAATTTATTTTCTGGGATATATTCACTTATAATCTCATAAGAGCATTAATTCTTTCCGGAAATTTTTGGAGTGCATTCCAACAACGTATTAATCGGCCCGAGTGGAACACGAGGGCCCGATTACGTTGTTGGGATGCACGACTAAAATTTCCAGGAAATGAATTAATGCTCGAATGCAGATTCGGTAAGAAAATAGCAACGATACAGCCACAGAAATTTAATAAAAATGATTTTTGACATTTAATTTGACATAAAAATTTCCACTTATTAATTTCGTTTAGGTTGGTCTAGGTAGGTATCAAAAATTTCCAGGAAATCATCGAGTTGCCATGGTAAACACATAGAAATCAATTTTTCTATTGGCTAATCATTAGTATCGTGCGATTTTCGTTAAAGAAAAACATTTTTTTTCTCGAAAACCCCAGGTATCCCAGGTATCAACTACCCGATATCAATAAATTAAAAAAAAATTCTCTTATCGATCCGTGCAAAAATATACAGGGTGTTCCATTTAAAAAAAAGGAAGTTGTATCCACAGCTTTTAAGATCCGAAGGTGTTTGTTGAGAGTAAGGTCCAGAATAAAACTTGGGAGTACGGTCTACCATACTGTTTTTAGTTCAGGCGATTATCTCAAGTAATAAAGGAGATATGACAATACCCATAATGTAAAATGTGGACAATAATAAAAAACCCTGTACATTTGAAGACATATATCAAGATCAATAATGGTTAGGTACCGTAAAGTGGGGCCAGTTCGAACGATTTTCGCGATTTTTTGATAATAACTTTTGTTTTGGCAACACTTACCAAATAAAAAAAAATGTTGGCCCTTTTTTTATACTGAAAGGTCTTTCCAGACCGAGAGTACAATAGTTTGATTGCGCGCATTCGAAAAATGGTTAAAGCTGTTGCTCCTATTCAAGGGTTAATAAGTTTTTTATTTTATCTCCGAATTTCAACGAGTAGAGGGCGCTGCTTGTGTGATTTGATGCAACTATGTTACCAGATGGAGATAAAATTGGGTAGCAATTTCGCCAAAATCATTCGTTCAGCCGCCTGCTGAAATCTGAACTAAAATGAGTTCATCAAAGGACCGGAGTATGATTACAGGTACAACCTCATAGGATTAGGTCCATTTGTGGGGGTTCAGTGCGTTCTATTGGATTGGAAAATCATTCCGCAGACAGTGTTCCCCATCTATACCTCTATCTGTTGCTGCAAGAGAAACCGGATGTACAGACTTGGTGCTTCGCGCGTATAAAGACAGATTCACCGTCAACCGCTTCCTGCATATGAAAACATATAACAAGAACACATGGAAGCACCGTATTTCATATCTGCGGTTACATTCTCAAATTCCGGGTACAATCACATAAAGACTGTTCAAATGGTCATCTGCTTTCTGCATACGAAAACCTATAACAAGGACATGTGGAAGCACCGCATACCATATCTGCGGAAACCTTCTCACTTTCAGAGTACAACCGCATATAAACTGCTCAAGTGATCCTAGTAGAGACAGATAGGTTAATTTGATATGGTTCTGTCTGGAAATTTCGACAGGGTATTAAATTCACCAGTTTAATACCTTAATTTACAACTAGGTAACTAAAACTGTCCACTGAGTTTCTTTGGTCTCTCTGCTTAAATTATAAATTACGCAATTTATGATGGTCAAAGAAAATATACAAAAAAATGAGAAATAAATTAATTTTCATTTTGCAGGACATTTTGGAAAGAGACAGGATTCAATCCTGGCTAAACAACACTGTCATTTTATTCGAAAACCATGCGTCCTTGCGACATTTAGCAAGAGTACCTTTATTATGCAGAATAGACCAAAGATGACGATCTTGTTACTATTTAGTGTGGAAAGTGCACGCAACTGGAAAAAATTGTAAAAAATATGAAGGCCCGTTCCAAGAACGTACGCCTCTGATGTTAGGGGAAATCTGAAAAAAAATCAACAGGAAGCCCATTGTGCCTTACCAAATTTAAAAATCCCATCATTCGTACTTTCCGAGTAATTCAAAGAAAACATTTCCGGACATATGTCTATAGGAACTTTTTGACTTAGAATTGAAGAATCGTTCAAAACAGCTGTAGAAAATACAGGGAAAATAAAAACGATCGGTTTTTTGGCCCGCCAATTTTTCGAAATAGGTATAATATGTACTATCAAACCAACAAAATTTATCATCAAGAAGTCAAGAAGTACTAGGCGGTAAAAGTTTAGTGGCACGTCGTGACTTTACTGATACCAACGAATGCATCTAAGAAACCGAACGATATAATTATGCTCGGTTAGCTATATTTTTTTTCCCCAATTTTGTACCATATTCCCTATTGCGCTAGGTACTAATAAATTTTTAACTGCAGTTTTTTACAAGGCCACTTTTTGATTGAGAACAATAATTTGTGTACCGATCAAAATAGAGTTTGTTAGTACTGTAGGATGATAGCTAATGCTTTTCCAAAATAACTTTACAATATCTATTTTCCTAATCCCGTGCGAAAAATGTTGTTTTTCCTACCCATTTCAGTTAGGAAACGCATCATATTTCCGCACTAGTGCGAAAAGTGAATTTATTTCCGCACTAGTGCGAAAAGTAATTGTGTTAATATAATTTCTTAAAGTTTCAATCAGCACGATCCACAAAATCACTCAGCATTTCATGCAAGTTATGAAAAAACACCAAATCTTTTTCCGTGCTTCGCCAATTGTAGTTTTTGAATGTCTCGAAGGAGATCATGAAAAATCCTGTATGTAACACGTGGGAAAATGTATCATTTCCTTACTTGCGTGCTTACATAAGCACCCGCGTAAAGAAATGATGTACTTTTCCCACTTGTTACATAAATAGCCATTAAGTAACAAGTGGGAAAAGTACATCGTTTCCTTACGCGTGTGTTAATAATAAGCCCACGCGTAAAGATGCGTTTTCACACGTGTTACATACAAGATTTTTTATAATCCTGATGGAGAAATTCAAAAACTATCTTTGGCGAAGTATCAAAAAAAAATACGGAAATTGATTCATCTTTCGCACTTAATTCACTTTTCGCACTAGTGCATTTCCTAACTGAAATTAGTATTCTGGTATGGGGTTATGAAAAATCTATTTCTGAAGGTAGGTATATTTAATTTTTTTACCATTTTTTGTGGTGCTGTTAAAAGGATTTTTTAAAATTCATTTCAGAGTCCTAAGTGACGCCATAAATATTTATCTTTGTAAATGAAACCACCCTTGCAGATTTTTTTTTTGATTAAAAAAATAACAAGAAATATGAATATACGGGTGTCCCAATTGTCTGTATTCGGTCGGTATCTCCATTGCTGTTAGAGATAGCGAAAAATTGTTAAATACAAAGTTGCACAGGGTCAAACAAGGCACACTTTAAAAATACAATCCTGTATATAGGCTGTCCCACTAAGGAGTAAGAACACAAACATAGGTTTTTTTAAATAGAACACCCTGTATTTTAATTTTTTATTGGATTCTATGATGAATTCCAAGTAAAATTCATTAATCATGTTTTCATCTAAAGCGAATGGTTTGGAAGATATTGGCAATTTTGCGGGAAAAATTACATTTGCAGTACTTATTTTGGAAAATCACCTCACAACCAATTTTCAACCTTTGGTTTTGGAAATTTAGCATGTCATTAAGGAAGGTTCGGGCTATACTTAAAGCTCTTGAAAACGGTCTTAGCTTCTCAAGTTCGTCTCCAGTAACATTATGAACCTTCAAAAATGTAGAGGCTAATATTTCGAAATTTTTAAATGGCACCACTATCAAATGTTAAAGCCATAGGTTGTAAAATTAAATTTGCTTTCGTTTAATATAAAATGTTCCTATATCCAAGTTTAGTATTTTTCGATTTATTCAGTAAAACGCAATTTTCATCTTTTTCTTCCTGATGTTTTTAGACGGTTGGCCCTGACTACATTTCTTTATAGGTGTAAAACGTGTTATCAGTCGAACTACAATTTCCATAGATTTATAGCTATTAACATACCTAGGAATGTTATGACTATCATAACAGACGCAGATGTCAATTGAAATCCGAGCTCGGAGAGCGAGGATTTTAAGACATCTAAGTCTGTTATGATTCATAACATCCGAGGTTTGTTCAATAGTTTATCGGTTTAAAGCGATTAAAGCCAAAATTAAAAAAATGTTGCGTGAATTCGCGTCATTTTGACAATCGAGATGACAGCATTTGAATGGGGTAATTGTTGTCATGAATGGTTAATGGGCTTGTTGTCTAGAAACCATTAGATAACGTTATGATCTGCTTACCAGCCTATTTTTATGCATGTTAAGAACGCTTTAATCGCCTGAAACCGGTAAATATTTAAAGTTGCGTTTGATAATTTGCCCAATTGCCTTTGGGCTACAAACAGGACCTGCAATAAATTCTGTGTTTGTAAAAACAAAGCGTAATTATTATAACAATCACCAGAAACGCCCACTTATTTATTTCAACAGCTAACGTGTTTCGAACACAAACTGCTCATCATCAAAGCCAAATCATTGGCATTATAATCACTTTATTTTAACAGAGTACGTATCTGTTGTTTTTTAAATGACCCAAAAAATTAAGTCGGTAAGTAAGTAATTAAAAAAGTACCTACCTATTCTAAAAGTGCAATTTTTATCTATTTATTTCACTTTGGTAAGTACCTAAGGGCTGAAAATGCTGCAACTTTTTTGAGTAGGTACAGTCTTGCGTTCCATAAATGAACATTAAAAAAAACACTTGATCACAATTTATGGTTAATTAACGCAGGATTCCGGCTGACAGAATTTGTGACACATACTGTGACATGTGTCCCAGCAGGTTTTCAAAAACATTATTGTAAGCTAAAAATGGAAATTCCTAAAAATCATAATTTACTGAATAAAACGAAAAATTCGAGACTTGGATATAGGGACATTTTATATCAAACGAAAGCAAATTTAATGTTACAGCTTATGGCTATAACATTTGATAGTGGTGCCATTTAAAAATTTCGAAATTTAAGCCTCTACATTTTTGAAGGTTCATAATGTTACCGGAGACGAACTTAAGAAGCTAAGACCGTTTTCAAGCGCTTGGAAGATAGCACAAACCTTTCTTAATGACATGCTAAATTTACAAAACCAAAGGTTGAAAATTGGTTGTGGGGTGATTTTTTAAAACAAGTACTGCAAAAGCAATTTTTCCCACAAAATTACCAATATCTTCTAAACCATTCGCTTCAGATGAAAACATGATTAATGAATATTACTTGGAATTCATCATAGAATCCAATAAAAAATTAAAATACGGAGTGTTCCATTTAAAAAAACATATGTTTGTGTTCTTACTCCTTAGTGGGACAGCCTGTATACAGGATTGTATTTTTAAAATGTGCCTTTTTTGACCCTCTGCAACTTTGTATTTAACAATTTTTCGCTACCTCTAACAGCAATGGAGTTATCGACCGAATACAGACAATTGGGACACCCTGTATAATTAAGAAAGAGTGTTAGCTCTCGTAGTCCATTCCGTATTTGGGGAAAATGTGGAAATAATTAGAAGACAATGGTTTTTTGCGTTCAAATTTTCTACTTTATGTACTATTTAACATACTAAAAGTCCTGACAAATCTTGTGTGGGCGTTAGCCTCAATCTTCAAAAAATGGTGGAGGACGTGGGTGCCTTCGACGTTTTTCCTATATATTTCGAAAACCGTTGATCCTAGGTGAATTTTTCACGTGACTAAACTGAAAAAGGATAAAATTTGCTTCAAAATGAGTATATACTAACATTCATAGCTTCTTCTGTTTTGCAGAAAAAAAATTGTATTTGAAATTTTTTAAATAATTAGAAGAGGACGGTTTTTTGCTTCGAGATGTTCTACTTTATATAACTGTTTAACATACTCAAAGTCGTGACAAATCCTGTGTGTGCTTTAGCCGCAATCTTCAAAAAATGGTGGAGGACGTGGGCCCCTTCGAAGTTTTTCTGTTATATCTCGAAAACAGAAGACGCTATGAATGCAAATTTTATTTTCTTTAAGTCACGTGAGAAATTCACATAGGATCAACGGTTTTCGAGATATAAAGGACAAACATCGGAGGCACCCAGGTCCTCCACTATTTTTTGACGAATGCGGCTAATGTACACACAGGACTTGTCAGGACTTTTAGTATGTCAAAAAATACATATAGTAGAGCATTTCACAGCAAAAAACCATAGCCTTCTTATTATTTCCAATTTGCTTAAAAAAAAACAATAGTTCTGGATTTTTAAAACATACCAAAAACGTGTCTTGTTATATATTTTTCACATTTTGTAACGGTTGTGGTGTAGAATAAAAAAGTCGCGTAAATTATTGGTAGTGAGATGCAACACCCTTCTTCTTGATACATTTTGTTGATTATGTGGATTGTTCTATTATCGCTACAAAAAACATGAATTCGTATTCATTTCTAGAATTTTGATCCGATAAAGTAAAGAAAATTGTTACAAAAATATGACTAAGCAAATCCGCCCTATACAAACAATTCCCAAAAATTATTTATTTGATTTTTGTAAAAGATTCCAAGTTATGAAAAGAAGAATTGTTGTTAATTGTAGAGCTTTTAACATATCGATCTTCTCTAACAAAAATGGTGGAGGAGCTATGGAGATTTTAATGATGGAATTGAAAGGAAGTAGCGATTTACCACAAAATCTTATAAAGAACAACGAAAAATGAAAAGGATCCTAATTTATTAAGCTAGGAATGCGGATAGCTCGGCAAAAAAGAAATTACTTGAACAGGAGAGTCCATCAAACGAAGGATAGCGGTCGTCCTTGCACAAGCATTTCACCTGATGTTCGCAGAAAGCCCCTTCAATGCAATGTTCATCATACTTGCACCTTTGCCCAATACCTTGAACAAAAATAAAGAAATCCTTGCACACATTTACGCTTCACACTAACCACCAACACATTTTTCTTTACTTCTACTTGCAACATAGAGCTTATCGCACTGGCACGTCCCATTTTGTCCACAAGTATAACCGAAAAGACCGCAATCACTTCCAGAGCTACAATAATACTTGTTCAGAATTCCTGAAACTCCATTATTAAATGCGGAATTGAACGCTAAATGAAACCTTCTTGAGTGCTGACCACAGTGAGAAAAAGAATCACGACACTGACTGTTTGAAATTCCATGTTGGATACTACACTAAATTTCTTTTGACACCTTTAACTAGTTGTTTGATCAATATATCGATAATATTTTAATGATTCAATAGTGGAAATAGCTTGACCTGTTGCCTGATGGACTTTCGGTGGTATTTGTCTAATTGCGTATTGACTCTATCGATTCGCTCGGCCCTTCACTGGACTTTTCCTTCACTTAGCAACCTTTAGTGGTAATCGAGCCTGTCTCACTTTTGTTATTGGGGTTTCCCCGATCGATATGCGTAAATTAGGTTATTCCATGAATTAAAAATTTGCAATGATTGATGATAGCAAAGAAGAAACCTTTGAAATTCAAAAAAACGTTTATTGGTGACTTTGTTTAATTAAGTCGGAGGCCTTCTCCCCGATCATCATTATCACAGCGTTCGTGTGGCCAGCCACAACATTCGGCATAATGGAGCCGTCGACGACTCGCAATCCTTTAATCCCGTGAACTCTCAATTCGGGATTAACTACTGCATCGGGATCGTTAGCTGGACCCATTTTACATGTACCAACTTGATGGCCCAAAGTTGTAGCGACATGCCGCACTGCACATCCCCAATAGGAGTCGCTCCCGAATGGGACCTGTTCGCATCCTGGAATAGGCAGAGGATTCAAGCTTGCGTTAAACTTCTGGAAGTGAGCGGTTTGGGTAATTGATATTGCCTGAAAATGAGGATTCGGGGTTTAATAATGGTATCGTACGTTTAAAATAAAAATGTGAGTGAATTTTAATTAAGTTAACCAAGCAAATATTAATAATCTAACGAGCTGCAACAAATTGATTAGAGCTTCACTCTCGGCGAATTGGTAAAATCTAGTCTCGTCTCGAAAAATCTCGATTTTCGCCACGACTGTATACGTCCGAAACTTCCTGGCGTCTTGCCTTCTCTTTTGGCCTTGAGCCTCAGACTCACTCAATCAGACCTCTTGACTACACAAGACGAGAACAGTGTTTTGTTATAAAGTTTAAACTAGCATGGAATTTGCACGAATTTACTAGCTGGATTTTAACCACAATGTTAAATTTAAATAAAAATAGAATAAAAGTCAATCGCTGACCCTATTTAAAACGTTTCAGTTATTTCTTTGCGTGCAAGTCCGCGAAAGAACCCCGCTTCAACAATTTACAACGTGAACGCTGAGTAAACGGTTGAAGATATAGCAAAATCATAAATAGAAGAATTGTTGGCTACGAAAAGATCTACCAAAAAAGTCCGCGACGGCATATAGGTATCTGTGAAGAATAGCCTTCAACAAACAGTCAAACCGATTTTTACAAAAAATTGAAACAAAAACAATTATTGTAGGTTACCTATCAAAGATACATATATGCTGTCGCGGACTTTTAACCTCCCCACTCCACTTCACCATTTAAAAAAAAGGGAGGTTACTGCAATCACTAAAATTTTCGAATTCGAGATAAGACCGGATCTGTACGTTTTGAGGTCTCAGGAACCCAAAAAAGTGGTTTTTAAAATGTGTCTGTATGTATGTACGTACGTACGTTCGTTCGTTCGTAAACACGCCACAGCCCAAACTACTCGACCGATTTGGCTGAAATTTGGTACGTGTGCATGTGATAACCCAACTTAGATCTGAAAAGCTTTTGGAGCCAATCGTGCAACCAGAAATGCCGTTTTGGCACATCAACTTTTAAATTTTAAATGTAAACCCCCATTTTTCACGTCACAATAAGAAAGGCCTTCAGATTCTGCTTCCAAAGATGTATTCACTGTGAGTGCCCTTTTGACCAAAAACTAAAAATATCGAGATTTTTATCGGACTTTAAAATCGCGGTACAGCCCAAGCCCCTGAACCGATTTGGCTAAAATTTTGCACATGGGGATTGTATTACACGTCGAAGAGCTGAACAAATGTTGGATTCAATCGACCTACGGAAAGTGCCGTTTTGGCACACCAATTTCCAAATTTAAAGTATTCTCTCATTTACCCATCCAAAACAAATTTTTGAAAGATTTATTGCCACCATCAGAAGGGTCTTCGAATTCTGGTTTTAAATGAGATAAAATTTATTCGCATTTATTACCCTTGGGTAGAAAAATCGAAATTTTGAAATAACACTGAAACCACGTTATAGCCCAAACTACTGGAAGGATTTGTCTGAAATTTGGTACATAGAGGTCAGGTGACCCGTTGAAGAGCTGAAAGGCTTTTGGGAGCAATTGGTTAACGGGAAGTGCCATTTAGGCATATTAACTTTAAAATCTTAAACACAAGTCACGGAAATCAAAGACCCACGCGTTGGGGAGGTTCCAGCCGCTTCTCTGCTGCCTTTTTTTGTAGATCTATTTGTTGCCAAGAATTCTTCTAAATATGATTTTGTAGGCGAAGCGTCATACCGGGTGGCCCATTCAAGACGATCCAGTCGTAATAACTTTTGAACGGAATAAGATATCGACTTGCGGTTTTCGACAGATTCCTTGGCATTCTTTGGCCATAGCTTTGACCTCGTTCAGATTGCGCCCACCCCAATCAGCGTCAAAATCTTAAATGTCAACATACCACGTGTTGCATATCAAATGAAAGCCCTTGGAAAATGCTATTCACTGTTCTAAGCACTTTGAGAATTTAGCGAACCGTTTTCATGTTAGAGAGAAAAGTGCATTGTATTCGAATTTACTATAAATTGGAAATCCGTGGAAAGTTTTGAAAAACTCGATAAAAAATTTGTTGATATGTAGACTAAAAATGTGACTGATTAGATATCTAGTGAGTTTTATTTGTTATTAGCTTTTTTAGAGCTTTAATTTTAGCTGTCCCACACGGACCAACAGTGACCTATCCAAACAAAGCTAATATCGATTAAACTCGCTAGACTCGCTAAATTCTCAAACTACTTGAATAGTGAATAGTGAATAGCATTTTTCAAGAGCTTTCATTTGATGTATGACTCGAGGTATGTTGCCATTTAAGATTTTGACGTTGATTGGGGTGGGGGTGAAATGCGCAACCTAAACAAGGTCAAAGTTATGGCGAAACATGTCCCCCTCAATGCCAAGGAATCTGTAGAAAACCGCAAGTCGATCTTATTCCGTTCAAAAGTTATTACGACTGGAGTGTCTTGAATGGGCCACCCGGTATAGACGTATAAATCTTGATATAATGTAATCAACCGATTTGCCCCAAAATTGCATCATCATCTACAGGGTGCTCACTGATTTTTTTTGCCAAAGGGCACTAATAAGTGTTGATACATTTTTAGAAGCAGAATTTGAAGAGCATTCATATGGTAACGCGAAAAATGGGGGTTTGCATTTAAATTTTTAAAGTTGAACCGATGTGGCCCAAAGTCTAATCAGCAGTCAGCACCACACGTTGCCCCCTGAGTATGTGTGCCAAATTTCATCTCGATACGTTCAGTAGTTTGAAATTCTGATGTCACTTTCGCCGTCAGTTTCAAATTTTTCTCGGAAGAACAATTCAGATCTGACATAATTTTGAAGGTATTTCAATATATGTAACCGACAAAAAAAGCGTTTGCTTTTGAAGTTTCGGTGGAAGTGACCATTTTTAGTAACACTTTTACCGAACAACGAACTAAAGTCCGTTCATTTTCTATAGCAGGACTAAAATTTTTCTGGAACTGTACAACCCTAATTTGTAAGAACCTGTACTTTTGACAATTTGATCGAAATTTGGCGGGAAAGCAAAAACATCACATAACCAAATCTGTTACACTCTGTTATACTCTGTCCGGGATCCACACGACCGAGATTCACCCGATAGTAAAATTCCTTGCAAAATTTCCTCATACCAACCTAAAATTGAAATTTTGACATTCTGACGCTTCAATAGAAAATGAATGTAGAATACCTAAATGATTATTGGCGCCATAACTTAGAGGGTAGAAGAATTTTTTTCAAAAAGTGGCAGGACTGGACTGCGTTCGTAAAGTGCTACAGAGTAGGTACACACTCTGTCACTCTGTAATAAAAATGACGTTCACATACTCCGAAAATGGCGGCTCTGTGATTATTACAAGCGTTCATAAATGACAAATGTTACAAGAAAATGTTACAAAGCTTACCTTTGTGACGACCGCGGTAATAATCACAGCGTTCGCGCAGTGTGGACAAAGATCAAAAACTGTCAAGAACATTAACACATAACCTGTCTCATCTCAACCTTTACGGCGAATAATTTTAAGTTTTTGCTCAATAATTTCGGGCAATCGGTCATAAACTGCGATCGGTTTTCGGAAGCAGCTAATATGAATATGGAGGTATAATGTAGCTTATTTACGAATAGCAGAGCAAAATCGTTACAGTAGGGTCCGTTCACAATTCAACGTTACTCTGCGTTACATTCCAAATGTCATTCAAATTATTTTACTTTGCTATCTCATTACAATGTAATCTTTCCCGAACGCACCCCTGGTAGGAGGTACAACTAGAGATGGGTATAACTATATACGAGGTCGTATCGATACGATATCGATATAAATTTTCAATATAGATTATATCGATACGATTTTCCTAGTAAAATTTTTGTATTACGGATTTTAACTAAGTGTCTCTACACATTTATAAACGATTCTGTGAAAACATTTAACGTGGTCAAAAAAATTGTATTTTTATGAAAATGTAACAAAAAATTTACAACCACCGTCTACTACCAGCAGGCCCACAGATCACACACAAATGTCAACAGCAACGCTCCCTAAATAAATAGAGCCTGGTGCACTGCTCAAATTAAAAATGTAGTCATTATTATTACCTAATAATCGAAAGGCAGAATACGAATTCTTTTAACCGATACAGATATCGATACGGAAAACATGTATCGATACACCTATTTCGTATCGAATTGCCCATCTCTAGCTATTACGCTATGACGCACTGACGTGCCTGTGTGCCCGCGAATTGTTTTTGTGAGTTTCACATTTATTCGTGTTTGGAAGTGTTTTTAGAACAAAAGGTGAGTACTTACACATTATTCTAATCCTATTCTCAGCGAAATTTTCAATAATAATATAACAATACCTAAGATTTAAAGCGATAAAAATGCGAGATTTTTGCACGAATGCGTTCTTGCCTGGTAATTTTACGAAATCGAATGAGGACATTTATAATCTGATAAAAAGCCGAGAGCAAATGTCCGAATTTGATCGAGTTAAATTACCTCGGGCAAGAAGGCTTGAGTGCAAAATCAAGCATTTTTTTCTGATTTAAATTTTAGGTCGCGTTATATTTGCGGAGATAATTTCATGAACCATTATATTTTCATTTTCTTTATTATAGACAGCACTTACCTAAACATATAATCTATGAATGTAATTTAAACAATTTTGTTGGAGCAAAATTTACAATTTTTGAAAACACAAACTGTTTTCACAGTCGCTTCTTTGTAGTCATCTCCGTTCATCTTTCTCATATTTACGGCCCAAGCATGTAATCTCCGCGACTGGAGTCGATCTTTGTAAGACCTGGTAAGACGTACCTACTTTTTTGCAACACAAAAGTCTTGAAATTGCCGCCAAATGCTCTGTTTATTGCGTATAGTGTTTTTATGGATGGCATCTTTAATTAATGATTCAATATTTTCAGTAGAATCCGCACCAAAACGGTACTCAAACTCGCAACTTATTGCAACAAAATGGCGCACTTTGACAAATTATTTGACGTGTCAAAAAACATCGCCTACTTGTTCACAATCTTATCCTTAGCAACGCGCTAGATAACGAGCATTTTTCAACAGGAAGCGTGCTTTTTTCAGCAGGAAGCGTGCATTTATCACTAAGAGTGGTTGTGATTGGATATGGTAAATGCAATTATCGCTTATAATACCACAAGTGCATGCTGTTTAATCGGTTAAATTTTGAAAATGGTTACGAAAGCTTGTTGCCGGTGGTAAAACAATGAGAACTAAATTGCCATTTATTATCTGATTAAAGCCCGAGAGCTTTAGCTAGAGGGCTTTAATTTCTGATAATAAATGGCAATTTAGTTCGAATTGTTTTACCTAAACGACAACAAAGCTTGAGTAATTATTTCTAAAATTTAACCGATTACAATAGCGATGCACGAGTGGTATTCGGTAAGATTATTTCGCAAATTAAACTTTTCATTTTGTTAAAAGAGCGATTTTTTAAACCGGGGTTGCCTATACTCAAATGTTATGTTCAAAATCAAGTAGTCAAGAAAACGATTAAATGACTCGTGCATTAATCACCCTTAAATGAATTCGATTGGATAGAAATTTCAAAATGAGTCTGATTGATTGGTTTAAAAGGTAATTTGGAAATAATCAACATAAATCCTGAAAATGTAATAAAAGTTAAATTTGAGGTTAGAGTTGGGCGGCAGTGGTTGGGGGTCTCCGATTATTTCAAAATTGCGCTCAGGTACGTCATTTGAGACATTGACACTAATTGCGCTCTTCAAATTGTGGTTCCAAAATTGTATCAACAAGTACCCTTTGGCAAAAAAAATCATCAAAGACACCCTGCAGCCGAAACTACTGAAGACATCGAGATGAAATTTTACGCACACGTTCTGTGAGCACCCTGTAGATGATCATACGATTTTGGGGCAAATCGGTTGTTTTCGTGTTTTAATATTTTGTAAAAATCGGTCTGACTGTTTGTTGTGGGCTATTCTTCATAGATACCCATATGCTGTCGCGGACTTTTTGGTAGATTTTTTCGTAGCCAACAATTCTTCCATTCATGATTTTGTTAGATCTTCAACCGGTTACTCAGCGTTCACGTTTTAAATTGTTAAAGCGCGGTTTTTTCACGGACTTGCACGCAACGAATAACTGAAACGTTTCAAATAGGGTCAGTGGTTGACTTTTATTTTATTTTATTTAAATTTAACATTGTGATTAAAATCCAGCTAGTAAGTTCGGGTAAATTCCATGATATTTTAAACTTTAAAACACAAATGTGACAAAACACTATTCTCGTCTTGTGTAGTCAAGAGGTCTGACTGAGTAAGTCTGTGGCTCAAGGCCAAAAGAGAGGGCAAGACGTGAGGAAGTTTCGGACGTATACAGTCGTGGCAAAAAGTGACTAAAAACTAAAGCGATTCAATTTCTTTGTAATAATGGCGATTAGGTCAATAATAGGGTATACCGTCAATTCATCGCCAACAATTGATTGCAACTTGCAACCAATAATTAATCGCGGACGACAATTGATCGCGAAACTTAAAATTAATAGTTCTTGTTCTTACCTATAATTCAAGACCATAATATCACGACTTACGAGCGCTGAAAAAAGCGACAAAATTTTCTTGGAATTTTTCTCAATTTGAAGCAAAACACAAAATGATAATCATTTTTTATAATTATCAAGGTTTTACGGCATACAGCATACGTTCGAGTATATTTGGGTACATTACAGCATAAAGCTGCATATTTTCGGCTGTTTAAGGTTGCTCTCCGGAATATTTCTAGAAAATTTAAATTAATAAAAATTATTAAAGATGACACTGGCAGGCCGGGGTACCCCGGAAACTATTATGTTACCCCCATTAACAAAACAATTTGTAGGGACTACGTCGGGGATTAGGCTGTCCCCTATTATCGCGTTTTCTTCGAAAAGGATTTACATATAAACAATTTTTAAGTCAACATGGTTGGGCCAATGAATAGCAAATTTTGATTGTATATGTACATAATTTAGTAACAAAAGAAACCCCCAAGAGAAAAAATCGCTAGATATTTATTCTTACGGCATATACTTGAAGATTGCAGCATCTTTACGGCATACCCAACCCTATTAATTATTGTATTATGTAGTAAAATTATTTGCAGCGTACGAAGGCGTAGAACGGACACGAGTAAAAAATTTTCATATTTTCGACTTCGAACTCGAAAATTTCGACTTCGAACACGAAATTTCGACTTCGAACTCGAAAATTTCGACTTCGAACTCGAAATTTCGACTTCGAACTCGAAATTTCGACTTCAAACACGAAATTTCGACTTCAAACACGAAATTTCGACTTTGAACTCGAAATTGAATCTACTGCGCAAGTCCTATTTCCTAACTCGAAAATTTTATTAATGCGCATGTGCGAAGTTCGAACGGGGCAAGCGTCGCACATCAGATGGTACACGGCACACAAACTACGAAGGCGTAGAACGGACACGAGTAAAAAATTTTCATATTTTCGACTTCGAACTCGAAAATTTCGACTTTGAACTCGAAATCTCGACTTCAAACTCGAAATTGAATCTACTGCGCAAGTCCTACTTCCTAACTCGCACATCAGATGGTACACGGCACACAAACAGACCACAGACCATCTGATGTGCGACGCTTGCGCCGTTCGAAGTTCGCACATGCGCATTAATAAAATTTTCGAGTTAGGAAGTAGGACTTGCGCAGTAGATTCAATTTCGAGTTTGAAGTTGAAATTTCGAGTTCGAAGTCGAGATTTCGTGTTCAAAGTCGAAATTTCGTGTTTGAAGTCGAAATTTCGTGTTCGAAGTCGAAATTTCGAGTTCGAAGTCGAAATTTTCGAGTTCGAAGTCGAAATTTCGTGTTCGAAGTCGAAATTTCGTGTTTGAAGTCGAAATTTCGTGTTCGAAGTCGAAATTTCGTGTTCGAAGTCGAAATTTCGAGTTCAAAGTCGAAATTTTCGAGTTCGAAGTCGAAATTTCGTGTTCGAAGTCGAAATTTCGAGTTCAAAGTCGAAATTTTCGAGTTCGAAGTCGAAAATATGAAAATTTTTTACTCGTGTCCGTTCTACGCCTTCGTAGCAGCGATCTATTTTGTCGGCAAATAAATGTGACTAAACACCTGCCAAACAGCTATCAAATCGATTGAGAATTAATAGTTTGTTTCGCTTTATCTCTTGTTTATTTTACGACGAAAAGTTGGAAATATTCTTTGTTTTCACTGTTTTTAATAGAAATAATAAACTCGACTCGACAAAACTCTAGCACCGCAAAAATATGGCAAAAAAAATTCCGGTACGGACATCGGATCGATCGATGGTGGAACTTGGTCGAAGTTGCTATTTTTTCGAGAATTGCCTTTTAATAATGTGCTACCTATCAATTTTTGTGCAATAAATGGTCGTGCGATAAATTGACGTGCGATCAATTGTCGTCTGCGGTCAATTATTGGCGATCAATTGTCCACGATCAATTGACGTATAATCCAATAATAGAGTCGAAAACCTTAGATGTAGATACAATTTTTTCGAAAAATGTTATTTTAATGACGATAAGTTTCCTTGACCTTAGGTTATTCTGTTGCGATAAAACGATAGAACCTACCTTTAGCTATAACCTGATCATATGGTTGGTTCACGATCTGTACGTTTACAAGTTCTGTGAAAAAGTAAAAGTTTCTACCGTTTCAGATGCTACCTATTTTTGAATAGAGCGAAAAAATGCAACTTTTTCTTTTTTAAAACCGACTCAATAATAACCAGTGGTCGGAAGTAATGCATTACAAGTAATGCACTACTGTAATGAAATTACTTTAGCTGGTAATGAGTAAGTGTAATGCATTACATTTTTTTAGTAATTGTAATGGAAAACCATTACTTTTTCCATTACTTTTTTTACCCTTAATTGATAAACGCAAAAATAAAACTTTTATGAAAAATGTAATTCTGTGAAATGAAATAACCACCACAGGAAGTAGCTAGGTACTACTGGTATCAGAGTTAACCCTAACCCAGCGGGGTTGTTTACCTACCGCCTCCCCAGCAAACATTGATGCATTCTGAAGAGGTTTTTCTGTTATTTTTAGTAGCGATATTCTCTGCAATTACTTCGGATTAAATATTTCTACAGAATTGAAATAATTTCCTAGCTGAAGAAAATAAAACTAACTTTAGCCATCTCAAGCAGTGGTAAATTTTGAAAAGCAATTGTTATTCAAATTAAATTAAAATTAAATAATAAATTTACTGTTTTAAAATAATACACCTACAGTTTGTTTATAACGTGGCATTTTTTAAAATTTCAATTAGAGTTGGCCGTATCTGGAATGACGTATGTTTCAATTTACTGCAGATCTCAAAATCTGCCAGCTACAATTAGAAATTTAAGAAACGTCACGTTAAAAGTAATGTATAAAGTAATGCATTACATTTATTAAGTAATTGTAATTGTAATGCATTACTTTTTGAAAAAAGTAATGAATAATTGTTATGCATTACAATTTCGACGAAGTAATGTGTAATGGTAATGAATTACTTTTTAAAAGTAATGTTCCGACCACTGGTAATAACCAAGTTGAGGAAAAATAAAAAACGCTGTGAATGTATTAGGACTGGAAGTTTTTCTTTTGCTTCAATGAGAGTTCTTAGCAATTCATCGAAATTACCTGATGGCGGAATTTAATAATATTCGTTTCTTGAGTTTCCATTAATCGGAAATCGACCAGAATATTAATACATTTTTAATCATGTTTTTGATATTGCTCTTTATAATTGTAAACTTGTCGTTTCCACATCTTCAGTCCGTAATTAAAATATATTTTATGTGCAATAATTCACAATTACTTAGACCTATAGACTGGTGTTGATAAATGTTTAATAGCAGCAATTATTATTATTATTTTACTGATGTGTAGGTAAATACAATTTGCTATAATGACGTATACAAACATTTAAATGAAGGAAATTATTGCACACACTGTTGTTTTTCGGGTCAATACCATGATAATGATTCACCTTTACCTTCAATGATAATGACTAAATTACTTCTCATGTCGATTTTTTTGCCACCCGCCCTACAATCGTCTGAAATTAATTAAACAGTTTTTTAGTAATCTCAGTTTCCTCAGCATAGCCGGTTTGGTTTTATGCAAGAAAGTGAAAGTAATTGGAGAAGTTGTAACTATAATTTTTATATCGAATAGCAGAATAACCTTACGCGTCTGGTTGAGATTTCATAACGTTGAGCAACGGATTACAAAAACAAAATCTGAATACCAACAGTTTACGAGAACTAATTTCGTTAAATAAAAAATCCTTGCGAGCAAGGACAATCGAAAAGCTAATAATGACTCTGCTAAGTAGTTTACCATTTTAATTCCTTCGACCATCGTGGCTAGATCCTCCTCGCTTTGGAAATAATTCGGAATCAATATCGGCCAATGCAGGGGATTAGAGCCTTTGATTAAAACTCGACCACGACTCTTAGGTCGCATTAAAACGGGTGCTATGCTAAATGCAGGTATGTTTGAATACGGCGCGTAAACTTTGTTAAAAGTGCTCTGAGGGATTCCCAATAAACTCCTCAAACTTCCATAAACATCGCCGTTTAATGCTCCAGCTCCCAAAACTAATTCAATATCGGGGTAATTTTTTACCATTGCAAATTTGGTTTGCACAAAAGCGAGGGCCTCCGCCCCTCCGGGGATCGTATAAGGCCCCCTTCCATTAACGACATAATCGAAAATATCCGCAGGATTTTGCACTCGAAGATCCGACACTGTTACTGGTTGATTGACGAAAAACGCAAGAGTTGACATTGCCATGTGATCCTGCAAATTGTATCCAACTTTCAAATTTTCTATAACTGGAATTTTTAATTTTTGCAATTCCTCTCGAGGGCCTACCCCCGAAAGCATAAGAAGCTGTGGGCTATTAATCGATCCCGCAGACAAAATAACTTCTCTTTTAGTACGCACAGAATATTTTCTTCGATTTTTTAAAAACTCCACGCCGTAGGTTTGCTTAGTCCTGGGATCAATCAAAATTTTCGTTACTCTAGCCCTTAGCGATATTTTCAAATTCGCTCTGCTTTTCACTGATTTTAGGAAAGCTTTTGACGCACTGCACCGTGCACCATTTTTCATAGTCGCCAAAACTTTGGAAAAACCCAGCCCGAGTTCGCCGTTAGGATCCGCGTTTTTATACCCCAAATCGATTCCTGCTTTCAAAAATTGTTTTACTAGTGGAGATTCGTACCGCGGGTGTTCCACGTTTAAATATCCGTTAAATCCGTGAAATTTCGGATCTATTTCCCTGCATAAACTGCAATTTTCTGATTTTATAAAATAGGGGAGAACGTCTTTATAGCTCCACCCTGTATTTCCAAGACTAGCCCATTCGTCAAAATCGATTTTATTCCCTCGTGTGTAGAGTAAAAAATTAATAACTGAAGTACCTCCGAGGGCTTTGCCTCGAGGCATGTTGCATTTTTGATCAATCAAACCCAAACACGCGGTTTTTAGTTTTTCACTTTTATATCCCCAGTTATAACTGGTGATCGTTTGAATCGAAGCCATTAACGGAATGTCTGTTAAGAAAATTTCATCCTGTCCTGCTTCTAGCAGCAGGATTTTCCAACGAGGATTTTCGGATAATCTATTGGCGACAACACTTCCACCAGAACCAGCTCCAATAATAACAAAATCATATTCGGCTTCGAAACTAGTGGTGTCCCGAATTTCACCCCCACTAACACTAAACACTCGTCGAAAACCATCGAAAATATTTTGAAGAGTTTGTGCCTTGCACCCAATTAACACACTGAAAAACAGCAAAATCTTGCAATTCATAGCGATGAATGGACGGAGACATCGCTAAGAATCGTTGCCGTTTTAAACATTTCTATATAAAAGGTAAATGCGACCTTGCTTGGAATCTGAATGAATCCCTGGACAAGTTGATGCAACGTACACCTTTAGTTTACTAAAATAATAACAAGACTGACATACGAAGTCGTTTGTCCTGGAATTCCATGGTAGAAGCTGTTCACCGACTTGCGAAACGGTGGTCAAGGGCGATGAAATTGACTCTTTTCGATCGAAATAAATCTGGAGCTAACTGCTAAAATGTCGAAATTTCAGGTTCAAGTTAATGTTGCAACGCTATTACAACAATACGAGGGGATTAGGTAATTCTATTGGGACCACATTCTGTTTAAATTTATTTCGGCAAGTGGGAAAAATTGTTATTTGCCTAATTAAAAGAATTAGTTGCCCAAGTTTAATTTACACTCTCGTTGTAGAGCTAATGAGGTTTATGTATGTGTATGCATCACTTGAACGACTAAGTGAGTAGTTGTGATGTCACAAAACCATCACTGTAAGTTGTTGATGGTAATCGTAGAAAGGATCGAGGGCGTAAGAAAGTGATTATGTGCCGAGGCGCACGTGAGGGCTATAATTGTCCTTTTATGTGCTATCAACCATCGATTATCGACTTATTAACAAAAAACTGACAATTTCGGAAATAGAAACCTACGTATGGTGTATTTAGTCCGATATACAGGGTGGGTAATTTTTCGATGCTCATATAAAAATTCTGAAATTGACCCCAGCTTTGTATAATATTTTGCTTTTACGTAAAATTTTCGGTTGTTCCCTACTTGGCCGACTTAACAGATGAAAAATGTTATTTTGGGCACGAAAGATAATATAGAGCAAATAATATAACTTTCTAACCAAAAAAACTACTTTTCTCGGTCGGCAATGAACAAAATTTGAAAAAAACTTCATAAATAGCTTAGTTAGCTCTCTTTCTACCCTTACCTGATGTGTCACCCTTGAAGTCTATAAAAATGCTGAAAATGGCCCTAGCCCTGTATATGATTTTGGTTTTGCTGCTTTTATAAGCAATTTTTGCTTGTTCCTTACTTGATCGACCTAACAGACGCAAAATGTAATTTTTGCCGCAAAAAAATGTAAACCCCAAACTTTTTCAGGTTTTAACCAGTAAAACCACCTTTCCTCGGTCGGTAAATATCAAAACTTAAGAAAAAATTATAAACCACTTAGTTATCTCTTTCTACTTCTACTTGATGTGCCACACTTATTGCCCATAGAAATTCTGAAAATGGTCCTAGCCCTATATGTGATTTTGGTTTTTCTGCTTCTACGTGGAATTTTTGCTTGCTCCCTCACGACAGTCAACTTTTGATTCTTTTATGGCCGCCATATTAAATTTTTATCAATTATACAAAAAAATTGAAATTTTTGGAAAGATGCCAGAATTTGAATAATTGGTAAAATCAGCCTAAACTTAGATGAAAAATAATTCCAAAAAAAGACGCCAACTTCTTCAATCTCTAATGACATCTGAAAAGAATTAAATTCAACAGTAATAAATTACGTCTTGCGGTCGTGTGGACTCAGGCTTTCACATATTTTCTCAAAAACGTTAATGTTGGTTACATTTTTGAGAAGCTAATTTTTGTGTGTATCCGGCGGTGTTAAAATTCACACCCCTATCATTGCATTTAATCCTAAAAAAATCTTTTGCCCTATTTATTGTAAGCTGGAATGTAGCTATTTCTTGGGCTATACATATTGTAAGAAATCTTCAATTTCTGTAGACGTTTTTCGCAAAAAATTGGTTGTTACCTACTAAATAACTAGTAACGACTATAGGCGCAGCGTGTGTCAGGTTTTTTTCTGCTGTGGTGTTAAACGGGCTTCGATTTACTTGGTTCAAAAATCAAAATTCGTGTTTCTATCAATAAACAGAAACGATAGTGAATGCAGGTTTAATTTACAAGATAAGACCGCACTAAAATACTCGAAATTTCTTTCAACATCATTTTATGCACGATCGACTTACCGAGGGGTTGATAACTTGGAAATTTTGGTATACAAGCATAAAAAATTTGTTTGTTTTTTCAGGAATTTTGGTAATTTTTGAACTTTTTTTGGATATTTTGGATATTTTTACATGATTTTGCACATTTTCTGGAATTTTTTTAGAAAGTATGGGAATTTTGGTGTACAGATTTTTACCCAGTTGTCAACCCCTCGCAACTTACTTTAAAAAAAATAATTCACGTTTTAGGAATAGGATACTGAGTATCTAATATTGTAACTTATTTTTAATTTTTGTGACGTTTTTCGCAGGAAAGGAAGATAAATCGTATTCTAACGGCCGTAGATGCAGCGTGAGTCAAGCTTTTTTTTTGCTGGTGGTGTTCAGCAGGCTGCGAGTTACGTTAAAATTCCTGTCAAGGCCATTGTTGCAAGTCATAGTTTTTAATTGTTGTCCATTGTTTCTGCCTTTTGACAGTTGCAGAAATTTTGACGTAAATTGAAGCACCTTTAACAAGACAACAAGAAAGTCGCAGCTACTCGTTTTTAAAACATCCTTTACAAGCTAAAATGTCAAAATGCATACTTTATTGAATTATCTTGTATCGACAATCATTAGTTTTTGCATGTTGACAATGAATAACGTTTTTTTAAATTGAAGAATCGTAAATGTACCTAATTACTACTTGTTTAGCGAAAAATCGTAAAGAAACTAAGAGCTTATTCACAACCACTTTACGTACGTAACGTAACAAACTTTAACAATGATCAACAATTGTTCATGACAGCTTCTGACTTTTCTAGTAATTGTTGACGATTGTTAAACTTTGTTATGTCACGTACGTAAAGTGGTTGTGAATGAGGTTTAACACTATTTCTTTAAATACTTTGTAAATTTCATCATTAGTTGTACAAATAAACTACTTCACTTTTTTACGCATGAAGGAGATGAACAACAATGAATAGTTATTTATTTATCAAGGCAGGGAAGTTCATCTTTTTATGACGAATATGGAAATTATTGGCAAATAACCATATACGAATCATAAAAAAGAAACTTCAATGACGAGGTAAATATCATTATTTTTTTTAAATCGCAATGAACTTTAAAACAGAATTTATTTTCATTTTTGCAACAGGTGATTTTAATATAACTTATTCAGAAATCGGAATACATTATCACAATTTATACCTAGACTATACAGTTTTTTTTAAACTTCCCACCTTGGATATCTTTGGATGTAAAAAAGATATTGAAACGAAATAAACGCTGATCAAACCCGCATGCAAATTTTTTTCACTTCCGGTTTAACCGGAAAATTGAATTACACTTTTTTCTCAACGGATTCAGAATCTACAATTTATTCTGAGTTAGCAACTTGCATCGTCCTTGATCGGAAGTACAGTCACAACCACCCTAGATTTTCAAAAACATCGAAGAAATTGGTGAAAAATGAAGAACTCTGAAAATCGCAAAAACAAGTGTAATTTATCTTTTGAGATGTATCTAAGGGTAAACATAGTTGAATATTTGTTTTGAGCTTCCGGCTTAACCGGAAATTACAGCCCAATTTCTTATAAGTGAATAAAAAAAGACAAACAAATCTAATTGCACAAGTTAATTTGCACGAAAGACACCATGTTTTTGCGTTTTTCCAAAATCTCAATTTTTCACTGATTTCTTTGATATTCTTGAAAATCTACGGTGGCCGTGATTGCACTTTCCTTCCGCTCAAGTATATAATACGTTTTTAACTCAGAAAAATTATATACCGGGTGTATCATTTTCCGCGCCGTATAGGAGATTAACATGGGAAAACGAATTTTATTTTTTCCTTGCTCCAGGAACAGATTTAAATCAATGGTAGCTTATCCAGTGGATAGACCCGGCTGGCCGGTATCCTGAAAAAAAAGATTACCTGCTAGTGCCCTTTGGTTACTTAGCAGGAATTTTTGAAAAATTGAATTTTAAAACGACGCGCGCATTACTTCGTGTACTTTCGGTGTCCTTCGAAGCTTTACGTAAATTGTCAGCCAGGGCCGAATCTGCGATTTTTGACCTAATTGTTGACATTAAGAAAGCCGTGGCTTGAAATTATTGTTTTAAATCTGGAGCAAATCGCTCTTTTTTGCCTTCTTGCTGACGCAGAATTAGTGTACCTACCAGCGGCGACAAGCAGCAGCCGACAAGGGTTCGGTCAGACTTGGTTGACGACCTAACCTCAAAATTTTACTTGGTCAAGTAAATTACTTTGAATTGCAATTATGAGGTAAGCTCTTACTCGGTGTTAGCGTTTAATTAATCAATTATTCTACTTTAGGTGGCAATATTGTTAGTGGTAGTTCGAACAAGGATCAGAAGGCATTCTCGGGTTTGGCAATGACCTCCCATCGTAAACTGTCTTTATCTTTTACGTTACCTATTTGTGTTAAAAGGTTTTGTAAGTGAAGACACAAGTAGGAGTTACATGTTTTCGTGGAGAGAACATTTTGTATTCCCTTAATTAGTTGTAGATAGTTAGAAGATGTTTGGTAATGTTTAAGAACCCTGTTTGGAAAAGCAGCTGCTGACAACATCGGTACTGGTAATTAAATTGGAACTTGAGACATCATGTTGTATTTACCTAATAAAATGCTTTTTGAACTTATTTCCAAATTTTTCAGTTCAAAAGAAACAAATTTTGTCCATTATTGGCTAAATTGTTATTGAATATTAATCACTAGCAGAGTGGCACTAAAGAATAGATTGTTAAAACTGAGTAATGGAAGAAGCCAAGAACGCGTTTAAAATTCTTTATTAATAATAGTTTTTTAAAACATCGACAGCTGGCACAATTCCATTTTTGTATCTTTACATCAATCCTGACTAAATTGTAGCAATATCACAAACCACCACTACTTTTAATAACACTCCGCCATGCAGTGCATAAAGAATTAAATAACAATTAGTAACTTTCCAGTATAATTCTTCTTGCTCAATTTTTCAATGGGAATGAGTAAACGGATGAATTTTTCCCCTGGTCCAGGGCAGTAAGATGGCATGGCATCCTGAAATAAATGTGATCACTGTTTATTTATTATGAGGGAGGTACCTATCCCTATCACAAAAAATATCCATTGTACCTACCTAATCAATTTAACTTGTTGACAATCCACAATATCACAGTAAGGCTCATCCGAAGGGTTATTGGTAAATGGGTTGTTGGCCTGGGACAAGGGTTTTCTCTGGAATAAGCCGTTGTTATCCAACCAAAAGCTGTGTCAAAAGTCTTGTTGTCACCTGTCAATCCTGTCAATCTAATTTCCTTTCAGTCGACATATGTTTTTTCGCGCTAACGTTACCAGTCAGCCTGGTCGCCTACTTGGTCATGTTTTTGTCTTTTGTTTGTAGCATACATAAGAAAGAACGCGACAACATTAGTGTTCACGTTACCTGGTCAACGTGGTCTGCGCAGTGACGCGTTGGCGTTAGGCGCTTTCCTTTTACACATTTACCTGAGGAGCCTCAGTTAATCTCAGCAATTTGATTGGTTCATTTGTAATTGACCAATCAAATAGCTGAGTTTTCTCAGACAAATGTGTAAACGGAAAGCAGCTATTGTTGACACTGTGTAAGTACTACAACGCCAATTTACCCACCCAGCAGCACTACTTAACTGAACGCACCCCGCACGGTGTCAACAACCAGGCTGACTGGTAACCTTAGCGCGAAAAAACATACGTCGACAAAATGGAAATTAGATTGACAGGTGACAACAAGACTTTTGACACAGCTTTTGGTTGGATTGTTGTGATTATGAAATTAACATCGACGAAACAACAACGGCTTATTCCAGAGAAAACCCTTGTCCCAGGCCAACAACCCATTTACCAATAACCCTTCGGATGAGCGGATAAGTTAAATTGATTAGGTAGGTACAATGGATATTTTTTGTGATAGGGATAGGTTCCTCCCTCATAATAAATAAACAGTGATCACATTTATTTCAGGATGCCATGCCATCTTACTGCCCTGGACCAGGGGAAAAATTCATCCGTTTACTCATTCCCATTGAAAAATTGAGCAAGAAGAATTATACTGGAAAGTTACTAATTGTTATTTAATTCTTTATGCACTGCATGGCGGAGTGTTATTAAAAGTAGTTGTGGTTTGTGATATTGCTACAATTTAGTCAGGATTGATGTAAAGATACAAAAATGGAATTGTGCCAGCTGTCGATGTTTTAAAAAACTATTATTAATAAAGAATTTTAAACGCGTTCTTGGCTTCTTCCATTACTCAGTTTTAACAATCTATTCTTTAGTGCCACTCTGCTAGTGATTAATATTCAATAACAATTCAGCCAATAATGGACAAAATTTGTTTCTTTTGAACTGAAAAATTTGGAAATAAGTTCAAAAAGCATTTTATTAGGTAAATACAACATGATGTCTCAAGTTCCAATTTAATTACCAGTACCGATGTTGTCAGCAGCTGCTTTTCCAAACAGGGTTCTTAAACATTACCAAACAACTTCTAACTATCTACAACTAATTAAGGGAATACAAAATGTTCTCTCCACGAATACATGTAACTCCTACTTGTGTCTTCACTTACAAAACCTTTTAACACAAATAGGTAACGTAAAAGATAAAGACAGTTTACGATGGGAGGTCATTGCCAAACCCGAGAATGCCTTCTGATTCTTGTTCGAACTACCACTAACAATATTGCCACCTAAAGTAGAATAATTGATTAATTAAACGCTAACACCGAGTAAGAGCTTACCTCATAATTGCAATCCAAAGTAATTTACTTGACCAAGTAAATTTTTGAGGTTAGGTCGTCAACCAAGTCTGACCGAACCCTTGTCGCCGCTGGTAGGTACATTAATTCTGCGTCAGCAAGAAGGTAAAATAGAACGATTTGCTCCAGATTTAAAACAATAATTTCAAGCCACGGCTTTCTTAATGTCAACAATTAGGTCAAAAATCGCAGATTCGGCCCTGGCTGACAATTTACGTAAAGCTTCGAAGGACACCGAAAGTACACGAAGTAATGCGCGCGTCGTTTTAAAATTCAATTTTTCAAAAATTCCTGCTAAGTAACCAAAGGGCACTAGCAGGCAATCTTTTTTTTCAGGATACCGGCCAGCCGGGTCTATCCACTGGATAAGCTAGCATTGATTTAAATCTGTTCCTGGAGCAAGGAAAAAATAAAATTCGTTTTCCCATGTTAATCTCCTATACGGCGCGGAAAATGATACACCCGGTATTTCGAATCCGTTGAGAAAACCCATTTGAAAAAGTTAAGTTAAGGCCATTTCCGGTTAAACCGCCTTTAAAAAAAATTTGCCGAATACACGACCGTTTGTCCCCCTCCATCATGAAGGGTTGATCAGAGTCTATTTAATTTTAACATCTTTTTTGCATCCAAACATGTATGTTAAATTAAGATTTTTTTGTCTTTGTTTCTGGTGTATCGCTTATAACTCAGAAATTTGTGGAACTAATATTGTTGATAATTTACTTCATTTAGAGGTTGTTCTCTTTTATGCTTCAAAGATCTCTTTTAGTAAGAAATGCGAATTCGATAAAATTATTTTATGGGAGTTTAAGTTTTTCACATAATTTCATCCTTAACTAACATTCTAAAGTGCCTAGAAGAAGCGTGACCTTGAAATTTTCAAAAATTTCGCACTTTCTTTTTCAATACTTTCAAAAATCATTATTAATATTATTATTATTATTAAGGGCCCCTCTGAGCCAAGGCCCGGGCCGGCCTTCAACACCCAGTCCGCCCCTGCTGCCAAGACAGAGAAGTTGAATTTCCTTGAGGATTTCACTTGTTTGGTTGATACACACGAGCCTCAATTGTAAAAAAAATTTTAATGAATATTTCTGATAAATACCACGCTCTGAATTTTCTCATTGAGATCAAAGCCTGTTCGAAAACATTTTTCCGTCGAAAGAAAAATACGGCCAAGCTCGTTTTGCCAACTTTTTGCAGTAACATCCTTTCAATTTTATAAAATTTAAGCAAACTGTAAATGTTTTGGTAAATATTGACTCGGGGCTTTTAACCGTTCCATTGAAAAGCCAATCCCGAAGATTCATTACGTTTTTCAGGGTTGTTGATTTTCCGCGTTTTAAATACCCAAAGGAGCTTAAATAAATAAAATCGTGAAACTTGTTCATTTCTGGCGGTGATTACAATTCGAAAAAGCTTGACAAGTTCTCGATAAACTTTTTATGATAGATCCGGCCTTATCCACTTCTTTCGAGAGACTTTATTGGCAACGAAAATAATTTCCGAGGAGATTGAATTTCATCAGGAGGTGAACAAAAAAATCCTACAGTTTATACCTACCCGCCCTATCGGGTATAACCAGAGTCTGGGGCGGAGATCAAATATGAATGAAGATTTGTGCCGGGTATTATTAAAGAAAAGTTGTATTATTCTGACGCGCTTTTTTACAAAGAACTTTCGTAAACATCCATCATAAAGTCGAGTGGGTTGCTGGAATAATCCGATCTGAAATGTGAAATGAAATTCTATCCGTGGTGGTTGTCTTTAGTTGGGAAAATTTTCAACCCTCGCCTTGCCCACTTCGTAATTAGAGCAGTATGGGATTCGTAAGTGACGGTTTTGGTGTTTCGCAGGACACAAAAAACTCGTTTTGTCTTTATGTCTTTCTCCCCAATAAAGCGACAACAACCAACCATACGGATGAAAATAATTCGTAAGCAGTAATTGCCCTAGTAGGTACATTTAGCTGCACGACGACAAAGCAACAAGAGCAAATTAAAAATACTATATTAAAAAACACGTTTCATAAGGCCAATTATTATCGCACGAGGATGTTTGGACAACGAGGGCGAAAAGCCCGAGTTTTAGAAAATCCGAGTGCGATAAGAACTTTATGAAACACCTTTTTTGTACATTTTTTTCTATTTCGGATACCACACTTGTTAATATTTTCTGCCCAAATTGTCGAAACGGTGATTACCTAATTTTTTAAAACCAGATTTTAATTACCTTTCTGGAGGTATAAAAATGGCGGCTTTTAATTGAAATTTTAAAGTTGATGTGAATGATGTGCCAGAATAGCACTTCCCGTGGACCGATTGCTTCCAAAATCGGTCTGGAACTTTGGGCTATAGTATCTTGAATACATTTTTTCTCTTTATTTTGAACCAAAATTTGAAAACCTTTCTAATAGTGACATTAGATTTACGAAAAACTTGCCGAAGGCAGATTGCTTCCGAATCAACTCTTCGATGGATAGAACAATCTACAACCTACCAAATTTCAGCCAAATCGGTCAAGGGGTTTGGGCTGTAGCGTATTTCTAAAGAGCGATAAAAATCTAGAATTTTTGAACTTTTCACCAAAAGGGCACTAACTAATACTGAGTACGTCCTCGGAAGCTGAATTTTAAGGCCTTTCTTATGATGTCAAAAATTGGGATTGTGTTTAAAATTTCAAAGTTGATGTACCAAAATGGGATTTCCGGTTGCACGATTGGCTTAAAAACTTTTGCCTACTTACCAAATTTCAGCCAAATCGGATGAGTAATTTGGACTGTAGAGTGTTTACAAGCATATTACGAACGTAACTTAAAGCAACATAGCGTAGAATAGAGTAGCATAGCGTAGAATAGAGTAGCAGAGTGCAGAATAGCGTAACATAACGTAAAGATCTGGTAGACCTTCCAAAGTGATGGAAATATTCAGAAAAATGGAATCTCTAAAAACATGAAATCTTTACGTTTCACTGGACCGATCTGGCTAAAATTTGGAACGTGGACATCTTATGGATTTCGGAAGAGTTGAAAAGGTTTTAGGGCTAAATGGGCCGACAGGAAGTGCCATTTTGGCACATCAACTTTAAAAATTTAGAAGCAAACCCCTATTTTTCACGTTTCCATATGAAAGCCCTTCCAATTCTGCATCTAAAAATATATCCACACTTGGTGTCCTTTTGGCCCAAAAACCGGTGCCGGATCTTTAGTAATACTATAAATATTTCACAAAATAACGTTGCTTTGCAGGTATTTGCCTCAAGTGCTGTAGTTACGAAGTATTAAAAATAACTTTTTTCCAAGATTGGTAGCTACATAAAAAATTACCTTAAAAAATCCGTATTTAATAGTTCCGCAAAAAAAATTGTAAAAAAATAAAGAACGTCCAGAATAAGATTTTATAAACTTCTTTTCGAAGAGGAAAGCATTAGCTTTCATCCTACACAAATTTCATTTTGATCGGTATTACAAATGATTGAACTCCAGCCAATCAAAAAATGGGTTTGTAAAAAACCGCAAAAAAAATTATTAGTGGCGCCATCTGGAAAATGATTGCCAATTATCAAAGCCTCATCTTTTGGCTACGTCCTGTGCAAAATTTGGGAAAATCGGTAAAATAATAATAAAGTTATAACCAAAAATATATCGTTCGGGTTTTTTTTGGGACACCCGCCACAGGGTGTCTCAGAATTATGGGGACAGCAGCTAATCACAGCTTCCTTACGTGAAAATAAGACAAAAAGTAAGAATAAACTTTTGTCCTAAAATGGAATATGTGGAAGTTATGCCCCCCTAAAAGGACACCCCAAAAATCAGTTTTTTCTAATTTCCTCAAAAATTATGACTAATATCGATTTGAAATTTGGAGTATCACTTGTGGGCATAAAGTTCTTCATTGTGAATTTTTTTCAGATTTTCAGTAACATCAGAGGCGTGCGTTCTTGGGGGGGCTTTACCATTTTTTGAATTTTTTTCTGTAAGCGTCTTTTTTGACAAAGCAATAAGAAGACTATCATCGCCAGTCCACAATTCACCAAAAAGTACTCTTGTTGCATGTGGCTAAGATGCACCGTTTTCGAGTTAAATGCTCTTCATTAATTCACTGCAGGAGAATTACAAAATAAATCCGAAGGAAAACTTTAATTGTTCTACATGGAATCTACTTTAGATAATGTAGCACCCTCTTAAATCTTAAAATAAAGCCCTGAGAATGCATTGCATCTTTTTGAACTCAAATTTTTGAATTTGGGGATAATCAACTTTAGCCCTATTTTATCAACCTAAATGCGATCAAACGTAAGGGTCTAGAGTGCCGTCATAAATTCCGACCGAGTGTTTGTTGTATCTAAGGGTTGGACATCCCATTTAAGTTTGATTCCAAGTAAAAAAAAATGCAGCAGTGAAGCGGCTGGAACCTCCCCATCGCGTGGATCTTTGACTTGGGTTTCTAGTCGAATTAGCAAAGAAAATGTATGACTGGTTTCCATGATGGTTTTAGAACTTTTTTAGAACACACAAATTGAAATATTCATCAGAGAAAAGTAGGTATAAGTAAGTCCTTTTTTGGCAGGACCCCCAAAGTTCTAAAACCGTCGTTGAAACCAGTCTTATACAATTTCTGTGCTAATTCGGCTAGAAACACAAGTCAAAGATCCACGCGATGGGTAGGTTCCAGCCGCTTCACTGCTGCATTTTTTTTAAACCAGAATTTGAAGACCTTTCTGATGGTGACAATAAATCTTTCAAGAACTTGTTTTGGATGGTTAAATAAGTGAATAATTTAAAGTTGGACATTGGTGTGCCAAAACGGCACTTTCCGTGGGCCGATGGAATCCAAAATTTGTTCAGCTCTTCGACGTGCAATACAATCCCCATGTGCAAAATTTCAGCTAAATCGGTTCAGGGGTTTGGGCTGTACCGTGATTTTAAAGTCCGATAAAAATCAATTTTTTTTTTATTTTTGGTCAAAAGGGCACTGAGAGTGAATACATTTTTAGAAGCAGAATTTGAAAGCCTTTCCTATCGTGACGTGAAAAATGGGGGTTTGCATTTAAAATTTAAAAGTTGATGTGCCAAAATGGCATTTCTAGTTGCGCGATTGGCTCCAAAAGCTTTTCAGATCTAAGTTGGGTTATGAGATGCCTACGCACCAAATTTCAGCTAAATCGGTCTAGTAGTTTTGGCTGTGGCGTGTTTACAAACGTACGTACGTACGTACAAACGTACGTACACACACACAGACACATTTTGAAAACCGCTTTTTTGGGTTCCTGAGACCCCAAAACGTGAAGATCTGGTGCTATCTCAAATTCAAAAATTTTAGTGATTGCAGTAACCTCCCATTTTTTTTAAATTGTGATGGAGTTGGGGAGGTTAAAAAAGAAAATTGCAAAAAAATAGTTTCCAAATTTTTTTGCCCCAAATTAATAAAGGCCAGTTAACTGTAAGACCGTGCCTTCTAGCGATATTTAGCAAGAGTACTTTTTAGTGTATTGTGGAACGCCGATGGCATTATTATTGTTGCTTTGCAATAAAAGCGCGCACAAGAAAAATTTTGCAAAGATGTGTAAGGCCCCACCAAGAACGCACGTCTCTGATGTTACTGAAAACCTGAAAAAAATTCAGAGTGAAGAACTTTATGCCGCCAAGTTATGCTCCAAATTTCAAACTGATATTAGTTATAATTTTTGAGGAAATTCGAAACAACTGATTTTTGGGGTCTCCTTTTGGGGGGCATAGCTTCCACGTAATCCATTTTAGGACAAAAACTTATTAGTTTTTGTGTTATTTTCACGTAGGGAACCTGTGATTAACCGTTGTCCCTATAATTCTGAGACACTATACCTTTAGCACCGGATTTGATAACTTTTTTTAAAGCCGAAAACTTTAGTGCCACTTTTTCGATGAACGTCATTTTAGTGGCAAAATGGCCCTTTTTTGAATTTTTCTTAGCAAAAAGCATTTTCTTAGTGCCCTATTTTCGAAAATTGACATTTTAGGGGCAAAAGAATTTTTCTTAGAAAAATTGTATATTATTATTATTATCGAGTTCGGTAGCTGTGCATTGCCGGATCGAAAACCTTAGTGCGATTTTTTCGAAAAATGCCATTTTAGGGGTGAAAAACATTTGTATTGGTCGAGTGTCTAATTTCTTAAGTGTCTAAAATGCTGATAAGACACAATTATTTTGTCCGTGTTTTATAACATAGATTATAGTAAGTAACAATGTGTTTTATGAAAAATAAAACACTAGTGTTTTATAGCTCATAGGTTATAGATATGCAAACAATGATTTTATACCTTAATTATAGACAGGTTGTGGATAAAAATGTTTTATTTTAGATTTTAGTGCAACAAGAGATTTCATAAAGATTTTCGTATTTTCTTAACTCATTCTTCAACGCCCATTATTGGGTGGGATCGTAAAAAACGTAAGAGTCAGAAAGTCGGTTAAATTGCAAAAAAATTTGCGTTTTTTCAAGACAACTAAGAATCTGTAAATAGCTCTCGATTGCTTACTGATGCATTTCTGATTTATGCGTCTATATGGCGCCTCCAATACATTTATTGTGTTTACATGGTGCCTTCAATAAATTTATTTCCCGCTAGATTATGTGTATCGAACTAACTGTTCTGAAATCCTTCTCAAAATGACATTTGAAAGCATTTCATGTGGTAACAAGGAAAATGTCGAGTTTATTATTCAAATTTCAAAGTTGATATCCCAATTGCCACTAAAATTAAATCAGCTCTTAGGCATGTACTGGTATCTCTACCTACCAAATTTGAGGGTGTTATTTCATGTCGCTTCGAAATTTCGAATTTTTAGAGTTTATGTCAAAAGTGAAACTACATTTTTAGGTATAGAATTTGAAGACCTTTCATTAAATTGTTTGTGGGGAGGTTAAAAATCTGTCAAAGTAAACAACATTGGTGTGCTCATTACTACCAAAGCTCGGAACTCATTTTTTTGGATAACGAAACATTCTCCAAGTCCATAAAATATAGTGTTTTCCAGCAGATTTCATCCTAAAGTTTGCGGTAATGGTGTGGCAGGGATTTCTCCTTTCGGAATATATTGTTGAACATCACATCACTTAATATCCTCGGAAACGCGTCGAAGGAACTAAAAGGCGGCGAATCTGACACATGAGGGTGATGTCGTACAAACATCGGCACACATGGCAAACACCGCAAACATCGTTAAGCGAATCCATGGATCGAAGCTCAAACAGCGAACACGTCTGCAATTAACAATCATTACTACATGTTCCATTAATACAGCCAACGTCTGTCTCTGTATACAAATTACAGGAGACCTAATTATTAATATTGGTAACACTGAGCAGCACGGTTTCTCTGACCCGGACATGTCTGGATTACCGATTGGCTGTCTTGACTTGCAAAATACACTGAGCAAAGGACTTAATTATCTTTAAGTGCCCCGTTCGCACCGCTTCTGATTAACTTAATCGGCTGTTAAAAGCTCTGGAAACAAGAGCTTTTATTTTATGGATCTCAATGCTTAAGAATCGGAAGTGGCAATTTCACTTTCGTTGACGATTTTCAGTAAGAAGAGACTACTTTCAGAGGACAGAAGCATAAAATTATGGTAGTACTTCAAATTTTACGCAAAAATAAATGAAAAGCCACCGGAGGATGTACATCAATGCGATGTGTATCCCTGTAGATGATTATCATTATTAATACGTCGAGTAGCATCTTCATTGCCCCGGGTTTTGACGTCCGAATGGTTGTCAATTACTAGTCAAAATGGTTATTTTTTTAGGCTAAAAAGAGGACGAGAGCTTGCTCGAGTCCTCTTTGGCCGAAAAAAATCTACCATTTGACAAGTAGGGCATTCATGAGGACTCAACAAGGCAACCAAGAGACTACGAATCGAATTTTGCAGATTATTTTATAAATTAAAGTATTGAGTAAGTAGTGTCAAGTTGACGTTGTAGTATTATCACTATAATCAGGATTTGATTGGTTACTGGTATACTAAATGCTGCTTTGGATTGGTTCAATACTTTAATGTATAAAATAATCACGTTAATGTATATGTAGGGGCGGGCTGAATTTACTGGTGGAGTCGGGTGTACAGTGTTGTCAAAAAGGTGAAAAGTTGAAAATTGGCCGTACAGAATTAACAGTAGAGAATTAATTAAAATTAGCACTAGGGGTTGAAAAATTATGGAGGGGATGAAAAGTCCGAGGCAAGGAAAATTTACTACAGTTAAATACAGGGTGTCTCTTTTAAAGTGCCAGTTAGCGATATTTAGATAATCTTTTTGAGTAGCTAAACGAAAATTCACACACGAGGGTTTCAATTTGCTGCCCATCGAATGAAATTATTTCCAGCTCTGACGCACTTCCGGTTATACAGGAAGTAGCCACTATCTTTGTTATTTTAAACGGTAATCTTATGTTTTGACTCTAGATTCGGATTGGCCTCTTAATTGTCAGTTTATTGCACCCACTTTGCCTACCTATCTGTCATAGTTTTTGACATAAGTCAAAAGTTGTGTAAAAAAATAGATTTATATCCGACAATAGAAAAATTTGTATCTTCTAGACGGTTGAAGATAAAGAATTCAAACTTGGAGGGTTGAAAGTGCAAGGTTTGGGCTTTCGGCTAATGGCGCACTCGTTCTTGTTGACATAACAATATGGCGAAAATTAATTTTAAAAAACAGCGTAACGAAATTGTCCACAACTAAATTTTTTCAAAGGCGAGTACCATCATTTTATGTATCCAAAAGAAGCAAAATTAAATCCCCTGTAGGCTAGTATTTGCATTCCCTATACGTATTTTCAATATTTATGAAAATATTTGAAATAAATGTATTTGTGCGAATTAAAAAAATTGATCACAGCAAGCTTTGGATCAAAAATTATATATAATAGTACATTCTACACTTTCAAAAGTTGTCGTAAAGCTTGCTGGGATCATTTTTTTTAATTTGCACATAAATACATTTATTTCAAATATTTTCAAAAATGCTTAAAATTATGGTACTCGCATTTGAAAAAATTGAATTGTGGACAGTTTCGTTACGCGATTAAAAAAAATTTTTCCGCTATATTGTTAAATCAAGATCAATTGAGACATCAAAAGAAAGCTGAAAACTTGTGCTTTCAACCCTCCAAGTTTGCTTTCTTAATCAGCAACCGGACGGAAGATTTTCTTAATCTTCAACCGTCTGGAAGATAATTTTTTCTTTTGCCGGTTAAAAATCGATTTTTTTGCACAAATTTTGACACATTTCAAAAACTATGACAGTTAGGTAAGCAAAGTGGGGGTGCAATAAGCTCACAATTAAGAGGCCAATCCGAATCTAGAGTCAAAAGATAGGCTTCCGATTTAAAATATTTTAACTCGATGGGCAATGAATTGTGAAACACCCGTGTGTGAATTTTTGTTTGGCTGCTCAAAACGATTCTCTAAATAACTAACTGACACTTTAAAAGAGACACCCTGTAGAAATACCAAAAGTAACATAGAAAATAAGGCAAGAATTGTAAAGGGGGATGAAAAATTAAGAATGGTGAAAATTAACCGTGGTTAAGTAGAATTGCAGAAAATAAGTCGAATATAAGCCAATTACGAGAATTTCGCTTTTGGAGGGTTGAAATATGCACCACTTCCGAGTGAAATTAAGGAATGTGGAGCCATACACGAATACTGATGTGGTTATTGACAGACTTATCAAGATAGCTATGGCACGATTAATGTCAGGTCAGGTCAGGTTCCGAACCAAAATGCGATTTTTTGTTATTGTAGTATAATTTCTTTAATTTATTATTTAATAAAATGGAAAAAATCACTTGCCCATTGCAGGAATGCAAAAATGGTAGTAACAAAACAGCAATTTGAAACTTTGGCAAAGCTCTGACATTAATCGCGCCATCAGTATTTCGGGTATGACTTCACATTGTTTAATTTTACTCGGAAATGGTGCATTTTAAAGAAAAAGTGCAAGAGGTAGCGTAGTTTCTAAAATTAATGGACCATCGGACGGTGTGTAATTAAATAAAAAATTTAATTACGTTAAGAAAAAGATTGGGTGGAAAATGTTGAAGGCCTTTGCTGATGGGCAAGACGAAATCATCATCGTTCGTAATGGTCTCGTGGAAAATTTAAGCAAAATCGGTTGAATGGTTAAAATGTGGGAACACATTTTCGATTTTAGGAGGCTCATTTTTGAGGAACTTGTATTAGGCATTTTTTTATCGAAAAATTTTATTAAGAAAAGCTGCTCAGGGTGACCCCAAATGGGTATGTGAAGAGTTTCAAGCCAAAATAAAAATGCTGAATTTTTGGAGGAAAAAATGAAAATTATCGAAAACTTAATTATTTTTACAACAAAAGGGTTGCTGTGTAATTAAAAACAATTGAAATGAGTGTTTGACAGTTGCTGTTAGCTATGGCTGGGCAAAATTTAACAATCGCAGAAAAAGTTGGAATTATTAAGATTATTATTTATTAGCTTATAATTTCAAGTTTTTCTGCGATTGTTAAATTTTGCCCAGCTATAGCTAACAACAAATGTCAAACAAACCTGTTTCAATTGTTTTTTATTACACAGCAACCCTTCTGTTGCAAAAATATAGAAATTTTCGATATTTTTGATTTTTTGCTCCAGAAATTCAACATTTTTATTTTGGCCTAAAAGTTCGGATTTACCCATTTGGAGTCATCCTGAGCAACTTTTCTTAATAAACTTTTTCGGTAAAAAAATACCTAATACGATTTTGCTATTTTTGACCTCTTTAATTAATCGCAGTGGGCTGAGATTTCGGGATGACAAAAAGGTGAATTATTACACAGATGCAGGTTCTGGAGCTCTACATGTGCGAAAAAGAGCGAGTCGATTTGCTCAATATTAACCGAAATATTTGAGTGGTTCCTTTTTGTAGGGAATTTAATCTTTTTTCATTTAACTCTTCCATAAATTTTCTGTGCGACGCACCGTCTTTGAGTTCTCAGCGAAAAACTGAAAAAAGGTAGTTTTAAACCTCCCCCATGGACCCAAAATCGATGATATTTAATTTTACGTCGTTCATGAGACCTACACATTCCTGAAACTTTTGGAACTACATGTTTTAATTCCTCTATTTTTCCGATTTTACTTGGACTATTTCAAATAGCTGCGTGCAACCCTTGCGGAGTTCAGTTTTTTGTGGTTTTTATCCCTCGAAATTGGCAGCCCCTCATTTTCAACAGACTTGAAGGTCGAACGTGCATATCAAGTTTCAGTAAGATACCTAAAGCAGTTCTCGAGTTATTGCAATTAATAGTTTTTCGGTTTTTCATCCCTTGCTCCGATATAGTCTAAAAGCAATCCGTTGTCAAGTTATCGCTCGGATAGAGTGAGGAACGAGCGAGCGAATAAGCTAAAACAAGAGTGCCTCGCATACTGCTACGGCACTAAAAAAGAAGTAGATGTATTTTGCGAGAATTACTTTCCATAGTCCGAAATTTGGGGTTCTGAAGCCCGTACAGCATGTAATGTTCATAACGAACAGGTATTATACCTTCTTATAGCCTTTCAAGACGCGGATAAGTACATTAAATATACCCATTATAAACATTAGTCCACGTAATATCCATTTCCCATAGCAGCATAAAGTTCACACTACGTTGGAGAATTACATTTAGAGCAGAAGTTATGGGAAAACATTCTAAGAATTCACCGAAATGAAGTACACGTAACGGGCTAGCGCCTGCAAAAATGAGCTCCTGAGGGAAATCGCCTGATATTCCCTCTGCAGCTGTTCATTACCGGAATAATGCCCCACTCGAAAAGCCCGACGGAAATCCGATTAACACCTGAAAATTGACAAACTAGTTCATTTGTGTAAATATTGACAAACGGCACAGCGCCATCATAAATCTGTCGGGAAAACAAAGAGAAAATCTCATTTGCGAGTAAAAATTAAATGTACGAACGAAGAAAAAATCCGTAATTTATCGCCCAGATGGAATGACACAATAATTCATCTCCGGTTGCATGATGTGACCCCATTCCTCCCAATGCCGAATTTAGCGCTTCCTCAGTCGATGGAGTTGCTTATTGCGGGCTTAACCGAAATTTGAAATTCAGATACCTAAACCCCCTCAGAAATCATTTTATTCGCGCTGTAAAAAATGCATAATATCTCTCATTATTTAAATCTTTCACGGGTGGATGCTTTTGTTTTCTTAAAACCTAAATCCAGGATATTACGGTGAGGCGCACGTTTTGGATGCCTGGGGGAGGCTTGTCTCGGATTGATTCTTTATTTGCGCTATTTGTTCTAAAATTGACAAGCACACCTGTACTCGGGATTATCGAATTAACTCTACCAAACTTGCTGACTGTTTTTGCAATGTAAGTCTAACTTTTATTACAGAGAAGAGAATGAAAATAGTACCTATCCTTCCAATAAGAAAAGAGAGTATGTAATCTATCAGATAAAGAGAGAGTTAAAGTAGGATTTTCTAAACTGTCATTATTGTCAAAGAATTGTGGTCTGTCTGATTACTTTTGGATCGTATGGTATAATAATCTCGAATAACGTGTGCTATTTCTTCTAGTACCTTGTCTACATATCGCTCCAATAGGAAAAGAGAGTGACAATTTTCCACCAAGTGATCATTGTACTAAGTAATCAATCAGATAAAGAGAGAGTGCTTTGAAAAACAAGAGTTTGACACTAATGACAGTTAAAGTAGGATTTTCTAAACTGTCATTATTGTCAAAGAATTGTGGTCTGTCTGATTACTTTTGGATCGTATGGTATAATAATCTCGAATAACGTGTGCTATTTTTTCTAGTACCTTGTCTACATATAGCTCCAATAGGAAAAGAGAGTGACAATTTTCCACCAAGTGATCATTGTACTAAGTAATCAATCAGATAAAGAGAGAGTGCTTTGAAAAACAAGAGTTTGACACTAATGACAGTTAAAGTAGGATTTTCTAAACTGTCATTATTGTCAAAGAATTGTGGTCTGTCTGATTACTTTTGGATCGTATGGTATAATAATCTCGAATAACGTGTGCTATTTTTTCTAGTACCTTGTCTACATATCGCTCCAATAGGAAAAGAGAGTGACAATTTTCCACCAAGTGATCATTGTACTAAGCAATCAATCAGATAAAGAGAGAGTGCTTTGAAAAACAAGAGTTTGACACTAATGACAGTTAAAGTAGGATTTTCTAAACTGTCATTATTGTCAAAGAATTGTGGTCTGTCTGATAACTTTTGGATCGTACGGTATAATAATCTCGAATAACGTGTGCTATTTTTTCTAGTACCTTGTCTACATATCGCTCCAATAGGAAAAGAGTGACAATTTTCCACCAAGTGACCATTGTACTAAGTAATCAATCAGATAAAGAGAGAGTGCTTTGAAAAACAAGAGTTTGACACTAATGACAGTTAAAGTAGGATTTTCTAAACTGTCATTATTGTCAAAGAATTGTGGTCTGTCTGATAACTTTTGGATCGTACGGTATAATAATCTCGAATAACGTGTGCTATTTTTTCTAGTACCTTGTCTACATATCGCTCCAATAGGAAAGGAGAGTGACAATTTTCCACCAAGTGATCATTGTACTAAGTAATCAATCAGATAAAGAGAGAGTGCTTTGAAAAACAAGAGTTTGACACTAATGACAGTTAAAGTAGGATTTTCTAAACTGTCATTATTGTCAAAGAATTGTGGTCTGTCTGATTACTTTTGGATCGTATGGTATTATAATCTCGAATAACGTGTGCTATATTTTCTAGTACCTTGTCTACATATCGCTCCAATAGGAAAAGAGAGTGACAATTTTCCACCAAGTGATCATTGTACTAAGTAATCAATCAGATAAAGAGAGAGTGCTTTGAAAAACAAGAGTTTGACACTAATGACAGTTAAAGTAGGATTTTCTAAACTGTCATTATTGTCAAAGAATTGTGGTCTGTCTGATTACTTTTGGATCGTATGGTATAATAATCTCGAATAACGTGTGCTATTTTTTCTAGTACCTTGTCTACATATCGCTCCAATAGGAAAAGAGAGTGACAATTTTCCACCAAGTGATCATTGTACTAAGTAATCAATCAGATAAAGAGAGAGTGCTTTGAAAAACAAGAGTTTGACACTAATGACAGTTAAAGTAGGATTTTCTAAACTGTCATTATTGTCAAAGAATTGTGGTCTGTCTGATTACTTTTGGATCGTATGGTATTATAATCTCGAATAACGTGTGCTATTTTTTCTAGTACCTTGTCTACATATCGCTCCAATAGGAAAAAAGTGACAATTTTCCACCAAGTGATCATTGTACTAAGTAATCAATCAGATAAAGAGAGAGTGCTTTGAAAAACAAGAGTTTGACACTAATGACAGTTAAAGTAGGATTTTCTAAACTGTCATTATTGTCAAAGAATTGTGGTCTGTCTGATTACTTTTGGATCGTATGGTATAATAATCTCGAATAACGTGTGCTATTTTTTCTAGTACCTTGTCTACATATCGCTCCAATAGGAAAAGAGAGTGACAATTTTCCACCAAGTGATCATTGTACTAAGTAATCAATCAGATAAAGAGAGAGTGCTTTGAAAAACAAGAGTTTGACACTAATGACAGTTAAAGTAGGATTTTCTAAACTGTCATTATTGTCAAAGAATTGTGGTCTGTCTGATTACTTTTGGATCGTATGGTATAATAATCTCGAATAACGTGTGCTATTTTTTCTAGTACCTTGTCTACATATCGCTCCAATAGGAAAAGAGAGTGACAATTTTCCACCAAGTGATCATTGTACTAAGTAATCAATCAGATAAAGAGAGAGTGCTTTGAAAAACAAGAGTTTGACACTAATGACAGTTAAAGTAGGATTTTCTAAACTGTCATTATTGTCAAAGAATTGTGGTCTGTCTGATAACTTTTGGATCGTACGGTATAATAATCTCGAATAACGTGTGCTATTTTTTCTAGTACCTTGTCTACATATCGCTCCAATAGGAAAAAAGTGACAATTTTCCACCAAGTGATCATTGTACTAAGTAATCAATCAGATAAAGAGAGAGTGCTTTGAAAAACAAGAGTTTGACACTAATGACAGTTAAAGTAGGATTTTCTAAACTGTCATTATTGTCAAAGAATTGTGGTCTGTCTGATTACTTTTGGATCGTATGGTATAATAATCTCGAATAACGTGTGCTATTTTTTCTAGTACCTTGTCTACATATCGCTCCAATAGGAAAAGAGAGTGACAATTTTCCACCAAGTGATCATTGTACTAAGTAATCAATCAGATAAAGAGAGAGTGCTTTGAAAAACAAGAGTTTGACACTAATGACAGTTAAAGTAGGATTTTCTAAACTGTCATTATTGTCAAAGAATTGTGGTCTGTCTGATTACTTTTGGATCGTATGGTATAATAATCTCGAATAACGTGTGCTATTTTTTCTAGTACCTTGTCTACATATCGCTCCAATAGGAAAAGAGAGTGACAATTTTCCACCAAGTGATCATTGTACTAAGTAATCAATCAGATAAAGAGAGAGTGCTTTGAAAAACAAGAGTTTGACACTAATGACAGTTAAAGTAGGATTTTCTAAACTGTCATTATTGTCAAAGAATTGTGGTCTGTCTGATAACTTTTGGATCGTACGGTATAATAATCTCGAATAACGTGTGCTATTTTTTCTAGTACCTTGTCTACATATCGCTCCAATAGGAAAAAAGTGACAATTTTCCACCAAGTGATCATTGTACTAAGTAATCAATCAGATAAAGAGAGAGTGCTTTGAAAAACAAGAGTTTGACACTAATGACAGTTAAAGTAGGATTTTCTAAACTGTCATTATTGTCAAAGAATTGTGGTCTGTCTGATTACTTTTGGATCGTATGGTATAATAATCTCGAATAACGTGTGCTATTTTTTCTAGTACCTTGTCTACATATCGCTCCAATAGGAAAAGAGAGTGACAATTTTCCACCAAGTGATCATTGTACTAAGTAATCAATCAGATAAAGAGAGAGTGCTTTGAAAAACAAGAGTTTGACACTAATGACAGTTAAAGTAGGATTTTCTAAACTGTCATTATTGTCAAAGAATTGTGGTCTGTCTGATTACTTTTGGATCGTATGGTATAATAATCTCGAATAACGTGTGCTATTTTTTCTAGTAAGTACCTTGTCTACATATCGCTCCAATAGGAAAAGAGAGTGACAATTTTCCACCAAGTGATCATTGTACTAAGTAATCAATCAGATAAAGAGAGAGTGCTTTGAAAAACAAGAGTTTGACACTAATGACAGTTAAAGTAGGATTTTCTAAACTGTCATTATTGTCAAAGAATTGTGGTCTGTCTGATAACTTTTGGATCGTACGGTATAATAATCTCGAATAACGTGTGCTATTTTTTCTAGTACCTTGTCTACATATCGCTCCAATAGGAAAAGAGTGATAATTTTCCACCAAGTGATCATTGTACTAAGTAATCAATCAGATAAAGAGAGAGTGCTTTGAAAAACAAGAGTTTGACACTAATGACAGTTAAAGTAGGATTTTCTAAACTGTCATTATTGTCAAAGAATTGTGGTCTGTCTGATTACTTTTGGATCGTATGGTATAATAATCTCGAATAACGTGTGCTATTTTTTCTAGTACCTTGTCTACATATCGCTCCAATAGGAAAAGAGAGTGACAATTTTCCACCAAGTGATCATTGTACTAAGTAATCAATCAGATAAAGAGAGAGTGCTTTGAAAAACAAGAGTTTGACACTAATGACAGTTAAAGTAGGATTTTCTAAACTGTCATTATTGTCAAAGAATTGTGGTCTGTCTGATTACTTTTGGATCGTATGGTATAATAATCTCGAATAACGTGTGCTATTTTTTCTAGTATCTTGTCTACATATCGCTCCAATAGGAAAAGAGAGTGACAATTTTCCACCAAGTGATCATTGTACTAAGTAATCAATCAGATAAAGAGAGAGTGCTTTGAAAAACAAGAGTTTGACACTAATGACAGTTAAAGTAGGATTTTCTAAACTGTCATTATTGTCAAAGAATTGTGGTCTGTCTGATTACTTTTGGATCGTATGGTATAATAATCTCGAATAACGTGTGCTATTTTTTCTAGTACCTTGTCTACATATCGCTCCAATAGGAAAAGAGAGTGACAATTTTCCACCAAGTGATCATTGTACTAAGTAATCAATCAGATAAAGAGAGAGTGCTTTGAAAAACAAGAGTTTGACACTAATGACAGTTAAAGTAGGATTTTCTAAACTGTCATTATTGTCAAAGAATTGTGGTCTGTCTGATAACTTTTGGATCGTACGGTATAATAATCTCGAATAACGTGTGCTATTTTTTCTAGTACCTTGTCTACATATCGCTCCAATAGGAAAAGAGTGACAATTTTCCACCAAGTGATCATTGTACTAAGTAATCAATCAGATAAAGAGAGAGTGCTTTGAAAAACAAGAGTTTGACACTAATGACAGTTAAAGTAGGATTTTCTAAACTGTCATTATTGTCAAAGAATTGTGGTCTGTCTGATTACTTTTGGATCGTATGGTATTATAATCTCGAATAACGTGTGCGCTATTTTTTCTAGTACCTTGTCTACATATCGCTCCAATAGGAAAAGAGTGACAATTTTCCACCAAGTGATCATTGTACTAAGTAATCAATCAGATAAAGAGAGAGTGCTTTGAAAAACAAGAGTTTGACACTAATGACAGTTAAAGTAGGATTTTATAAACTGTCATTATTGTCAAAGAATTGTGGTCTGTCTGATTACTTTTGGATCGTATGGTATAATAATCTCGAATAACGTGTGCTATTTTTTCTAGTACCTTGTCTACATATCGCTCCAATAGGAAAAGAGTGACAATTTTCCACCAAGTGATCATTGTACTAAGTAATCAATCAGATAAAGAGAGAGTGCTTTGAAAAACAAGAGTTTGACACTAATGACAGTTAAAGTAGGATTTTCTAAACTGTCATTATTGTCAAAGAATTGTGGTCTGTCTGATTACTTTTGGATCGTATGGTATAATAATCTCGAATAACGTGTGCTATTTTTTCTAGTACCTTGTCTACATATCGCTCCAATAGGAAAAGAGAGTGACAATTTTCCACCAAGTGATCATTGTACTAAGTAATCAATCAGATAAAGAGAGAGTGCTTTGAAAAACAAGTGTTTGACACTAATGACAGTTAAAGTAGGATTTCCTAAACTGTCATTATTGTCAAAGAATTGTGGTCTGTCTGATTACTTTTGGATCGTATGGTATTATAATCTCGAATAACGTGTGCTATTTTTTCTAGTACCTTGTCTACATATCGCTCCAATAGGAAAAGAGTGACAATTTTCCACCAAGTGATCATTGTACTAAGTAATCAATCAGATAAAGAGAGAGTGCTTTGAAAAACAAGAGTTTGACACTAATGACAGTTAAAGTAGGATTTTCTAAACTGTCATTATTGTCAAAGAATTGTGGTCTGTCTGATTACTTTTGGATCGTATGATATAATAATCTCGAATAACGTGTGCTATTTTTTCTAGTACCTTTTCTACATATCGCTCCAATAGGAAAAGAGAGTGACAATTTTCCACCAAGTGATCATTGTACTAAGTAATCAATCAGATAAAGAGAGAGTGCTTTGAAAAACAAAAGTTTGACACTAATGACAGTTAAAGTAGGATTTTCTAAACTGTCATTATTGTCAAAGAATTGTGGTTTGTCTGATTACTTTTGGATCGTATGGTATAATAATCTCGAATAACGTGTGCTATTTTTTCTAGTACCTTGTCTACATATCGCTCCAATAGGAAAAGAGAGTGACAATTTTCCACCAAGTGATCATTGTACTAAGTAATCAATCAGATAAAGAGAGAGTGCTTTGAAAAACAAGAGTTTGACACTAATGACAGTTAAAGTAGGATTTTCTAAACTGTCATTATTGTCAAAGAATTGTGGTCTGTCTGATTACTTTTGGATCGTATGGTATAATAATCTCGAATAACGTGTGCTATTTTTTCTAGTACCTTGTCTACATATAGCTCCAATAGGAAAAGAGAGTGACAATTTTCCACCAAGTGATCATTGTACTAAGTAATCAATCAGATGAAGAGAGAGTGCTTTGAAAAACAAGAGTTTGACACTAATGACAGTTAAAGTAGGATTTTCTAAACTGTCATTATTGTCAAAGAATTGTGGTCTGTCTGATTACTTTAGGATCGTATGGTATAATAATCTCGAATAACGTGTGCTATTTTTTCTAGTACCTTGTCTACATATCGCTCCAATAGGAAAAGAGAGTGACAATTTTCCACCAAGTGATCATTGTACTAAGTAATCAATCAGATAAAGAGAGAGTGCTTTGAAAAACAAGAGTTTCACACTAATGACAGTTAAAGTAGGATTTTCTAAACTGTCATTATTGTCAAAGAATTGTGGTCTGTCTGATTACTTTTGGATCGTATGGTATTATAATCTCGAATAACGTGTGCTATTTTTTCTAGTACCTTGTCTACATATCGCTCCAATAAGAAAAGAGAGTGACAATTTCCCCCCAAGTGATATTATTGTACTAAGTAATCATTCACATAAAGAGAGAGTGCTTTGCAAAACAAGTGTTTGACACTAATGACAGTTAAAGTAGAATTGTCTAAACTGTCATTATTGCCAAAGAATTGTGGTCTGTCTGATTACTTTTGGATCATATGGTATAATAATTTCGAATAACGTGTGCTATTTTTTCTAGTATCTTAATTTATTTAAAAATCTGCGCAAATAGACTTTAGAACTATTCACCTTGATCAAACCCGTATCAGAAGAGACGTCATAATTTTTCCTCTATGGAGATGAAAGTGGCGGCATTTCTAAAAATATCACAATTTTTCGTCTCGAAACAAATTAAAACTTTATTAAAAAATTTATAGTCCACTCGCATTAGATTTTTTTTATGCAAATGTGTAAATAATTAGAAGCCAATAAGTTTTTTGCGCTAAGATGTTCTACTTTATGTACCGTTTAACATACTAAAAGTCCCGACAAATCTTGCGTGTACCTTAGCCGCAATCTTCAAAAAATGGTGGAGGACGTGGGTCCAAGAGACGTTTTCCCTTTATATCTCGAAAACCGTTGATCCTACGTGAATTTTTCACGTGACTAAACTGAAAGAGAATAAAATTTGCAACAGAATGAGTGTATACTTGCATTCTTCTGTTCTGAAGAAAAAAAATGTAAATTGAAAAATTTGATGCGTATTAAAATTTTTTTTATGCAAAGCTGGCAATAATTAGAAGACAATGGTTTTTAACTTCTACGCTCCGCGAAGCAAGTTAATACAATCGATCGGAAAAAACATGAAATCTTTACGTTTCAGGGTCCTGGGAATCCGAAAAAGTGGTTTTTGAAAAATGTCTGTCTGTGTTTCTGTCTGTCTGTCTGTGATCACGCTACAGCTCAAACTACTGAACATATCGAAATTTGGCACACATATTCTGTGGGCAATTTGTAGATGCTGATTAGAATTTGGGTCACAACGGTTCATACAAAGTGCTTTTTTGGCACATCAACTTTAAAAAATTAAATGCAAACTCTATTTTTCGCATTACCATATGAAAACTCTTCGAATTCTGCTTCCAAAAATGTATTCACACTTGGTGCCCTTTTGGCTAAAAATCGGTGCCGAGAAGAAAACCTATGTATAACTGTATATTTTTATTAGCGGACGGGATAGCTGATTTTTTTTCGAGTCGAAAACCTTAGTCCCATTTTTTCGAAAAATTCCGTTTTAGTGGCAAAAAGGCTTTTTTTAATTTCTCTTAGCAAAATTGTATTTTCTTACTACAGGATTTGATGGTTATTGTATTCATGGATCAAAAACCACGTTGCCATTTTTTCGAAAATTGACATTTGAGGGGCAAAACTGCCGCTTTTTGAATTTTTCCTAGCAAAAGGGCATATTATTGTTATTGAGTTCGATAGCTGTTGCATTGTTGGATCAAAAACCTTAATGCCATTTTTTCAAAAAGGTCATTTTAGGGGTGAAAAATATCGACACAAGTTAATTTTCCGTGTACTATTCTGAAATATATTAAATTTCTAAGTATTTTTTCAACGCTTTTCTAAATAACAATTTATTTTTCGATTAACAAAATGCTAATGATTTATTCTTTTTCGTCTTTACCACTGTAAATATTAAAAGTGCAGTTTGACAAATTTTGAAGGAAGTCGCAGTCGCCGGGAGCCTCATTTAAAAACTGTGTGACGTTATGTGAAGAACTAAGATCTAGATATCCCGAGAGGTACACATCTTTCAAAGTGACCATAAATTTGTCCAACTTAGACAGGTCCATGGACTGCAGTCAATGGCCACAAATTATTTTTGTCACTCGTTTTTTCCGTCCCCGAGAGCAGAAAACAACCCCAACCTAAATGTGGTATCTTCTGACGACCTTACACTACCACCAAACTATCAACTATCACCAAACCATAAGGACGAAGAGGACCATATCAATGTAAGCGACTTTTGGAAAATTTATCACCTAAATGTTCAGTGTATTTCTAACAAAGTCAATCTCTTAGATTTATTTTTTGCAAACATTTACCCACAAATTGTGTGTCTCACAGAACATTGGCTTGACCACGATAAATTAAATACTACTTTTCTTCATAACTATGTAAATGTAAAAATATCTCAATTTTGTCGCAGTAACTCCATAGGAGGTAGTTAGGTATGTTAGCCAAAATTTTGATTTTAATAAGTACAATTGTAAATCTATTTCGTACTTTAGTGACAACTCTATTGAATCTATAATTGAATGTGCTGCCATATCGATAGGAGTTGACTTCTGTATTGTGTGCGTCTATCGCCCCCCATCGGGGAATCTTAAGATGTTTTTTGAGCAATTGCTACTTCTTCTGGGTCGGGCCATAAACAGTTACGAAATGGTTCTATTGTGTGGGGACCTGAACATAAATCAGCTAGATGAAGGCAGCCTACATTATAAATCTTTACTTGATGTTTTTGAGTCGCTCTCCATGTCATCCCTCGCTCTAGGCGCGACTAGGGTGGCCTCCAGCGGCACAAGAATTACAAGTTCTGCTTTGGACTACGTGGTCAGTACTGACATTAGCAGACTTCGTTGTGATAATTCGGATTCTGGTATTTCTGATCATTATGGCCAGTTGATTTACTGTCTCCAAAGATTGCCTGCTGACTGTACTGGAGTGGATGTAGTTTCTTCGTCGCTCCGTCTAGTAAATGAGGAGACCACGAAATCACTCATTAATTCATTTCTGGATAAATATGACCATGATTATCGATGCAATGACGTCGAATTTTTATTTGACAACTTCCTTGAAGTTTTTACTGAAGCTTTTGACGAGTTTTGTCCGATTGTGTCTAGGCGCACCCACAGCAATGTAAAGATTAGATTCTCGAAGTCACTCATCAAAGAACTAACAGACCTGAAACACTTGAACTGGCTAAGGAAGGCACATCCAGAACTGAATGATCCCTACTAATGAGGGTTAGTGAGGAGAAAAAGCGGCACTATCAGAATAAAATACATTTTTCTTCCAATAAGTCAAAGACATTATGGGGAATAGTAAACAATAATAATAATAATAATAATAATAATAATAATAACTTCGGTAGTGGATTCACAGCTTCAAGCTAGATTTCAGAGTAATATCAGCATGGCCTGCACCACCGTTAAAAACATCATTGATAAATAATAATAAATAAATAAAGAAGTGTGTAAGGTCATCCACTCATTACCTAGTAAGAAGTCAACTGGTCCAGATAACATACCCATTGCTGTCATCAAGTCTTGTAATAGAAGAGCTGGCTCCTGTTCTCGCCGATCTGTTTAATAAGTCCGTCGAACTTGGACATTTTCCTTCTTCCCTAAAAACGGCAGTTGTGATGCCTGTCTACAAAAAGGGTGACAGTGATTTAATTGAAAATTATAGACCTATCACTTTGACAAGTGTTTTCAGCAAGGTTTTCGAAAAGATAATTTATTTACGTCTTCTGGATTTTACCAAAAAATACAACATTCTTACACCACATCAATACGGTTTTCGTCCTGGTCTATCCACAGAATGTGCTTCACTTGATCTTGTGCAACACATCAATAAAAAGTTAAATGAAAATGAGTTTGTGGTAACTATCCTGTTCGACCTATCGCGTGCTTTTGACTCCATTGATAAAGCATTTGTTGCGCAGAAAATTGAGAAAATGGGACTTAGGGATCCGATTAGTTAATGGATAGTATCATATCTGACTGGACGGTGCATCAGGGTCAAGATTGGCGGAATGCTGTCAAACGAGTATCCTATGACTCTCGGCACCCCGCAAGGAAGCATACTGGGGCCGCTCATTTTTCTGCTGTTCGTCAATGATATGCCGGACCACCTCACCTGTTGCAGAACTTTCATATATGCAGACGACACGACTGTTGTAGTATCTGCCAAAACTACTCCCGAACTTCACGACAAGGTGATAAGGGCCCTTGACGAGTTTCGCAATTGGTGCCACAGCAACCGCCTGATGATTAATAATGATAAAACTGTAATTATGGAGTGCCATGGCAAGAACAGAAAATCATCACTTCTTACGCTACAGTTAAATGGAAGCACGTATAATATGAAGGAAGCTGCTAACTTTCTTGGAGTAAAATTTGACAAGTACCTATTTATCTTGGGATAGCCAAATTGACAATGTCTGCAGTAGGCTAAACAGAAGCTTCTATCTAATTAACTCATTGAAAAACTCCCTGCGTAGCGATAGCATCATCACTATACAGGGTGTTTTGCAACCGCGTGTAAGTTTTTTAACATTAGATTGCCCATCAAAAATGGTGACGATTGGCACAAAATTGTTTAGGTCGAAGCCGTCTCCTAAGGAAGTTAGGGTTTTACCATAGGGAGCAGTTTTTCTTATTTGGATATCTCTAAAACCACTCATTAAATAAAAAAATACCAAGAATAGTAAAAGTTGCAGTTTAAGCTGCTCTTTACAACAGGCACCATCATTTTTAAAATGCGTGACCTTGAAAAATTTTCCAGTTACCTCAGTTACGGATATTTCTAAAACCACACATTAAATCAAAAAATACCAAGTATAGTAAAAATTGCAGTTTGAATTGCCCTTTCTAACGGACACCACCATTTTTAAAACGCGAGACCTTCAAATATTTTCCGGAAGAAAAATTTCAAAGGTGTCTCCGTTTTCTGGCGTTCCCGTGGTCATAATCCAACTAAATTCCCCATGTAGATGTATATTCACTGGCTACTAGTGTCCACCAAATTTCATTCAAATCCGTTAATCCGTTCCTGAGATAACTAAGAAAAACTGCTTCCGATGACTGACTTTAAAGCCCTATAACTTCCTTAGGAGACGACTTCGACCTAAACAATTTTGTGCCAATCGTTACCATTTTCGATGGGCAATCTGAGGTTAAAAAACTTACACGCGGTTGCAAAACACCCTGTATATTATGCTTATGTCTACCCAATAATTTCCTATAATATCCTCATGTGGGGTAGAGCCTGTGATATCAATAGAGTTCTGGTTGCGCAGAAGAGAATCATCCGGCTGATATTTAACTTACCATCTAGACAATCATGTAGGAATACTTTCTTCGATCACAATGTTTTAACAGTCATATCAATATACCTGAAAAAGCTTCTAGGCTACATGCATGTAAACAAAAATAAACATACAACAAACGGGGACATGCATGAGTATGGCACCAGAAATCGAGGACTCATCTACGCTGATAGACCCAAGTATTCTCTATTTATGAAATCGCCAATTTACTCAGCATCAAAATTTTATAATATGTTACCCAGTAGTCTAACAAGGTTACCTGTGATACCTTTTAATAGAGAGTTGAATAAATTTCTGACTCAAAATAGTTTTTATAGTCTTCAAGAATTTGAGCAATGTTGTAAATGCAGCAGATAACCCCTTATTTTACATAATTTTAATATGTTCATAATATATGTATACACATAAGTATTGTTCCCCCTTGACTTGTCTAATCTACAATTTACATGTAGCAAATGCAGACCAATAAATATTATTATTATTATTATTATCCATGGACAAATTTTTCGATTTTTTTGGTTCATATCCTTGCGCTTGCCTTTTGAGGAATGTACGCAACTTTGCGTACTTTGAAATATCCACATCTTCTTTCACTTGTAAAAAGCTTCTCCATTGAGTAAGTGGACCATTTCTGCTCACAGAAATCTGTTGAAAGTGCAACTACCCAGTTCTTACAATACGTATATGAAGAACTGAATAAAAATAATCATGTTGTGGGTATGTTCTTTGATCTATCAAGTGCGTTCGATTCGGTCGACATTGTCTATACTCTGCAGAAATTAAGTCGATTGGGCATCCGAGGAAAGATGCTAGATTGGATTGAGTCCTATCTTACAGTTCGTAGCCTGCATGTAAAGGTGGGCGATGAGATGTCGGATGAGCACTTGACGGGTTTGGGGGTCCCCCAGGGATCAATTCTCGGACCGTTGCTGTTTTTGTCATTTATCAATGACCTGCCCTTGAATATCGAAATTGGTATGACAACTATATTCGCGGATGACACGTCCATAGCGGTGGCTGCTCGGGATCTAGGAGAGCTTCAGGTGCTCGTGAGTGAATTTGGTCGTTGGTGTAGGGCCAATAGATTGATATTGAATACTGAAAAAACGAAATGTCTATATTTTGCTAGGAAGCGCCCTCTACCAGATGAGTTCTTTGTAAGGGCGGAGTCGAGCACTATTGAGTTATCAACCTCCACTAAGTTCTTAGGCTTGTATGTTGATGGGTCTCTTGGGTGGGAGCATCACATAGAGGCAGTTTCCTCTAAAGTAAATAAAGCATTTTATGCTATAAAGCAATTAAAGAAAAGCGTCGACTTGGGAAATATATTGAATGTGTATTATGCTTTGGTCTATTGTCATCTAGCGAATAATATTGTAGTTTGGGACCAAGCTACCAATGTAAATCGTATCTTTATATCTCAAAAAAGATTAATAAGGTCTTACACCACTCACATCCTGTAGGGAGTATTTTAAACAATATAACATCCTCACCCTGACTAGCATCTATATTCTAGCAGCATGTAGATTCTTGAGAAAAAACAGTAATAATTTTGACTATCGCCCTAATTCAATAAACCACTCCTATGGTACTCGAAATAACCATCTCTTAACTGTGCCAAAACACAACAAGAGCTACTATGAAAAGAGTCCATACTGTGCCAGTATAATAATATATATAATAAGCTACCGCAGCATATTAGAGACATAGATAATTACAAGTTTTCTTACTCCCTAAAAAAGTTTTTGATATCAGGCTGCTATTATAATTTAAACGAGTTTCTCTCTCCTGGTCCTTAAAAGTATTTGTAATTTTACTATTTGTTTGTTATTGTATTACCAATTTATTGTATTGTAAAATTTGTTTTGTATGTATCAATTGACGACCTTATCTATCCAACAGGATAGCTGATTGGTAATTAAATTTATTATTATTATTATTATTATTATAATGTTGAGGCTTTTAGTTGTTTGGACTATAACACGCACAAAAACTTTAAAACGAAATAAAAATGTACCGTATCTTCCTACCTTTTCAAAGAAGTAACCTAACATAATGTTTTCGTCCATTTCCTGCAATTTTTTGTTCGTTCTCCACTCGTTGAAGTTTTCATAACACTTCTCATACTTATTTCTCGACTTTACTAAAAGCAAACTTGCTGTTTTTTCTGCAGCCGCCGTTAAAACATAGGCGGAATTCTTCTTTTTATCAGAAGTAAACATTTTTTGCATTTTTATTTTGTTTTTTCCGCTACTATGTAAATGGAGTTTCAGAAACTATAGTGTATATAGTGGACCCTGTACGAATAATTTTTGATTTCTTATTTTTAATCGTAAATGTTAACGCCATTTCAGGATAGTACACGGAAAAATAATGTGTACAACTCGTGTACAACTTGTTGTACAAATAACTATTATTGCTACTGCTACATTTTCAAATTCTGTGAAAAAGTAGAAGTTTCTACCGTCTCCGAGACTGCCAATTTTTTGCTTTGAGATGCTCTACTTTATGTGCTGTTTAACATACTAAAAGTCCTGACAAATCCTGTGTGTGGGTTAGCCGCAATCTTCAAAAAATGGTGGAGGATGTGGGTGCTTTTTTTTTTCCTTTATATCTCGAAAACCGTTGATCCTACGTGAATTTCTCACGTGACTAAGCTGAAAGAGAATAAAATTTGCAACAGAACGAGTATACTTGCATTCATGGCTTCTTCTGTTTTCAAGATATAAAGGAAAAACTTCGGAAAGACTAACGTACACACAGGATTTGTCTGGACTTTTAGTATGTTAAACAGTGCATAAAGTAGAACATCCTAACGCAAAAAACTAGGCAGTAAAATGAAATTGAATTTCTAGGCCGATTTGATGACAGCCAGAGATGTTTCAAGAATCCTCGTTATTCAATGATACCCTTTGGTTATCACAGTATAAGCTAAAGGGAAACGTAATTTGAACACTCCGTTATGCAAGAATTGGGCGGAATTAAATTTATTTCGTTGACATTCCCTCTTAATACGGAGGCTGTGAGACATAATGTAGCTGAAACAGTGCCACTGTTAGCGTTGCATTGATGCCACCTAACGGAAGTAAAATTTAATTAACTGCCTACTCGTCGACGTAATTCCGCTTTAACACGATCTGGGCTGCTTGTTAGTTTACAAAATAACCTAGGAAAACTTTAAACTGAAATTGTTTTCTCACTTCTGCCACTGAAGTTTTAACGGATTTATTATTTTCGCTAATGAAATGAATTATCGATTCGATTTTATAACAAATTCTTGAGAAACTTGATTAAATTGAATTGGAGGGATCATCTGGAATTAAGTACGCGGGACATTCACTTTATTGTGAGTGAGGAGTACCTACTTAAGTAGATCGATGGAGTTATTTGAAAGTCTGGAATTCAAACAAGTAAATAAAGAGGATTCGCTATGGAATTCTTTTCCATTTTAATTTTCAATTCTAATAATCCGCTTAATCGAGAAGATTCTTTGGGTTTTATCAATACACAATGGGTTGGTGAAATCAGTCTATTATGTTTCATAAATATACCTTCAATAAGATATTTTGTGTTCAATATGTTATCTGCATGAGTTGAATATGGGATGAGTTTGACTGATATTGCAACCTCGATAATTAGTTTGGAACTACGTAAGTATTGTAAAATAGTTTGCAAACTATACGCTCCAAAGCTCTTTAATGATGATCGAATGTGGAAGTTTCATTATTTTTATGGATTTAGTGCAGAGTTAGTTGAGCACGTGCTAGGATATACTTCAACGTCTTAAGTTGGTTTTTCTGTAAAGTTTTCTTATGAATACGTGATGTGACACTGTAAAGCAAACTAGGAGAAATTGCGAATAAAACATTGTTATTTCTTTGTAAGATAAACATTTTTCTTGATAAATTATTTTTATTATACCCCAGTGGCATATCCTGAGTTGAAAAATTTTAAGTAACTAACTGCATAACTAAACCTCGAACACATTTGGGAACGCTTGAGGGCCTGCGGCGCAAGCTAATCTACTTATTGAATTAATATTTTAAACAGATTGTTATTATGGCTTGACTCGTTAGAAGTTATTTCGATAATAATTTTTTTTTCGCTCTTGATATATTATATTTCCAGGAACTGAAGTGAACCAATGAATCCCAAGTGTGAAAGTTTATTGACTGAGCGCAGCCGAGGGCAATTATCACGATAGGTATTAAATGGCACTTCAAAACGCTATTTCTTGCCCTAGCTTATAATTTATTTGCAAATTAAATAATTAGAGTAAATCTGTTAAAATGACAATAATGCCACAATTCAATTTATAAAGTCGACAGGTTGAAATTTATTTCTGCGACATTACATTTTGTGTTTAGCGCACACTTCATGAAAGAAGGGAATCCTCCAATCTGCAACAGCAGTTGTTGCATTAAGTTAAGGATTCTTCGTCGATGGTAAAATTGCCAAAAACATCGAAGGTATACTCGAGGGTCAGATTGTTCGGTTGTCGACAACAATAAGCGCGTTCAAAAAGTGATAGGGCGCCAATCGCGGCCACCCAGAAGTTACTTTTTCTAATTTCTTGCAATTACTTAAGTTAATAAAATACAGGGCTGTGCGGAAATAAAATTGAAATATTTCAGGAGGGTGATTCAACTATTCAACATCATGCGGACAATAAGGAAAAAATCAAATCCTTTTTTTCAGCGACGTTTCGTTCCCGTTTGGGAGCTTCTTCAGGCATCAAAAGGAATTATATAAAATGAACGTGTGGCAGACCAGCCATCAACCAGTAAAGCTGGAGGTTCCAGGATTTGATTTTCTTCCTTATCGCCCTCATCCCATAACCTCACTTTTGAAGTTTGTAAGAACTTTTTTTCTCATATTTTGAGCTGTAGAATTACCCCTCGAAGTATTTCAATGTTATTTCCGGACACCCTATATATTGACAACTTACATTCATTTACTATTTAAGTGACAGCTCGTTAAGATTCGAGCGCATATCAAGTTTCAGTAAAATATCTCCACTGGTTCTCGAGTTATTATAATTAATGATTTTTCGGTCCCGAAAAAAACCTCGCATTTTCGCGCTTCTGCTGCGAATGCTTGTAAATGAATTAAAATCGTATAAGGGAGAAATGTCGGCAACGAATAGACCTACAAAAAAGTCCGCGACAGCATATTATAAATATCTGTTACGGATAGCTGACAATAAGCCACCGAAGCTATTTTCGTCAAAAATTAAAACACAAAAATGATCACGGTGGGCTACCCCTCGTAGATAGCTATATGCTGTCGAGGACTTTTTTGTAGATCTTTTAATTGCCGACAATTCCTCCTTTCAAACTTTTGATCTATCTTCAAGCGTTGAGGCAGCGTTTGCGATTAAACGTCGAAAATTGTAATTTCTTTCAGTTTTTCACTCCGACTCCTACGGTTCGATATGGCCCAAAAGCAACCCCCGCCGAGAGTTTCGGGGTATACAACTGTCTACAAAATTTCAGCTCTATATCTGCTTTCGTTCTCAAGTTATGTGACGGACAGAGTAGACGACGAATGGTCGAGCGCGCGATTTCACTAACACTTTTTACTTCAGTCCCTAAAAAAGGCACTAAAGTAGTACTTTAATGGCGGTAGTGCAAAAAAACTTATTATATACGAGATTACAGTATCGCATGCATGTCGATAAAGATCCAGAAATTACAATGTCGCTGTGAAAATTAATAATTGAAAACCATTCGAACGGGCTTCGTTCATCAGATTTCAATTAATTTTAATCCTGCGCGAATTACGCCCGGGGAGGTGATAATGGCAATATAATAAAACGTGATCCAAACTATAATAACGAACGATTGTAATTTTGAATAGGTAATCAATTCCCTGCAGTTTTTTTTATTTTCAGCCTGTCCGCGAATATAACAATTGTGCTATTACTCAAATTCAAATTTCGATTCCTTTTCTTTCGAAGCGCTCAATTTCGGTGTGCGTTTCCAGAAGGCGAAGTTGATGGAAAAGCTAAAGTTTGAATAAAAATGGTAATAGGTATGTATGTGTTTCGTTCATAAACTCAGATGTTTCCTATTTTTCCTGCAAAATTCTTAACGAGAAAAAGGACGGCGATTCCAAGTTCTAGAATATGTAAAATATACTAGGAGAATATCCAACTGTTGGTGATTGCGTTGACATTTTACGAGTCGCTTGTTACATTACCTAATCTAATAATAAATAAGCATGAGGTTACCAGACTTTCATCTTAATTGCAAACTTGGCTATATCCATTTTCATAAAGCTGGAATCAACGTAAAACAGAACCATAATTGCGGCAAATTACCTGATTAGATTGAAATGAAATCAGTGTTAGAAAATAGCGTGAGAAGCCGTTTTATCGTAGAATTTTACGAGAAACGCTAAAAAATTATTATTTGTAATGGGAATGGGGATGCCGCGCGTGCTTTCGCCACAGATGGTTTTACCTTCAAACGAGCCTACCCTTTGTACTTGTAAAATATTGAGGTGAAGAACACCGCCTTTGTTTGATTAAAATTTATGGACCAAGTAATTACAAAGTTATGAATACTCTCAGAATTCAAAATACTCACACGCTCAGTTATCCTTTATCAATTTGCACCAAGCAAATTTTCCAATTTATTATTTATTTTGTGAAGCCTTTCTCGAGCACCTTTTCAATTAAACTAATGCATCCCTATCTTGCTTTCATCGAGAAGTTTGTGTTAAGCTGCACCAGCGCGTCAACAGGATTTCCGGAGGATATTACGGTCCAAAGGATAATTCGATATTTACCCTACTGCAGAGCAGCTGGAGAAATCGATTCCTGTTTTAGTTTCATTTACGTCTTGCAGTGGATTTGGAATTGTATATTAAAATGGAATTAGGAAGGGTACTAGGTGTTCTGCTCTTTATATTGTACATTATTTTATTTCAAGATTTTTAAAGTAAAATATTAATTATGGATGATGGAGCTATAGCCCTTAAAGAGGGTAATTATTTATTCATAACTCGGAGAATTCGCCTGGACCAACCCTTATTAAATTCACATAACTGCTTCCTGATTAGCAAGGAGCTGCCCCCTATCTATGATTAATTAAAATTTAATGCTGATGAATTGCAGAGTCCATCGTTAGAGTACAGTATAAAGACTTTCAGAAGACGTCTGGCACGGCTCAGACACCATCCATCGGTATTGTTCACTAATGTAACGCTGCTCGCCTTTTGATAGAGAAAAATTAAAAATAGAAAATAACTGAAAATCGAATTGTACCACAAAACTCGAGAGGGTAAATAGAGCAAGAAAAATCGTTTGAAATGGATCCTTTCAGAGCACTTTTACCCAACACCACCTTTCTAATATTGTTCCAAGATGTCTATAAAATAGCTCTGCAACTGCAACATCGTTTATCTTTCCTTTAAATTTAAAGTTATCTATCTTGCCATGCCATTGCTGGAGATTTTATTCTTATTGCCTCTCGGTGATAAATACTCCATCTTTGAAACATAATTTCGTAATTTATATAAGAAAGACGTTCTTAAATTCGTTCAAATTACTGCATTAATAACCCTACAAAGCGACAGTTTATTTACCGTCGCAGAGAAATTGTTTAAATTCGAAAACTTTACTATCCCCTGTTATTCTCCCAAGCCGTCATAAATTCCGAAAAGAAATAAATTGCAGTTTTTTAATAAAATCTCGGTCGACGGAATCGCCCCGATTGCCCAAAGTAATGATACAGAATATATGAATTTAAAAAACGAGTATCTATGATGAAAAATATACTTATGTTTATTTCTCAAGGGACGAATGAATTAGAAGACAGAGAAGCGTGATTCGGGAGAATCTGGGACGCTCGAGAAATTAATTCAGGTTTACGTTCCATTACGAATTAAATTTACGTCATAAAAGCCTTATCAAAAAGTTCTATTTTAGAAAAGGTGAATTTATTATTTTCGCCCCGTACAGAGTTGTTTTACCCGTGTAAAACCGTAATTAATTTGTTATCTCGGTAGTAAAAACCCTCCTTTTAGGGTGGCAATGTAAATGAGTCGTTTTCTTAGTCTTATCTGCCAAATAATTAATTAATAGGTGGAAAGTAATCACCCGGAGAATCGGTCGTTATTCTTGTGGACATAAATACTGTAAAATAGAAATCTTTAATGAAATGCCGATTCGAAATGAAAATTTGAATTTTGACCAATTGCAGCCGTTTTTCACCGATTATTTCCATTATCTGTCAAATGTACATAAACAGCCAATCAAATGCAAACTCTCAACAAATGAACGAGGTTAATCGCTTATAATACCACAAGTGCATGCTATTTAATCGGTTAAATTTTGAAAATGATTACGAAAGCTTGTTGCCGGTGGTAAAATAATGAGAACTAAATTGTCATTTATTATCTGATTAAAGCCCGAGAGCTTTAGCTCGAGGGCTTTAATCTTTGATAATAAATGGCAATTTAGTTCGAATTGTTTTACCTATACGGCAACAAAGCTTGAGTAATTATTTCTAAAATTTAACCGATTGCAATAGCGATGCACGAGTGGTATTCGGTAAGATTATTTCACAAATTAAACTCTTGTTTTGATAAAATTATGATTTTTTAAACCGGGGTTGCCTATACTCAAAAGCCCAATATGATGTTGCGAACGAGCCTTTATAGCTCATTGACATTAATGACGTTTGAGGTTAGGAACCGTGCAAACAAAATGTTATTGAGTTTTTAGGATATATCCAGAAGAAATCAGCGTTCTTTATGTCCAAAAACACCTAAAATATGGTTTTTGGAAAGACTTGTGTTTGGTGGTCGTATTTGTGGACCTTTATTTCCCATAATTTTGTTTAAGTGGTGATTTTCAGCAGTGAACAAATTGTGTTTAAAATCAAGTGGTCATCGGAAACGATTAAATGACTCGTGCAAACACCGATAAAATGCATTAATCACTCTTAAATGAACTTGATTGGATAGAAATTTAAAAATGAGTCTAATTGATTGGTTTAAAAGGAGATTTGAAAATAATCACCCTTAAATGAATTCGATTGGATAGAAATTTCAAAATGAGTCTGATTGATTGGTTTAAAAGGTAATTTGGAAATAATCTCAGTTAAATTTTATTGTCCTCTGGGGTCGAAATATAAATTTGAATTTTGACCAATTGCAGTCGTTTTTCACCGATTATTTTCATTATCTGTCAAAAGTACATAAACAGCCAATCAAATGCAAACTCTCAACCAATGAACGAGGATTATCTCGGATAAATTTTATTGTCCTCTGGGGTCGACGGGACGACACTGAATAAATTTTGAAGTTTGTCTTAACTGTCAAAGCAAAAAGAGGTTATGTCACATTTCAGTTTTTGCAAAAAAGCAATATTTTTACATCTTTAGCTTAACATTTGTAAATTACTCGAAGTTATGCTCGATTTTGCATACAGGGTGGTGAATGCAGAGTAGCTTAAATTAGAAAAAAGTTGCACTTCTTCAAGGTGATTTAGATTCTGCAAAGAATTCGTCTTTATCTTGATTCGTTCCTGAGTTATCCCGAAAAGATTGAAACTTGCGATTTTAAAGAAAAATTCATATCTTTCTAACGTTCGTGGTAATTAAATGAAACTTGGAGCTTTTATATTTTTGACAGCTGTCGATCGAATGGCATTGACAGAAATTTTCTAGGCCTTCTAGATTTTCAGCAACGACAGTCAGCTTTTCTTTTTCTTATGGCCGCTATGTTGGAATTTAACGCCATTGGCTACACAAAAAAATCAGCTTTTCAAAAATGTAATCAACATGGACTTTTTTGACAGATCGTCAAAATTTGAAAATTAGTATGAATGATTTTGTAAAATCAGCCTAAACTTAGATCAAAAACAATTGCAAAACGGTACACCGACTTTTTCGGTCTTTTTTGACACCTGAAAACAGTCGAATTCAACAGTAATTAAATGCGTCTTGGGTCTTGGCCTGGTCGTGTGACTAAAGCTTCGACATATTTGTTCAAAGAAGTGCATATTATTACATTTTTCAAAACCTAATTTTTTTGTGTACTTAACCAATGGTGTTGAAATCCAATATGGCGGCCATGACAAAAAAAAAGTTGGCTGTTTCTCAAAATCTGGAAGGCCTAGCAAATCTCTGTCAATGCCATTGAAATGGCAGCTGTCAAAAATATAAAAGCTGCAAGTTTCATTTGAATACCATCAATCGTTAGACAGAGATAAACCTTTCTTGATAATCGCGATTTTCAGCTTTTTCTGAATAACTTAGGAACAGATCAATATATCGGCAATTTCTTTATAGATGCTTATCGCCTTGAAAAAACGCAACTTTTCTCTAATTTAACCTACTCTCGAGTTCCCAATGGTGGGCAACGAAAAATTCACCACCCTGTATACCTTACATCCATTGTGAAAATTGACAGATGGGGTGGAAATTAGGGGTTGTAACCCAAAATTCCGCTTAATAAGTATTAATGGTGGTATAAAATTACGGGGTTCGATAGATTTCGGTCAACTAGTGAAAAAAGCCTTATGATTTTTGAACCAAGCTACTAGATAGATAGAATACTTTATTACTTTGCCTTTCGGCTTGTAATGAGCCCTGCCCTTACAATATAATTATATTGTATACAAAAATATTTAAAATGAAATTAAGATCCTTCTTCTCTTTTTAATCTTCCACTTTTGTCTTCTCTTCCCTCCCCTCTCCTTATTTCCCTCTGCCTCTCTACTTCCCTCATCCATTCTAGTCCTGTTCCCCTTTCGTTCAATATCCATTTTCTTTCCCGTTCCTCTTCTCTCATCCCCTCGCACTCTCTCAACATATGTTCTATCGTCTCTCTTGCCTCTCCACATACTCTGCATACTCTCCCTTCCTCTTCCAACCAGAATCTGTTTTCTCTCTCCTCATTCCCGCATCTAAATCTCGCTATCATTCTTTTTTCTTTCGCACTCACTCTGTTCAAATAACTTGGTAGCCCCGCACATATGATATCCTTATACTTTGCATTATACCTTGATTCTTTTATCCGTGCTCTTCTCTCTTGTATATCTATATCTCTATCTCTCTCGCACATCGCTCCATTCATCCATCTCCCTTGTTCTCTGCGTCGTTCTATGTCTTCCCATGCGTACCCATTTCTCTCATAGTATTTTTGTCTTTCTTTCCATTCTTCTTTTTCTCTCCTTTTCTCCTTCCAACACTCCTGTAATATCATGCAGTCCAATCTTTCTCCCATTCTGTCCTCAAATTTCACCGCCCTTTTACCAGTCTCCACTCTCAACTTGCTCCTTTTCGTTTCTTCTCTTATTATATACCCCGGTGTCTCTCTATCCACGCCCAGCACCCACTTGAAATACTTTTCCTGTACTCTCTCCACTTCCTCTTGTTCTTCCCACCCCCATATTTCTGCCCCATTCATCAACATACTCTTCACTAAACTATCAAACATCATTCCCCTCCTCTTAAAATCATGCCCAAACTTTCGCTCTCCTATTCCCCAGACCATTCGTACCACCTTATTTGCTTTTTTAACCAGTTCTGTTACATGCGCTCTCGTTGTGTTTCTTTCATTAAATACATACCCTAAATATTTGAATTCTCTTTCTTGCTCTATTATGCTCCCGTTCCACTTCCATTCACTTTCTTTTGCCTTCCCTCTTCTTTTCCTGAAAACCATTATCTTGGTTTTTTCCACATTTACTTCCAACTTTTTTCTCTTCATATACTTCTCTGCAATTCTTATCATTTCTCTCATCCCTCTCTCGTCATTCGCTACAATCACCAGGTCATCCGCATACGCCAAACACCACACTTTCTCTTTGCCCACCACAATCCCTCCTGCCTGCCCCTTTTGGAACACATCATCAATATCATTTATAAAAATGGTAAACAGCGTTGGGCTGAGTGGGCACCCCTGTCTTACACCTTTTCTCGCCCAAAAACATTCGCTCTCTATTCCATTCACTCTAACTACATTCTTTGTTTCCTTATATATTTCTTTTATACTTCTTACCAGGTTCCCATTCAATCCTATTTCTCTCATGTGCTCCCACAATCTTCCCCTGTCTACACTATCAAACGCTGCTTTGAGGTCCACGAACAACGCGTACATCTTCCCGTTCTTCTTTTTTATTTCTCTTCTTGCTATATGGTTTAATATGTACACATTGTCCATGGTACCCCTCCCCATTCTGAAACCTGCCTGGCCATCTGGCAAGCTCTTCATCCGTTCTAATTCCCCTTTCATTCTGTCCCCTAGTATCATTGCATACAATTTGTATAATGTATTCAGGAGGGTTATTCCCCGGTAATTCTTTACTTCTTTTGCATCTCCTTTCTTGTATATAGGACAGATTACGCCCTCTTTCCATTGCCGGGGAAATCCCCCTCCCTTCCACACTCCATTCAAAATCTCTACTACTCTGTCTATCACCTCTTCCGTACTGTAAATCCACGCTTCATTTCTTATCCCATCCCTTCCCGGTGCTTTCTCTTTTTTCAGTTTTTCTATCTGCCTCTTCACTTCTTCTTTTGTTATCTCGGTACTTTCTATGTCATGTTCCTTCTCTCTGTCTTCTCCTACCCCTCCTTTTTCTTCTTCTCCCTCTAACAACTCTACGAAATGCCTTCTCCATTCTTCTATCTCTATCTTTCCCATTTCATCTTCTCCCCTTTCTCTCCTCTCTTGGTTTATGTATTTCCACGCTTCTTTTTCTGTTTTTATACTTCTTATCTTTTGTTCTTCTTCTTCCTTCATTTGTTTCTTTCTTTCGCTGCATTTCTTCTTATATTTATCTTTGGCTTTTAAGTATTCTTCCCTTTTCGTTTTCCCTTTTTTCCATTTTCTTAGTACTCTTCTCGTCTCTCTTTTTGCCTTCTTGCATTCTGTGTCGAACCATCTCCTTCCATTTCCCTGACTATTTCCCCTTAGTATTATTTCCTCACTTCTTACTGCCCCTCTTATAATTTTCTCCAGCTCATTGATTTTTTCTTCCACCCCCTTTGCTTCGAATTTTGCTTTTCCCAATTTTTGCCTGTATTCGTTGATAGTCTCTTCATCCCACCTTTCTTTCTTTATTACCTTTTTCGTTATGTCTCCAGTATTTCGTTTTCTCTTCTCCCTTTTAATTTCCCCCTCCAACGGCATGTGGTCTGATTCTACCCTTTCCCCTATTCTGAACTTTTCCACCTCTTCCCACGCTTCTTCGTTTACTAATACGTAGTCTATTACCGATTCTCCATTTGTTGCTGCGTATGTAAACTCCCCCTTTTCATCTCCTTCTTTATTTCCGTTTAACACTTCCCACCCCTTTTCTTCTACCAAGCTACTAACAACCCCTAAAGCTATGCAAGCGGATAATTACATTTTGTTTATTTCTTCTAAAATCCTGTTAGTTAATTTATGAACAACAGAAGTAAGTAAATACGCAAGAAGTTATGTAACAACTCAGAAATAAACTTACCCCTGTAAATCATAAAGGGGTGAAATTAGTAGGGGTTGAAAGCATGAATTTATAAATCGTCGCAATTTTTTAACGAATTGGATTAGGGCGGTGAAATTGAAAACTCAACTTTCTTGAAAAAGCTAATGAACCCCGCACACTTCTTATGGGAAATTTAGATGGATAGATTTTTTAAATTTTTTAATATGTTGTAGCCAGAGCGATGCTGATTAAAACGTCTCACGGGCGCAACCTTGTGGAGCCCACGGTTTGGCCGTTAGAGCGCCCCAAAGACAGGGCCGAACTCCATTGCTCACGATGGCATCTCTTAACCGGTAAGAGATACGAGGTCGGTTAAATCAGACAAAAGTTGCGCTATTTTTTTGTGATTAAGAATCTGAAGAGAACTCCCCGATATCTTGACTCATTAATGAGTTATCAAGAAAAATCTTAAAATTTGTAATATTTGCGAATAACTCGAAAACGGATGAAAATAGCCAATATGTTTGTAGGACAAAAAACGTTCCTTTATGAATTCTACATTACGCTAGCTAAAAATATACAGGGTGTTCCATTTGGAAAAGTTGAGAAAAATGGCTTCAAAATTCTCAAATTTTGAAAATAAATTTTGAGCACCCTGTACATAGCGTAACAACTAAAATTGAATCAGAGCAGTTTTCAAGCCTCTGCAATAAGGTCTTCATCTTATTTTCTTATGAAAACTGTACCTGCGTAAATGGAGAATTTTTAAGCAGAATGATGTAAACTCCCATTTTTTTTTTAAATATTTTTTTACTCCCAAACCAGAGGTTCAAAAGCCGTAATATTTTAGGGATGAATAAAGGCTCCTAAGGGGCTTGCAAATATGCTAAAATATACCGGGCATTCCATTTAAAAAAAGTCGACTTTTCCTCTTCAAAATTTTTCTTACCACTCTGTATAATTAAAAATATTTTCCTGAAATGCACCTTCATTAACAGTTTAAGTATGTACCTGAACGAAATTCCTAACTTGGATGGTTTAGGCGCTATGGAAGCCCGACGCACTGTTGCAGGACCCTGTATAACCCCTTTTAAAAATGTACATAAGTAAGTTAAGTCCTCTCATCAAAGATCGTCATTTGTTTTTCTATGTACATGACAAGAGAGTTTGGCAAAATATCTACCAAATACTTTTTGAGCGAAGGCTTTAACTTCAAAGATAACTGAGATATCGATTCTTTAATTATTTGCCTCGTGGAGTTCGGCCCCGCCTTTGGGGCGCTCTACCGGCCAAACCGTGTGCCCCACAAGGTTGAGCCCGTGAGACGTTTTAATCAGCATCGCCCTGGCTACAACATAGTAAAAAACTAAAAAAATCTATCGATCTAAATTTCCCATAAGAAGTGTGCGGGGTCCTTTACGCAGACCGCTTCTTTTTCGTGTAATTTTCTCTAGTTAGAATTTTCACCCCTCTTGACTTTTCATGCCCCTTCATAATTCTTCAACCCCCGAGCGCTAATTTTGTAAAATTCGCCCAATTTTACCTTTTTTCGGTAATGCATTACTCATATGGATTCTTTTTGCCTTTTTCACTTTTCTGACACTCTTCGCAAAATTTCTACCTCTAGAAGGCAAATTTGCACAATTGACTTATTTTCTGTAATTCTACTTAATTACGATTAATTCTCGCCCTCTTCAACTTTTCATCTCTCTTTACAATTTTTCAACCCCCTAAGTGTTTATTTTGCAAACTTAACGTAATAAATTAAGTTTTTCTTCGGTAATAAATTGAACTCATTTGAGTTATGTTTATCTTTTCCACTTTTTCAACCACCTTCGCAATATTTCAACATCCCAAAAGCTAAATTTGCAGGTAAATGTAAGTGTTAAAATGGAGAAAAAAACGAACGGAATTCTGAAAATAATCTTAACAAATATAACGCGAACATTGATTTTTTATTCCGAAGTCAGACTCTAAAGTTCCGTTTTAGATAATTTAGCTCGTTGAATTAATTCGGGGATTAAAGCCCTCAAGCTACAGCTCTCGGGCTCTAATCAGAATATAAATGCCCAATTCACCTCGCAAAATTATCTAACGGAAGTTTATCGTTTATACGTTTATCCGATAAAAAATCAAGGTCTTAATGTTGATTATACCCTCCTCAGACAACCAATATCAATCCGGCGCCTCCACCATTTTTGAAGCCAGACTCCGCAGTTTATTCATAGGACAATCCCAACGTCAAAGTGCTTTACCGTCCACTTCAGCCACTATAACACAATTTTACGTAACAGAAAGACTTCCATTTCACCTCACGTGTCTCCACAACTGCGACCTAGTATTTTTTATCTCCCCCCGAAAAGAGTGTTAGTGATTCAATTTACAATAAAAGTTTTAGATGCCTATTTTTCCGTTCCATATTCTAAATAAAGAACATGTTCCCCACGTGAGGCTCCCTAGGCGCTGGATACAGATATCACAAAAGGACAGTGTAACTAAGTGTCTCTTTAGGCTCGTTTTTTATGCCCGCATTTTCGTGGTGCATAAGTAAGCCGGGACGTGTTTACTCGTTTGTGTGGCAAATTGTCGATATTTTTTACGCGCTCCATTATATGAGAGGCAGAAGAGTAAAATATAAAGAATATTTCAGCAGCGCTTAAGCGGAGGCAAAAACTTGGATATTTATTTAAAACGATTGCTCCCTCGAGTGGCGCCCTTCACCCTGACAGTTTTAACAATTTTGCGGTTCCACCAGCACGTAAACAAATTCTCATGATTCACACTGAAGGTTATCGATTTTATTTAAAAAGACAAACATTTGGTTAAGATCAGATAGCAGATGCTTGTAAATTTAGAATGTTTGTGTAGCATGAAACTGAATGTAAATGCAGTAAAAATTTACTCTTCCTAATCAAATACTACTCAGCTCTGTACAACGAATAATCCTAAACAAACTCGGAGCGTCAGTGAACCGACTCGATAAGAGGATTAAAATGTGCCTTAAAAATCCCGTCGGTTTTTAGTGCCGTAGCAGAATGCGGAGGTACTCTTGTCTTAGCTTATTCGCTCGCTCGCTCGCTCGCTCGATCGCTCCTCAGTCTGTCCGTCGGATAACTTGAGAACGGATTGAGATATCGAGCTGAAACTTGGTAGGCAGCTTCGTCTCCCGAAAAGTAAGGCGGGGATTGCTTTTGGGCCATATCGGACCAAGGGGGTGGGAGCTAGGGGTGAAAAACCGAAAAACTACTAATTTCAATAACTCGAGAACTAGTGGAGATATCTTGCTGAAAATTAGTATGCACGTTCGACCTTCAAGTCTGTTGAAAGTGAGGGGGTGCCAATTTCGAGGGATGAAATTTAGGGGATGAAAACCACAAAAAATATGATAACTCCGCAAGGGTTGCACGCAGCTGTCGGAAACTCAACGTACACACATATATCGGTGAAATCTTGTGGGGGATGCGTTTTTTCGTAAAATCGAACAAATGGGGTGGAAATTAGGGGTAGCAACTCGAAATTCCGCTTAATAAGTACTAGTCGAAATTGGCGTCATTCGATAGCTTTCCATTAATTATTCAAAAAAGGTGTCATTCATATTTTGCGAAAAACCACCCTTATAGGCGCTACAACCCCTAACATGCAGAAACACAAAAATACGAGAACTCAAAAACTACTCAACGTATCAAGGCAGAATTTGGTTTGTGAATTTCCAGTGACATTATAGGTGGATGGACAAATTTTCAAAAATATCTAACAAAGGGGATGAAATTTAAGGGTTGAAACTTGAAATTTCTTCAAGTAAATGGTAGCCTAAAATTACGGGGTTCGATAGATTTCGGTCAACTATTGAAAAAAGGTCTTATGAGTTTTCAATCTAAAACCCACCCCTGGGCCATTAACCACCCCTAACTCTTTGCAAGTCGATAATTATATTTTATTTATTTTTTCTGAAACCCTATTGGTTTATTTATGAACAACTGAAGTCAGTAAATACGCAAGGAGTTATGTCACACCGGAAAAATAAACTCACCCCTGTAAATCATAAAGGGGTGAAATCATGAGGTGTTGAAAACATGAATCTACAAATTACCTTAATTTTTAAACGAATTGCGTTAGGGTGGTGAAATTGAAAACACAACTTCCTTTAGGGCATGTGGGGGTGGTGAAATAGGGGGTTGGAGTTTAGGGGTTGAAACGTCCATAAAGCCCTGTAATTTGACACAGAGAAGCAATATCTTCTGCGAAACTGTGACATCTTACACACTGCATCTTCGAGAAGGGAAGATCGAATTTTAGGAGAAAATTATCGAAGGGGATGAAAGTTAGGGGTGGAAACTCGAATTTTCAATGAAGAATGTATAGTTGAAAATATTACCATTCGAAAGCTTTCTATTGATGGTACAAAAAAGGTCATATTCATCATTCGCGAAAAACGACCCTTAAAGGCGGTACAACCCCCTAACATGCCGAAACAAAAAAATGCGAGAACTCAAAAACTGCTCAACGTATCAGGGCTAAATTTGATGTGGTAATTTACAGCGCCACTGTAGGCGGATGGGCAAATTTTCATTAATATCTAACAAGGGGGATGAAATTTAAGGGTTGAAACTGGAAATTTTTTCATGTAAGTGGTGGAATAAAATTATGGGGTTCAATAGATTTCGGTCAACCATTGAAAAAAGTCTTATGAGTCTTCATCCTAAAACCAACCCCTACGCTACTAACAACCCCTAAGCCCTAGCAAGCGGAGTAAATATATTTCATTTATTTTTTTTTTGCTTTCTTCTAATTTGTTATTAATTTAAAGTGATTTTCATTAATTTTTGACCCATCCACAATTTTTCAACCCCTTTCATGATATGTGAACCCTCAAAGAGCAAAATTTACCCAGACCGCTTCTTTTTCGGGTGATTTCCGCTGGTTAATTTTGTAAAATTCGCGCAGTTTTGCCTTATGAATTGTTCTTGCCTTTTTCACTTTTTCGACCCCTTCGCAATGTTTCAACCCCCAAAAGTCAAATTTGCATAATTGGCTTATTTTCGTGTTATTTTCTGTAATTCTACTTAATTACGATTAATTCTCATCCCTTTTAACTTTTCATCCCCCTTTACAATTTTTCAACCCCCTAAGTGTTTATTTTGCAAAATTCACATAATTTAGTTTTCCTTCGGTAATAAATTGAACTCAATTGGATTATGTTTATCTTTTTCACTTTTCCAACCCCCTTCGCAACATTTCAACCCCCAAAATCTAAATTTGCATAATTGGTTTACTTTCGTGTTATTTTCTGTAATTCTGCTTAATTACGATTAATTCTCATCCACTTTGACGTTTCATCCGCCTTTACAATTTTTCAACCCCCTAGGTGTTAGTTTTGCCAAATTCGGATATTTTCGTTTTTCTTCTGTAATAAATTGAACCCATTTGGATGATGATTAAATTTTTCACTTTTTTCATCCCCCTTCGCAATGTTTCAAGTCTTCAAATGCTAAATTTACATAATTGGGTTAATTTGGTGTTATTTTCCGTAATTTTACTTAGCCACGGTTAATCCTGATACCTTTTGATTTTTCATCCACCTTTACGATTTTTCAACCCCCTAAGTGCTAATTTTGCAAAATTCGCATAATTTCGTTTTTCGACGGTTATAAAATTGAACGCATTTGGGATTCAGTTTACCTTTTACAATTTTTCAGTTTTCTTCGCAATAGGTAGGTATAAGGGCTTATTTCAACCCCCACAAAAGCTTTTATTGCATAATTTGGTTATTTTAGTGTTTTATTTCGTAATTCTACTTAATCCACACTTCATTTTCATTCCTCTTGACTTTTCATCACCTTTTTTCATTACCTTGGACTTCTCATTCCCTTTTTCAACCCCCTTAGTGCTAATTCTACATATCTACTTCGCAAATATGATGTTTTTTTGTTAACTCTCTACTGTTTAATTATGTACGGCCAATTTTCATAATTTCCTCTTTTTAACACCACTGTGCGTCTGCGGAGGCACTACTACTAGGTGCAGATTTATAAAATCTGCACCCGACTCCACCAGTAAATTCAGCTCGCCCCTACATACACATTAACAAGGTAAACATCTGCAGGAACACACATCGCATTGATATACATCTTTCGTTGGCTTTTGTTTTAAATAAACGATTATTGTACCTCGCTTGGATTAATGAGGTTTTGCAATTTTGTGGTTTAAAACAGTTCACCGGAGAATGGACATCACTAAATTAGAACCACTACATTTTCCCGTTGGTGAAATACATTGAAATAACTAACAATATTAATGTGTTTGTATTGCTTCTGTAAACTGAGCCATGAACTATATAAACTGCTTATAACTGAAGCGAACCTCAAAATATGCAAAATGCCAATTTACAAATCTACGTTTTAACGTTATTAGCTAAACATGATTTGATAATCTTGCCAAAAGACTATTGTTGAAACTTCCATTATGACAATTATTCGCAATAATGGAAATAATGAAATAGAATAGGTTCGGTTTTCTTTTGAGTTAGACAACAGATTAAATATTATACGTACAAAACAAGAAATAAAGTATTTTAAGAGACTAGGGCTTTTAAATCTCCAAGGGAATAAAAGACAGTTTAGTCCTGTGTTACTAATACTATTTTATTCAATATCGACAGATTTACACTCAATTCAATTCTGAAATAAGATTGTTTACAGCATTGTAATTATAAAGAGTGATCAAAAACTCTTCTAGTCAAATAGCCCTACCGCGCTAGACGTAGTGTGTAGGATAATTTGTGCTGTCTATGTCTTACGTACTGCAGGGCAAGGGCTACTAGATCGGAAGAGTTTTTGATCACACGTTACAAAAACCAATAAGAAGCCGTTTATTGTTATTGTGTTGTAGCAACGTCAGTTTAATGTCAAAGAAAACCCGAGATGTAAAAATTCAAATTTCCTTAACACAGGGATTAACAGTTATTTATGTAGGGAATAAAATACCATTTTAATCCAGAAGTTAAATTTTATGCACAAGCGAGCGATCGGCATTAATTAGTTGATGAATTAACAAACAAACAAAAATTAACACCATTGCGTTATGTTGCTTCAAACCGTCTTGTTAGTCGAATGTTTAATGCAAATAATTTTAATTGTTCTTTGTAATAGTGTAATAGTGTATTAAGTAACAAGGGACTAAAAAAGTTTTTTATTTTTGAGGGGTGTTTAAAACCCAAGACGAAATCGAGGGCTTTAATATCCCTGAAGGAATAAAAAACAGTTTAGTCCTGTGTTACTTATATTATTTTTTCCAATATCGACAGACTTACACTAAAAATTCAATTCTGAATAATGTCACCTACAACATTATATTTATGAAATAACCAAAACGTACGAAAACGTAGAGCTGCCATGATATTTGCTAACTTTTTTTATTTTGTAATTTACAGAAAAAGTGTAAATTTACAGAAAAAAGTGTAAATTTACAGAAAAAAGTGTAAAACAGAAAAAGTGTAAATTTACAGAAAAAAGTGTAAATTTACAGAAAAAGTGTAAATTGACAGAAAAAGTGTAAATTTACAGAAATAGTAGTTTATAACCCAAAGCGTGAAAGTGATGTTTTACGCGGTGAAGGAAAATATGGACAGTCGAGGCGTAGGCGAGACTGGCCATTTCCTGAGACGCGTAAAACCACTTTTTCGCTGTGGTTTATACAACATTTTTCTTCCTACACCAGTTAAAAATAAATAAATAATTAATTTTGAAATTTGAGAACCCAAGTGACAGATCAAGAAAATCTAGACGTCAAGTCCTACAATTTAAATTTGGCAAAATCGCGCGTGCTGTGTTCCTTCATACGCCAATCGCCGTCGCCATATTGTCCATTTTACACGCCTAGCCGTTAGTATAATTTTTACACGACTAGCCGTGAGAAGCGGTCCTTTCACAGCCCTCCTGAGTCCCGAAAATGTTATTTTCAGTTAGTGTAGGAAGAAAAAGTGTTTTACAGAAAAAAGTGTAAATTTACAGAAAAAGTGTAAATTTACAGAAAAAGTGTAAATTACAGAAAAAGTGTAAATTTACAGAAAAAAGTGTACGTTTACAGAAAAAGTGTAAATTTACAGAAAAAGTGTAAATTTATGTTTCCATTCTGAGAGCACCATTGCCGAGTTGTACAGGGTAGTTCAAATGTATTAATACACGGCACTCACGGCCAAACAATAAGATAAATAAATAAAATAAAAATCCAATGTAAATTAGAATAAATTACCTTCATTTCGTCGCAATTTGGAATTTGCATAATTTAGCGATAAACAATGAGTAATATTTATTTTTTTAATGGCACCACCCATGTTTCTATTTTTTTGGATTCCCTGCGAGTCCTTCTTTATGGTGATAATTTAATTTTTTTGATAAATCGAACAGTAAAATTTTAAATTTTCATTAATTCAAATTTCGCGCGGAGATCCGGCAACAACGCATTTCGTCATATGTGCAACCGATGCAATCGTCCTCGTCTTACCACATGCCTCCCACTAATTGTACACGCCCACTAAAGGATTTTAACGGGGCCTAATTATTACTTTCTTTACAACAAATGGCGCATTTCATTACAAAGGAAAAAATGTTTCTTCAGAGTGCAGGATTACGAGCCATTTTGCTATATTTTTTATCGGGCTGTTATCAAGCTGTTAATTAATAAAATGACAAAAAACAACAAATCTTGCATTCTGAAAAAATATTCTTAATAATGAAAATTTAAATTTAAAAATTTATTGCTCAATTTATGTACTTTTCGTTTATTGCTAAATTATACAAGCATTTACCATGGATTTTTTATTCTATTCATGTTAAAATTTGGCCGTAAGAGCCGTGTATTAATGCGTTTGGACTACCCTGTACAACTCGGTAACGGTGCTCTCAGAACGAAAACATAAATTTACACTTTTTCTGTAAATTTACACTTTTTTCTGTAAATTTACACTTTTTCTGTAAATTTACACTTTTTTCTGTAAATTAGCGCTTTTTCTGTAAATTACAAAATAAAAAAAGTTAGCAAACATCATGGCAGCTCTACGCTTTCGTAAAAACGCAACCGTTTATTGTGATGGTAACTTTAGTTTGATGACAAAAAAAACGGGGAATCAAAATTTGTATTCTCTCAAAATCAGGGATTAAAATTTTTTACTCCCTCAAGATCAAGGATTAAAATTTTTTGCTCCCTCAAAATCAGGGATTAAAAATCTTTAATCCCTGATTTCCACAAATAAGGGATTAATTTTTACACCCTGATTTTGGTAGTGGCAGATTAAAGTCAAATTCTCGGTCAAATTTTACCATACGAAAATCAGGTATTAAAATCAAAGGAAATGGGTCGATATTGGAAAAAAAAATTCAATCCCTGACTTACACAAACGAGGGATTAAAAAATTTAACTCCCTGATTTTGGTAGTGGGGGATTAAAATCACATTTTTGCATTCGAAAATCGGGTATTACAATCAGGAAATGGGTCGATATTGGAAAAATATTTTTAATCACTTTTTTCAGCTAATTGATTCCTTCGCTCGCTCTACTCGCTGGTGCATAGACTTTAGGATTGTGCTTTATTCCCTTGATACACAAATAACTATACTCCCTCAAAAGAGAAATTAAAAATTTGTACTCCCTGATTTTGGCCAGTGGAGGATTAAAATAAAATTTTAACATAAATATTAATAATAGTAAAGAGCGATCAAAAACTTTTCCGAACTAGTAGCCCTTGGCGTGAGATGATAACGTCACTGTCAGATTTCGTTTTAAATGATAATTTTAGCACTACACCCTACGTTTCTTACAGCAAGGGCTACTATATCGGAAAAGTTTTTTTTGCACGACTTACATTTTACCCCCTCAAAAGGGGGACTAAAACGTTAGTTTTACTCCGCAAATTTTAGGAAGAAAAAGTTGCCTTATTTACAAATTGTCTGTTTCCAGCTAAACTTTCAAACTTGCTATCTGCGTTTTAGTGCCGTAGCAGAATGCGGAGGTACTCTTGTCTTAGCTTATTCGCTCGCTCGCTCGCTCGCTCGATCGCTCCTCAGTCTGTCCGTCGGATAACTTGAGAACGGATCGAGATATCGAGCTGAAACTTGGTAGGCAGCTTCGTCTCCCGAAAAGTAAGGCGGGGATTGCTTTTGGGCCATATCGGACCAAGGGGGTGGGAGCTAGGGGTGAAAAACCGAAAAACTACTAATTGCAATAACTCGAGAACTAGTGGAGATATCTTGCTGAAAATTAGTATGCACGTTCGACCTTCAAGTCTGTTGAAAGTGAGGGGGTGCCAATTTCGGGGGATGAAATTTAGGGGATAAAAACCACAAAAAATATGATAACTCCGCAAGGGTTGCACGCAGCTGTCGGAAACTCAACGTACACACATATATCGGTGAAATCTTGTGGGGGATGCGTTTTTTCGTAAAATCGAACAAATGGGGTGGAAATTAGGGGTAGCAACTCGAAATTCCGCTTAATAAGTACTAGTCGAAATTGGCGTCATTCGATAGCTTTCCATTAATTATTCAAAAAAGGTGTCATTCATATTTTGCGAAAAACCACCCTTATAGGCGCTACGACCCCTAACATGCAGAAACACAAAAATACGAGAACTCAAAAACTACTCAACGTATCAAGGCAGAATTTGGTTTGTGAATTTCCAGTGACATTATAGGTGGATGGACAAATTTTCTAAAATATCTAACAAAGGGGATGAAATTTAAGGGTTGAAACTTGAAATTTCTTCAAGTAAATGGTAGCCTAAAATTACGGGGTTCGATAGATTTCGGTCAACTATTGAAAAAAGGTCTTATGAGTTTTCAATCTAAAACCAACCCCTGGGCCATTAACCACCCCTAACTCTTTGCAAGTCGATAATTATATTTTATTTATTTTTTCTGAAACCCTATTGGTTTATTTATGAACAACTGAAGTCAGTAAATACGCAAGGAGTCATGTCACACCGGAAAAATAAACTCACCCCTGTAAATCATAAAGGGGTGAAATCATGAGGTGTTGAAAACATGAATCTACAAATTACCTTAATTTTTAAACGAATTGGGTTAGGGTGGTGAAATTGAAAACACAACTTCCTTTAGGGCATGTGGGGGTGGTGAAATAGGGGGTTGGAGTTTAGGGGTTGAAACGTCCATAAAGCCCTGTAATTTGACACAGAGAAGCAATATCTTCTGCGAAACTGTGACATCTTACACACTGCATCTTCGAGAAGGGAAGATCGAATTTTAGGAGAAAATTATCGAAGGGGATGAAAGTTAGGGGTGGAAACTCGAATTTTCAATGAAGAATGTATAGTTGAAAATATTACCATTCGATAGCTTTCTATTGATGGTACAAAAAAGGTCTTATTCATCATTCGCGAAAAACGACCCTTAAAGGCGGTACAACCCCCTAACATGCCGAAACAAAAAAATGCGAGAACTCAAAAACTGCTCAACGTATCAGGGCTAAATTTGATGTGGTAATTTACAGCGCCACTGTAGGCGGATGGGCAAATTGTCATTAATATCTAACAAGGGGGATGAAATTTAAGGGTTGAAACTGGAAATTTTTTCATGTAAGTGGTGGAATAAAATTATGGGGTTCAATTGATTTCGGTCAACCATTGAAAAAAGTCTTATGAGTCTTCATCCTAAAACCAACCCCTACGCTACTAACAACCCCTAAGCCCTAGCAAGCGGAGTAAATATATTTCATTTATTTTTTTTTTGCTTTCTTCTAATTTGTTATTAATTTAAAGTGATTTTCATTAATTTTTGACCCATCCACAATTTTTCAACCCCTTTCATGATATGTGAACCCGCAAAGAGCAAAATTTACCCAGACCGCTTCTTTTTCGGGTGATTTCCGCTGGTTAATTTTGTAAAATTCGCGCACTTTTGCCTTATGAATTGTTCTTGCCTTTTTCACTTTTTCGACCCCTTCGCAATGTTTCAACCCCCAAAAGTCTTTGCATAATTGGCTTATTTTCGTGTTATTTTCTGTAATTCTACTTAATTACGATTAATTCTCATCCCTTTTAACTTTTTATCCCCCTTTACAATTTTTCAACCCCCTAAGTGTTTATTTTGCAAAATTCACGTAATTTAGTTTTCCTTCGGTAATAAATTGAACTCAATTGGATTATGTTTATCTTTTTCACTTTTCCAACCCCCTTCGCAACATTTCAACCCCCAAAATCTAAATTTGCATAATTGGTTTACTTTCGTGTTATTTTCTGTAATTCTGCTTAATTACGATTAATTCTCATCCACTTTGACGTTTCATCCCCCTTTACAATTTTTCAACCCCCTAGGTGTTAGTTTTGCCAAATTCGGATATTTTCGTTTTTCTTCTGTAATAAATTGAACCCATTTGGATGATGATTAAATTTTTCACTTTTTTCATCCCCCTTCGCAATGTTTCAAGTCTTCAAATGCTAAATTTACATAATTGGGTTAATTTGGTGTTATTTTTCGTAATTTTACTTAGCCACGGTTAATCCTGATACCTTTTGATTTTTCATCCACCTTTACGATTTTTCAACCCCCTAAGTGCTAATTTTGCAAAATTCGCATAATTTCGTTTTTCGACGGTTATAAAATTGAACGCATTTGGGATTCAGTTTACCTTTTACAATTTTTCAGTTTCCTTCGCAATAGGTAGGTATAAGTGCTTATTTCAACCCCCACAAAAGTTTTAATTGCATGATTTGGTTATTTTAGTGTTTTATTTCGTAATTCTACTTAATCCACACTTCATTTTCATTCCTCTTGACTTTTCATCACCTTTTTTCATTACCTTGGACTTCTCATTCCCTTTTTCAACCCCCTTAGTGCTAATTCTACATACCTACTTCGCAAATATGATGTTTTTTTGTTAACTCTCTACTGTTTAATTATGTACGGCCAATTTTCATAATTTCGTCTTTTTAACACCACTGTGCGTCTGCGGAGGCACTACTACTAGGTGCAGATTTATAAAATCTGCACCCGACTCCACCAGTAAATTCAGCTCGCCCCTACATACACATTAACAAGGTAAACATCTACAGGGACACACATCGCATTGATATACATCTTTCGTTGGCTTTTATCATGATTTTGTCTGCAATTAAAGCATTCATAGGATTAACGGGTTTCGGTCGCGTAAAAATTTGCGTATATACCATTGGACTAAAGTACCTTTTTTTGACCCCTGGTGTTTGTTGCCCTCGCCTGCGGCTCGGGCCTCAAATCACACTGCAGCATCAAAAGGCAACAATTTAGTTCCTTGATATATAATATACGATTGTTCACACGTTATATTAAGTAACAAAGGACTAAAAAAGTTTTTACTCCACCTGAGGGTTATTTTGATAAAGCCCTAGAAGAAGTCGAGGATTTTAATACTCGTCTATTTTTTCCGGTATTATTATTATATAAATTTATTGAGCAGTATCGACACCCAAGCAACATCGAGGGTTTAAATTAACGAGGGGCTTAGTAATTTTACCAAAGTCAGGTTTGTTAACGTATTTTATTACTACTTTTTAAAACTAACTATAGACATGTCCAAGTAAATGTTTTGGTTGTTTATTACCATTTCGTTCGATATTCCTTATTAGTTAACAAGCAAAGTAATTCTTCGTAAAATTTTACTAAAAATATTACTTGTTACCAGTAACCTGAAATAAAAGGTAATTATGTGGTTAATCATTACCAGTCCTGTTTCCAAACAGTTTTGTTAATTCTAAGTATAAAATTTTGGTTTCATTTTAGTAATAAATTACATGAACAATTAACCTGCAAGTAAAGTGATCATGAATATTTTTCATATTTATTTTATTACAGTTAATTTGTATCAGTCTTAATTCACATTTGTGTTTTTGATTGTTAATAAGTATACCTGAAGGACGACAATTTACTACATGGTTAATATTAGTCTTATTTTTTACAGCTTTTTAACTCCAGACTCTTGATTTAAATTTACCTAAGATTAGATGCCCAAATACAGTGAATTTATGTTTAATGTTTCTTGAATTTTACTAGGAAGTTAGAGTTACTAACAGGTTAGGTAATATTTACTTATACTTTTAACTAACAGGTTAAATTTAACTACAGCCGCTTTTGCCTATAGGCAAATTAACGTATATTTAGCTAGTTGGTATTTTTCTCGAATGCGCCATTTTTACAGCGTTGATTAAAGTCACCATTATTTATTTTTAAGTTATGAAAACTGAATTTGAATTCACTAGTTGAATCTCGTGAACAAATTCATATATACATATGATTGATTCAGTGAAACAAGGACCCCAGAACACTTTTTTGTTAAAATAAACAAAAAAATTCATTTTTCAGGAGTAATTAACTCAATTCTATTTTTAAATAAGACGTTATTGTCGGGGGGCGATGTAATTTTTCATCCTACAATTGCAACTTTCATCAGTAAAGTAAGATTCGTAGCGAAATTTTCGTTTCAGCATCATTAAACACCGCCTGTATTATATTATAATATACGTTTTTCAATAGTTGAAATTATCGGACATCTTGTAAAGTTAAAAAGTTAATCAGAGGTTTAATGTCACCATGATTTACCAAATTTTTATTTTATGATGCCCGCAAGCTCTTGTAGCTGTACTGAGCGAGGTAATATTTATGGTAAATTTTAACTACATTTTAGGTAAAATCAACTTTTTCTTTAGCTAGTTATTAATTACCATAATGAAGTATAATTAACTCATTGGTTATACAGGGTGAGTCAACAAGGCGACGGCGGTCCATAACTTCTGAACCCTTCCAGATAGGAAATCAATTCAAACGCCATTATGTACTACACCGCCAATTCTACATACTAAAAATACTTTCAACTATACAGGCTGTCCCAAAACACTTGCAACGCATGGCAACTTGATTTTTTTAAATGGAACACCACCATTTTGGGGCCATATTCTGGATCACCTATAACATAGCTTTACATCAACATAAGACATTTGATGTTTTAACGCTCTGTTCTAAAGTAATTAATTCTTTTTGAAAAATTTCAATCATTGCGGGTGCTTCTTAAAAAAATTCCTGAGAACTCAATTTTGTATCTAGAGAGCTGAGATTCGGTATGAATATGAAGGAAGGCTCATTCTATCTATCCAACATGATAACTATCATTATCACAATACAGGGTGTTAAAAATTCTGTGTCAAGTTTGGAAAATTTCAAATATTCAAAACTCCATTTTTTCAAATGGCACCCCCTGTTATTATTGTGCCATGGGGTTCGTCTGTTGAATTACTTTATTTTTTATTAAGTATGTCCTATACCTAAAGTCAATACTTCAAAAGATATTCTTTGTCTTATTTATTTTATTGAAGATTATTACGATCTCAATTAAAGATTGCCATGGACGGTATGACAGTTATGATTAACATTGTTTATTTACATAGTTACCAGACAGTTTGTCAGATTTATTGACATACACAACCAGGAAGAAATCATTGACATGGTTTACCGCTTATGGTTGAAATTCATTGTGTATGTCAATAAATGTGACAAACTGTCTGGTAACTATGTAAATAAACAATGTTAATCATAACTGTCATACAGTCCATGGCATGCTTTAATTGAGATCGTAATAATCTTCAATAAAATAAATAAGACAAAGAATATCTTTTGAAGTATTGACTTTAGGTATAGGACATACTTAATAAAAAATAAAGTAATCCAACAGCCGAACCCCATGGCACAATAATAACAGGGGGTGCCATTTGAAAAAATGGAGTTTTGCATATTTGAAATTTTCCAAACTTGACACAGAATTTTTAACACCCTGTATAGTGATAATGATAGTTATCATGTTAGATAGATAGAGTAGACCTTCCTTCATATTCGTACCGAATCTCAGCCCTCTAGATACAAAATTGAGTTCTCAGGAATTTTTTTAAGAAGCACCCGCAATGATCGAAATTTTTCAAAAAGAATTAATTACTTTAGAACAGAGCTTTAAAACATCAAATGTCTTATGTCGATGTAAAGCTATGTTACAGATGATCCAGAATATGGCATCAAAATGATGGTGTTCCATTAAAAAAAATCAAGTTGCCATGCGTTGCAAGTGTTTTGGGACACCCTGTATAGTTGAAAGTATTTTTAGTATGTAGAATTGGCGGTGTTGTACATAATGGCGTTTGAATTGATTTCCTATCTGGAAGGGTTCAGAAGTTATGGACCGCCGTCGCCTTGTTGACTCACCCTGTATAACCTTTACGTAAATTTAACTTGTGGTAACGTTAACTTTACCAAATTTCAACTCAATATTATTTTTCAAATGGTAAGATTTGCTTCAATTTAACGTAATGCTTACGTAAAATTTCGTCGAACAAAAATCTAACCAAATTTTCATAACCAAAGATAAAGTAAATGTTGGAAAAATATAACCAGCTCTGCTGCTTGGGCAGACTTACACTAAATTTGATTCTGGAAATAATGTCTACGGGAGCGGCTAGAACCTCCCCGCTCGGAGAATGACACGATCTTATCACCAAAATCAAGTAAATACCATTTCCTAAAACAAAGTTTTACTCTACCAAACCTAAGGCGTTTTCTGTGATTTTTCTAAATTTTATGGCCTTTTGCCAAAAGGCCACCAGGTTTCAATACAATTTTGAAAACAAAATTTGTAAACTTTTGATGTGCCGATAAAGAAATGGGAGTTTATTAATCAAATTTCAAAGTAATAGAAAAGAGGGTATAATTGCGAAAGCGTGGAGCTGCTGACTTTTTAATTTTAAAAACTGAAAAAGTGCAGAATATTTAATTTACAGAAACAGTGGAAAATATCTGCGTCACAATATAATAATCAGGACCTATAATGTGCCTACTGAATACGCGAGCTAAATTTCATCTCGATTTCTTCAGCAGTTCAGGTTGTAGCGTTAAACGCAGACGACTTTTGGATTTTAGGCGAATTTAGGGCTTTAGTACAACTTTAATCTTGAATCTTAAATTATTTATTCACGAGTGGTTGGAGTGAGTATCTTCAGTAATAACAAAGTAAGCAATTGTAAGAAAATACACAAATACACATTATAGATCACTAAAGGGATATGCTTTCATCTTTAGAAACACTGACTTATGACTGACTTGATAAATTATAACGGAGCTGGCGCAGCTGGCGGTGCTATAACCCTCCTTCCAAATTTTGATGAAATGCTTACAGAAACCTTTATTTTTATGTATAGGCTGCATGTTAGAGGTCTTGCTCCTCGTGCTGAAAATTGAAACAGTTGCTTCGCGTTCGTAGCGGTCATAAAGCCGCCAATAAATCCCGCAAATCGTTAATTATTCAGACAAATATTCGGCTCAATCGGTTCCTCCTGCCGTAACTCCGTTGGAATTGCTGATACCACCCGGAGGGCAATTTTGGCGAGTTCCCTTTCTCATCGTATCTTTATAACTCTCGTCAAAGACTCCTCATACTTCTGCAATTATCCCTCTTTATCTCGAGTAATAAATTGCTCTTTAATTCCTCCTGTCACGCTACTCACAGATGACTGGAGCCTTTATAAATTGCAGATATCTGATGCAAGTACTTGAAAAAAATTAAGTGGTTCATCCTGATAAACTGGCGCAGGGCTGTTCAGGATCCTCCCCGAGATGTTCGCAGACTCTCTGGTGGATCAGTCGCGCCGTGGAGCCGATACGCATGGGTCACGCCTTCGGTGGTCTGATCGCGAACCGATTCGTAAACATGTGCTGAAATCGTATGCAAAAGTTTATTTTTGGTCCTCCACCTGCCGTCAAGGTAACATTTTTTGGCCGATATTTACTATTCATTAATGTTTCATGTTTCAAAACGAGGGATTGCAAATATTTTTCTCATCATTTGGCTTTAATTAACGTTGATTAAATAAACAACGGCGTTGCTCCTGCATGAACTTTAGTTTATTTTCTGTTTTGTTTGCCGGAACTAATTTCACCGGTTCATTTCAATTCTGTAATTAGACATGGGGCAAAATTTGACCCCTGCCTAACACCCGAAAGCTCTACCCCTTGTCTAAAAATAATTGCATGTTTAGGATGCGAGGTTATAGTAAATGCTGAAAATAGACCAACGATGTGTTAACTCAATACTCGACGGAAGTAATGCTAAAAATCTTGAATTTATTGGTTCACTCCAGAAGTAGAAGTTCCTGTTCTTCACCCTCTATTTTGGGTTTTACGTTCGATTGCTTTATACTCAACTGGAATCAATGAGGATCAGGGAATACTTTTAAATGGGTTAATATTTTAATGCCCTATAATCTCATTCATGTGCTGTAGAAAAGGTTTAGGAGACGAGGTCGCTGAAACCTCACAAACAATATTGTTGTTTTCCTAGTAAATAACCCCTGGATTAAATTCACCGATATAGAAACGGCCCTGGTGCCGTTCAAAATGAGAAAGGCTAAGTAGCACATTGTAAACATTAGACAATAAGGCACATAATAGCGTCGCGCTGAATTCAATAAGCAATTTAAGCGCCGTCATTACTCCACGGTAATTAAATTTTATATGTATTAAAAATTAATATAGTGATGGATATCGCAGTGTTTTGCAGACGTTATTTCGTTGCTTGCTGGCGTTTTTCAAAAAGTTAATTAAAAGGCGACGGTACGTAACAATTATATTTATTTTGAAACGTCTTTTAAAATTACTTTACCGGTTTCAGGCGATTAAAGCGTTCTTAACATGCATAAAAATAGGCTGGTAAGCAGATCATAACGTTATCTAATGGTTTCTAGACAACAAGCCCATTAACCATTCATGACAACAATGACCCCATTCAAATGCTGTCATCTCGATTGTCAAAATGACGCGAATTCACGCAACATTTTTTTAATTTTGGCTTTAATCGCTTTAAACCGATAAACTATTGAACAAACCTCGGATGTTATGAATCATAACAGACTTAGATGTCTTAAAATCCTCGCTCTCCGAGCTCGGATTTCAATTGACATCTGCGTCATAACATTCCTAGGTATGTTAATAGCTATAAATGACTGTTGACAGGGTATAACAGTCACTTCTATGACACCATGTTTGAGCGGCCTATAAACAATCTTAAACTCCGGAGTAGTTTAATACATATATTAATGCAACAATGACTGCCATATTGTTGCTGCAAAGTGCCAAAGTGACGCGCAACAAACGTTAGTAGAAAATTTGATCTTTTTGACCTCCCCAACCCCATCACAATTTTAAAAAAATGGGAGATTACTGCAATCACTAAAATTTTCGAATTTGAGATACCACCAGATCTTTACGTTTTGAGGTCTCAGGAACCCAAAAAAGGGGTTTTTAAAATGTGTCTGTGTGTATGTACGTACGTACGTGCGTACGTACGTTCGTTTGTAATCACGCCACAGCCAATACTACTAGACCGATTTGGCTGAAATTTGGAACATAGGCATCTCGTAACCTAACTTAGATCTGAAAAGCTTTTGGAGCCAATCGTGCAACCGGAAATGCCATTTTGGCACATCAACTTTTAAATTTTAAATGCAAACCCCCATTTTTCACGTCACCATAAGGAAGACCTTAAAATTCTGCTTCTAAAAGTGTATTCATTCTTAGTGCCCTTTTGACCTTAAATAAAAAAAAAATGATTTTTATCGGACTTTAAAATCGCGGTACAGCCCAAACCCCTGAACCGATTTGGCTGAAATTTTGCACATGGGGATTGTATTACACGTCGAAGAGCTGAACAAATTTTGAATTCAATCGACTCACGGAAAGTGCCGTTTTGGCACACTAATTTCCAAATTTAAAATTATTCTCTCATTTGACCATTAAAAACAAGTTTTTGAAAGATTTATTGTCACCATCAGAAAGGTCTTCAAATTCTGGTTTTAAATAGGACAAAACTAATTCGCATTTAGCGCTGTTTGGTTCAAAAAATCGAAATTTTATAATAACAGTAAAAATACATTATAGCCCAAATTACTGAATCGATTTGGCTGAAATTTGGTACATGGAGATTGGGTGACCCGTTGAAGACCTGAAAGGCTTTTGGAAGCAATTGGCCCACGGGAAGTGCCATTCAAGCATATCAACTTAAAATTTTAAATACAAGACCTCCTTTTTTATGTCGCCATTAGAAAGGCGATCAAATTCTGGTTCTAAAAATGTGTTCACAGTTTCTGCCATTTCAGTGGAAAATAGAGAAAAAATTCTTTCTCATTAAAAGGGAGCGGGCTGACAGTGGATGACATAAAGTGGCAGTTATTGTCAAAAAGGTGGCAAAAGATTAACCTTAAAAGGAACATATTGTCAAACGTGATGGGTGATGTCCGAGGTCACGTCGGTATTTGTCAGAAAATTGCGATATTAGTCAAGGATTAACAAAATTCTGTTGAATTGACTATTATCTACACAGAATACAAAGATCCACGCGATGGGGAGGTTCCAGCCGCTTCTCTGCTGCATTTTTTCGTTTGAAGATAAAATATTGTATTTTATTCGGAGTTTAAGCGACATTATGTGACTCGCATGGATTTAACTTGCCTCGCTCCGTTCGGCGTTTAAACTTCCATTCTCCGTCACATAATGTCTTACTTAAACTCCTAATAAAATAAATTTCTATTATTTTCTTGTTGCAACTGTCCGCTAGAATAAATGACAAAATTTAGAAAACTATTGACACAAAAAGAAACAACATGAAATGATGAACATTTTTATGCTTTTCGAATCATGTTCCATCAATAATAGCTGTATATGTTGAGATACAATCTTATAAATGGCTCGACCGATGAAAAGAACAGTTTGACCGGACGAACCATTTTATTTGAATGGTGCTGTGTTAAAAGCTTTTTTATAAAATGCCAAGCAGACACGTTTCCCTCTATTTAACCGATTGGCGGGCAAGCCTGAAAGGATGTGTTTTTACGTGTTATCCTCATTTCAAAATCTTAATTCCCTCTGTCATGATTTGTTCGATAGCGTTTCATTTCTAGTGTTTGAACATTTCATTTCCCTGTCATTTGCATAATTCAGCTACAATTTAATTTGTGTTCATTATCAGTGGTTGCATTATTGAAATCGGAGAATTCAATCAAACCGATTTCGAATTTACATTTTTTATATACGTTAATATAGTGTTGCATTTGCAAGGTATTTTGATAATTGTTTATTGCACAGGGAATGCAATTTACAATTCAGATGATGCTTTTATGAAATAATTTACCGTGCTGATGTGCTTTTATATTGATTTTGTCGTTTGCAAAAATCTTATTTTAGTGCCGTAGCAGTCGGTATGCGAGGCACTCTTGTTTTAGTTTATTCGCTCGCTCGTCGCATCGATTGCTCCTCAGTCTGACCGTCCGTCGCATAACTTGAGCACGGATTGAGATACCGAAAAGTCAGGCGGGGATTGCTTTTGGGCTATATCGGACCAAGGGGATGGGAGCTAGGAGTGAAACACCAAAAAATTATTAATTGCAATAACTCCAGAACTACTGGAGGTATCTTACTGAAACTTGGTATGCACGTTCGACCTTCAAATCTGTTGAAAGTGAGGGAGTGCTAATTTGTAACTCAAAATTCCGCTTAATACCTAAGTGTTTATTTTGCTAAATTCGCGTAATTTAGTTTTTCTTCGGTAATCAATTGAACTCATTTGCATTAATCAATTGAACTCATTTGCATTATGTTTTTATTTTCCACTTTTTCAACCCCCTTGGCAATAATTCAACCCCCCAAAAGCTAAATTTGCATAATTGGCTTACTTTCGTATTATTTTCTGTAATTCTGCTTAATTACGATTAATTCTCATCCACTGTGACGTTTCATCCCCCTTTACAATTTTTTAACCCCCTAGGTGTTAATTTTGCCAAATTCGGGTAATTTCGTTTTTCTTCGGTAATAAATTGAACACATTTGGATTATGTTTACCTTTTTCGCTTTTTCAATACTAGACTTATGGCCGTTTGCACCGTAATTTTTGAGTGTTCCTTAAAGATAAGGGTTCCTTAATGTCCTTGGAAACCATTGTGACAACAAACGTATCTACGGAATTTAAACGTCACTTATCTTTAAGGACCCCTTAAAATTACGCTGCAAACAGCCATTATTTTCTTGTTATATTCTGTAATTCTGCTTAATTAGGATTAATTTTCATCCCCTTTGACTTTTCACCCTCCTTTACGATTTTTTAACCCCCTAAGTGCTAATTTGGCAAAATTGCGTAATTTCGTTTTTCTTCGGTGATAATTTGAACTCATTTGGATGAATTTTTCACTTTTTTCATCCCCCTTCGCAATATTTCAACTCTTCAAACGCTTTTACATAATTGGGTTATTTTGGTGCATTTTCCGTAATTTTACTCAACCACGGTTAATCCTCATATCCTTTGACTTTTCATCCACCTTTACGATTTTTCAGCCCTCTAATGCTAATTTTGCAAAATTCGCACAATTTCGTTTTTCGTCGGTAATAAAATTGAACTCATTTGAGATCCAGTTTACCTTGTACCATTTTCCAGTTCCATTCGCAGTAGGTAGGTATGTATTTCAACCCCCACAAAAGTTTTAATTGCATAATTTGGTTATTTTCGTGTTATATTTCGTAATTCTATTTAATCACACCTAACTTTCATTTCTCTTGATTTTTCATCCCCTTTAGCAATTTTTCAGCCCCTTGAGTGTTAATTTTTCAAAATTCGCCAAATTTTGTTTTAAATCCGGTAATTCTTTTCACTTACTCGTTTGGTTTATATTGTCATTCTTTTTACTTTTCAACCCTCAAAATTGTTTTTTTCTGTTCATTTTCTACTTTTTAATTCAGTAACAACAATTTTTTAACATTTTGTCTGTGCGTCTGCGGAGGCACTACCTACTACTAGTTGCAGATTCATAAAATCTGCACCCGAACGTGATAAACATCTGCATGGATACACATCGCGTTTATGTACATCTTCCGGGGGCTTTTTACTACTACCCATGGCAGGAAGTAAAAGGACTTGATATTTTCGGATTGGGTGATGTCAAAAATAGAAACAAATAAACAAATAAATCATGTTTGTCTTTGTATAGGATGCGGTGCGTGGTTGCAAGTCGTGCGTAGCCATCCAAAGAACAAAATAAATAATCAAGTTAAGTGTCTCAGAACATCTGGTCTTATCAGACACATTCTAGACGCCTGAACTTGTAATTCCCTTTTTTGATACCTACATCCAACATAATCTTGCACCATCTGTTAGACGATGAAAATTCTCAAAAGAAACTTTTAAACTTTAGTCGTTTTGAAATTGTTGAATTTTTCTTCATTAGTTAATAAGAGCTGGGACTAAAATTTTTTTCATGGCAAACACCATTAATGTGGTTCCAAGGACAGGCATGTGGTTTAATTAGATCTCGCGAAATCAAAGAGATGGATGGTTTGCGTTTCAAACAGACCTGTGTGAGCTCTATTTGTTATGGAAACGAGGATTAAGCTTGTTGTTATTAAACGTGCGTGTTTAAGTGTCAATTTTCAACATGCATGAAATGTTCGCACTGTGCACCCCTCCAGCTTTCACTTTGATCTTTTAAAGTTTTACTGTTACTGCAATGTTTATCAAAGAACCTGACATTTTTATGCAATTCTTGTCGAGCTACAATTTCAGTCGATATTTGAGCGGACAAGAAGCGATCTTGTGCTCTTTCTGCAACGGTATTTCAGGAATGCAGTGCATATTATTCCAACAGTTTTATTGAAATTTGAAACACGAACCAACTTTATACATTGTTGGCCAGTAACTATACCAATATTTTTGTTTAGACTCATCGCCACATCAAGTTAGTTTCATTTTATACATTTTTAGAACAAATACAATGCTGTAGCAGTAGTTTATTAATTTAAAACTTTTCACGTTTCTAATTTGCGAGTGAACAAATTGGCAGCCTCGGAAACGGTAGAAACTTCTACTTTTTCACAGAACTTGTAAATGCAGCAATTAACACGGCTACTATAACAATTAAAAAGACATAAACTAATAATATAAATCCATACCTGTCCCGTGCTTTCATCTGTTAAACAACTGGTGCGGTGCGCCCGGCCGCGGAAGCCCGGCGTGGTACTAGTTTTGCATTGTCGTGATTCGCTCTTTCAGTTTGAAAATTTGCTATGGATGTAATTGTTACAACAATGAACATTGCTATGGTTTCAAATCAAGGGATTTTCGTCTCTAAAATCAAATTTTCGATCCAGCAATGCAATCGAATCTGATAATATTAATAATACGTTTGTTTGCTAAAATAAATTCAAAAAACAAATCCTAAAATGAGATTTTTCAAAAAACTCGCCAAAACTTCATGAACATTAGCTATCGAATCCAATAATAAAGATAAATAAATTATACCGGATGTCACCGAACCCATGTACACTCAACCGCATTAGTAATAAGCGGGTGAGATAAAGAGGGAAATACGATTAGAATTATTAGATTATTATTGATGCGGTTGGGTGTACCTCGCCATTTCTTTATTTTTTGGAATATTTACTTGAAATCTCTATGGGTTCATATACCTATAAAAACGTTAATTTTGACATATTTACAAACTTAAAAAGTTGTTCTTTTTTGGTGTCGTATCATCTCATCCCAGGTGACAACTTATCCCAGGTGACAATTCATCCCAGACCAACTCATCCCAGACCAACTCATCCCAAACCAACTCATCCCAGACAAATTCATCCCAAACCAAGTCATCCCAAAAGACAACTCATCCCAGAACGCAACTCATCCCAGACCAAGTCATCCCAACGGACAACTCATCCCAACAGACAACTCATCCCAGCAGACAACTCATCCCAGATCAAAATATCGGTTTGCAGTGCGAGAAGCTAGGGCAGTTCAGGTCTATGTCAGGTCAGGTCAGGTTTTTTTTTAATAACATTTTCTCTCAAATTCTGCCCGTCCAAAGTTCCACGCGACCAAAGCGTCAAAATATCGGTTTGCAGTGCGAGAAGCTAGGGCAGTTCAGGTCTATGTCAGGTCAGGTTTTTTTTTAATAACATTTTCTCTCAAATTTTGCCCGTCCAAAGTTCCAAGCTTGCAAAGCTTTAAAATATCGGTTTGGAGTGCAAAAAGCGAGGGCAGTTCAGGTCTATGTCAAGTCAGGTTTTTTTAACCTCCCCACTCCACTTCACCATTAAAAAAAAAAGGGAGGTTACTGCAATCACTAAAATTTTCGAATTCGAGATAAGACCGGATCTATACGTTTTGAGGTCTCAGGAGCCCAAAAAAGTGGTTTTTAAAATGTGTCTGTATGTATGTAGAGTTGACGGCCGAGTAGAAGGATGTGTGGGCGGCTCTGCGCAAGAAACCAAAACTCGTCCGGGCGAGTCCATTACTCAGACCGGGGTGGGCGTAGTGTCAGTGAGAGTACTGACCACACTGACAGTAGCACGTGTGTCGTTTTAATATCTATTTCTACGGCACTGTACATTTGAAGTTCGCGCACTTAGGCCACGCCCACACATCCTTCTAGTCGGCCGTCAACTTCTACGTACGTTCGTACGTTCGTACGTACGTTCGTAAACACGCCACAGCCCAAACTACTCGACAGATTTAGCTGAAATTTGGTACGTGTGCATGTGATAACCCAACTTAGATCTGAAAAGCTTTTGGAGCCAATCGTGCAACCAGAAATGCCATTTTGGCACATCAACTTTTAAATTTTAAATGCAAACCCCCATTTTTCACGTCACGATAGGAAAGGCCTTCAAATTCTGCTTCTAAAAATGCATTCATTCTTAGTGCCCTTTTGACCAAAAATAAAAAAAAAATAGATTTTTATCGGACTTTAAAATCGCGGTACAGCCCAAGCCCCTGAACCGATTTGGCTGAAATTTTGCACAAGAGGATTGTATTACACGTCGAAGAGGTGAACAAATTTTGGATTCAATCGGCCCACGGAAAGTGCCGTTTTGGCACACCAATTTCGAAATTTAAAATTATTCTCGAATTTACCCATCCAAAACAAGTTTTTGAAAGATTTATTGTCACTATCGAGGTCACCATCAGAAAGGTCTTCAATTTCTGGTTTTAAATGAGACAAAATTTATTCGCATTTAGAACCCTTTGGGTAGAAAAATCGAAATTTTGTAATAACACTGAAACCACTTTATAGCCCAAACTAGTGGATCGATTTACCCGAAATTTGGTAAATGGAGGTGAGGTGACCCGTTGAAGAGCTGAAAGGCTTTTGGGAGCAATTGGTCAACGGGAAGTGCCATTTAGGCATATCAACTTTAGAATCTTAAACAGAAGTCCCTGAAATCAAAGGCCCACGCGTTGGGGAGGTTCCAGCCGCTTCTCTGCTGCCATTTTTTTAATAACATTTTCTCTCAAATTCTGCCCGCCCAAAGGTTCACGCGAGCAAAGCGAGTAGGTACTCGTCGAAATATCGGTCTTGCAATGGTGCGAGAAGCTAGGGCAGCTCAGGTCTATGTCAGGTCAGGTTTTTTAAATTCTGCCCGTGGAAAGTTCGACGCGAGCTTTCGGCGGGGCCGAAAGCGAGTACTCTTCGAAATATCGGTATTGCAGTGCGAGAAGCTAGGGCAGTTCAGGTCTGGTCAGGTTTTTGACCTGGGTTGTAGTGTCATTTGGGATGAGTTGTCTCCTGGGATGAATTGGAAAATTGTATGAGATGATATTAGCCCGCGGCTACCTTAAAGCGAACAGCCCAAACAATAACAAGCAAGAGTTGGTCTCGGATGAGTTGGTTTGGGATGAGTTGTCTGTTGGGATGAGTTGTCGGTTGGGATGAGTTGTCTGTTGGGATGACTTGGTCTGGGATGAGTTGCGTTCTGGGATGAGTTGTCTTTTGGGATGACTTGGTTTGGGATGAGTTCGTCTGGGATGAGTTGGTCTGGGATGAGTTAGTTTGGGATGAGTTAATCTGGGATGAGTTGTCAGATTGGGATGAGATGATACTAACCCTTCTTTTTTTAGAAGAAGTGTAATATTATTATCGTATTTTCAGAGGTTTTCAAAATTTTCAATTAAGAATGCTTCCCCTGTTTATTAACGTTCATTAGAGAAAGACAGAAACCAAATTTTTGTTTTATTTTAAAAAACATGTATATACCTTTCCATTTAAAATTAACGTAAAATTTGGCTTAGAAAATCAACGTTTCAGCGAAAATAAAAAGTAAAAAAAGTTAAAAAACGAACAACTTTGCATTAGAAAATTTATGAAAATGTTCATTATTTAGAAAATGTGCACACCCTAGAGGACTAATCTTGAATAGTTACTTTAACTTAAAATGGCAGAAATCACAGCCAACTTGATTAAAAACATTTCGGCCCTCTGGCGGCCGTCTTTGAAACTTATGGTAACACTTTTTGATATGATTGTAAAGAGAATTAAAATGTCTTTCAAATTGGGTAAAGAAACCCTTACCTTGCTATTTGAAATAACAGAGTTAATGACATTTTCGGTGAAACAGGAAATAACAGAAAGTTTGCAAATGTGTCAAAATTGATGTTTTTGGAAAACGCAAAAACATGTCAACACTGTTTTTTCGAAATAAAGTAAATGTAATCGAGCATTTGGATTGGCATCAAAAAAATAAAGTTGACTTGAATTTTCGTTTTCAAAAAATTTAATTTTTTTACAGATTTCTTCGATGTCTAGGGTGAACGTGACTCTACTTCCGGCCAGATATGACACATGCCTCTGGCTCAGAAAAAATCGTAGATTCCGAATCTGTTGAGAAAAAAATATGATCCCGGTTGAAAAATCAAAATAAGGATCATTTCCGGTTAAACCGGTTAAAGTGCAAAAAAATATCAGAGTACACCTTCGGATGCGCCTCAAAAAAATAAGTTTGACATATCCGAGAATATTTCCGAAGTATTACTCTCGAAAAAGTTCTTAAATTTATTCCTTACTTTTGAAAAGCACTGTATGTTTTCTGACAGGCCTGTATTTTTTTGCCAAAAAGGCACTAAGTGTGGATACATTTTTTTGACGGGGTTTCCTATGGTGATGTGAGAAATGTTTGTGTTTAAAATTTGAAAGTCGATGTACACTCGAGTGCAAGTGAATGTTAACGATTTGTCAAAACTAGTAGGCAATGACGTATGAAAATACATTGACATCCCCTACTATTTTTGACAAATCGTTTACATTCAATTGCACTCGAGTGTACCAAAAACACACTTTTCGTTGAGCGATGTGGCTCTTTCATAGATCATACCGTGAAAACAACAAAAAAATTTTAATGGCAAGTCGATACTTTAAGGCGAGCTTTAAGTACTGATGATACTCACATATTTACATCTCACTAAATGTTAGTTGAAGAATAGGTACCTATAAGGTGAGTGGCGTAAAATTTTGTTAGTGAGTAATATCCGTAAAATTTCTTGATCTAAGGTTTTCTTGTTAACAGGATACAATGTCCATATACCAAATGTCAGCCAGATCGGTTCAGAGTTTGTGGCTGAAAAACTACTTTTTTGCATTCACAGGACCGAAAAACATAAAGATTTTAGTAATTGCTCGGCGTAGAAGTTGAAATAACAAGCATTTTCATCATTTATTTATCCGAAGTAGCACTTAATTTAGTTTTGCTCTATTTTCGACTTTTGCAGTAGTTATTTTATATCATAAAATGAATCCTGACTTCAGTTTTGATTTTGCTCGAACCTCAGCTCGTTTGCAAAGTTTAACTATTTTTCAACACGATTTCCTTTGCCGCAAGTTGACAGCCCGCATTCCATTACTCTATCGTACGAGCATTGTCGATATGAAATCGCATTCCTAGAAAATGAAATAAAATCATTCATTGACGTCTTTCACATTTACAAAGTTATGTTGGTAGCCTCTGACGTCTGCGTTGCTTTCACAATTTTAACAAGATTTCGTGGCGAGGGAGGGTTGTCGTTCCAATTTCTGTCACCTGGACCAAATTTAGCTACTTGGGCTAGACTTCTCTTGTGCTTTACTGGTCTTATAGTTCGCAGTTTTGCGAGTATCTAACGCTGAGGCGTATTAATGAGAGTTGTTAATACTGCACATTACTTCCAACTAAAATAGTTCTAGCCTGGAGCTACGTATCGCACAAGATTGCGTAGTTAAGTTTAACGCTATGCTAAAGCCCTCGCGGCGATTTTCAATTTTGATAACGCAATAAGGGTAGATTTTAGTGTCTCGAACTAAATTATTCTTGTCGCTTCAAAAATACTTGAAAAGTGAGAAACTTGCACATTAATAAAGCTATGGAAAAAGATGAGTGGTTATTTTAACAGTCACGTATCGTAGAAGTTTTTCACTATAAAGTTTACTAGGTACCTATAAGTAGAACAAGTTATAGTATTCAACTTGTGACAATGGCCATTTCCACTCGGATGAATTGCTTCACTCACCCTCGGCTCGTGTTGAAAACTAAACACTAACGTTTTATGATTTTTTTCAGATGTAGCTGTGAATCGCCAACAGGAGTAAATCACGCGAAAATTCAGTTTTCAGTGACGATGGATAATCCGGGTCTCCCTTCAAATTTTATATGAAATGGCAACGTCACTGACCGGCGTTGGCATCCTCTGGGCCACGTTATCCTTAGCGGCGGCTTTGCTCTGCTGCACGGGATTTTACTTGCCATTTTGGATCCAGGTGAGTGTTTTCAGTTGACATTGTTAATACCAGGATATGATTGCACAAAGCTCTTTATTACGAATTCAGATCGACTCTCGGGGTAAAAGCTGAGGGGAATCGATATTTCGAAAGATGAATCGGTATGTGTTACGGATCGGATAATGATGTGAGATGGAGCCTGCACGTGTCATACTTCAACTCTTAATATTTACGGTGGAGGAATTCACCCCAGGTGTGGCTAATGAATACATCAGTGAATTCTATCATTGTGAAAATACATTCGTGTTTATGTGTTTGCAGTGCAAACACAGGGCGAGCTCCCACCTCAATAAGCTTAATGTGTTTTAAGTGTCGTACGCAATTTCTGTTAGTTTGCGAAGAGGTAGTTCGTGTCGTGATGAATTTAGGGTTGGCGTCAGTCTTGAGGGGTTTCTGTGGCAATTTTCTTTATTTTTATATTCGTGAAAAATGATAAAATAGTACACAGAGCTCTCCAAAAATAGTACTTTATGTGTCTAGACAAGAAACGAGGGGTGAGTCGCAGGGGAAAATTTTGTACACTAGATTTCCTTTTGGAAAGATTTCCTCAGACTTCCCCAGATTTCTTCAGATTTCCCCAGATTTTCCCGCGATTAGCTCAGATTTCCCCAAGATCTCCTCGGATTTCCCGGATTTTTTTTTCACAACATTTTCCCGGATTTCCTAAGATTTCCCCGAGATTTACTCAGATTTCCCCAGATTTCCCCCAGATTTCCCCAAGATTTCCTAGCACATGTTCACTAGATTTCCCCTGCGGTTCACCCCTCGGCAAGAAAGATGTTTTCCGTTCTTGAGGCATGAAAACTTGAATAAGTTATCTGACGTCTATTACAAATGTATTGAAGTTAAAAACTACTCGCCACAATTGTTAAAAAAAATCCATAAAAAACATAAATAATGCATAAATAACAAATAGAAAACGCAAATTACCGTAAGCTGCCATTAGGTTTCCGTTAAGAATTTCTTTTTTAAACATTTCAATTCATATTTTCATAGCATCATGTTACCCTAAGTTTATAAAGTATTCTGTGTGAATTGAGGTTCATACTGCATCCATTTTTAGAAAAATCTAATAAATTTACGATAAAATTCATAATTTCATAAATTTTTCAATAATTGATACTTATGTAATTTTACTGAAACCTTACATTTTTCAGTGAATTACGTAAAGTTCCATAAAAAAAATGCATAAAAACCATAAATTACTGTAAAGTTACATGTTAAATTACATATTTATAAAAAACATGTAAATTAACATCACTAAGCATGACAAACCGCTTTCTAATCTTAGAAATCTCACGTTTACAAGTTCCTGAGGTCAGCGTGTAGGTGTAGCGTATTTTTGTAGATAATTTCATATTATACGGTGCGATCAAATAAAGAAACGACCAAGGTTGATCATTAATTTTTGACAATAAGGAGCGGTTTATCAATGCTCAGCTCAGATTGTAGCCAATTAGAGCTCTAGTTGCCAGGCAATTGCCGTTCAGTTTACGATAAGTGAACATTGATAAACCGAGCCCGTTTATTATTACTGCTAGAGTTTGTTGAGTTTGTCAGCTGTCAGTCAACATTTTAAACCAATCAAATTCATTTAAGAGCGGTTAATGCATTTTATCGCAGTTTGCACGAGTCATTTAATCGCTTCGTCGACGACTTGATCTTGAACACAATTTTTTCAGTGTTGAAAATCACCACGTAAACAAAATTATGAGAAAGGACGCTGATTTCTTCCGGGTATAATTAATTTAAAAGGTCATACTCTTGCCAAAATAAACAAAATAAAGACTTTAATTTGCGAAATAATCTCACCGAGTACCACTCGTGCGTCGCTATTGCAACCGGTCAAATTTTAGAAATAATTACTCAAGCTTTGTTGCCGTATAGGTAAAACAATTCGAACTAAATTGGCATTTAATCATATAATAAATGACAATTTACTTCTCATTATTTTACCATCGGCAACAAGCTTTCGTAATCATTTTCAAAATTTTACCGATTAAGTAGCATGCACTAGTGGTATTATAAGTGGCTATTTTCACTTATTCGAACAATAAGAAACTAGTTATGTGATGTGCCAAAGCTCTGCCAATCAGGTTCGTTTTATACTGATAAAACAGCACCATGTCGTTTTACAGCGACAAACGCCTTCAATTTGAGTTTACGGGAAATCTCCTGCAACTCATAGCACTTTTTATTTTATTTCAGGCTGAAAATACAGCACGTTTGGCAATGTGAAAAAAATTGTTACTTGACTTATCTAGATTTAAACAAGGGCAATTAATTTTTGTCTTCATTCGGGAAATAGTGTTACCAAGTTTAACTCGTGCCACGACATTTTACCGCAAAAATTTCAGGCAATTTGCCTAGAGTATTATTTCAAAATATTAACGTTGTCTTATTTGACACAATCCCTCGAGCTCTACGAACTGTTGGATACAATAAAACAACATTTTTACTCGGTTCAATTTTCAAATTTGACACAAATTTTCGAAAATTTTATAAATGTTGACTTGAAAAATTGGTGCAGTTTGTTATAGCTATTAACATACCTAGGAATGTTATGACTATCATAACAGACGCAGATGTCAATTGAAATCCGAGCTCGGAGAGCGAGGATTTTAAGACATCTAAGTCTGTTATGATTCATAACTTCCGAGGTTTGTTCAATAGTTTATCGGTTTAAAGCGATTAAAGCCAAAATTAAAAAAATGTTGCGTGAATTCGCGTCATTTTGACAATCGAGATGACAGCATTTGAATGGGGTCATTGTTGTCATGAATGGTTAATGGGCTTGTTGTCTAGAAACCATTAGATAACGTTATGATCTGCTTACCAGCCTATTTTTATGCATGTTAAGAACGCTTTAATCGCCTGAAACCGGTAAAAATACTTACCGACGAGACATCAAATTGATGGTAAACATTTCTTACCTAGTTCTTGAGATATTTCCAGAAAAGAGAAAAACGCTTTTCTTGTTCTTAATAATTATTTCGTCATTGACTTTCTGCCGTCGCAGTTAGTATTTAACCCCTCTTTTCGTTTTTATAACTGAACTACTTGAACTTAAGAAAGAGAAACTAGTCAGATCTGTGAGGAATTGGGGCGCAGATCGATCATATGTTATTATTACGCGAAACACCCCCATTTAGGGTAGGCACCAGGGCGTGAAGTGGCGGTTTGATGCGAATTAAAAAAAGTTTGTTTAGGCCGTAGGGAATTTTTGGGGTGGAGATTTTTTATTTCCTGGGTTTACCTCGAAAAGCGATAGTAATTGAATTTCAAACATTCCACGGATTTAATTATAACTCGGGTGCCAAAGAATCCTAATTTCATTAAAACGTGGTTGCCAGTTTTACGGCACAATTCGATTGTCGCATTGTTCGATCACATTCATAATCTAATCAGGAGTTTTCCGCACCCTGCTCTGTAATAATGTGCCGTGGAAGTGCATGTTAACAAGGGAGGGATCCTGCTGCCTTATTTTACGGCAATCCAGCCTAATTGGGGGGAAATCCTGGTCGGACAGCTTTGAAATTAAAACGATTAGAATAAAAATAAACGTCGTTGGAAATCGATGAAATTTAAATTAGTCTCTTTTAATATTGCTCTTTTGTTGTATTCGGAGCAAGCAACTCTCGTAACTGTTCTATTTCCATGTTCAGATGAGATCTTATTGCATATTCGTAACTGTAACTTTGCCAAATCAAAGGCAATTTATTTGCTGCTCTGTCAGTTGAAGAAGTATTGCCTTGGCGCATCCACCATTATTGAGATCTACGTAGTATGTAAGAAGAAACACTTGGCGCATCCACCATAAATACACGAGCAGCCTGGCCTGCCGTCGTTAATTCTACCTGCTGAAATATCTGTGCATATTTCGTTTCCAAGTCCAAAGAACAGTTGCCAGTTGCCATATGCAGATATCGACTCCCTGGCTTGCCTTAAATCTCGTGGTTATATAACCTAGATCCGTAGTCAAATGCACAAAGAGAGAAGGAACAATTTAACTGGAGCTGCTCTAATTTGGGGAACTATTCCCGTTTCGCCAAGTCTTTCAGATATTTCGGAGTGATTAATTCTACATTTCATTTGTAAAGACAAAGCCAGTGAACCGAAATAAAAACCGGTGCATTCTCTGATTATCCTAATTGGATGGCAGCCGAACACTTTGCCAATGACGTCTCACGTTACCCCCATAAATTCTCGAGATTAAGGTAGTTCAAATTTGGTTTGAACGTCCTCTTTTTGTCGTAGATTTTATCACTCCCTCATAACAACTCGCGTTGTTTATCCCAACTACAAATTAATTATCCGAATCCATCAAGCGAACTTAAACAGCAATTTAGGTGCATAATTAAGTTAGGTTAACGGCTTGAGATTCATTTCCATAAAATTACTAGGACCTAATTCAATTTGCACGCGATGCCTGAAAAAAGTGCTTGCTGTGTGAGGACGTCGGCATTCCTAATGTCGATTGCATTCCGTCTACCAAATTCCGCTTTCTTTTTTCGCATCGTCATGCCGCAAATTGCGATTAGAAATTATCAAAATCCGTGGATTGAATGGAAAATGCATTGACTTTGAGTTGTACTGCAAAACTGCTGAAGTATTCACTAAGCTGATCCTGTATTCAGCACTATTATTAACCTCATGTAGCAGCGGCTTGAAAGCTCTTGAAATGTGACGAAGGGTTTAAAACGCGCCACGGACCACTTCAATAAATTGCTTAATCAGGCGAAAATTTCAAGTATTAGTATTCTCCTATGTGGGGGTTGATGGGTGGAAAAAAAAATGATGAAATTCGCTCCCTTTAGGCTATCTCTATAATCTTCGGAAGTTCATGCCAAACATGTCTGCATATTGATCGGTAATATAAGAACGTAGGTGCAGTTCTGATGGTTATGACTTTGCAGCACACATACTGATAGCGTTACAAAGTGGGAATTAAACATCTGACGTCTTTGAAACAAAATTACACTAACTTTAAAAAAGAGACGAGAAAATCGTAGTGGTGCCGTGACCAGGATTCTCATCAATCTTTTGTTACAAGTAGTAAGAAGGTCGGTATACTTGTAAGGTGAGTCAGGGCAATTGAGAACTGATGTCTACAGTGTTACTTGTTAATTACTTACTACTTATTTGGTAAATTTATGTAATTTATGAATAAAAACTGCAGTTGCAGTTCGTTGTAGAGCAAACCCAGAATCCGTTAATCTACCGGACGGCACATTTAAGGGTTGGTGTTACCTCTACAAGTATAGTAATCATGCGATTTTTTGGAAAAACTGCCATGGTTTCTGAGATATTCAGGGCTCATTTCATAATCAAAATTGAAGGGTCCTTCAAATATTTGCCTAGCAACATTTCAAAGCAGCTGCTCCTAATTGAGCAAATTTTTTTTAAAAGTATCTTTAACTTTAAAAGAATTTTTACTATAAGGTCTTTCTAGTATCTAGTATTAGATTTTTTTAACCGTTATCTTGAAGCAATGGTGGAAGGCGAGGCTGTGGATCCCTCCTGATGTTTTTCTATTATAACTCAAAAACCGTTGATCCTACGTAATTTTTCTCAAGATTAGATAAAAAGATCACAAAACGTGCAAAAAAGTTATTGTGTACCTGCATTGACATTTTTTTTGATTTGAGAGAAACAAACTAAAAATAAAAAACTTGAGTTTCGTAAAATGTTAGCGTTATTTTTATTCTTTAATCTTAGAGAATATGAAAGTGAATTAAGAAAAAATCATAATGAACATAGAATGGAGGTAAGACTATTGAGCATTTTTTTACGTGGTTGTGCCGTCAATAGCTCCCCCTTCTTGGAACGCCTTGGGTTCAGGTAGTGTAAAAAAAGTAAACGCAATCAGTAATCACTAATCTTCTTTGTATTCCATTGTAGAAGTGTTGGTTTTATTATTTATATAATTCAGGTCAAGAATAGGTATAGCGATGATTCGATTAGGAAGCTCAAGTTTTTCAATTGATTTTTTTCTTCTTTAACGAAAATTTTTATGGAAGCAGCTAGTTACTCATTTTGTTGTAAATTTTATGCTCTTTCAGTTTGGTCATGTGAAAAATTTTCGTAAGGTCAACGATTTTCACGATAAAAGCGAAAAACATCGGAGAGATCCATACGTTTCTCTACGATTTCTTCAAGATAGCGGCTAACGCGCACACGCCGAATTTGTTAGGACTTTTAGCACAAAAAACCATTGTTTTCTAATTATTTCCACAATTTTTCCCAAAAGTCGACTATTTATCATACACAGGGTGTCCCAATTGTCTGTATTCGGTCGATTTCTCCATTGGTAACAGAGATAGCGAAAAATTGTTTAATACAAAGTTGCAGAGGACCAAACAAGGCACATTTTAAAAATCTTTTCATGTATACAGGGTGTTTCACTAAGGAGTAACGACACAAACATAGTTTTTTTTAAATGGCACAACCTGTATTTCAATTTTTTTTTGGATTCTACGATAAATTCCAAGTTACATTTATTAATAATGTTTCCATCTGAAGGAAATCGTTTAGAAGATATTCTCGATTTTGTGGAAAAAATTACTCTTCCAGTACTTGTTTTAAAAAATCACCAAACAGACTATTTTCAACCATTAGTTTTGAAAATTTAGGGTGTCATTAAGGAAGGTTTGGTCTACCTTTTGAGCTTTAGAAAACAGTCTTACCTTGTCACCTTCGTCACCAATGAATTTATGGACTTTGGAATATTTGACCGTTAAAATCTCGATATTTTCAAATGGCACTACTATGAAATGTTCTAGCCATCAGTTGTAAAATTAAATTTGCTTTCATCTGATATAACAATCCCTATATCTACGTTTTATACTTTTCGTTTTATTGAGTAAAATATAATTTTATAGTCACTTATGGCTTAGTGCCGTTTTATAAAAACATCACCAACTACATGTCATTGCAGACGACAAAAATGTTATTGGACGCAATTGCCAGCCATTGGCAGTCAGAATTTGAAATAAAAAAAGACACCTGTAGGCACCAAAATTTTGGAAGCTTGTAAATAGAAAAAAAAATAAGAAGAATGGCAGAAAATATTATAACGCTGCATAGAACGGGATGCCAATATAATATTTCTATGGCATTCTCACAAGACGAAAACTATATCCTATCATCTCTTATTTTCTTAATTTGACAGGTTCATGCCCACTTGATATTTTTAAAAACTCAGGACTACAACTAATAAAATTTCTGACACTTAGTATGACTAGTAGTCAGAGCCGCCTTTTAAGAAACGGACTAAGCCATCAATGAAAAATTGCGAAAACGACATTTTACGGAATAAAACGAAAAGTACGAAACGTAGATATAGGGACATTTATATCAAATGAAAGCAAATTTAATTCTACAACCGATGGCTAGAAGATTTCATAGTAGTGCCATTTGAAAATATCGAGATTTTAACAGTTAAATATTACAAAGTCAATAATTTTACTGGAGGCGAACTGTTTTCTAAAGCTTAAGGGGTAGACGAAACCTTCCTTAATGACACCAGAAATTTTCAAAACTAAAGGTTGAAAATTGTTTGTAGGGTGATTTTTTAAAACAAGTACTGCAAACGTAATTTTTTCCACAAAATTGCCAATATCTTCTAAACCATTCACTTCAGATGAAAACATTATTAATAATAGAATAGAAGAAGGCCTTAAATAAAGGCCGAAACTTGAAGAGTTTTATTGTATTCAATAGTCCGATAACCCAATAAGAACATCGATTAAATAAATTATTAATAAATGTAACTTGGAATTTATCGTAGAATCCAAGAAAAAATTGAAATACAGGGTGTGCCATTTAAAAAAATTTATATTTGTGTCGTTACTCCTTAGTGAAACACCCTGTATACATGAAGATATTTTTAAAATGTGCCTTGTTTGGTCATCTGCAACCTTATATTCAACAATTTTTCGCTATCTCTGTTACTAATGGAGATATCGACCGAATGCAGACAATTGGGACACCCTGTATGTACAAATACGAGTGGAATCGTGATTAGTGATAAATCAAACCACACGAAACGTGTTGCCAAATATTAATTATTTGGCAACATGTTGAGTGTGTGATTCTCATTAATCATGTTCCACGAGTCGTATTCGTTAGATTATACCACGAATTTAACAAACATTATAGCAACAATAAAGAATGGCAAATTGACATTTTAAAATACAAACTAGCAAGGATTATTATTATATTGTGAGTGGTATAATCACGTAAACATTTCCTATATATGATTTTTTTTAAATAATTGTCAATTTAGTAAGCCGTTTTCTTATAAATAAGAAATTCAGGGGAGGTAAAAGATTCGATGAGAATGTGTTAATATGAAGGTGTCGCTGAAACAAATTTTGCTATTTTTATACTTTATCAGCTTTTTTAGAACTTTTACGCAGGGACCAACGAGAGGACCAATAAAGACTTAAAACAACTCTCGAAAAATACTAATAACTAAACAAAACTCGCTCTCAATCATATTTTTAGCATCCATATCAACAAATTTTTCATCGAATTTTCCAAACTTGCCAAGAATTTCTAATTTCGCAGTTAATTCATACTGTAAATGACTTGTCAAAAACAGTAAATCAATGTTTTATTCCGTTCAAAAGTTATTAAGACTGGATTCTCTTCAATGCGCCACCCGGACTAATAAAAGCTAAAGCATAATAGATTTCTTCACCAGTTTTTATGAATTGCAATAATGTGTAATCGAAATCACAGAACACTTTTATTATTTTCGAATCTTGAAAGCTCAATTTCGACTGCAATAGAAGGAAACTAGCAATACAAAAAATACCTCCTCGAATGCTTGTGCGTAATGTGCAGATATTTGAAAGGTTCTCATCAAGCGCGAATTTATTCCAACTTTTACATTTAGCGAGCAATTTCGTTCGAGGAATTTTTTCAAGTTACTAATTGAACTAGATTATGTCGTATAGAAAAATTGAACCGCATTTCCAAGTTCGGGGAATTCCAGTTAATTTACGTAAAAACTCGGGCAAAAATAATCACGGAGTGGAGATTGAACCCGAAGCTATTTTAATTAGAAAAGTAATTTGCCGTGTAATGAGAATGAGCTTAAGGCGTTCGCTCCCCTGATACATTCTTGTCATTTAATAATCTCCGCACCCACGATACACGTTCATTTCTGATCTAACTTTCGGGGGATGATTGATCGAGTAAACTTCCCCTCTTTTCAAGGTGTGAAGAAATTGCTCCTCGCACGTCTTAATCTAGTTCGTCATATGCTCTCGCTTACGCATGTTTGTTCAAATAAATCATCTTTAATTCTCTTTTCATTTGCGATTGTGATTTGACAAATATCCGGGAGCCATCCATCTTCATTCCCGTCAAAATTTCAGCGTAAACAATTAAAAACTGGAACAGATGCGCATTCAGGAATCCGTATCAGGACTATTATTCACCTTCAAAGAAACTACGAGATTGAGGTATCATGTTTTGTCTGTATCCAATTACCAGCATCACGTGATAGGGTTACAAACCCTGGAACCGCAGCCAACGTCAAAATATGTGGAAACGCGCCGGGGGTAATTTAAATTCGATCCCGAGATGCCGCCTTTGTGGAATACTTGCGGAGGTTTAAGCCTCCTAATCGTTGACCATTATTACACTAACCTTTACCTCCGGCACATTGGACAGGAGGTATGCCATAATGTAAAGATTATGCACATAGTACATACCCCTTAAAATACTTGAAAAAACAAACTACGCGGGATGCGTATTTCCTAAATAATAACGGGTGTCCTAAAAAAACCGAACGAAATATTTCTGGTAATAACTCGTGCATTTCTTATCCGATTTGGATGAACCTGACCTTAAATTGAAGCCAAGGAATCAGGCTTTCGAACTGTCTAGGAAATTACGACAGATGGTGCTGCAGTATCTCTTAGTGATACTTGTCTCAAAGGTTTATTTCAGGGGCGTGGGGATTGGTCAATTATCAACCAGTCGTTATGAGACTCACATGACTTTGAAGGGCGTTAATTTTTCTTTAAGAATCGTTTTTCAAATATGTGTTTTCACATTTTTTCATGCAGAATGACCATGACTAAAGTAACAATGAAGCAACATGAGCTTAATTCTCAGTAATAACCTTTAAATTTCCTCCAATTCGCATCCGCTTGTGTTTTTCATTCAATTAGATCCTCTATTACTGAAAATTAAGCTGAAAATGCATCACTGTTACTTCAGTTATGGTCATTAGGCGTGAAAATAAGGGAAAACATATGATTTTTAAAAAATCACAGAAAATTAAATCGTGAATCATAACGAAAGAAGCTTTTTGAAGAAAAGTAAACGTGCTTCAAGGTTATTTTTATCCCATAACCATTGGTTGTTAACTGACCAATCCCCATGCACCTAAAGTAAGCCTTTAAAACAAGCAAGGCTAAGGCTACTACGCCAGCGCCATCTGTCATGGTCTCTTGAATGAATCGATAGCCTGATTCTTTAGCTTTAATTTAAGTCCACGTTCATCCAAATCGGTTAAAAAATGGATGAGTTGTACCCAAAAATATTTCGTTCGGTTTTTTTTAGGACACCCGTTACATTACCAAAACATACGCGAACACAGCCTCTCTTCTAAAATATATTACACTACGCTAAGCATAAGTATGAGATACAGGGTGTACCAAGATGCAAGAATTTTTGAAATCTATCCATTCGTTCAAAAGTTACATTGAAAAAGATTAGCTGGCTCTAGGCCTAGAAATCCTTCAAGTTTAGGCTGTAACTTGTGAACGAATGGATGGATTAAAAAAATTCTTGCATCAGTTTACAGAGAATTTCAAACCCTTCCAAATGATGTATCACAAAGGGCCCTAACGTAGTTCAAAATTCGACCGTAGAGGGCGCTGAAGTTCAACGAAAGTCAAAAATTTTTACAAAATTGAATTCGCAACGAACCTAGCTTTCAAATGGTGTATCACAAGTGAGGTATTGCCATTTAGAATTTTGAATAGGGGGTGCGTTGTAAAATTTAGCCAAGCACGGATTTAAACAAAAATCGACCTGTTTCAGCGTTTTTCCGTCAAATCACTATTCCGGGTTATTCAGGGTGTCTCGTTTTAAATAGTACACCCTGTAACCGCGGCCTCATTGAAATTTCCTAAATCGACCCCACTGCAGCTTGGATGCAACGGCCAACATTTATTTCAATTTGCATAAAGTTTGCAAAATGTTTCCATTTGTAGTAATTTTTATTAATAATTAAATGACCAAAAAGAAAATACGTAATGTAGGGGTCATTCAGGAAGAGTGTCCGTTAGACGCCTCTCGCGAATTATTCGTGTTTCAGCCACGGATTGAAGGAAAATATTTTCAAGTTGACCGCAGCGATAGTTTAAAAAAAATTTTTTTCATTTTCAAAGACGAATATCTAGTAAATACTTAAAAATTCATATCTTCGTCAAAGAAAGAGATAGAGAATTGAAATTTCGACAGCAGTAAAAGATGCCTTTGAGACATGAAACTGCCCCTTCAGAATCATAGAGTCTTTCTAGCGAGGGCCTAGAAGCAGTGGCGTTCGTCGAAAAAACTATTGAAACTAATTTTTAACCTCCCCACTCAACTTCACCACTTAAAAAAAGGGAGGTTACTGCAATCACTAAAATTTTCGAATTTGAGATAACACCAGATCTTCACGTTTTGAGGTCTCAGGAACCCAAAAAAGCGGTTTTAAAAATGTGTCTGTGTGTATGTTCGTACGTACGTTCGTACGTACGTTCGTACGTACGTTCGTACGTACGTTTGTAAACACGCCACAGCCAAAACCACCAGACCGATTTGGCTGAAATTTGGTACGTGGTCATCCGATAACCCAACTTAGATCTGAAAAGCTTTTGGAGCCAATCGTGCAACTGAAAATGCCATTCTGGCACATCAACTTTTAAATTTTAAATGTAAACCCCCATTTTTGACGTCACCATAAGAAATGCCTTCAAATTCTGCTTCCAAAGAAGTACTCACCCCTAGTGCCCTTTTGACAAAAAGCCGAAAAAATCGAGATTTGAACGTACCTTTAAAATCACGGTACAGTCCAAACCATTAAACCGATTTGGCTCAAATTTTGTACATGAAGATTGTATTACCCTTCGAAGAGCCTAAAAGTTTTTTTAGACAATCAACCCACAGCGAGTGCCATTTTGGCACATGAATTGTGAATTCTTAAAATTGTATTCATGTAACCATTAAAATCAAGTTTTTGAAAAATTCATTGTCGCCATCAAAAAGACCTTTAAATTCTGGTTCAAGTAAAGCAAAATGCATTTACACTTAGTGTCCTTCAGGCAAAAAAATGGAAATTTTTTAAAAACATTAAAAACACACTACAGTCCAAACTACTAAATCGATTTGGCTTAAATTTGATACATGGAGATTGTGTGCCCCGCTGAAGAGCTGGAACGCTTTTGAAAGCGATCGGTCCACGAGATGTGCCATTTTGGCATATCAACTTTAAAATTTTAAATGCAGGGATTCCTTTTGTCTTTATTCTCAGAAAATTAGTCATTTACTTAGTGAATTTAATTGCAATGACGTGTCGAAAGTTCCGGAGCCTGCGGTGCCGGCATCCTATTTTTTTTGGTAGGGCTTTAAGAGGCAACCCCATTATTTTCCCTTATTTAAGAACTGATTTTGTCGAGATTGGTCTTAAAATGACCACAACGACATAATCAGCAATAGTCCGAGCGTAATACCAATGAAAGTCCTTTGTTTTGTTCGCTGCGAAGCATTTCGTACCTAGTTCATGCAGTCAAATTAAATTTTATAGAGGAAACAATCATAATGTTTTGATACGCAGAATACTTACTGCTGCAAAAGAAGAATATAAATAGTTCTCTTGAAATTGTGAGACGAAAAGTCCTTTTTCTTATAGAAATCGTATCCGTACATCGACTTGGCGCTGTTTTTTTGCGATTATGTCTCCAACGGTTTATCGGACGACAAAAATGTATAAGATAGATAAACCATTGTGGAGATAATCGTAAATAGCAGAGCGAAGTCGGTACTGAAGTACGATTTCTCCAAGAAAAAGGATGTTTCATCTCAAAATTTGAGGAGAACTATTTACATTCTCCTTTTATAACCCTGAAGGAGTAAATATAACGTTTATCAAGACTTTAATAATTGTTTCCCCTATAAAATTTAATTTGGTTGGGCTAGGTTGCAAATGCTTCGTAGCGAACAAAGTAACTGTCCATCAGTATTGATTAGATCGTTGTGGTCATTTTGAGACCAATCCTGATCAAATCGGTTAATAAATAATCACCCTATGCGGAAAATAAGTATGACTGTCACTTAAGGCCTTCCGCTACCAAAAAAAAAAAAATGCAGCAGTGAAGCGGCTGGAACCTCCCCATCGCGTGGATCTTTGACTTGGGTTTCTAGTCGAATTAGCAAAGAAAATGTATGACTGGTTTCCATGATGGTTTTAGAACTTTTTTAGAACAAACAAATTGAAACATTCATTAGAGAAAAGTAGGTATAAGTAAGTCCTTTTTAGGCAGTTCTAAAACCGTCCCTGAAACCAGTCTTATACAATTTCTGTGCTAATTCGGCTAGAAACACAAGTCAAAGATCCACGCGATGGGGAGGTTCCAGCCGCTTCACTGCTGCATTTTTTTTCAAATAGAATGCCTAGTTTCTTATTATTCCGATAGAAGCAAATTTAATTCCCTATCAGTCCATATCCAGTGTTCCTATACCTATCTTCATTAGTTTTAGAGTAATTAACAATAATTTACGTTTTTCAATCATTTTTTCCATATTATTACTGGATATTACTCTTAATTCTGTCAATTTTCTCAAATTTCACTTTTATTTAGATGACATGCTAAAATTTAACTAATTGAAACGGTAGGTAAACGTGCTAATTTTCAAACATTAAAACAAAAATATGTTATTATGTTATTATGCTAATATGTTGACAATTTCAGTGTAAATTAAAATTGACATAAATCAGCCGTATCCAATAACAAAAAATGGAAAGAATTGTCGGAGAACTTAAGTTAATGTTAATAACTCCAAAACGAATGGAGATAGGTATAGGAATACTGGAAATTGATTAATAAGGAATTAAATTTGCCATCCATTGGAATAATAAAAAACTACACATTCTATTTGAAAAAATTGAGTTTCAATTGTTTGTTTGTAAGCTTACGAACGCGGCTGGTTGTAGAGTAGGGTGGAGCGTCGCTATAGGTGGAGGTTTTTTCTTTTGCAAAAATGAAAACGCCTGTGCGCATCAAAGTTGTGTTTCAATAAGATAAGTCAACTGTATTTTTTTTTAAATTTTTCGCAAACCCCTTCCACCCCCCCAAAGCCTTCAAAAATTTACAAATTCAAAAAAAGTAAAAAAATGCTTCATGATGTCAAAAAGTGTTATTTACTTAATTTTTTCGTGAAACACATTACTTTATTATAAAAACACTTTTCATTTGGATAAAAAAAAAGAAATGAAGCAAATACACTAACCAAAAAAATCTCACGTATTTTATTTTAGGACTGCATATGTGGCAACTGTCTGTTTTTATTTAAAAAATTACTAATTATTTCATGTATAAGCCTTAAAAATTTTACAGCAGACATAAAAAAGGCGTTAAACAATAAAATATTTTTATCTGTGGAGGAAGATGTATTGTTAATGAATTGAAACTTTTCGTGGCTTAAAATTTTGGCATTGTTGGTCCTGAGTCTATGCTTAAGATCAAATCGTGCGTTTTAGGTTTACAACAATGCAAAATTGAGTTTTTGAAGCTGTTGACAGTGCAAAAGCGTATTTACGACTATGATTAAGTGTTTAACCGCTCAAATCGTGCATTCTGATCTCATAACAGTGCAAAATCGCGTTTTTGATTGCGTAAGCTAGTTTTGATTTCATGACAGAGTAGAATCGTTCTCTTGACGTCGCTTTAAGCTCGAATGGGGCCACTTGAACTCAGAATAGGGCAAACACATATTTTTGACGCTGCTTAAGCTGAAATCGTGCATTTTGAGCTTATAACATGGCAAAATGGTATTTTGCACACCGTTTTACCTCAAATCGTGTATCCTGAGCTCAAAACAATGCAAAATTGTCTTTTGGCATAGTTTAATTTGAAATCATGCGTTTTCAGATCAGATCATTGAGAGAAATGTCTCTTTTCCTCTGCTTAAGTTCAGATCGCGCGCTTTGACGCTGATTAGGATCAGATCGTGTGTTTTGAGTTTAACAACGCGTTATTAATGCTTTTTGAACTGAAATAGTGCGCTTGTTTCAAGTTGGTCAGTTTGGCGGTGCATAACTGCATCCTGCATCATAGATGTGATTTTGATGCTGGTTAATATTGATCAATATTGTCTACGAAAAGTTCTAGCAGTTTCTCATCGAATCTAATATTTTTTACTGTACATAAATGAGAAATTTATGTTCCCTATTAAGTTACAACACAAAAATACTTACATGCATATTACAAAATTTTCCTATAATATTCTCTTTTTTTTGGAAATTTAAAATGCCTGACCGCCAAAAAGTTGCTAAAAGGAAATATAAGCCTTTTATTTAAGTAAAAAAAAATCGTTGCATTTCATTTTCAACCCCCCTAGAGCGATTCTTTACGTCGTAGACATTCAGGCCTTGGGGGGGTGGAAAACGCAAACCAATAAAAAATTTTCATTAAAGTAATAAAATAATATTAACAATTAACAACTTTTTCGCGCACAGGCATTTTGAAATTCCAAAATTCGAAATGACGCTCCACCCTATTGTAGAGCGCCCCTAAAGAGATTCTATGGTTAAGGAGCAGTTCCTTGTCTCAAAGGCATCTTTTAGTACTATCAAAATTTCAATTCTCCATTTCTTTTTTTGGCGAAGATATGAATTTTTAAGTATTTTTAGATTTTCGTCTTTGAAAATGAAAAATATATTTTTCTATTTCGGTTTCCTAATGAACACTTTATAACACCCAAACGCGTTCTCTAATGTGCTCTATTAGAGGCCTGCACGGGCCGGGCCGGCCCGGAAAAAGCCCGGGTCGGGCCGGGTCTAATTGTCGATTAATATCGTGGATATGGGCCGGGCCGGGCCTGCATACGAATCGAAACGGGCCGGTCCGGGCCCAAAATTATTGCGATTGCAAATTATTCGAATCAAATCTCGTTTTCAAAATAATATATTTGGTTAAAATATACGATCATTTAAACGGCAAATTGTTGATCAAAAACGTCGATCTGAGATTTCGCAGCGTTGCATTTACTGATGTCGGCTCGGCAGGTTTCAGGTTTCTAGATAACAACAATAAATCCTAAATTATATTACGTTACGCTTTAATCAGTTTTGACTCTGGATTCAGCTTTCAGATTGTGAAATATGGTAATGTAAAAAATATATTCTGGATTCTGAAACTAAAGTTATCATGAATATCGTGAACACTTTTAAGGAACGCCTAATTTTTCTGCATACATACAAGCTGCCGGGCCGGGCCGGGCCATTGCCGGGCCCATATATCAGTCGGGCCGGGCCGGGCCGGGCCTGACACAATATGTACGTAATTCAGATCGGGTCATACCGGGCTGTGATTTCTGAGTAACGGGCCGGGCCGGGCCCCTAAAAATCGGCCCGTGCAGGCCTCTATGCTCTATTAGAGCACGGCTTTTGTTCACATCGTAACCTAGACAACGATTGTGTCCAACAATCGCCAACTGTCAATCGAACATTGACCTCTGTCTTTGAAAATGGAAAACCAATTTTTTTCTAACAACTTGGATATCCGAAATAGAAGAAATTGTATAAAAAACGTGTTTCATAAGGCTCTTATCGCACTCGGATTTTGTAAAACTCGGGCTTTTCGCCCTCGTTGTCCAAACATCCTCGTGCTATAATATTTGGCCTTATGAAACGTGTTTTTTAATATACTATTTTCTATTTCGGTTTCCTAATGAACACTTTATAGCACCCAAACGCGTTCTTTAATGTGCTCTATTAGAGCACGGCTTTTGTTTACATCGTAACGTAGACAACGATTGCGTCCAACAATCGCCAACTGTCAAGCGAACATTGACCTTTGTCTGTGAAAATGGAAAACCAATTTCTTTCTAACAAGTTGGGTATCCGAAATATAGAAAAAATTGTATAAAAAACGTGTTTCATAAGGCTCTTATCGCACTCGGATTTTGTAAAACTCGGGCTTTTCGCCCTCGTTGTCCAAACATCCTCGTGCGATAATAATTGGCCTTATGAAACGTGTTTGTAATATACTTTTTTTCTCGAAAACTATCACACTTGGCTATATAGGGTAGTATTATATCAAATTTCTCGGTAATTTAATGTAGAATCGGAACATAATACCTAATATGGGTATACCATTTAAAATTATCAAGCTGATGTGCGGCCATCTTGAATTTATTTTCAATTCAATCCAAAATCCATTGAAACCTCGGAATGTAAATTTGTGCGATTAAAACACGAATAGTTCACGATATACGTCTAATGCACACAAATTTTATTTTGCCTTAATAGAAATCGATTTAAAACGGAATTTGCAATTTAACGGCTTAAATTTGCAAAAAATCACATAAAGCAAGCACACTTTTGCACAAAATACGTTGAAATGTTAACAATTTATCGTTAAAAAGCATTTCTTGCTATGAAAATAACACCAAATACGTAGCACATTTTCCTGAATTTTTGTCATTCTACATTGACGATTAATTTTTAACTTAATGGTTGTATGGATAATGAAATAATTAGTTTTCAAATGAGGGGTCACATGACCCCTGGTTCCATTTAAAATTTTGACTTGTATGTCACAACTTTGACATTTCAAGGTCACGGCACTTTATGTGAGTGGTGATCATTTTTCAACTAATAGCCCCATTCCGAATTTCAAAGCTCTAGCTAAAGCGGTGCCAAAAATACAGGGTGGGCGGACTTTTGGTCCTCACTGTATAAAAGTTCCAATAAGTTTAATTGAATTGGCAGTCGTAAAATTATATGATTTTTTTCAAGTCCTGTCTTTAGTTCTTTTCGGAATTAGAGATCAGAGTCGGAGGATTCTTTAAATTCCTAAAAAACACGTAATATTCCGTAATCCATAGAGAAGCTGCGGTGAGTCTATTTAGGAATATTTGTTGTGGCCGTGTGCATTTTATACATAAACAGTAATTCATGGGGTGTTGTGAGTGTAGGATGTGTTGTGGTAATATGAAGCATTTTTCCTGATTCATGAGAAAGTTACAATGTCAGCTCGACCACTTTATCCACTCCAAAGTTATCGCCCGATATTGTTTACGAGCGAGCGACACACAAATTAAAGCGGAGATGCCTCTTGGCACTAAAAACTTCCAAGAGTGTTTGCTGGAATAATCTCGAAAATTATTTAATTAACTTAGTTTTGAGGTGTGGAGAAACTTATCCACTCGATGGAAAGTTTCGTTCGTAAACGAGTCAAATCAGCGATAAAGAAGGTGAGATCTTTGCTATTTCAGAGGCAAATCAATTAGCAAATGAAGCTAAAATGTCTCCCAAAGCTAGGAATAACATTGAGTGGTGAAAGGTCAGGAAGCAGCTGGGAAACAAAGCCCCCCTATCGCAAAATAATAAGAGAAATGCCTATAGAATGGCGTTCGTAATGCAACACTTGTACTTCTGGCGGTGATTAATGGAACGGTGCTTAGACGTTCCGTCCCCTGGAAGTAGAGTCAAGATGACATTCTTTAGTGAAATGTTCTCGGCTCTGGAAAACCGAGAGGGAGGTGCCCACCCGAAATTCATGAGCTCCAAAAAATTCCTTATGGATATTTATTCCGCTTGAAAGAAAACGTCGGAGCCGATTTGACACTCTAAACTGTTGCATTAAAGGATTTGGGAAATCGACTGGAAAAATATTTGTTTCACTTTTATAATTCACATAACCCGGTGCTTACTTACAAGCAATTCACCCTGAGCCCCGATATGCAGAGACACTCACATTTTCTTTTGCGTCTTCGGTCGGATGCGGATATGGAGATAGTTTCCCTTATCGCAGATAACGACTGAATAATCAGACTAGAGGAGGAAAATCGAATCACATTCACTCGAAAGAATCTCTGAATATTTCACGGGTTCACACTTTCCGATAATTTCATGCGATTTTCAAACTGTGAATTCGGTTCAGTTGTGCAATTTTTCATAAAACAAAACTGTGATTAAATGAATTTGCGGTGGAGGATGGAAATTAATAACTCCCGGGGGGAAAGCGCTTTGTGCAGTTGGAATAGAATTTAATTACGCGAATAGACGCGGTTGATTTCAAATAAACCTCATCAAACAAAATTATTTGGCAATCTGGAAGAAAACCATATGCTTCTCTTCTTGAACCGTCATTACTGTGAATGCTTTGTTATACAGGGTGATCAAAACGTTACCGGTAGATTCTTCTATGAAAAATATGAAAAAAGTTCTAAGGGAGCTACTTTCAAAGTGTTTTATTCAAAAAATCTTAAAAACGGTTAAAGATAGCAACGTGAAATTTGGCATCTTTACTAAGTTTTTGATGCTGAATTTACTGCTGTGGAGAAAATTTTAAAATTTTGATCATAAGCGTCTCGTACAGATGGGGTTTAGGACTAAATCTACTCAAACATTTTTGTAAGTAGTTTTTTCTCAAATTTGCTTCCAGAATCTGAAAATTTGACTTTTTCAAGTAAAAATGGTACTCTTGTTTGACATAGATAGAATGCGCCCTTTTCGAAAAAAATGGCTTTTCATTGGTTCAATTCTCCAAAATTTATGACAGAACACATCAAAATATCGTAAACGAGTTCATGAGACGGTTCCTTACTTCATTCTAGAAACAAAAGTCCTTATGGGTATGGGTCGAAAAATGCTTCCTAAGGGAGTTATGGTCTTTCGAATGGGATCTTGGAAAGTAGGTTGTTTAAAGGACTCTAGCTCCCTTAGGAAGAGCATTTTTCGACTCAAACCCACGAGAACTTTTCTTTCTATAATGAAGCAAGGAACCGTCCATGAACTTATTTACGATATTTTGATGTCTTCTGTCATAAATTTTCGAGCCCTGAACCAATGAAAAGCCATTTTCTTCGAAAAGGCCGCATTCCTTCGATGTCAATCAAGAGTACCATTTTACTTTAAAAACTCCAAATTTTCAGATTCTGGAATCAAATTTGAGAAAAAACTACTTACAAGAATGTTTGAGTAAATTTAGTCATATGCCCTTCCTGTACGAGACGCTTATGATCAAAATTTTTAAAGTTTCACCATAGTAAATTCAGCACCAAAAACTTAGTAAAGATACCAAATTTCACGTTGCTATTTATAACCGTTTGGAAAATATTTAGAAAAAAACACTTTCAGAGTGGCTCCTTTAACCCTTAGAGGACTAACGTCGCAACGTTGCGACAGAACCTAAAGTGTCAAATCCGCCTAATGTCGCGTATATGCGACACAGGTTTAAAGCCCTCGTAAGCCTTAGTGCGCGTATTTGCGACATCAAATTTTGCATGCACCTCTACAAGCCTAATGTCGACTCGTTCCGACACCGAGGTATAGTGCTGCAGCGCCTAGTGTCGCGTATACGCGACACTATTTAATGTCGCGCATACGCGACGCTAGGCACCATAGTACGTCGCGCATGCGTCAAATACCTCGTGGTGCCGGCAACACGTGGCATTGTTTTCAACGCTACTGCGAGCATTGTTAGTTTGGAGCTTAGAGCGGACGTGGTGAATATGGATGAAAAAGCGGGCCCTAGTCAAAAGAGGGCAAGAAAACAAACCAAATTCACTGATTATGTTGGAAACCGACCCTCAATATGATGTCGTGTATATGCGACGTTAGGTATATACCTAGCATAAAACTGCCGTCGCGTATTGACGACGTTAGATCTAGGGGGAGTGAAAAATAACTCAGGCGCACGGGATATGTCGTCCCAAAAAAACCTCGTCCTCAAAGGGTTAAGGGGCCGTAGCTCCCTTAGGACTTATTTTTCGACATACAGGGTGTCCCGTAATTAGGGTGCAATATTTGACCAGTGCATTCTACGATCAAAATTAGGACTAAAAGTTTAGTAAACATTTTTCGAAAAATCCGTCTTAAAGAAGCTAGGGCCCCTCAAAAAGAGTAAAAAAATAGTTATATCTTCATTTTCTGAGGAACAGCTTACGATAGGGTCACGAAATTTTGAACTTTGTCGTAGATTTTTGTGCTGAACAAGACTGATGTAATGGTTTTTGGCACAAGTTTCAGAGACGTGCGTGAGTGGAGGGGCAGCGGACATCTTTTTATCGAACTTTTTTGTACGACATCTTGGGTCAATTATGAACACAAATTTGGATTCCTTGTACATTTTTACGTAAAAAAGGTGCTCTAGTTGAAACTCGATAGCTCACGCCGTTTTTGAGGAAAATCGATTAGTCTTGTTCGGCACAAAAATGTACGACAAAGTTCAAAATTTCGTGACTATCGTAAGTCGTTCCTCAGAAATTGAAGAAATAACAATTTTAGTGCCGTAGCAGAATGCGGAGGTACTCTTGTCTTAGCTTATTCGCTCGCTCGCTCGCTCGCTCGCTCGCTCTATCGCTCGCTCGCTCGATCGCTCCTCAGTCTGTCCGTCGGATAACTTGAGAACGGATTGAGATATCGAGCTGAAACTTGGTAGGCAGCTTCGTCTCCCGAAAAGTAAGGCGGGGATTGCTTTTGGGCCATATCGGACCAAGGGGGTGGGAGCTAGGGGTGAAAAACCGAAAAACTACTAATTGCAATAACTCGAGAACTAGTGGAGATATCTTGCTGAAAATTAGTATGCACGTTCGACCTTCAAGTCTGTTGAAAGTGAGGGGGTGCCAATTTCGGGGGATGAAATTTAGGGGATGAAAACCACAAAAAATATGATAACTCCGCAAGGGTTGCACGCAGCTGTCGGAAACTCAACGTACACACATATATCGGTGAAATCTTGTGGGGGATGCGTTTTTTCGTAAAATCGAACAAATGGGGTGGAAATTAGGGGTAGCAACTCGAAATTCCGCTTAATAAGTACTAGTCGAAATTGGCGTCATTCGATAGCTTTCCATTAATTATTCAAAAAAGGTGTCATTCATATTTTGCGAAAAACCACCCTTATAGGCGCTACAACCCCTAACATGCAGAAACACAAAAATACGAGAACTCAAAAACTACTCAACGTATCAAGGCAGAATTTGGTTTGTGAATTTCCAGTGACATTATAGGTGGATGGACAAATTTTCAAAAATATCTAACAAAGGGGATGAAATTTAAGGGTTGAAACTTGAAATTTCTTCAAGTAAATGGTAGCCTAAAATTACGGGGTTCGATAGATTTCGGTCAACTATTGAAAAAAGGTCTTATGAGTTTTCAATCTAAAACCAACCCCTGGGCCATTAACCACCCCTAACTCTTTGCAAGTCGATAATTATATTTTATTTATTTTTTCTGAAACCCTATTGGTTTATTTATGAACAACTGAAGTCAGTAAATACGCAAGGAGTTATGTCACACCGGAAAAATAAACTCACCCCTGTAAATCATAAAGGGGTGAAATCATGAGGAGTTGAAAACATGAATCTACAAATTACCTTAATTTTTAAACGAATTGGGTTAGGGTGGTGAAATTGAAAACACAACTTCCTTTAGGGCATGTGGGGGTGGTGAAATAGGGGGTTGGAGTTTAGGGGTTGAAACATCCATAAAGCCCTGTAATTTGACACAGAGAAGCAATATCTTCTGCGAAACTGTGACATCTTACACACTGCATCTTCGAGAAGGGAAGATCGAATTTTAGGAGAAAATTATCGAAGGGGATGAAAGTTAGGGGTGGAAACTCGAATTTTCAATGAAGAATGTATAGTTGAAAATATTACCATTCGATAGCTTTCTATTGATGGTACAAAAAAGGTCTTATTCATCATTCGCGAAAAACGACCCTTAAAGGCGGTACAACCCCCTAACATGCCGAAACAAAAAAATGCGAGAACTCAAAAACTGCTCAACGTATCAGGGCTAAATTTGATGTGGTAATTTACAGCGCCACTGTAGGCGGATGGGCAAATTTTCATTAATATCTAACAAGGGGGATGAAATTTAAGGGTTGAAACAGGAAATTTTTTCATGTAAGTGGTGGAATAAAATTATGGGGTTCAATAGATTTCGGTCAACCATTGAAAAAAGTCTTATGAGTCTTCATCCTAAAACCAACCCCTACGCTACTAACAACCCCTAAGCCCTAGCAAGCGGAGTAAATATATTTCATTTATTTTTTTTTTTTGCTTTCTTCTAATTTGTTATTAATTTAAAGTGATTTTCATAAATTTTTGACCCATCCACAATTTTTCAACCCCTTTCATGATATGTGAACCCTCAAAGAGCAAAATTTACCCAGACCGCTTCTTTTTCGGGTGATTTCCGCTGGTTAATTTTGTAAAATTCGCGCAGTTTTGCCTTATGAATTTTTCTTGCCTTTTTCACTTTTTCGACCCCTTCGCAATGTTTCAACCCCCAAAAGTCAAATTTGCATAATTGGCTTATTTTCGTGTTATTTTCTGTAATTCTACTTAATTACGATTAATTCTCATCCCTTTTAACTTTTCATCCCCCTTTACAATTTTTCAACCCCCTAAGTGTTTATTTTGCAAAATTCACATAATTTAGTTTTCCTTCGGTAATAAATTGAACTCAATTGGATTATGTTCATCTTTTTCACTTTTCCAACCCCCTTCGCAACATTTCAACCCCCAAAATCTAAATTTGCATAATTGGTTTACTTTCGTGTTATTTTCTGTAATTCTGCTTAATTACGATTAATTCTCATCCACTTTGACGTTTCATCCCCCTTTACAATTTTTCAACCCCCTAGGTGTTAGTTTTGCCAAATTCGGATATTTTCGTTTTTCTTCTGTAATAAATTGAACCCATTTGGATGATGATTAAATTTTTCACTTTTTTCATCCCCCTTCGCAATGTTTCAAGTCTTCAAATGCTAAATTTACATAATTGGGTTAATTTGGTGTTATTTTCCGTAATTTTACTTAGCCACGGTTAATCCTGATACCTTTTGATTTTTCATCCACCTTTACGATTTTTCAACCCCCTAAGTGCTAATTTTGAAAAATTCGCATAATTTCGTTTTTCGACGGTTATAAAATTGAACGCATTTGGGATTCAGTTTACCTTTTACAATTTTTCAGTTTCCTTCGCAATAGGTAGGTATAAGTGCTTATTTCAACCCCCACAAAAGTTTTAATTGCATAATTTGGTTATTTTAGTGTTTTATTTCGTAATTCTACTTAATCCACACTTCATTTTCATTCCTCTTGACTTTTCATCACCTTTTTTCATTACCTTGGACTTCTAATTCCCTTTTTCAACCCCCTTAGTGCTAATTCTACATACCTACTTCGCAAATATGATGTTTTTTTGTTAACTCTCTACTGTTTAATTATGTACGGCCAATTTTCATAATTTCGTCTTTTTAACACCACTGTGCGTCTGCGGAGGCACTACTACTAGGTGCAGATTTATAAAATCTGCACCCGACTCCACCAGTAAATTCAGCTCGCCCCTACATACACATTAACAAGGTAAACATCTACAGGGACACACATCGCATTGATATACATCTTTCGTTGGCTTTTTTTTACCCTCTTTGAGGAGCCCTAGCTCCCTTAAGAAGGATTTTTCGAAAAATGTTTACTAAACTTTTAGTCCTAATTTTGATCGTAGAACGCACTGTTAAAATATTACGAACATCCTGCATGTTCATATGTATAAGGACTATTTTTCATATTTTTCATACTGATAAAGTTTTGACCACTAATTTCGGAACACTTTGTACATATATTTCTAGTTGACAATTGTCCAACTATAATTATTGTAATTTCACTCCTCAGTCAAGATTTTGCAACGCCCAAACGTTGGACGCAATATCAAATAATCAAATATTTATTTTACTTCTAGAGGGATGAGACGACGCAAAATGAGGGTATGAATAACCTTCAATAATAAACATAGGGGCAAGAACTGACGATGCAGGATGTTATACTTAGATAATGTTAATCTGTGACTTTACAAATTACATAATTTCGAAACCCGTCCTTTATGAAAAGGGGCGGAAGTTAAACTCTGGAAAAAATTTATAGCACATCTAATTTAACTTCTTGCGAATTTTCGCCTGTCTCTTTCCGAGATTAAGATCAGAGCGGAACGGATGGTTTGATGTATATTATTGTCACAGGAGGGCGTTGAGGAATTAGGTCGAGACTCGAAAAAAAAATTTAAAAGTAAAACCTGCAACTATTCGATAGAGCCTGGGGGGAAAATAAAAAAGTTTAAACAGCAGGTCACGTAAGAGAGCAAAGGGCGTCACAAGATCATACAACGCAGGGGGAAACATAACTAACTTTTCTACATATTTCACTGGTGAACAGCTTTAACGACTACAGGTGTGTCCCTTCCTTTCACGGTCTGAAAATTTTTCATTTTCCACCTCGACTCCAACCAACGTCGCCACTCCAATTTAAACAAAGTGATTGATGGCAAAAAATCAAACGGGGATTCCCATAAACAAGGAAACAGCGCGGGAACAATGATTTGATGACGGAAATACCGCCCCAATCGGATAAAACCAGAATATTGCCATGCAGATGAAATATGAGGACACGTTTCTTGCGTCTTCTTCGCGCTGACAGTTATTGCATTTCATTGTAGGGGATTCGATTAAATAACCTAAAAACGAATTCGAAATCATCCGAGCGCACGGAGGTTGCCGTCCGTCCATCAAATGTTACTGTATCGGCCGTAGACAGGTAAACAATTGGAAGTTAGCCAAGCAAAAAACGATTTTTCGAGCTTAAATCGAGGGTGGAAAACCTTCTCTCAGCTTAGGGTGCTTACATTAGAAAAAATTCTTAGGCATTTACGTGAGAATTCTATTTTTTAGTGCCGAAGCATATGCGCAGGCACTGTAGTGTTAGTGAAATCGCTCGCTCGGCCGCAGTCTTCAACACTCGAACTACCTCGAACACAAATAATTGACTTGGAGGAAATTGAGCCTTTGGACTATCTACAACAGAAACAGACTAACTGAACGCAAAAAGTTGCAACCCCGAAAACCACCTCCCTCAACCTCCAAATACGAAAAATTGACAAACATAAATTATTGACTCGGTGGAAATTTAACCCTTAGACTACTAATAAATTTAACATTTGGACCACTGTTTGCAGGATAGGTACCAATTAAGCGCCCCCGAAACCCACCCCCTTCAACCCTGGGATAATAATTGAACGGAAAAAATTGCACCTCCTTCAACCCCCATCACAAAAAATTTACTTGGTGGAAATTTTATGCTTGACCTATACTTACAACCGGAAGATACTAATTGAACGCAAAAAAATTCATCAATTGCTGATACACCCTCACGATTCATTTATCATGAGCATAATGCTTAAATAAAGTCCTCAGTTTTATGGAATTAGAAAACTGGTGGAATTGATGAAAAGATGAGCTTACAACGTGAAAAAGGATCGAAAATTGTTTAAAACGCCGCAAACCATACTTCTTTAAGACGCTCCATTCGTCTTTTATGGCCAATTGAAATAGAAAATTTTGAATTTTAACATTTTACGTTGTAACAAGAGCGGAACGTCAGAAATGGGCTTTTAGGGTAATTTTTGGAAAGAAAATTTAATTTTGTACAAAATGAGATCATTTCTAAATGCCGCACGACTTAAATAAAGTCCCCAGTTTTATGGAATTAGAAAACATAAGAAAGGGGGGATACCTGGTAGAATTGATGAAAATTTTGGATTTTTCTTACAGAGATGAGCATACGACGTGAAAAAGGATTGAAAATTGTTTAAAATGCTGCAAACCGTACTTCTTTAAGACGCTCCATTCGTCTTTTATGGCCAATTGAAGTTTCAGAAAATTTTAAATTTTGACGTTTTTCGTTGTAACTTAAGAACGGAACGTCAGAAATGGGCTTTTAGGGTAATTTTTGGAAAGAAAATTTAATTTTCTACAAAATGAAATAATTTCTAAATGCCGGACGGCTTAAATAAAGTCCCCAGTTTTATGAAATTAGAAAACATAAGAAGGGGGGGATACCTAGTAGAATTGATGAAAATTTTTGATTTTTTTAAGAGATGACCATACGACGTGAAAAAGGATCGAAAATTGTTTAAAACGCCGCAAACCGTACTTCTTTAAGACGCTCCATTCGTCTTTTATGGCCAATTGAAATTTTAGAAAATTTTAAATTTTGACGTTTTTCGTTGTAACTTTAGAACGGAACGTCAGAAATGGGCTTTTAAAGTAATTTTTGGAAAGAAAATTTAATTTTCTACAAAATGAAATAATTTCTAAATACCGGACGGCTTAAATAAAGTCCTCAGTTTTATGGAAGTAGAAAACATAAGGGGGGCCGCCATGGTAAAATTGATGAAAATTTTGGATTTTTTTTAAAGAGATGAGCATACGACGTGATAAAGGATTGAAAATTGTTTAAAATGCTGCAAACCATACTTCTTTAAGACGCTCCATTCGTCTTTTATGGCCAATTGAAATAGAAAATTTTGAATTTTAACATTTTACGTTGTAACAAGAGCGGAACGTCAGAAATGGGCTTTTAGGGTAATTTTTGGAAAGAAAATTTAATTTTCTACAAAATGAGATCATTTCTAAATGCCGGACGACTTAAATAAAGTCTCCAGTTTTATGGAATTAGAAAACATAAGAAAGGGGGGATACCTGGTAGAATTGATGAAAATTTTGGATTTTTCTTACAGAGATGAGCATACGACGTGAAAAAGGATTGAAAATTGTTTAAAATGCTGCAAACCGTACTTCTTTAAGACGCTCCATTCGTCTTTTATGGCCAATTGAAGTTTCAGAAAATTTTAAATTTTGACGTTTTTCGTTGTAACTTAAGAACGGAACGTCAGAAATGGGCTTTTAGGGTAATTTTTGGAAAGAAAATTTAATTTTCTACAAAATGAAATAATTTCTAAATGCCGGACGGCTTAAATAAAGTCCCCAGTTTTATGAAATTAGAAAACATAAGAAGGGGGGGATACCTAGTAGAATTGATGAAAATTTTTGATTTTTTTAAGAGATGACCATACGACGTGAAAAAGGATCGAAAATTGTTTAAAACGCCGCAAACCGTACTTCTTTAAGACGCTCCATTCGTCTTTTATGGCCAATTGAAATTTTAGAAAATTTTAAATTTTGACGTTTTTCGTTGTAACTTTAGAACGGAACGTCAGAAATGGGCTTTTAAAGTAATTTTTGGAAAGAAAATTTAATTTTCTACAAAATGAAATAATTTCTAAATACCGGACGGCTTAAATAAAGTCCTCAGTTTTATGGAAGTAGAAAACATAAGGGGGGCCGCCATGGTAAAATTGATGAAAATTTTGGATTTTTTTTTAAAGAGATGAGCCTACGACGTGAAAAAGGATTGAAAATTGTTTAAAATTGCGCAAACCGTACTTCTTTAAGACGCCCTTTTCGTCTTTTATGGCCAATTGAAGTTTTAGAAAATTTTAAATTTTGACGTTTTACGTTGTAACTTAAGAACGGAACGTCAGAAATGGGCTTTTAAGGGAATTTTTGGAAAGAAAATTTAATTTTCTACAAAATGAGCTTTATGGAATTAGAAACCATAAGAAGGGGGGGGGGGTGCATGGTAGAATTAATGAAAATTTTGGATTTTTTTAAAGAGATGAGCATACTACGTGAAAAAGGATTGAAAATTGTTTAAAATGCCGCAAGCCGTACTTCTTTAAGACGCTCCATTCGTCTTTTATGGCCAATTGAAGTTTTAAAAGTTTTAAATTTTAACGTGTTACGTTGTAACTTTAGAACGGAACGTCAGAAAAGAGCTTTTAAGGTAATTTTTGGAAATAAAATTTAATTTTCTACAAAATGAGATCATTTCTAACTGCGTCGGCAGTACTACTAGGTGCAGATTCAAAACCACCAAGTCCAACTCAATATATGAATCATTCACGGTGAGTAAACATCTACAGGGATACACATCGCAATGATATACATCTTTCCGTTGGCTTTTAAGAATCTACCAGTCGTTTTTTTAAATTTCCCGCAAATGCGAACGAGTACGCCCGACCTTTCGTTAAATCTCGAGTTGACAGGTTGCTAGGGCAAGTTCGGCGTATTCGCGGGAAATTTGAAAAGAAAAATTATTGTTGAATTGGAAGTTATTTCTCATAATTTTTCCTGTTGTATATAAAATGCTTATTGCTAAGCTAGAAGTAAACAATTTCAAAGAAGAGTTTTGAGAAAATTCATGGTGCTAAAGATCCTCGTGTTCTGCCACACCGCAGCAATTTGCGATACGAAATATGAAAAACTAGCCGAGATTACTTATAAGACCGCAACTCCCAAACTTTAACAACGCGAAGTTTGTTTGTAAGCCACCGAATGAGTTTTAATATGCCAGGACTTTCCACTCCTTAACTTTTATTATTAAATTCTTATTATTTATGTCCAGAACGGTTTTTCATTGTTGAAACGTTTGCCATTCCAAGAATAACCAATTATAATTGTTTTTAGTCGGCCGACTAACAGTAAAATTGCAACCTGGTCCAGCATAAAAAGCCAACGAAAGATGTATATCAATGCGATGTGTGTCCCTGTAGATGTTTACCTTGTTAATGTGTATGTAGGGGCGAGCTGAATTTACTGGTGGAGTCGGGTGCAGATTTTATAAATCTGCACCTAGTAGTAGTGCCTCCGCAGACGCACAGTGGTGTTAAAAAGACGAAATTATGAAAATTGGCCGTACATAATTAAACAGTAGAGAGTTAACAAAAAAACATCATATTTGCGAAGTAGGTATGTAGAATTAGCACTAAGGGGGTTGAAAAAGGGAATGAGAAGTCCAAGGTAATGAAAGAAGGTGATGAAAGTCAAGAGGAATGAAAATGAAGTGTGGATTAAGTAGAATTACGAAATAAAACACTAAAATAACCAAATTATGCAATAAAAACTTTTGTGGGGGTTGAAATAAGCACTTATACCTACCTATTGCGAAGGAAACTGAAAAATTGTAAAAGGTAAACTGAATCCCAAATGCGTTCAATTTTATAACCGTCGAAAAACGAAATTATGCGAATTTTGCAAAATTAGCACTTAGGGGGTTGAAAAATCGTAAAGGTGGATGAAAAATCAAAAGGTATCAGGATTAACCGTGGCTAAGTAAAATTACGGAAAATAACACCAAATTAACCCAATTATGTAAATTTAGCATTTGAAGACTTGAAACATTGCGAAGGGGGATGAAAAAAGTGAAAAATTTAATCATCATCCAAATGGGTTCAATTTATTACAGAAGAAAAACGAAAATATCCGAATTTGGTAAAACTAACACCTAGGGGGTTGAAAAATTGTAAAGGGGGATGAAACGTCAAAGTGGATGAGAATTAATCGTAATTAAACAGAATTACAGAAAATAACACGAAAGTAAACCAATTATGCAAATTTAGATTTTGGGGGTTGAAATGTTGCGAAGGGGGTTGGAAAAATGAAAAAGATAAACATAATCCAATTGAGTTCAATTTATTACCGAAGGAAAACTAAATTATGTGAATTTTGCAAAATAAACACTTAGGGGGTTGAAAAATTGTAAAGGGGGATGAAAAGTTAAAAGGGATGAGAATTAATCGTAATTAAGTAGAATTACAGAAAATAACACGAAAATAAGCCAATTATGCAAATTTGACTTTTGGGGGTTGAAACATTGCGAAGGGGTCGAAAAAGTGAAAAAGGCAAGAACAATTCATAAGGCAAAACTGCGCGAATTTTACAAAATTAACCAGCGGAAATCACCCGAAAAAGAAGCGGTCTGGGTAAATTTTGTTCTTTGAGGGTTCACATATCATGAAAGGGGTTGAAAAATTGTGGATGGGTCAAAAATTAATGAAAATCACTTTAAATTAATAACAAATTAGAAGAAAGCAAAAAAAAAATAAATGAAATATATTTACTCCGCTTGCTAGGGCTTAGGGGTTGTTAGTAGCGTAGGGGTTGGTTTTAGGATGAAGACTCATAAGACTTTTTTCAATGGTTGACCGAAATCTATTGAACCCCATAATTTTATTCCACCACTTACATGAAAAAATTTCCAGTTTCAACCCTTAAATTTCATCCCCCTTGTTAGATATTAATGAAAATTTGCCCATCCGCCTACAGTGGCGCTGTAAATTACCACATCAAATTTAGCCCTGATACGTTGAGCAGTTTTTGAGTTCTCGCATTTTTTTGTTTCGGCATGTTAGGGGGTTGTACCGCCTTTAAGGGTCGTTTTTCGCGAATGATGAATAAGACCTTTTTTGTACCATCAATAGAAAGCTATCGAATGGTAATATTTTCAACTATACATTCTTCATTGAAAATTCGAGTTTCCACCCCTAACTTTCATCCCCTTCGATAATTTTCTCCTAAAATTCGATCTTCCCTTCTCGAAGATGCAGTGTGTAAGATGTCACAGTTTCGCAGAAGATATTGCTTCTCTGTGTCAAATTACAGGGCTTTATGGACGTTTCAACCCCCTATTTCACCACCCCCACATGCCCTAAAGGAAGTTGTGTTTTCAATTTCACCACCCTAACCCAATTCGTTTAAAAATTAACGTAATTTGTAGATTCATGTTTTCAACACCTCATGATTTCACCCCTTTATGATTTACAGGGGTGAGTTTATTTTTCCGGTGTGACATAACTCCTTGCGTATTTACTGACTTCAGTTGTTCATAAATAAACCAATAGGGTTTCAGAAAAAATAAATAAAATATAATTATCGACTTGCAAAGAGTTAGGGGTGGTTAATGGCCCAGGGGTTGGTTTTAGATTGAAAACTCATAAGACGTTTTTTCAATAGTTGACCGAAATCTATCGAACCCCGTAATTTTAGCCTACCATTTACTTGAAGAAATTTCAAGTTTCAACCCTTAAATTTCATCCCCTTTGTTAGATATTTTTGAAAATTTGTCCATCCACCTATAATGTCACTGGAAATTCACAAACCAAATTCTGCCTTGATACGTTGAGTAGTTTTTGAGTTCTCGTATTTTTGTGTTTCTGCATGTTAGGGGTTGTAGCGCCTATAAGGGTGGTTTTTCGCAAAATATGAATAACACCTTTTTTGAATAATTAATGGAAAGCTATCGAATGACGCCAATTTCGACTAGTACTTATTAAGCGGAATTTCGAGTTGCTACCCCTAATTTCCACCCCATTTGTTCGATTTTACTGAAAAAACGCATCCCCCACAAGATTTCACCGATACATGTGTGTACGTTGAGTTTCCGACAGCTGCGTGCAACCCTTGCGGAGTTATCATATTTTTTGTGGTTTTCATCCCCTAAATTTCATCCCCCGAAATTGGCACCCCCTCACTTTCAACAGACTTGAAGGTCGAACGTGCATACTAATTTTCAGCAAGATATCTCCACTAGTTCTCGAGTTATTGCAATTAGTAGTTTTTCGGTTTTTCACCCCTAGCTCCCACCCCCTTGGTCCGATATGGCCCAAAAGCAATCCCCGCCTTACTTTTCGGGAGACGAAGCTGCCTACCAAGTTTCAGCTCGATATCTCAATCCGTTCTCAAGTTATCCGACGGACAGACTGAGGAGCGAGCGAGCGAATAAGCTAAGACAAGAGTACCTCCGCATTCTGCTACGGCACTAAAACGCGACGGGGCATGTTGTAAAACAAAGAGAACATTTTGTGTGTAATTTCCAGTCACGGCGTGTTTTTTCAGATAAATGATTTTGCACATTAAAGTGCAGCGGATTTAAAATTGAAGCATTTTGTTTAAAAAACATAACATTTGTTCAATGCTGACAAGGTATTATCTCTATTTTCATGGATTTGCAAATTTTGAACATCTGAATAAAAGCCGAATTATAAGCACTATAATGAAATAAAATGTAGCTTTTCACAAAACATCCTTTTAATGTAAAGGAATCTAAATCATCTCATGATTGTCTCCACCATAAAGCGAGACTTGGCCCAAATTGAATTCCATGTTAACAATCCTTTGCACAATATTCTCATTATTTCATGGGGTTAGCCGGATTAATCAAACGACTTCATTTACGATGTCGGGCCGTAAATTAAGTTATCTCACTTTTATCTCAACAATTTAATTTGACTGATGCACAGCAGATCCTAAAATATGGGGCGGTTTACCCACTTTAACGAAAGATTGAAAGGTTTTAGTGCCGTAGCCAGAGATTCAAGCGGTCCGAAAAAAACCGGAAACTTTGGAAAGATTTTTTCTTTAAAGTTAATAAAAACATATAAGCATCATGAATTATTGATACACAATACATTTATTATTGTAATATAGTTTACAGAATGAAAAATTGTTGAAAATACTACGGATACGGTTATGGACAACGAAAAATTATAATATAACAACTTTGCATCATAAAATTGATGAAAATGTTTATTATTTGCACAATATGCACATTTTAGAGAACTCCTGTACTAATGTGAATAACCACTTTAACTTAAAATGGCAGAAATCACATAAATCACATCAGCCAACTTATTTTTGGACGAACCATTATTATTCATTTATAATTTTACCTTTACTTCGGCACTGTAATAGCTATTAACATACCTAGGAATGTTATGACTATCATAACAGACGCAGATGTCAATTGAAATCCGAGCTCGGAGAGCGAGGATTTTAAGACATCTAAGTCTGTTATGATTCATAACATCCGAGGTTTGTTCAATAGTTTATCGGTTTAAAGCGATTAAAGCCAAAATTAAAAAAATGTTGCGTGAATTCGCGTCATTTTGACAATCGAGATGACAGCATTTGAATGGGGTCATTGTTGTCATGAATGGTTAATGGGCTTGTTGTCTAGAAACCATTAGATAACGTTATGATCTGCTTACCAGCCTATTTTTATGCATGTTAAGAACGCTTTAATCGCCTGAAACCGGTAATCAATTAAACAACTTATTAGAATTTGCCGAGCTAGATTCATAATTTCTCAAATAACAGTAGGTAGGTACCTACCTAAACCTAAACCTACCCAAGTTGCAAGCAAAAACCGGTAATAAAGGCTTGATTTTATATCAAATCCTATTAATAATAACTAGTAAAAGACGCACTTACCAGCGTAAATCTTCAGAGAAACAGACAGGCGCCCGATTCGTCTGGGATTCACAGAAATAAATTCTCGTTTACCGGCGCCAGTGGCCGGTAACGCACGAATGACGATCACGAACAGTCGAACGAAACGAAATCGAATACAGAAAATATAAAATTGTATAGGTTTAATTTAAAATTGCATTTTTAATCAGCTTTACATCATAGAAATAGAGGCTAGTAGGTAAATATAACAAAGGAATGAATTTTTCCAATTTTTCTGAATTTTTCATGTTTTTCCCGGAAAAAAAACGTTTTTTTTCCGGAAAATTTGAATCTCTGGCCGTAGCAGTGTGCGAGGCACTCTTGTTTTAACTTATTCGCTCGCTCGCTCCTCACTCTGTCCGAGCGATAGCTTGAGAACGGATTGAAATATCGGACTGAAACTGGTATACGGCTTTGCCCCCTGAAAATATTGTTTTTGGATCGGACCAAGGGGGTGGGAGCTAGGGGTGAAAAACCGAAAAATTATTAAATGCAGTAACTCGAGAACTACTGAAGGTATCTTACTGAAACTTGGTATGCACGTTTGACCTTCAAGTCTGTTGAAAATGAAGGGTGACAATTTCAGGGGATGAAATTTAGGGGATGAAAACCACAAAAAATAATGATTCAAAAAAGGCGTTATTCATATTTGCGAAAAACCACTCTTAAAGGCGCTACAACACCCCTAACATGCAGAATCACAAAAACACAAGAACTCAAAAACTTCCTACCGTATCAAGGCAGAATTTGGTAAGGTTATTTCCAGTGACACTAGGCGGATGAACAAATTTTTTGCAATTTTTCAACCCCCTAAGTGCTAATTTGACAAAATTTACGTAATTTCGTTTTTCTTCGGTAATAATTTGGAAATTGAAATTGGATGATGTTCACATTTTTCACTTTTTTCATCCCCCTTCGTAATATTTCAACTCTTCAACCTCTAAATTTACATAATTGGGTTATTTTGGTGTTATTTTCCGTAATTTTAGTTATTCACCGTTAATCCTCATACCTTTTGCGCTTTCATCCGCCTTTACGATCTTTCAACCCCCTAAGTGCTAATTTTGCTAAATTCGCATAATTTCGTCTTTCGTCGGTAATAAAATTGAACTCATTTGGGATCCAGTTTACCTTTTACAATTTTCAAGTTTCGTTCGCAATAGGTAGGTATAACTATGTATTTCAACCCCCACAAAACTTTTAATCACATAATTTGGTTATTTTCGTGTTGTAATTGTAATTCGTAATTATACTTCCTCACACTTAATTTTCATTCCACTTGATTTTTCATCGTCTTTCGCAATTTTTCAGCCCCGAGTGTTAATTTTTTAAAATTCGCCAAATTTTGTTTTAATTCCCGCAATTCTTTTCATTTGCTCATTAGGTTTGTTTATATTGTCATCCTTTTTACTTTTCTTACGTCAAAATTTTTGTTATTTCTGCTTATTTTCTACTTTTTAATTCTGTAACAACAATTTTTTAACATTTTGCCTTTTTGGCACATCTGTGCGTCTATGGAGGCACTACTACTAGGTGCAGGCGAGGGGTTCGTTACGAGGTGAAATTCTTGTCCCGTGCTTAGGAAATTGTAGGGCAATGGCTGGGAAATCTTTGGGTAATGGGAGAATTTTGCGGAAATGTTGGGCAATTAGGGGCACGCTGGGAAATGGCAAGGAAATACTGGGGCAATATGGAAATACGAGGGGAAATACAACTGAAATGCTGGGGAAATTTATTGAGGAGATGATGATTTGGAGGAAATGGCTCGGGAAATTTTTTGATAAAATGGGGACATTTCTTGCGGAAATGGGGAAATTTATGAGGAAATGATGGGAAATTTTAAGGGAATTGGGGAATTTCTGGGGAAATGATGGGAAATTTGAAGAAAATTGGGAAATTTTTGGCAATGAAGAAAACTTTTGTACACTAAAATACATCGTGGCGAGCCTTGAGGAAATGGTAGGAAATTTCAAAGCAATGGCTGGGAAATTGCTGGTAATGGAAGAATTTTGGGGAAATTTTTGAAGAAAATCATTTTTGATGGGGATTGGAGGCGTGCTGGGAAATGGCAAGGAAATGCTGGGGAATTGGTGAATTTTTTTGAGCAAATAGAGAAATTTTTCGGAGGAAATGGGCAATTTAACCTCCCCACTCCACTTCACCATTTAAAAAAAAGGGAGGTTACTGCAATCACTAAAATTTTCGATTTCGAGATAAGACCGGATCTGTACGTTTTGAGGTCTCAGGAAGCCAAAAAAGTGGTTTTTAAAATGTGTCTGTATGTATGTACATACGTACGTTCGTTCGTTCGTAAACACGTCACAGCCCAAACTACTAGACCGATTTGGCTGAAATTTGGTACGTGTGCATGTGATAACCCAACTTAGATCTGAAAAGCTTTTGGAGCCAATCGTGCAACCAGAAATGCCGTTTTGGCACATCAACTTTTAAATTTTAAATGTAAACCCCCATTTTTCACGTCACAATAAGAAAGGCCTTCAGATTCTGCTTCCAAAGATGTATTCACTGTCAGTGCCCTTTTGACCAAAAACTAAAAATATCGAGATTTTTATCGGACTTTAAAATCGCGGTACAGCCCAAGCCCCTGAACCGATTTGGCTAGAATTTTGCACATGGGGATTGTATTACACGTCGAAGAGCTGAACAAATGTTGGATCCAATCGACCCACGGAAAGTGCCGTTTTGGCACACCAATTTTCAAATTTAAAGTTATTCTCTCATTTACCCATATAAAGCAAATTTTTGAAAGATTTGTTGGCACCATCAGAAGGGTCTTCAAATTCTGGTTTTAAATGAGATAAAATATAATCGCTTATAATACCACAAGTGCATGCTATTTAATTGGTTAAATTTTGAAAATGATTACGAAAGCTTGTTGCCGGTGGTAAAATAATGAGAACTAAATTGTCATTTATTATCTGATTAAAGCCCGAGAGCTTTAGCTCGAGGGCTTTAATCGCTTATAATACCACAAGTGCATGCTATTTAATCGGTTAAATTTTGAAAATGATTACGAAAGCTTGTTGCCGGTGGTAAAATAAGATAATAAGATAAAGATTAAAGCCCTCGAGCTAAAGCTCTCGGGCTTTAATCAAATAATAAATGACAATTTAGTTCGAATTGTTTTACCTATACGGCAACAAAGCTTGAGTAATTATTTCTAAAATTTAACCGATTGCAATAGCGATGCACGAGTGGTATTCGGTAAGATTATTTCACAAATTAAACTCTTGTTTTGATAAAATTATGATTTTTTAAACCGGGGTTGCCTATACTCAAAAGCCCAATCTGATGTTGCGAACGAGCCTTTATAGCTCATTGACATTAATGACGTTTGAGGTTAGGAACCGTGCAAACAAAATGTTATTGAGTTTTTAGGATATATCCAGAAGAAATCAGCGTTCTTTATGTCCAAAAACACCTAAAATATGGTTTTTGGAAAGACTTGTGTTTGGTGGTCGTATTTGTGGACCTTTATTTCCCATAATTTTGTTTAAGTGGTGATTTTCAGCAGTGAACAAATTGTGTTTAAAATCAAGTGGTCATCGGAAACGATTAAATGACTCGTGCAAACACCGATAAAATGCATTAATCACTCTTAAATGAACTTGATTGGATAGAAATTTAAAAATGAGTCTAATTGATTGGTTTAAAAGGAGATTTGAAAATAATCGCATTTATTACCCTTTGGGTAGAAAAATCGAAATTTTGTAATAACACTGAAACCACGTTATAGCCCAAACTACTGGATGGATTTGTCTGAAATTTGGTACATGAGGTCAGGTGACCCGTTGAAGAGCTGAAAGGCTTTTGGGGGCAATTGGTCAACGGGAAGTGCCATTTAGGCATATTAACTTTAAAATCTTAAACACAAGTCACGGAAATCAAAGACCCACGCGTTGGGGAGGTTCCAGCCGCTTCTCTGCTGCCTCTTATTCTGAGAAAATGGCTCGAGAAATGGGGAAATTTCTTGAGGAAATGGAGAAATGATAGAAAATTTTAAAGAAATGTAGGAAATTTTTGTCCCCTAAAATTCATTGTGACGAACCCTTCCACCAGTAAGACCAGCCGCCCCTACATACACATTGACGTGATAAACATCTAGATCCGGGGGCTTTTGAGTTCGCGATCGATTTTTAGGAGAAAATGAAGTAAAATTATTGTACAATTCAGTTAAATTAAAAACTAATTATCTCCGTAATTAAAGCAGCAAAGTGCTTGCTGTACGAGAGTCTGAACTTGGCAGCCTCTGAGGATTGTTGTTGACAGTGGACTTTTGAATACGTGACAGTTCCTTGAGAGGCAGCCAGGGGGTTGCACCATGAAACAGTCAGCCGTCCGGAAGGAACTCCACGGTTAATGGAGGTTGAATGCGTAATGTCGCGTTTGGCCACAGAACAAAATGATGCATTATACATGAAGGAAGTAAAGAAGTTTTCGCTAGCCGCCAATGTTTAAACGTTTTGACATTCTTCAAAATGAGAATAAAGTGCGTCACACAATGCCATTTCCATATATTTATATTTTGTAAATAAATCGATTAGTTCATAAATAATAATGGCTCATACATATAGATTCCCTTTCATTCCCGTCTTACCACATTTAGAGGGCTTACCAGTGGGAAATAAATATCACTCTAAAGCTAAATAGGCAAAAACTATTTTAATTTTGTTGGTAATGCGAATTTTTATTACACCCGCAGCGCATGTAACTTTCGCGATTAATGCTCTTGGATGAAATTGAAATAATACCCACCCATTTCACTTTTCTGACAAGTCAGTAGTTTTAAATAAACGAGAAGATTTTCTCCAACATCAGAGCAATATCTCAACAAAGCCGCTTTTTAACAGCAACACGGAGTGTACTTGGTATTGTAGGAGAAACTTTATATTCTTAATGGTAAAAGGAGAAATAACGGCAGCCTATATTAAATCCTGACAAATCCCTAGACAAACTGGCAGGAAAACAATTTTGGTTTTTTACAATCTTCCATCTGCTACAGTGTGGCACAGAATTAAACAAAATATTGAAACAGCAAACTTAATTAAGCCGGGAGAGGAGACAATTTACTACAGTGCATGCAGTTTTGAAATTAAATTTGGGGACAGAAGGCATTCGCTAGTGGAGAATTCGAATGGAATAGCATCGATAAACAGCTCCTTGTGATGTTATGAGAATGCGAATTGGCTCAAATAGAATCCTCGATAAAATCTGTGTTTAAAACTCTTTCAATCCGAGGTAAATATGTATTTGGCTATTTTCAACGCGATTTTTAGTGCCGTAGCAGAATGCGGAGGTACTCTTGTCTTAGCTTATTCGCTCGCTCGCTCGCTCGATCGCTCCTCAGTCTGTCCGTCGGATAACTTGAGAACGGATCGAGATATCGAGCTGAAACTTGGTAGGCAGCTTCGTCTCCCGAAAAGTAAGGCGGGGATTGCTTTTGGGCCATATCGGACCAAGGGGGTGGGAGCTAGGGGTGAAAAACCGTAAAACTACTAATTGCAATAACTCGAGAACTAGTGGAGATATCTTGCTGAAAATTAGTATGCACGTTCGACCTTCAAGTCTGTTGAAAGTGAGGGGGTGCCAATTTCGGGGGATGAAATTTAGGGGATGAAAACCACAAAAAATATGATAACTCCGCAAGGGTTGCACGCAGCTGTCGGAAACTCAACGTACACACATATATCGGTGAAATCTTGTGGGGGATGCGTTTTTTCGTAAAATCGAACAAATGGGGTGGAAATTAGGGGTAGCAACTCGAAATTCCGCTTAATAAGTACTAGTCGAAATTGGCGTCATTCGATAGCTTTCCATTAATTATTCAAAAAAGGTGTCATTCATATTTTGCGAAAAACCACCCTTATAGGCGCTACGACCCCTAACATGCAGAAACACAAAAATACGAGAACTCAAAAACTACTCAACGTATCAAGGCAGAATTTGGTTTGTGAATTTCCAGTGACATTATAGGTGGATGGACAAATTTTCTAAAATATCTAACAAAGGGGATGAAATTTAAGGGTTGAAACTTGAAATTTCTTCAAGTAAATGGTAGCCTAAAATTACGGGGTTCGATAGATTTCGGTCAACTATTGAAAAAAGGTCTTATGAGTTTTCAATCTAAAACCAACCCCTGGGCCATTAACCACCCCTAACTCTTTGCAAGTCGATAATTATATTTTATTTATTTTTTCTGAAACCCTATTGGTTTATTTATGAACAACTGAAGTCAGTAAATACGCAAGGAGTTATGTCACACCGGAAAAATAAACTCACCCCTGTAAATCATAAAGGGGTGAAATCATGAGGTGTTGAAAACATGAATCTACAAATTACCTTAATTTTTAAACGAATTGGGTTAGGGTGGTGAAATTGAAAACACAACTTCCTTTAGGGCATGTGGGGGTGGTGAAATAGGGGGTTGGAGTTTAGGGGTTGAAACGTCCATAAAGCCCTGTAATTTGACACAGAGAAGCAATATCTTCTGCGAAACTGTGACATCTTACACACTGCATCTTCGAGAAGGGAAGATCGAATTTTAGGAGAAAATTATCGAAGGGGATGAAAGTTAGGGGTGGAAACTCGAATTTTCAATGAAGAAAGTATAGTTGAAAATATTACCATTCGATAGCTTTCTATTGATGGTACAAAAAAGGTCTTATTCATCATTCGCGAAAAACGACCCTTAAAGGCGGTACAACCCCCTAACATGCCGAAACAAAAAAATGCGAGAACTCAAAAACTGCTCAACGTATCAGGGCTAAATTTGATGTGGTAATTTACAGCGCCACTGTAGGCGGATGGGCAAATTTCCATTAATATCTAACAAGGGGGATGAAATTTAAGGGTTGAAACTGGAAATTTTTTCATGTAAGTGGTGGAATAAAATTATGGGGTTCAATTGATTTCGGTCAACCATTGAAAAAAGTCTTATGAGTCTTCATCCTAAAACCAACCCCTACGCTACTAACAACCCCTAAGCCCTAGCAAGCGGAGTAAATATATTTCATTTATTTTTTTTGCTTTCTTCTAATTTGTTATGAATTTAAAGTGATTTTCATTAATTTTTGACCCATCCACAATTTTTCAACCCCTTTCATGATATGTGAACCCTCAAAGAGCAAAATTTACCCAGACCGCTTCTTTTTCGGGTGATTTCCGCTGGTTAATTTTGTAAAATTCGCGCAGTTTTGCCTTATGAATTGTTCTTGCCTTTTTCACTTTTTCGACCCCTTCGCAATGTTTCAACCCCCAAAAGTCAAATTTGCATAATTGGCTTATTTTCGTGTTATTTTCTGTAATTCTACTTAATTACGATTAATTCTCATCCCTTTTAACTTTTCATCCCCCTTTACAATTTTTCAACCCCCTAAGTGTTTATTTTGCAAAATTCACATAATTTAGTTTTCCTTCGGTAATAAATTGAACTCAATTGGATTATGTTTATCTTTTTCACTTTTCCAACCCCCTTCGCAACATTTCAACCCCCAAAATCTAAATTTGCATAATTGGTTTACTTTCGTGTTATTTTCTGTAATTCTGCTTAATTACGATTAATTCTCATCCACTTTGACGTTTCATCCCCCTTTACAATTTTTCAACCCCCTAGGTGTTAGTTTTGCCAAATTCGGATATTTTCGTTTTTCTTCTGTAATAAATTGAACCCATTTGGATGATGATTAAATTTTTCACTTTTTTCATCCCCCTTCGCAATGTTTCAAGTCTTCAAATGCTAGATTTACATAATTGGGTTAATTTGGTGTTATTTTTCGTAATTTTACTTAGCCACGGTTAATCCTGATACCTTTTGATTTTTCATCCACCTTTACGATTTTTCAACCCCCTAAGTGCTAATTTTGCAAAATTCGCATAATTTCGTTTTTCGACGGTTATAAAATTGAACGCATTTGGGATTAAGTTTACCTTTTACAATTTTTCAGTTTCCTTCGCAATAGGTAGGTATAAGTGCTTATTTCAACCCCCACAAAAGTTTTAATTGCATGATTTGGTTATTTTAGTGTTTTATTTCGTAATTCTACTTAATCCACACTTCATTTTCATTCCTCTTGACTTTTCATCACCTTTTTTCATTACCTTGGACTTCTCATTCCCTTTTTCAACCCCCTTAGTGCTAATTCTACATACCTACTTCGCAAATATGATGTTTTTTTGTTAACTCTCTACTGTTTAATTATGTACGGCCAATTTTCATAATTTCGTCTTTTTAACACCACTGTGCGTCTGCGGAGGCACTACTACTAGGTGCAGATTTATAAAATCTGCACCCGACTCCACCAGTAAATTCAGCTCGCCCCTACATACACATTAACAAGGTAAACATCTACAGGGACACACATCGCATTGATATACATCTTTCGTTGGCTTTTTTTTATACGATGTGAAGGTATTGAAAGTCTGTCGCTTAGTTCAAATCATGTACGGTGAATAATCAACTGACAGTTTGACATTAAATAGGTATTCATCGAGAAGCGGCAAATACAGTTTTGATTTTCTGTTCAGAGCCCACTTTTATTTTCGAGAGCAAACTGGACACTGACAACAAAACAGACGGTGGATGATAGCGGGACATTGAGAATGTGGATTGGATCTTAACAACAATAGAGAAAACTATAAAAACTACTAATTACGTTGGGCTATCTACTTTTTATCGTAGTGAAAATTGTGGTTTCAAATTCTTTTTCTTTTCTTTATTTTTGCTTTTTTCTTGAGGTTTCGGCTGATCTTCTTTTGCCTCTATTTCCCAAAAGTTGGTATTTTAGGATGTACCTGTCCTCTTTTCTTAGCGTGTAGTCTACCCCCCTAGTTGAAATGTTCCCATGGTCACTCAAAGAAAATACACCCATGAGTACATGACCATGGGCATAGGCACATTTTGGACACCCATGGGCACGTACCTATGGGGATATAACCAAGAATCCCATGGTCATGAGCCCTTGGGCACCTTTGGGTATATCCCCATAGTCACGTGCCCATCCATGGGCACATTTTGGACACCCATGGGCACGTACCTATGGGGACATAACCAAGGGCTCATGACCATGGGATTCTTGGTTATATCCCCATAGGTACGTGCCCATGGGTGTCCAAAATGTGCCCATGGATGGGCACGAGATATATTTGGGTACATCCCCATAGGCAAGTACCCATGGGTGTGCAGAATCTGCCCATGGTCACCTGTCCAAGAGAATATGCCCAAAAATACCTGTGGGAACGTGACCATGAGTGCCCAAATTTTGCCAGGGGTGGAGGAATGGTCATCTACTCATGGGTGTCCTATTTCTTTTGCCGATGTCGACGAATACCTCCAGATGGTATGAACGTACTCACAAGTGCAGATTGTTTTATTGGTATTTGATAGTATATCGATCATGGAATAATTTCTGCTGCCAGGATGTAACTTCTCAGAATCTGAAATTATGTGGTAATGAAAAATTCCTATAAAGTGAAAATTCAAGACATATCCCCAGCTAAAGTCAACTTTAAAGGCGGTTTGATAACTAATCGGCAGTAGTTATTTTCAAATATTGCTAAGCCAAAATATGTTTAAAGGAAACTTTAATTTTGAAGATGAAACAACGGAATACTTTTAATAATCAATTCAGTAACTTTGGGCCGATTTCATAATCAAATATCAAGTGTCCTTGCCTCTAGTACCATTTCAAAACAGCTGCTTCCGATTTGTCACTTTTAAAGGACCTTTAACGTTTATTATGAAATCGGCCCTTAAAGTAGTCTTTACCAGTTATTAACATTTCAGAAGTATATTCCCATAACATTTCATTTAGCACGTTCACATCAAAAATGTTTCTTAAGTTGTTTCAGAAGTGCCCCAAAAAATTAAGCACTTTTTCCCGGGTCCAATTATTGGTGTAATCCGCATGACCCCCTACATTTGTTTCCCAAGACGGTACTTTCTAAAAAGACATTCAAGCTAAATTTATTAAGCGAAAAGCGGGGAACAAGAGGAGAATTCAAGAGAAAATACATCCGACTTCTTAAACATAACCTCACACATGCTTACCTTAATCTTCCTCAATATTGGCACTCCCTTTGAAAAATTCTACCTTTCTAACTATTTCCACCATTTCCACGCACGTTTACATCAAGTTTCCACTCGTTTTCCGTTAAAATCACATTAAATATAATAATATAAAACAGAAACACTGAATCACTGGATGTCTCGCGTTGGTCACCATGGTCACGGCACTTAACAAGCGTTGGTTGTTCTGACCACGTGACACTCCTGCTTACTCGGCGGCTATTTTAAAACGACGAATGCAGGAATTCAGTTATGAACGATTATAAAACGTTAAATGTGGTATTCTTATTCATGTTTATTATTGGCAGAAATTGGTGTCTAGGATCTACGGGGTTGAACTATTGGCGTTACCCCCGGCATTAACTAAATTATAATAATTCGGATTAAAATATAGGTATGTAGGTACTTTTTTCCAATAAAGGTCATGTTCCATGTGCGATTTTTCGCATATCTTTTTAAGATAGGTATATCGCGATTTCTAGGGTATTCCACTAGATATTGACGGATTTCACTAAAGAATTCAAGAAAACTCCCCAAAAATCGCGATATCTCCCAGAAAAGGTGCGATATATCGCACATGGAATATAACCTTTATACATAATAAGTACCTACACTGTGTCGTTTTAGATGGGCACCGTGTCATATTTTGGTTACTTTTAGAGGAGGGATATAGATTTTTGTACTGCTGATGTAGACCCTTTATGAGATGCATCTTTTGAGGTGCACTCGAGTGCAAGTGAATGTTGACGATTTGTCAAAACGAGTAGGTATGCAATGGCGAATGGAAATACATTGGAATCGTTTACTAATTTTGACAAATCGTTGACACTCACTTGCACTCGAGTGTAGATATCTGACCTTATTCTCAATTGGTCAACTCCTACTGAGGCAACCTCGTGTATAGGACCATTATATTTTTCAATATTTTAATTACGTCGCGATCAAGATATCGAAAAAATTTATTGGAATAAAATGTTGCAATCCGATTTTGACTTCCTTTGCCGAATTTTAATTACAAATTAGAATTTTGAATTCTCTAAAAGAATTTTTCGATTTTGTCCAGTTACGCTGAAGATATCGAAAAAAATATTTAAGTAAAAGTTGTTCAGTAGTCAACTTTGACCTCATGTAACCGCTTTAAATCAAAATCAGCAATTCAAGTTTTTGTAAATTGAGACGTTTCCTGATTTTTCTAAAATTAAAGAAGGGAATTCTGAATTGGAACTTGGCATATGTGGTCAATACATGATTGTAAACGATTTATTCTTATGAACTTTTTCGATATCTTGATCACGAAGCAAAATATATGCATAAGATAGGTAATCTTAGAAAACTATTGCAAATTATGGTGGGCTTAATATTATATATCCAAATATGGTTACGATTCATAAGGGGACTTGCAGTGCACATTATGTTCATGTACCATGAGTACCCAAGAGGTGAGTTTGTGGGTCATGGGTACGTTCCCAAAACTTCGACCTCACCTTGGTCACATACCCAGTATGTGCACATTTCGAACCCATGTGCCTATGGGCACATTGTAGGTGCTCATGGGTCCATCAAAGCTACCATGGGTATATGCCCTTGGTCATCGGCATATTCCCAAAATGTTTGGTCATATCCCCATCGTAACCATGGTCACTCTTGGGAACTTTTCAACTAGGGCCATTTTCTCCCCTGAGTAGTTTGTTTTATAATCTCTCGTGTTTTGTCCCAAAATTCCTTATTACTGATTTTCTTCGGCCAATGTAAATTTATTATTATTATTATTATTACAAATGCTAATGCTTAGAGTTCATTACTGAACTTTAAAAGCATTTAAATTAAAATTATAATGTTCACAGAAAAATAATGAATTAATATAAAGTAATATAAAATGTTGAGCTAGTTAACAAACGAAAGGCAATTTAAGGAGTCTTTAAGTTAGTACTGGCTGGCCCCATATCAAGGAGTTTTTTGAAGAGCCAAACGGAAGTGGAGCAGACTACATCCGGCGGGAGGTGGTTCCAAGTGTAAAACACCCTGTTAATGAGAAAGTGGAGTCGGTGTGAAGTTTTAAAAGGTTCCCGCTTTAGCTTGTACGCATGGCCCCTGAGTCGCCTATCGTCGCTTATTTCCGCAGAGACTCCAGGGAGTAGGCCATGAGTAATACGATACGCCTGTATTAGATCGCCTCGAGTTCTTCGCTCCGCTAATGTAGGGAGCCCCAGTCTCTCCAACCTCTCTTCATATGTTAGGCCCCCCAAGTCCCGGGACCATCTTGTGGCAGCGCGCTGAACTTTTTCCAATGCTGATATGTCACCCTGCAGCCAGGGGGACCATACTGGACTGGCAAATTCTAGTGTTGGTCTAATGTATGTGCAGTAAAGTCGCAATGCTAAGTGTTGTCCTGCATTCGGAAATACTTTACGAATCAAGTACAGCGATAAGTTGGCCTTTTTCCGCACGGTACTAACATGAGCAGTCCAGTCGAGATTTTGTGTAATAGTCACACCAAGATCCACCTGGGAACCCACGGCTGTTAAGGGGACTGATGTGATGCGGTACTGTCGTTTGGGATTATTCTTGCCAATGTGTAGAACTGTGCATTTGGCGATGTTTAATGGAAGAAGCCAGGTTCTGCACCATTGGTCGATGCAATCCAAGTCTGCTTGCATTTTGTTTCCATGTTGTAAAGGATTGCAAAAAATCTTAAGGTCGTCGGCATAAGCAGCTTTATCGCACTTCAAGATGTGTAGTAAGTCGGATATATAAACGAGGAACAAGATGGGCCCCAGGACGGAGCCCTGAGGGACCCCGCTGGAAGCCGCGTGGGAGGTGGAGGTGTTTTCACCAACCCTAACCTGAAATGTCCGCCCAGATAAAAAACTTTCAATCCATGTTAAGAGATGTTAAGAGATTTAGTATTCTTCTCAAACATTTGTTTATAAATGTTAGTATTTTACTCATTTCTCTATTGGTTTTTTAAATATTTGTGATGAATCTTCTAATCTGGGTATTTCATTTAAATATCTTCAGTAAGTTGGGCTGTCGCGTCTTTCCTTTACGAGCTCTTGCCAAAAAGACCCTAAATTGACATATTTTGAAAAATAGCACAAGGTTTTCAACCTGAAAAAAAATCAGCTATCAAATCCGATCCGGTAATAAAAATATATACAGTGAGGTTCAAAAGTTGTTTCCCCCCTTTCGAACTCTATAGTGGAGGGGCACTTCGGAAAAACTCTGGGGCACATAACCTTTATTAATTTCATGCAGTCTGAGGGTGATGTCAAATACTTTTTCCACTTCCGGTTTAGCCGGAAATGACCCTGAAATTGGTTTTTTAAATTGATACCCACATTTTTTTCAACTAATTCGAAATCTACGAATTTTTGTAAGTCGAAAACACGTGTCACACTTGACCGGTAATCAAGCCACGGCCACCCCAGATTTTCAAAAACATCGAAGAAATCGGTGAAAAACGAAGATTTTTGAAAATTGCAAAAACACGTCAACCTTACTTTTTTGATACAAATTCAACTCGGTAGTTAAATCTCTTTTTTACTTCGTTTTGAATTTTTCAAATTCTCTGATTTTTTACGATTTGTGATTTTTACAAAAAGAAAATAGAAAAATGTAATCGGGCAATCGAATTCGCATCAAAAAAATAAGGTTGACGTGTTTTTGCAATTTTCAAAAATGTTCGTATTTCACCGATTTGTTCGATGTTTTTGAAAATCTAGGGTGGCCGTGAATTAATCTCCGGTCAAGTGTGGTACGTGTTTTTAACCTAGAAAAATTCGTAGATTCCGAATTAGTTGAGAAAAATGTGGGTTTCAATTTAAAAAAACAATTTTAGGGTTATTTCCGGATAAACCGGAAGTGAAAAAAAATATTTGACAGCACCGTCAGACTGCACTAAATAAATAAATGTTATGTGCCCCAGAGCTTTTTCCGAAGTGCTTCTCCACGATAGAGTTCGAAAGGGGGGAAACAACTTTTGAACCTCACTGTATACATATACCGGGTGTTTCAGAATGAGTATCGCGGCTTGATATCTCCAAAAGTATGAAAGTTATCTATTTCAATTATTGCAATCATCAATGGTAGGTAAGTGACGACTTGGGGAAGTTATTTGAACATTTTTTCCACTTCCGGTTTAACCCGAAATGGCCCTAAGATTTTTGAAAAACGTAAAGACACGTCAGCCAATTTTTCGATGCAGATTCAACTGTGCAATTATATTTTTCTTAATTGTGAAAAATCAATAAACGTGAAAACAGAAAAAGTAATTGTGTGGTTCAATTTGTACCAAAAAAGTGAACTTGACGTGTCTGCGTTTTTCAAAAATCTTCGTTTTTCATCGATTTTTTCGATGTTTTTGAAAATGTATCAAAATCCGATCAAGTATGATAGATGTTTCTGACTCAAAGGAATTCGTAGATGCCGAATCCGTTGAGAAATATAGGTTTCTATTTGAAAAAATTAAATTGTTGTCATTTCCGGTTAAACCGGAAATAGATGTTTCATTAACTTGTCTAAATCGGTATTTGCCTACCACTGACGGTTGCATAAATTCAAATAGATAACTTTCATACTTTTCAAGATATCAGACCGCGACACGCATTCTGAAACACCAGGTATACAGGGTGGGTAATTTTTCGATGCTCACTATTGGGATCTCCTAAACCGTAAAAGATACGGTCGGTTAAATTACAGAAAAGTTGCGCTATTTCTTGTCGATTAAGAATCTGAAGAAAATTCCCCGATATTTTGATTCGTTCCCGAGTTATCACAAAAAATCTGAAAATTGCCAATTTAAAGAAAAATTAATAACTTCCTAACGATTGATGTTATTTAAATGAAACTTGGAACTTCTATATTTTTGGCAGCTGTCAATGGAATGGCACTGGCAGAAATTTTTTAGACCTTCTAGGTTTTGAGTAAAGACAGTCAACTTTTCTTTTTCTTATGGGCGCCATATTGAATTTTAACCTCGCCGGATACACAGAAAAATTAGCTTCTCAAAAATGTAACCAACAAAAAATATGTGAAAGCCCGAGTCACACGGCCGCAAGACGTATTTTATTACTGTTGAATTTATTTGTTCTCACATGTTACAAGAGATTGCGGACTATTTTGCAATTGTTTTTCATCTAAGTTTAGGCTGATTTTGCAAATTATTCCTACCAATTTTCAAATTCTGACTTCTGTCAAAATAGTACATGTTGAGTACATTTTTGAAAAGCCAATTTTTTTGTTCATTTGATGGTGTCAAAATTCAATATGGCGGCCATAAAAGAATTAAAAGTTGACTGTCGTTAATCAAAATCTAGGAGACCTAGAAAATTTGTGTCGATGTTATTCAATTGACAGCTGTCAAAAATATAAAAGTGCCAAGTTTCATTCAAACAACACCAATCGTTAATATGATATAATTTTTTCTTTAAATTGGCAATTTTCAGATTTTTTGTGATAACTCGGGAACGAATCCAAATATCGGGGAATTCTCTTCAGGTTCTTATTCACCAACAAATAGCGCAACTTTTCTGTAATTTAACCGACCCCGTATCTTTTACCGTTTAGAAGATCCCAATGGTGAGCATCGAAAAATTTTTCGATGCTCACCCCTGGGATCTTCTAAACGGTAAAAGGTCCGGGGTCGATTAAATTAGAGAAATGTTGCGCTATTTCTTGGCGATTAAGAGTTTGAAGAGAATTTCCCGATATTTTGATTCGTTCCTGAGTTATCACAAAAAATCTGAAAATTGACAATTTACAGAAAAATGAATATCTTCCTAACGATTGAAGTTATGAAATTTTTATATTTTTGACAACCGACAATTGAATGACATTGATAGAAATTTTCTACCTTCTCAAAAGTTTAACCAACACGTACTTCTTTGCATTTGTGACTTAATACGTACGCCACAGCCCAAACTACTAGACCGAATTGGCTGAAATTTTGGCACATGTGCAACTCACAACCCAACTTTGAAAAGCCTTTGGAGCTAATTGTGCAATCGGAAATGCAAAGACAACACCGGTTTATGAGAAGTGCCATTTTGCCAACTTAAAATTATGTCACCATTAGAAAGATGACTAAATTCTGTTTTAAAAATGCAGTTTCTACTATTTCATTCTCATTAAAAAGAAGCGGACTGACAGTGATGACGCAAAGTTACAAATTGGTGACAGTAAATATGACAGGATATTAGGCCAAATGTCAAATGAGGTAGGAGATGTCGTTATTTGCCAGAAAAGAGTGAAATGAATCACGATGACAGCGGTCTAAAAATCTTCGGGTGCAATTGACTGAAATGAAATATCCACTCTATGGGGCATGTGCAGTTAGCATACGCGAAATAATCTTAATTTTACAACAATTTTAAAAGTCGAATGTGGAAATAATTAGAAGCTAATGGATTTTTGTGTTGAGAATTGAGATGTACTTTACTCACTGTTTAACACTCCTGACATATGCGGCATGTGCGTTAGCCGCTATTTCGAAAAAATTAGGCAGACTTTGGGTCTCTCGGATGTTTTTCGCTGTTATCTCGATAATAGTTAATCGCACTGAAATTGTTCACGTGACCAAAGTCAACGAGCATAAAATTTGCAACAGGATGACCATAAGCTTGTTTTCTTAAAAAAATCAGGTTTCAATTCAGTCATGTGAAAAATTTCCGTAGGATCAACGGTTTTCAAGAAAGCGAAAGACATCGGAGAGACCTTCGATGCCCACTATTTTTTCAAGATAGCAGCTAACGCACACGAAGGATTTGTCAGGACTTTTAGTATGTTGTATAGTCCGTCCCTAATTATTTCCACATTTTTTTCTAATACTACCGGACTATAACTCTATTTTTTGTTTCATTATCTACCGTTGGCAATTTTCTTTTTTAGTTCAACTTAACTGAGGGTGACGAATTAATTTAAATAAAGCTTACCGTGTTTTAGGGAAAACACAATGTAATGTGTAAAGGACAATGTGATGATGACCGCGTAGGAATTTTCATAAGTGATTTTCCCGAGCCTAATGAGGATTCGGAACGAATTTACCCGCTCCGAAGGTTCGGTAATTACACCATTAACTGTCAAGCTGCATGCATGGGGGTAGTGGAAATAATATTCATGTCATCTGGACAGTTATTATAACTTTGGAATAATAATTACTTTACGTCTAGTCCTCGCATTATAATTCATAACGCAGTCCAGTGGTCCCGCATGGGATGCATGCAAGAACAATGGAGCTGTTGAAGAAAATTGATTGCGGAGCATTTCGAGTTCAAAGAAACTGAATTCATACAATTATTCGGGTCTTTGTAAAATTCTTTGAACTGGTGAACTTAATAGATCTGCGACATCCTTTCAACGTTGAAGGCTTGAAAGTTGAATGGTATTTCATGTATTCTCTCATGTTTTCTAAATTAAGCGTTTTTGATATCTGACATCTGCGGAGACGGTGCGAAGACAGAAAGATAAGAAGTCAGGTCAGCCCTATTATGGCCCGAGCTACAAATAACTAACAATGTGTCGCAATATTGTTCATTCCCTTATGGCCCAAGACACGTGATTGACGCTCAAAGGATGTCACTGGAGACTGCGGCTTTTCTACGTGGTCCACTGCTTCTCCACACACACCATTGTTACAACTCCACAATAACGCAATATGAATCCATCCAGATTGCGCTACAATACCGCGGGCCATTACATCGGCTTTGTTCAAAATTGCTTATTTCTTTTCCGGGATCGAAACCTTCCTATTAATTGAAAATTCCATTTGTTGACAAGTGGGGTTCTTTTATTCCCCTAAACACGTCTCATTACTCGGGGGTTATTAAAAAATAATTTTAATTTTCTTTTCATCCGGATTTGTAAATTATGCCTCTTTTTAATTTGCGAAAATATCTTAATAAAAGCACGCGGTTCTTTGAACTGCCACCGTCCCTTTGAAGCTGTGCTGTGACTATAACGCCAGAGATTTTTATTACGGTTATCATTCAAGACTAAAGAAGTTTATTAACGTAAATGTGTACAAGTCATTCAAGCTAATGAAAATTTAAAAAATGGCGTTCACAGAATAAACTTTAAAATTGACGAAAAACTCGCTTAAAACCTAAATTAACCTTAAACTTCCGTAAAAATATCAAAGTTATGTAATATAAAGGATCGAAAATGAGAGACAGTTAATTTTATTGCAAAATTAGTGAAAAATAAAAAAATCAGGGTGGCCATGGCCGGATTAAAATTTATCGCAGACCCAAAGTGTTACCCCTCTTTTTATAGTAAATCGCACCTAACTAAGCGATTGGTGGAGGTTTTATTCAAATCCGACCAATACCGACGGAGAAAAATGACATTTCTTCCATTAAATTGACGAAAAACTCGCTTAAAACCTAAATTAAACTTACAACTTCCATAAAAATATCAAAGTTATGTACTCTGAAGGATCGAAAATGAGGGACAGTTAATTTTATTGCAAAATTAGTGAAAAATAAAAAAATCAAGGTGGCCATGGCCGGATTAAAATTTATCGTAGACCCAAAGTGTTACCCCTCTTTTTATAGTAAATCGCACCCAACTAAGCGATTGTTGGATGTTTTATGCAAATCCGACCAATACTAATCGAGAAAAATGAATTTCATCCATAAAATTGACGAATAACTCGCTGGAAACCTAAATTAAACTTAACTTCCATAAAAATATCAAAGTTATGTAATCTAAAGGATCGAAAATGAGGAACAGTTAATTTCATTGCAAGATTAGTGAAAAATAAAAAAATCAAGGTGGCAATGGCCGGATTAAAATTTATCGCAGACCCAAAGTGTTACCCCTCTTTTTATAGTAAATCGCACCTAACTAAGCGATTGGTGGAGGTTTCATTCAAATCCGACCAATACCGACGAAGGAAAATGACATTTCTTCCATTAAATTGACGAAAAACTCGCTTAAAACCTAAATTAAACTTACAACTTCCATAAAAATATCAATGTTATGTACTCTGAAGGATCGAAAATGAGGAACAGTTAATTTCATTGCAAAATTAGTGAAAAATAAAAAAATCAAGGTGGCCATGGCCGGATTAAAATTTATCGTAGACCCAAAGTGTTACCCCTCTTTTTATAGTAAATCGCACCCAACTAAGCGATTGTTGGATGTTTTATGCAAATCCGACCAATACTAATCGAGAAAAATGAATTTCATCCATAAAATTGACGAATAACTCGCTGGAAACCTAAATTAAACTTAACTTCCATAAAAATATCAAAGTTATGTAATCTAAAGGATCTAAAATGAGGAACAGTTAATTTCATTGCAAAATTAGTGAAAAATAAAAAAATCAAGGTGGCAATGGCCGGATTAAAATTTATCGCAGACCCAAAGTGTTACCCTTCTTTTTATAGTATATCGCACCTAACTAAGCGATTGGTGGAGGTTTTATTCAAATCCGACCAATGCCGACGGAGAAAAATGACATTTCTTCCATTAAATTGACGAAAAACTCCCTTTTAAAACCTATAAGTTAAAATTATACTTCAACAAAAATATCAGAGTTATGTAATCTAAAGGATAGAAAATGAGGGACAGTTAATTTTATTGTAAAATTAGTGAAAAATAAAAAAATCAGGGTGGCCATGGCCGGATTAAAATTTATCGCAGACCCAAAGTGTTACCCCTCTTTTTATAGTAAATCGCACCTAACTAAGCGATTGGTGGAGGTTTTATTCAAATCCGACCAATACCGACGGAGAAAAATGACATTTCTTCCATTAAATTGACGAAAAACTCGCTTAAAACCTAAATTAAACTTACAACTTCCATAAAAATATCAAAGTTATGTACTCTGAAGGATCGAAAATGAGGGACAGTCAATTTTATTGCAAAATTAGTGAAAAATAAAAGAATCAAGGTGGCCATGGCCGGATTAAAATTTATCGTAGACCCAAAGTGTTACCCCTCTTTTTATAGTAAATCGCACCCAACTAAGCGATTGTTGGATGTTTATTAATCGAGAAAAATGAATTTCATCCATAAAATTGACGAATAACTCGCTGGAAACCTAAATTAAACTTAACTTCCATAAAAATATCAAAGTTATGTAATCTAAAGGATCGAAAATGAGGAACAGTTAATTTCATTGCAAAATTAGTGAAAAATAAAAAAATCAAGGTGGCTATGGCCGGATTAAAATTTATCGCAGACCCAAAGTGTTACCCCTCTTTTTATAGTAAATCGCACCTAACTAAGCGATTGGTGGAGGTTTCATTCAAATCCGACCAATACCGACGAAGGAAAATGACATTTCTTCCATTAAATTGACGAAAAACTCGCTTAAAACCTAAATTAAACTTAACTTCCATAAAAATATCAAAGTTATGTAATCTAAAGGATCGAAAATGAGGAACAGTTAATTTCATTGCAAAATTAGTGAAAAATAAAAAAATCAAGGTGGCCATGGCCGGATTAAAATTTATCGTAGACCCAAAGTGTTACCCCTCTTTTTATAGTAAATCGCACCCAACTAAGCGATTGTTGGATGTTTTATGCAAATCCGACCAATACTAATCGAGAAAAATGAATTTCATCCATAAAATTGACGAATAACTCGCTGGAAACCTAAATTAAACTTAACTTCCATAAAAATATCAAAGTTATGTAATCTAAAGGATCTAAAATGAGGAACAGTTAATTTCATTGCAAAATTAGTGAAAAATAAAAAAATCAAGGTGGCAATGGCCGGATTAAAATTTATCGCAGACCCAAAGTGTTACCCTTCTTTTTATAGTATATCGCACCTAACTAAGCGATTGGTGGAGGTTTTATTCAAATCCGACCAATGCCGACGGAGAAAAATGACATTTCTTCCATTAAATTGACGAAAAACTCCCTTTTAAAACCTATAAGTTAAAATTATACTTCAACAAAAATATCAGAGTTATGTAATCTAAAGGATAGAAAATGAGGGACAGTTAATTTTATTGTAAAATTAGTGAAAAATAAAAAAATCAAGGTGGCCATGGCCGGATTAAAATTTATCGTAGACCCAAAGTGTTACCCCTCTTTTTATAGTAAATCGCACCCAACTAAGCGATTGGTGGAAGTTTTATGCAAATCCGACCAATACTGATCGAGAAAAATGAATTTCATCCATAAAATTGACGAATAACTCGCTGGAAACCTAAATTAAACTTAACTTCCATAAAAATATCAAAGTTATGTAATCTAAAGGATCTAAAATGAGGAACAGTTAATTTCATTGCAAAATTAGTGAAAATTAAAAAAATCAAGGTGGCAATGGCCGGATTAAAATTTATCGCAGACCCAAAGTGTTACCCTTCTTTTTATAGTATATCGCACCTAACTAAGCGATTGGTGGAGGTTTTATTCAAATCCGACCAATGCCGACGGAGAAAAATGACATTTCTTCCATTAAATTGACGAAAAACTCCCTTTTGAAACCTATAAGTTAAAATTATACTTCAACAAAAATATCAGAGTTATGTAATCTAAAGGATAGAAAATGAGGGACAGTTAATTTTATTGTAAAATTAGTGAAAAATAAAAAAATCAAGGTGGCCATGGCCGGATTAAAATTTATCGTAGACCCAAAGTGTTACCCCTCTATTTATAGTAAATCGCACCCAACTAAGCGATTGGTGGAGGTTTTATGCAAATCCGACCAATACTGATCGAGAAAAATGAATTTCATCCATAAAATTGACGAATAACTCGCTGGAAACCTAAATTAAACTTAACTTCCATAAAAATATCAAAGTTATGTAATCTAAAGGATCGAAAATGAGGAACAGTTAATTTTATTGCAAAATTAGTGAAAAATAAAAAAATCAAGGTGGCCGTGGCCGGATTAAAATTTATCGTAGACCCAAAGTGTTACCCCTCTTTTTATAGTAAATCGCACCCAACTAAGCGATTGTTGGATGTTTTATGCAAATCCGACCAATACTAATCGAGAAAAATGAATTTCATCCATAAAATTGACGAATAACTCGCTGGAAACCTAAATTAAACTTAACTTCCATAAAAATATCAAAGTTATGTAATCTAAAGGATCGAAAATGAGGAACAGTTAATTTCATTGCAAAATTAGTGAAAAATAAAAAAATCAAGGTGGCCATGGCCGGATTAAAATTTATCGTAGACCCAAAGTGTTACCCCTCTTTTTATACTAAATCGCACCTAACTAAGCGATTAGTGGAGGTTTTATTCAAATCCGACCAATACCGACGGAGAAAAATGACATTTCTTCCATTAAATTGACGAAAAACTCGCTTAAAACCTAAATTAAACTTAACTTCCATAAAATCATCAAAGTTATGTAATCTAAAGGATCGAAAATGAGGAACAGTTAATTTTATTGCAAAATTAGTGAAAAATAAAAAAATCAAGGTGGCCGTGGCCGGATTAAAATTTATCGTAGACCCAAAGTGTTACCCCTCTTTTTATACTAAATCGCACCTAACTAAGCGATTAGTGGAGGTTTTATTCAAATCCGACCAATACCGACGGAGAAAAATGACATTTCTTCCATTAAATTGACGAAAAACTCGCTTAAAACCTAAATTAAACTTAACTTCCATAAAATCATCAAAGTTATGTAATCTAAAGGATCGAAAATGAGGAACAGTTAATTTTATTGCAAAATTAGTGAAAAATAAAAAAATCAAGGTGGCCGTGGCCGGATTAAAATTTATCGTAGACCCAAAGTGTTACCCCTCTTTTTATACTAAATCGCACCCAACTAAGCAATTAGTGTCGGTTTTATGCAAATCCGACCAATACTGACCAAGAAAAATGACATTTATTCCATAAAATTGACGAAAAACTCGCTTAAAAGCTAAATTAAACTTAACTTCCATAAAAAAATTTTTTCGAGTCGTCGCCATTTAGCAGTCCTCGCATATTTTAGCAGTTCTTGCCGATACAAAGAATTACAAATGTTTTTCACCCCTAAAATGACATTTTTTCCAAAAAATGGCACTAAGTTTTTCGATCCGGCAATACAACAGCTATTGAGAAAACGTGTTGGAATTAACAATTAATCAATTATAATTGAGAAACTATCAATTGTAATTCAGAAAATATAACCACTGCATTTTTTTCCAATATTGTATTTGAGAAACGGACACTTTTATTTCAGAAAATGCTATTTGTAATTAATATTAGCTAACTACATTTGAGAATGTACATGTAGCACCTACATGTAATTTAGATTAATCAATTATATTTAGGAAATAAATATTTGTAATTGAGAATAGTGAATTGTATTTAAGAAAATTCGCAAGTGTCGGAGACAGTATAGAAACTTCACTTCTTCGCAGAATTTGTAAATGTAGCATTTAACTCTGACCAAGGCTGGCTAAAATCTAAAATACAAATGTTTTTCACCCCCTAAAATGACTTTTTTATTAACGACTGCCCCAGCAATAATTACAACTTGATTATTCCGGCGCCTCCACCATTTTTGCACTCAGTATTTAAAATTCAATACAAAATTGCCCCGCTTTTTCCCCTTCGTCGTTATTGTTTGAGTGGGTTCTTAAATGTAAGCCAAGGTGGTGTAGCGTAATCAGTTTCGTGAATAAATCTTGTCGCGAGATTCCAAATAAAACCATAATTAAACAGAAGATTGATAAATGTTGCGGCACTCGCGAAATCCTGTTAATAAAATTGTCATTATCGGCTTAATTCGAAAGCAGATACTTTCTCGGTGGTTAATATTGTTGACGTCCAAAATTAATTTTCCCCGGGCGTTTGCTAAATCTGAGATGGAACAAAACTTTTCCCGACCATTCTTCCAGATTTAAGACTTTTGGAGTTATAAGTATAAATAATGCTTTTACGTGAAACTTTTCGACGTATTGGGTTTCAATAATAATTCCGCTCAACATTGAGCGTACGGAAATTATTCGAATCGATTGCGGTAAATTGCCTTACATCTGTGTTCATCGGGTGTGAGTTTTAATCTAATCATGTTCTGTTGATGAAGAGTTTGTTCTAATTGAAAATGCAAATTCGGTCGGTATTTCTAGTCGATGGTAAATGTTCCTAGGGTTATGCATATGTAAATACAACATTGATGCGAGGTATTTATTGCTCGCTAATTAGTTTTATCGCATAGAATTCTGATGAGAGATATGTATCAAATTCTATATTCTTGCTTCGTTTCGTTGCATCTTATTAAAGTCGTAAGTACTGGAAGCTTTGAAGTTTAAAAAGTCAGTGACAGATTCATATGAAGCTAGAATCGGATCGTCTGCTCGTTCAGAAATACCCCTCTTACAAAGGAAAGTTCATTCAAAGGACGAGCTGTGTATAGTCTGAGGATTTGTACAATATCATATTTCATAAAAAGGATACTGTGTTTATTATGCTGTATCGTAGATTAATCCGAAGCGATAAGCAGCGTTAAGCCTAAAGTTCTTGGTGGTCAAAGACGAAAGACTTTTGTTGGAAAACAATTTTTTGTATTCAGCTAAGAATTATTTCACAAAAAAGTTTCTTTCTCGACTGATTCTTGGAAAACCATTTTTTGATAGAAATGTTGCACCTACATTAAGCAGGTAAACTGTCTACTCGACTGCAATAAAATTCATTTGAAATGCGTTTGAATTCTTTTCTTATACGTTTGCCACAAAATACGTCATTTTATAAAGTACGTCGTACTTGATAACGTATTTTCTACATAATAAATCGATAGTATATTACGATATTAGGTTGGTAAGTACAGTGTAACAGAATCGAGGAAGGGTTTGCAAAAACGAGTCGAAGACGAGGAGTGAGGCGCCTTTAAGGGTGGTTTTTCTCAAAATATAAATAACATCTTTTTTGAACCATTAATGGAAAGCTATCGAACGACGCCAATTTAGCTAAAATGATCGAAGAAATTGTATGTTTAACAGGAGAAAAAAATTATATAAAATAGATTTGCTGCCATTGTAACAAATAAGTACGTGGATATCCATTTGGATCCATCCAAGTGACGACCGAACAACATCCTTTAATGCCCTCACATGTCGTCGAGATTTGCAGTAACAATAAGTCAGTTTATAGACAGGTCGCTTTTAATGCCTCTTTGGTGTCATTTTGGTGTGATGCCTATCATCATTCTTACCCGATAAAAGTTTTGCGTCACGCGAGACGACGACATTTCACTTGAATTTGGGGTAGTAACGTCTTTGTTGATCTTTATAATATCAATTTTCATTCTTGTGAAAACCCATTTTGTGCAGAATTGGAACGCGTTTTAGCTCAGATTAGTTCAACTATTATCTTTTTGATGAAACAGCTGAAATTAGATACGTATTGGGGCCAATTTAACAATGGAAAACAAATTAACTATGCATTGAGGCTGTTGTTCTTGTTCGTCCAAATATACAACGTTTGATAATCAAGCGATCTATTATTCCAGACATTACCGAGTAAATACAGAGGATTTTAATGCTCCTCAAATATTTATGTAACGATTGTTTTAAAAAGACCGAAATAATTAAAAAACTGCATGCTGATGCAGTACCGGAATTTAATTAAACCTGCAACAATCATAAAGTGCAGCCAATTTCTTTGTGTCACATCAAACGGAATGTAAATTTCACAAAGCAAACTCTCGTTAATTCCATTTAATTGTTTTTGTTACGTTGGTTTCTGACCATCGCGTCCACTCGCCAATAAAAATAAATTCACACCGAAACCCTTCTCGACCATAATTTAAAAAGTTTCCCCAATGGCCGGTTTTTAATATGATCCGTAATTATTACGGGAAAAATTAACTCGGTAAACTTGGTCCCAATTAATAAAAGTTGACTTAATTAAAAGTAACTTTTTTAATTCCAATATTATGAAATTCACACAAATATCTCAGCGTTTGTGCAAGAATCATGATTTTAGATTTTAAACAAATAATAATGTTAATATTTGATGTCGACGATGTGGAAAGCAGAAAGAAGACTGGCCATATTACGTGATGCGAGTTGTAATTTGCTCGGTCGACCTTCTCCTAATCGTTGGCTCTGAAGTCGCTTACAGCGTAATGACAAGAGATTTAAGGTTAGACCTCTCTTCATTTGCTGAAGTTTATTGCCTAAATTTCACAGCAAATTTTCTGGGCACGTGCTTTGGCTCATTGAATCAACCCACTGCAGTCCATACTTCACTCTTCCCAAGTGTACATTTCTACCCTTATTACGTTAGAAAATGTCTGGATCATCGATTATTCCAAGCTAACAGCAAGTTAAACAACTGCTGGCCTCACGATTCGCTTTGATGAATAGATAGCAATTAGAGGCCGTAAAAAAACTGCTTAATTTTCCTTCGTGCCAATTAAATCGATAGAGCGGTAACTAAACTTATTGTTAGCTTGAGCTTTTTCATGTAATTGGAAGCTTACGACTCAAGGTATACCCAAACGTGAAACTGTTTCATCGGAGCTTAAGACGTCACGTCCTCATCATAACGTAAAAGGCACAAAGAATTATGTAAATCCCATTCGAAAGGGATGTTTGCCTTTTATTACCCAGGAAACATGATATGTCGTCAGGAATAACAAGCGCTCTTTTATATCACGACATTATGAAAATTTTACTAAAATTTAAATTTTCAAAAGTAGGTAATTTTGTGCGCCGCATGCCCTCAACAATTATCCGAGAAGCTCGAAGGAAATATCTTCTGCTTGAATTTTTAATACACAAAATCTGTGAAGTGGAATATACGCGTCGTATAGGATGAGAAGAATTTTTATGAAATTTTGAAGGTTGGTACGGTACAGTTTGCACAGCGTTTATCCCCGTAAAGCTGATTAAGAAAAGCTTTCGAAAGCGTTATAAGTTATTCATGAAAGCTCCCTTGTCTTTCCAAACTTTTAGCTCGGTTGATATATAATAAAATAAGTAAATAACGTGCTTATTCGCTAAAGGGATTAGCCGCTACTGTTGCAACTAGTTTTAGTTCAACTTGAAATGCAATTACACGACGAAATAACAAAAACATTCTTGGCTCCAAGATGTCGGCTTAATAGTTAACTACCAGTCGATAAAACATTGAATGGACATTATAAAACATAACTTCCACGTCATGACCGAGAAAAATAGAGCACATATTTTCAGCACTTTAAGCGATGATTTATTCTAACAAAAGTTAGATAACTTCAAGTATAACGGCGACTTCCTCTGCATTTACAATATCCCGATGCATAATGCACTGCTTTGACAAATATTCTGCTCAGTTAAAACTTTTCTTGATGAAAAATTTCCGTTTTAGTAATAATAATAATAATAATAATAATAATAATAATAATAATAATAATATGTTTATTTCCAGCAGACATATGTCTATAGTGGATACAACAATACAGAAAGGCATTTCTTGAAAATAATGTTAATACAAAGAGATTAATACATCGTAAACAAAAGTTATAAACGTAAAGACATATTAGGTAGTATAATTTAATTTTAATAACAAAGACCTACTCTTAGGTGAAGCCAAATTTACAGAGAATATATCAAAAAGATGGTTGTTACATACAGAATTATACAATCTGAGACAAGATAGTAGTGGACTATTAAGATGTCGGAACGTATTAGGCATATCGTAATAGAAGCAGAGAGAACAACGACTATTCAAACGAGGAACAGTGAAGCTCACCTCATGCAACAAAGCAGAAGATGAGATCTTTCCATTAACTAGTTTTTGCAGAAACACAAGCGACGCAACATTCCTTCTAGCAGCAAGAGAACTTTCATCTACTAAATTAAGAAGAGCACCATGATCAATGTGCCTAACAGGATAGGAACCAAATTTCTTGAAATGAACAAACTTAGCAAATTTGCGTTGAACATTTTCTAACATCTGAATATAAACCTGGTGATAAGGTGACCATACAATACAAGAATATTCAAGCTTAGACCTAACAAGACTGTAAAATAACAATTTAATACAATCTACATTCTTAAAATCCTGCGTATTTCGAAAAATAAAACCAAGTGTCTTTAGAGCAGCATTAACAGTGCTAAGAATGTGAGGAATGAATGTTAGACTATTATCCATTATAACACCCAAATCTTTGATTTGAGAACAGCTTTCTAATGGGTTGCCTTTAATATTATAGTGAAAATTCTCAACAGTAGTTTTCCTGGCGAATGAGATCTTTTTACATTTACTAATATTAAGTCCCAGTTTGTTACGTTCACACCAGCACACCAAGCGATCAAGATCATCCTGCAGATCCAGACAGTCATTAACATTGTTTATGATACGAGCAATTTTCAAATCATCTGCATAAATAAATATCTTGCTGTTAACACAATTCATCACGTCGTTATAAAAAATAACAAATAGAAGTGGGCCCAGGTTAGACCCCTGCGCAACTCCACTATTAACATTAAACATTTGTGACTTAAAGCCGCCATTATCAACATATTGTAGTCTGTCTACTAAAAGTGACTTGAAAAGTAGAACTAACTTATTACATAGGCCATATGCAGCAAGCTTCTTTAATAAAATACAACAATGAACCCTATCGAACGCCTTGCTTAAATCAGTGTAGAGTGCATCAACTTGTAAGCGATTGTCCATGGCACCCGAGACAAATTGTGTAAACTCAACCAAATTTGTTGTAGTTGAACGACCCCTTATAAACCCATGTTGTGAATTTGAAATGTTGCAACTTACATGCGAGTACAAAACATCAGATACAATACATTCAAACAATTTAGCAAAGTTAGACAGCAACGCTATAGGTCTATAATTTTTCACATTTAATTTATCACCTGTCTTGTATACAGGAACCACGCGTGAAATTTTCCACCTGTTAGGATAACAGGACGTCTGCAAAATCAGACTGTAAATATGACGTAACGGTGACAATAAGCAGTGAATACAATCAACAATTAAAAATGCTGGGATTCCATCTTGCCCAGAAACATGATTAGCCTTAATTCTACGGACAGCCTTAAGAATATCACTGTCACTAACAGCGAAAGGGCATAGAAAGTTCTCATTAATGCAATCACTTACATCCACGGACAAAGATGGACAACAGCTTTTATCACAGTAGTCACAAGCCATCGCCAAGTTATCACAACAGCCCAGATCACAGATATGGTTAACATCAATGCCACAGGTGAAATTGCTTTTAAAGTGTTGAGCAAATGAGTCTACAATATCTTGTTGAGATGATAGTGGCGTGTTATTATAAGTCATCCGACCAGGCACACTGGTAGTTCTACGCTTCTGATTCACATACAACCAAAACTTTTTGGGATCCACCTGAAGATTTTCCTCAGTCTTAGTAATATAATCCCTATATTCAGACCTCACCCCATAGCATATATCACGTCTGATACTCTTTACCATATCCAGGTGATATAAGGATTTTGTCTTTCTGTAAATATTAAAATGCCGGTTTTTTGCCTTTATCTTCTGAATGATAGACCGAGTGAACCAGACAGGATAACTTTTGCGTTGTCTATGCGAACCAGATATCGGGACACTCCTCATTACCACATCGTAGAGTTTGTCGTAAAAATTATTACAAGCAGCTTCAGGATCAGTGAAGTCCAGAAAAGAAGACCAATCAAGTTCAGCGATATCCAAGTACAAACTCTCAATAGTAATAACGCAAGTTCTTGGCCAGTCTATGAGGAAGTTTTTATCATTCATCATTCAAATTTCATTAAAACCACCGTTGGCAGTTTAATTAGTAAATAATGAAACAATACATCACTGAAATTCGATTAAGCTGCTAAGTTGATGGGTTATCAAGCGGTCGCTAGAGTTACTTTCCTTGGCTATTTATTACCAGTTTTAAAATGAACTAGTTCTCGCTCGCACTTACAATTACATATTTAAATATTTTCCAAACATGAGTTTAATTTGGAAGTGGGTCGCAATTATAAAACGAATTAGGGAGAATACATACGAGAAAGCCTTCGTAACGAAGTTCTAAGCAAAAAAAGAAAGAAGATATTTTCAATATATCTTTTTCTTTCCCTATTAAGTTTTCTTCATTATACAGGGTATCCCTCGACGAGCGTCAGTTAGCCGTATCTGGAGAACTGTTTCTAGCATCGTTTTGAAAATTTGTACACAGGGGTTTCAATTAATTTTGAATCGACGTAAAATATTTTCATCAATGGCGCACTTCCGGTTATACCGGAAATAGGTACTAACTTCCTTATTTTAAATGGAACACCCTGTATATTATGATATTTTTGGATTCTACGTTTCATTCTAGGTAAACTTTTACCAAGAATTGCTATGCCAAAAATCAACCATTTTTGAGAAAATCAAGAATTTCGCTTTTTTATGCCAAGTGCAGGCCTAACTTCAAAAAACTGTAACATCCTTACAATATGAAATGAGAAAACCATATTAATTTGACATAAAGACTAATGTAGGGTGTAGCCGCCCCTGGACTTAAATTGGGTCAAATACATACAGGCTGTTCTCCGCAAATTTTTAAACATCATCAACTTCATTGATCAAAAAGTCAATTTTTTCAAATGGAATGCTCCAACTGTTTTATGGCACATCAATGCAGAATTTAATTGTCTATCATTCTAGTCTGTGGGCCGTATTCAGCGACCTTTGCTAACTTTAGTAACGCGTTATTAAAATGTTAATCAAGCCTAACTAAGGTGTACCTATTCAGCGCCCTTGATTAGCACTAATCAAGCTCTATTACCGACGCGCGAACTGTCAGTTTAATAACGATTTTTAAACACGGTACCGAGCATGTTTAAGACCTTTATTAGTGAAAAATTTTGGAAGAATTTTGAACTTTTTCGAAATGTTCGACCTCCGTAAGCCCCTTTGCAGTCTTCAGGCGTGATATAGTGGAAATCCTCCCGAAATCGACGGAGACGACAATGAAAAAGGAAGATACCTACCTGAAAGCTAAAAGTTTTGAATATTTCTGAGTTTCACTTGCTTTGAAGTGCTTCGCCAAAGACTCCGGCCAAATTGAACAGGTGCCTAAGTGATTTTTAATTAATAAATTTGAGGTTATGTTGTCTAATTTTTTAATATTTGTGACCGAGTTCATAATAGCATTTAATCGGCCAAGCCAACAGCCACGAATCCCAGAGCTGGAAGATTACATTTCGTTCAGTGGAGCAGCAACCAAAATACTTGTCTCGGACACAATTCAGCAATAATTTGAAGTTCATGGATTGACCGAACTACCGAACACTAAATTCTTGAATGTCAGGCCTTCTTGAGTATGCTCGAGATATAAAAAGTCCAGATGGTGCATGGTTCTTAATTTACTGCAATCGGAAAGGCCTAAAGTTGAATCACGAATATGATAACATGGTGGAGAGGAAGTGCTTAGGTTCTCCCGTGACCTTTCCATCAACAAACAGTATTAGGAACAGTAGTTTTCGTTATTCGGTGAAATTTTCGTTTTGGGCACTTTTTCCCTCATGGAGGGCATCTACTCGTAAACACACGTTTCACAGCTAAACCACAATAATTGATAGTGCATTGCCTAATAAATAACTGATTGAAATGCTTGTATTTCATTTTTCCTGATTCGTAAACATTAATTTTAACCTCACTCTTGTTAAAAGTCCTAAAAATTGCTATGTTGTCAGCTCTCATTTCTTAAACAAGCTTTATTAGTTAATCACGGTCTTAAAAGAGGCGCTGAATAGGACCATCACTAAAATCGTTGCTAAGTCTTAATAACGTTATTAGCTAATCAAGGCTTAATCACGGTTTTAATAAAGGGCGCTGAATACGGCCCTATGTGTTTACCATATTTAAATAAACAGTTTTTGTGATATTTCCAAGTACTTGGAATTTGACCAAAATTTCATATTTAGCAAGATTTAATAACCAAAGTTAGCTATGATTTTAGGAGCCTTTAAAGTTCCTTAAGGCTGCTCAAATGAAAATTTAATCCTATTTTAATCCTGTCTTAAAATATGAAATTTTGGTCAAATTCCAAATACTTAGAATTATCACAAAAACTGTTTATTTAAATATGGCAAAGATGTAGACTAAAATTATAGACAATTAAATTCTGCATAAATGTGCCATAAAATAGTTGGGGGATTCCATTTAAAAAAATTTACTTTTTGACCAAAGAAATTGATGATGTTTAAAAATTTGCAGAAAACACCCTGTATGTATTTTACCCAATTTGGGTCCCGGGGTGGTTACACTCTACATTAGTCTTCATGCCAAATTAATATCGTTTTCTCATTTCATACTGTAAGGAAGTTACAGCCTTTTGAAATCAGGCCTGCACTTGGTATAAAACAGCGAAATTCTTGATTTTCTTAAAAATGGTTGATTTTTGGCATAGCAATTCTTGGTAAAAGTTTACCTAGAATGAAACGTAGAATCCAAAAAGATCATAATATATAGGGTGTTCCATTTAAAATAAGGAAGTTAGTACCTATTTCCGGTATAACCGGAAGTGCGCCATTGATGAAAATATTTTACGTCAATTCAAAATTAATTGAAACCCCTGGGTACTAATTTTCAAGATGATGCTAGAAACAGTTCTCCAGATACGGCTAACTGACGCTCGTCGAGGGATACCCTGTATTTATAGTAGTTTTACTCTTTTTTGATACCCGGTTCTCACATTCCTTACGTTTTTGTAGAAGTTTCTTTTTTCTTTTACTTTGATTCCATGTCTTTTACTTCGTCTTCCAAAACCATTCTTTCCTTCTTCTGCACAATTGTTTCACTTTCTTCCTTTGTTCTTAATAATTCTTTCGATATTCCACTTTCCAGTTTGTTGCAACTTTTGTCGCATAATATTTTTCATATTTACTTTTCTTTTTCTAGGTTTGGGGATCCTCCTTAGTTAAAAATTTCATAAATATTTTGCCTGTAATCTCGTTCGGTTTAGAAGTTTTGTAAATCTTTCACATTATACAGGCTGTCCTCGAATTCGATCACGAAAATCTATGGGCATATTCTCTGGTCAAAAAAAAAATAGAAACATCTATAAAAATTTTCGATTTCCGCTTTCTAAGGAAGGGAGCTACAGCTCCCTTAGAGTGGGGCTATGTTTGAGTTATTTGCGGATAACTGCTGAACCGTTTAAGCTACGACAACCAAATTTGGATTATTTAGTTAGCTTATTGGACTGCATAATCTCCTATAATTTTACCAAAACCGAAAGATGACCATTATCTTCACTCCTTCCAATTTTTTTTAATCCTCTGGAAAAATTATGCTCGTTTTTTAAAAATCCTGTTTAAAAAGCGAACTTTTTTGGCTCTTTAATTTTTGTCATACCTAGCTTAGTTTCCGGCAAAATCCATAGCCTCGATTATCATAAAAGTGGTTACTTACTGTGGTTAAAAACCATTTCCAAATAATGAAACCCATGAAACCACGACGATCTTTGTTATAATAATCGAAGCTATACCGATTTGGCTGATTTTCCCGAAAATCCGTAGTACATGCTTGCATTTGCTTTCATTTTCTTCCAAAACGAAGTTCCGTATCGAAAAAATGAAAGTTAATGCCGTAGCAGAATGCGGAGGTACTCTTGTCTTAGCTTATTCGCTCGCTCGCTCGCTCGCTCGCTCGCTCGATCGCTCGCTCGCTCTATCGCTCGCTCGATCGCTCCTCAGTCTGTCCGTCGGATAACTTCAGAACGGATTGACATATCGAGCTGAAACTTGGTAGGCAGCTTCGTTTCCCGAAAAGTAAGGCGGGGATTGCTTTTGGGCCATATCGGACCAAAGGGGTGGGAGCTAGGGGTGAAAAACCGAAAAACTACTAATTGCAATAACTCGAGAACTAGTGGAGATATCTTGCTGAAAATTAGTATGCACGTTCGACCTTCAAGTCTGTTGAAAGTGAGGGGGTGCCAATTTCGGGGGATGAAATTTAGGGGATGAAAACCACAAAAAATATGATAACTCCGCAAGGGTTGCACGCAGCTGTCGGAAACTCAACGTACACACATATATCGGTGAAATCTTGTGGGGGATGCGTTTTTTCGTAAAATCGAACAAATGGGGTGGAAATTAGGGGTAGCAACTCGAAATTCCGCTTAATAAGTACTAGTCGAAATTGGCGTCATTCGATAGCTTTCCATTAATTATTCAAAAAAGGTGTCATTCATATTTTGCGAAAAACCACCCTTATAGGCGCTACAACCCCTAACATGCAGAAACACAAAAATACGAGAACTCAAAAACTACTCAACGTATCAAGGCAGAATTTGGTTTGTGAATTTCCAGTGACATTATAGGTGGATGGACAAATTTTCAAAAATATCTAACAAAGGGGATGAAATTTAAGGGTTGAAACTTGAAATTTCTTCAAGTAAATGGTAGCCTAAAATTACGGGGTTCGATAGATTTCGGTCAACTATTGAAAAAAGGTCTTATGAGTTTTCAATCTAAAACCAACCCCTGGGCCATTAACCACCCCTAACTCTTTGCAAGTCGATAATTATATTTTATTTATTTTTTCTGAAACCCTATTGGTTTATTTATGAACAACTGAAGTCAGTAAATACGCAAGGAGTTATGTCACACCGGAAAAATAAACTCACCCCTGTAAATCATAAAGGGGTGAAATCATGAGGTGTTGAAAACATGAATCTACAAATTACCTTAATTTTTAAACGAATTGGGTTAGGGTGGTGAAATTGAAAACACAACTTCCTTTAGGCTATGTGGGGGTGGTGAAATAGGGGGTTGGAGTTTAGGGGTTGAAACGTCCATAAAGCCCTGTAATTTGACACAGAGAAGCAATATCTTCTGCGAAACTGTGACATCTTACACACTGCATCTTCGAGAAGGGAAGATCGAATTTTAGGAGAAAATTATCGAAGGGGATGAAAGTTAGGGGTGGAAACTCGAATTTTCAATGAAGAATGTATAGTTGAAAATATTACCATTCGATAGCTTTCTATTGATGGTACAAAAAAGGTCTTATTCATCATTCGCGAAAAACGACCCTTAAAGGCGGTACAACCCCCTAACATGCCGAAACAAAAAAATACGAGAACTCAAAAACTGCTCAACGTATCAGGGCTAAATTTGATGTGGTAATTTACAGCGCCACTGTAGGCGGATGGGCAAATTTTCATTAATATCTAACAAGGGGGATGAAATTTAAGGGTTGAAACTGGAAATTTTTTCATGTAAGTGGTGGAATAAAATTATGGGGTTCAATAGATTTCGGTCAACCATTGAAAAAAGTCTTATGAGTCTTCATCCTAAAACCAACCCCTACGCTACTAACAACCCCTAAGCCCTAGCAAGCGGAGTAAATATATTTCATTTATTTTTTTTTGCTTTCTTCTAATTTGTTATTAATTTAAAGTGATTTTCATTAATTTTTGACCCATCCACAATTTTTCAACCCCTTTCATGATATGTGAACCCTCAAAGAGCAAAATTTACCCAGACCGCTTCTTTTTCGGGTGATTTCCGCTGGTTAATTTTGTAAAATTCGCGCAGTTTTGCCTTATGAATTGTTCTTGCCTTTTTCACTTTTTCGACCCCTTCGCAATGTTTCAACCCCCAAAAGTCAAATTTGCATAATTGGCTTATTTTCGTGTTATTTTCTGTAATTCTACTTAATTACGATTAATTCTCATCCCTTTTAACTTTTCATCCCCCTTTACAATTTTTCAACCCCCTAAGTGTTTATTTTGCAAAATTCACATAATTTAGTTTTCCTTCGGTAATAAATTGAACTCAATTGGATTATGTTTATCTTTTTCACTTTTCCAACCCCTTTCGCAACATTTCAACCCCCAAAATCTAAATTTGCATAATTGGTTTACTTTCGTGTTATTTTCTGTAATTCTGCTTAATTACGATTAATTCTCATCCACTTTGACGTTTCATCCCCCTTTACAATTTTTCAACCCCCTAGGTGTTAGTTTTGCCAAATTCGGATATTTTCGTTTTTCTTCTGTAATAAATTGAACCCATTTGGATGATGATTAAATTTTTCACTTTTTTCATCCCCCTTCGCAATGTTTCAAGTCTTCAAATGCTAAATTTACATAATTGGGTTAATTTGGTGTTATTTTCCGTAATTTTACTTAGCCACGGTTAATTCTGATACCTTTTGATTTTTCATCCACCTTTACGATTTTTCAACCCCCTAAGTGCTAATTTTGCAAAATTCGCATAATTTCGTTTTTCGACGGTTATAAAATTGAACGCATTTGGGATTCAGTTTACCTTTTACAATTTTTCAGTTTCCTTCGCAATAGGTAGGTATAAGTGCTTATTTCAACCCCCACAAAAGTTTTTATTGCATAATTTGGTTATTTTAGTGTTTTATTTCGTAATTCTACTTAATCCACACTTCATTTTCATTCCTCTTGACTTCTCATTCCCTTTTTCAACCCCCTTAGTGCTAATTCTACATATCTACTTCGCAAATATGATGTTTTTTTGTTAACTCTCTACTGTTTAATTATGTACGGCCAATTTTCATAATTTCGTCTTTTTAACACCACTGTGCGTCTGCGGAGGCACTACTACTAGGTGCAGATTTATAAAATCTGCACCCGACTCCACCAGTAAATTCAGCTCGCCCCTACATACACATTAACAAGGTAAACATCTACAGGGACACACATCGCATTGATATACATCTTTCGTTGGCTTTTTTGAAATTATGCCGTGTCTGTGAATTGCAAACTTAATTTCTTTCAATATTCGGTAAAAAACATCAGCACAAGTTGAGTCCTCGCGGATTTACTATATTTGTAGTCTTATCTTGATTGACGTCTTAAGATGAAAAATGTTTACACTTTGTAGGACACTTTTTCCAAGAAATGGCATACACAAGTTTATGTACATCAAGGACTGTAAACATTAGATGTTGACTTTCTATCGGTAGATTGTCAACAAATACACCATATGATTGGTTGAGAACATTCCAGGCGCAATGATATAAGAATCGTACGGTACCCATACTTTCAGGATGTTGCAACAAAACGTTGGGTTTGAAAAACACATCAGAAACTGAATAAATCTCGGATGTCGGGTCCTTCTCGAAGCATAAATCATACTCGGAATGTATTTTAAATTGTGGGCTCCGGGTATTGAGTATTGATATTTTTGAGTGGTCCGTCACAATTCTTTATTTGCTACGAGGATTGCTCTGTCAAGCGATCCCATATCCCGACTTCCGCTCTTTCGATTTTCCGTATTTATTGCGGCGATTTAGTAAATCGCTTCATTTTAGATCTCGCCCCTTCATTGCGTCAATTTACTGATCGATTGATTAGATTGGGTTTAACGGCGTTTAATGATCGAACTTTTCTCTTTTTAATGTTGCAGCATTTTACCGCAAATTCATGGGGGCTGAAGTTATCTCGAGCAATGTTAATGCCTTTTCGCAAGTCTAACAAAACAGTATCAATCAAGGGTTCAATCGGAGACCTTTTTAGCCGAAACACAAACACAAAGTTGAAAGAAGGAACGTGGAAGGGCGAGTATCGGATATTGACAAATCTTTCTTCAGTGTGGCGCGAACAGGGTAATAGAAGAAGCATCGCAAACCTCTAATAAACGAACTCCACAACTTAGAAGTTGTTTATTTTATCCTCTTCGTTATGTGCTCCTTTTCCAAAGTTCTTTTTTTTAAGTGGTCGGAAAGTTGGGAGTTATGCAAGCCAACTTTCCGTTCCTCTTAAAAACAATGCTTGCGTAATAAAAATATCGAACCCGCTATAAAGCGAATAAATAAAAATGAAACTCTCCGGAAACAGCCGCCATATATCTGTCAATACTGTCCCTATCGCGCGTCTTCCTCGCGCGAAACGTATTTTTATTTGCTTGCGCCAAATCTCGAATCTGAAATGAGCCAAATTTTAAAATACACAACGCCCGACGTCAAATTACATCTTCTGTTCGGGCGAGCGTTTTTTTCTAACGACGAAAAACAAAAGCTCTTGCGTTGAGCTTTCCGCTAAAGACAGGCTGCTGACATTTCGTTACATCTGAATTAGTGTTGAATCGATCATTTGCCATCACTCACGGAAAGCAGTTAAATAAGGTAAAAACGCAACTGATGTGGCGAGTATAGCAAAAAGTTGCAGCAAACTTGTTAATATAATCTTGGAGGTTTTTGTTTACAAGTTGAAACTCCTTCAAACTTTCTTCTAGCAACGCAGCGGCAAAAATTTCCTAGTAATTAACTTCGACCTTAGTACAATAAGTGTGTGAAAAAGATCCATTGAATTGAATGGAAATTAACAAAAGACGGTCGGCGATAATTTAGAGAAGATGGAACTAAAATATCAATTTTTCTTTAAACATTAAGTCGAGAAATTGCTAAATAATAAACGGTTTCACACTTTCGGTTAACTCTGTATATAAGTATACATAAATATAAGGTTCGCCCTATGTAAGTTGAAGGTTGTAAGTACAATAAATTAATTGCGTGAGTATAACAGCAAAACTAATTTAATTAAATTACAGATTGCATTTTGCGGTTCGCTGATTGGCGCGACCACAATACTCAACTTAATTGCGTTTCAAAGTTTTGGGATGCCGCTAAGAATAAATTGGCCAGAATGCAGTTTGGAATTATTTTCCTGCAAGGATATGTGCAGTGCCTACAAGAATAAGAAGCTTTGATAAGAATTGAGAAAACTAGAGATTACAGGGTTGTTTCAAAATTATTGTTACATAGATTTGCAACATCGTAGGTGGCTTTGATGGTTCGCTTTGACACTTAATTGGAATTACCACAGCCGCACCATAAATGAACTAAACGTCAATTCATTTGTGTTTAAAACAGCGACGTTATTATCGTTTGTAACAACACCGTATCTTGAATATTGACCAATGGCAAAGTTCCTCTGTTCATTTTTAACCAATTGAAATTGTCTTGTTTCGAAAAATATTACAGTAGGTAGTTCAAATGAGACAAAATTAACCTGAGTTTGGCGAAAAAACCTTGTTGAAAATTTTCTTTAAACTCAGTCAGTACGGTTTTACCATAAAACACTCATCATTTTTTACTACCTAGGGGAAAAAAACGCATACTTTGCTACCTCAAGTGGGGTGAGCAACGTCCATTTTTTTAACCAACAGTGTAAAAAATCGGGTTCTTAGTTTATATTTGAACGACGAAAGAGATTTTTAAACTAGAAAATCCAAGTGTTGCTTGCAAGATTTTTCTAATACCTACCAAAATTAACACGATATTTAAATTATTTTTATTTTCTTGACTTGTAGTAATAATAGGTTGTAATATATTTTAGACTTTGTCGAGGCCGCTTAATGTGGCTCGGGTGTTGATTTTTAGGGCCGTACTTGGCCGCTAATGAGACTCTGTTTTTATCGAGTATAAGTATATTGATGATATCTGAGGGTTACTTCCCTGTTTTCATAACAGTATAATACTGCCGGGGTAGGCCCGGCCGAACTTAAGTAGAGTTACAGAGGAGGGGATGAGATTCCGGCAGACCCCGAATGGCCTCAACATGCCGCCCCCGTTGAGATGATCGCATCTCAAAATTTAAAAATAAAAAAGAAAAAGAGTTCATTTTAACCACAAGAAAATAAAGAACGTATAGGTACGAAAAAATTCCTGTAAAATCAAACAGTCAATAAATTGTCCAACAAATTATTCCACCTCACAATGGCACTTCACTGGCAAAGAGTAACATTAGGAAGCGATTATTAGGCACCTTTGGAAAGTTCATTGTCCTCATGCTCGGGCACTGGTAAAGGGCACACCTCGGTGAAGGCGCGCTTAAACACTGCTCCTTCGGCGGTCTTTATGGAGACCACTCGAATTATATGGTCCTTACCTGGGTGCAATTCTACAATGCGCCCAAGTTTCCAGCAAAGTGGCGGCAGATTTTTATCCTTTAGTAGGACCAACGCTCCAATTAGCGGGGTTACGTCTTGATCGGCCGTCCATTTAGATCGTTTGTGAAGGGTGGTGAGATATTCTCGCGACCATCGCTGCCAGAAATGCTGTCGCATATGTTCCAATCTCTGGTAACGGGTTAATCGGTTAAGTGGAATGGCAGTAAGGTCCAGCTCAGCATGCGCAGTTAAAGCTTCTCCGATCAAAAAGTGACCAGGGGTCAAAGGGGAAAAATCGGATGGGTCAGAACTTAACGGAGTGAGGGGGCGAGAATTAAGGCAAGCTTCGATTCTCGTCAAGACAGTGTACAATTCATCAAATGTTAATGAAGCGTTGCCTACAACGCGCTTCAGGTGAAATTTAACACTTTTGATTCCCGCTTCCCATAATCCACCAAAATGCGGACTGCGCGCTGGTATGAAATGAAAGTTTATACGGGCTCTAGTTAATGCCGAAATAACTTCCGCTGTAAATGTATCGGAATTCATAAATTCTCCAATTTCCTTTAATTGTCGGTTAGCACCCACGAAATTCGTGGCGTTGTCCGAGTATAAATCGGACACATGTCCTCTGCGGGCTGTGAACCGTTGTAGGGCCTCTAAGAATGCTTGGCTCGTGAGATCGCGAACCAGTTCCAAATGTATTGCCTTAGTGGCAAAGCAGACAAATAAAGCAATGTACGCTTTGGCCGTTTTTTTACTGCGAGGGGTCCCTAGCTTTATGGTCACTGGGCCACCGTAATCAACACCACATCGTTTAAAGGGTCTTATTTGTTCGACTCTAACTGGCGGTAAATCACCCATCTTAGTTATAATGGATCGTGGTTGACATTTAAAACAAGTAATGCAATTTTTAGTAACTTTTCTTACCAAGCCTCGCCCTGCAATGGGCCAGTATTTGTGTCTTAAGCAGGCTAATGTTAATTGAGGACCGGCATGCAGCTGCAGTTTATGCTCCCGCTCTATGATTAAGCGAGTCAGGTGATGTTTGGCAGGAATTAATATCGGGTGCCTTTTATCAAATGGCATTACCGCCTCGCGCAAACGACCCCCGACACGGACTAATCCATCGTTACCTATGAATGGATCTAATGACTTAAGGGCGCTGTTTTTATTAACTGCCCGATTAGCCTTTATCGTGCTTATATCTTGTCCGAAGGCTTCTTGTTGAACCTCCTTTATGATTACCTGTTCGGCTGCCAATAATTCGCGACAAGTTGGCGAAAGCTGATTGGGTACGTTTGCTTCGCGATTTACTGGGTCATTTAGACGAATTTTTAATTTATTAATAAATCTTAGACAATACGCCACAATACGCAGAAGTTGCTCAAAGGTGGACGCTCGCGTAGTGTCGAAAATTGTTTCGGAGGGTACCACGGTAAGCAGACTAATTGTTTTACAGTTCCTCTCCGGTATATCATTGGGCTCTATTACGGTTAATGAGTCAGGCCAATGCCGCGTCGGCTTCTTTAAGAACTCTGGCCCCTGAAGCCATAAGAGCTCGTTTTTTAATTCATTGGGATATCTGCCCCTAGATACAATATCTGCGGGATTCTCATGTGTTCTTACGTGCCGCCAACTATAATTTTTTGTCAACGACTGGATTTCCGAAACCCTATTTGCTATAAAGGTTTTCCATGTGGCAGGTGAGGAAGTGGCAAGCCAAGCCAGGACAATCGTCGAATCGGTCCATAAAAAACAGTCTTGATATTTAATCGATGAGGACCTAATTACCTTATCGACTAAGCGCGCTAACAGTAAAGCGGCCTGAAGCTCTAAGCGGGGAAGCGATATAGTTTTAATCGGCGCTACCCGACTTTTGGCACATAAGAGCCTACATTCGACTTCGCTACCCTGAACACACGTTCGCACATAAATGCATGCACCGTAGGCGGCCATGCTCGCATCAGAAAATCCGTGAATTTGAATCAAGTTATTTGGGACAATTGGAATTATTTTCCGCGGTATTCTCAACTGGCTGATATCAGGCAAGTGCAATAAAAACTGATGCCATTCACATTGAATCTCAAAAGGCAAAATGTCGTTCCAATCGATCTTCAAGGTCCACAGTTTCTGCATTATTAATTTAGCTTTTACAATTACTGGTGATATTATCCCGAGCGGGTCGAATAGAGACGCTATCAACGATAGAACATTGCGTTTAGTTATCTTTTCTGGTTGCCTAATTGCGTTTTGAATGGAGTAATGCAGGTAATCATCTTTCGTATTCCACGAAAGACCTAAAGTTTTCAATTCATCGGTATCGGCCGTAAATTCGACATCTGTTGTATGATACGCTGCGGCTTTAGTTTCTTGAATTATGGTTGGGTCATTCGAGGCCCATTTTCTTAAGACAAACCCACCCTCTGTTAAAATCCCTTGAATTTGCGAACCAAGTTTTATGGCTTCCGGTACCGTGTCGCGGCCACACAGCAGGTCGTCCATAAAAAAACTGTCTAAAATGGCTTGGCTAGCTGCGGGAAAGTTTAATTTATTTTCCGTAGCTAATTGCCGCAGGCACCGCATTGCAATATAGGGTGAGCAAGTGAACCCGTATGTTATTGTCCGCAGCTCATATATTTTTATCGGAGACTTAAGATTCTCGCGCCAGAGTACTCTCTGGAATTTGCAATCGTCCGGATGCACTAAGATTTGCCGGAACATCTTTTCTATATCCGCATTGATTACATACTGGTAGCTTCGAAATCGTACTAGTAGTTCCAGCAGATCTTGTTGCAGATTAACTCCGGTCTGAAGATTGTCGTTGATACTCCGTCCATTGGTAGTTTTCAACGACGCGTTAAAGACAACTCTTAATTTCGTTGTGCTAGAGGATTCCTTTAGAACGCCGTGGTGGGTCAGGTAACAACCGCCCTCGCGTTCGGATTCCGGTACAGTGATTTCCTGCATATGACCTAAGGCCTCATATTCGCCTAAGAAGTCTTGATACCTTTGTTTTAGCTTAGGATTCTTAGTTAATTTCCGAGTTAAAGCGTTAAGTCGCTTAACCGCTATATCATAAGATAACCCCAGGGACGGTTGCTCCTTGAACGGTAATCGCACGAGAAAACGTCCGTCGGGGGTGCGTGCATGTGTTGCTGCAAAATGTGCATCACATTCATCGTCTTGATGGATGGGTTCTATTGGAGGCGACAGTTCCTCGATACTCCAAAATTTTTCAATGGCTTGATGCAATGTCTGTATACTTAAATAGCAGGCTACCCGCGGGGGTTCCTTCACAAGTGCCCGTCCTCCAATTACCCATCCCAGATGTGTTTCTTGGAAGTGCGGTCGATTGCCCTTTTGACTAATTTGTCTGTTAAGTAATAAGGACCAGAAGACGCCACTACCAATTAATAAATCTATTTGCCGGGACTTATGAAATTCTGGATCCGCTAGGTGGAGGTTTTTGGGTATATCCAAATAATTTATGGGTATTGGCTCCACCGGTACATTACAGCCTATTTGCTGAAGAACCAAACAAGTTAATTTTGCGGAGTAGGATGAAAGCCGCGATCTAAACTTAATGTTAGCCGTTTGGTTAACGACGGCTGTGGCCTGACCGATGCCGGACACTATTATTTTTCGTGTTTCGGCCGCGAGCCCGAGCCTTTTGAAAAATGCCTCGCACAGATAGTTGGACTGCGATCCGGGGTCCAGCAACGCACGGCATTCCACTAGGTTTCCTGCATGATCAGGTACTAAGACCATGGCAGTCGATAAAAATGTCGATGTGGAAAACGATTGGCTATGATTGCATGCAGTACTTGACGCCGGTGCCGACTGCGCCGTCGACGTCGACGGTTGATGATCGGTCAGTTCGATCGGATTTGCTGGTACCTCGGCCGCTTGAATAATATGCAAAAGGCTGTGGTGTCGCTTATGGCAGTGCTTACAGGCAGTACTTGATTTACAACGACTGACCGTGTGCTGTCCGCGCAAGCAATTGACACAAAGAGATTTAGCTTTGATTTGTTGAAAGCGGTCTGGTATTGATAAATTCAAGAATTGGGCGCATTGAATTATGTTATGCGATTCGCTGCAATAGCTACAATTATTAGTATTATCTGATTTATTGTTACTTACGAATGCGGTAGTACGCTTGTGGGGATTATTTTTTGCGGGTTTTGTATTATTTGTCTGCAGCCGCAAGCCAGCCTGTACCGATTCAAGAAACTGACACCGCTTTTCTAAAAAGGTGAGCAGGTCTTTTAACTGAGGTATATCGCGATCGAGAGTATTTTCCCAATCGCGCTTTGTCGTATAATCCAGTTTCGAGGAAATTATAGGGACCAATAGTGCATCCCAATTGTCGATGGGCAAGGGTAACGCCTTTAAGGACTCTAGATTTGTTATCAAACTGTCCAATAAACGACGTAGTGCCGCATCCGTGGCTTTATGAATTGGTTCAGCATTTAAAATAGAGTATATGTGATCTTGCACAATTAAACGCGTGTTTTTGAAGCGCTTTTCCAGTATGTCTTTGGCCACAGCGTAATTTGCATTTGAAACGGTTAGCGTCTCGACGGCCTTTAGAGCTTCTCCAGATAAGCAAGACCTGAGATAGTGGAATTTTTGATATTCCGTCAAATTGGCATTATTATGCACCAAATTATTAAAGGAATCTTCAAATGTTAAATATTCGGAGTAAGCCCCAGTAAATGTCGGTAACCTTATACTGGGTAAGTTAACATTGGAGAACCTTGTGTCCGCATTACTTACAATCGGCGTATCGCGAGATGTATCTACCTGTGCTAGAGCTCTTAATTTGGCCCTAATTTGGGATTTGGTTTCATAATATTGTTCCTCAACGATACGGGTTGCTTCTTTCTCCCGTTCTTCCGGGGAATTTAATTCAATTTCCAATTGCACGGCTTCAAACTCTTCGTACAATTTATCAAGAGCCTCACCTCGGGTAATTAAGGTGTCTGGCTCTACGGGTTTGTCCTGAAGGGAAAAAGCGAACTCTCGAATTCTGGCAATTTTCTCGGCAGTGCGCACATTTTGGAAAATTAAAAATTCGAGACGTGGGAGGACGACGGTATCTTCGTCTGTCATGATGATCAATTAATGAGAATTATTAAATCACTTGATGAATTGTACAACCGAAGGCCGCAGTAATTATTGTAATATGATGGGAATCTGGTCACTTACTTGTGAAATCCATAATCGCCCAGGTACTGTCGACTTCGGAGGTGGTATGGATGGTATGGGGTTGCTCATCAGTTGAGATTATGCTGCTAATCACTAAAGCACGCGCGGCAATTCGCGAATCACTATTTACTTTATATTATTAACGGACCGTATGTCATTTATTTAGATGCCGATCCGGCTCGAAGGACCAATGTCGAGGCCGCTTAATGTGGCTCGGGTGTTGATTTTTAGGGCCGTACTTGGCCGCTAATGAGACTCTGTTTTTATCGAGTATAAGTATATTGATGATATCTGAGGGTTACTTCCCTGTTTTCATAACAGTATAATACTGCCGGGGTAGGCCCGGCCGAACTTAAGTAGAGTTACAGAGGAGGGGATGAGATTCCGGCAGACCCCGAATGGCCTCAACAGACTTCACTTGAGACAAATCTGATAAAGTGCATTATGTTGTCTATTGTCGAAAAAGGACTCTCATTTTTGTCCTACAACAAATGTTAAACCTCCTTATTGAGGTCCAAATTTGTCATTTTGAACAAATCTTTATCATTTAAGCAAGATTTTCGTAAATTTTATAAAATAAAATTGATTTCCTCAGTCGGTGTTGATCAAATTTTGATAAAACCTTCACCAATCGATTAGTTAGATGCGGTTTAGTATAAAAAGAGGGGTAACAAGAGGGGTCTAAGGCAATTGACAGTCCGGGCACGGCCACCTTGATTTTTTTATTTTTCCTTATTTTTGTAGTAAGAGCAGTCCATCTTCATTCTCGACTGCTTAAATTACATAATTTTGTTACTTTTGCGGAAATCTTACTTTAATTTATCATTTAAGATAGATTTTCGTCATTTTTATAGAAAAATATTGATTTCCTCAGTCGGTGTTTATCAGATTTTGATAAAACCTTCACCAATCGATTAGTTGGATGCGGTTTAGTATAAAAAGAGGGGTAACTAGAGGGGTCTAAGGCAATTGACAGTCCGGGCACGGCCACCTTAATTTTTTTATTTTTCCTTATTTTTGTAGTAAGAGCAGTCCATCTTCATTCTCGACTGCTTAAATTACATAATTTTGTTACTTTTGCGGAAATCTTACTTTAATTTATCATTTAAGATAGATTTTCGTCAATTTTATAGAAAAATATTGATTTCCTCAGTCGGTGTTGGTCAGATTTTGATAAAACCTTCACCAATCGATTAGTTGGATGCGGTTTAGTATAAAAAGAGGGGTAACTAGAGGGGTCTAAGGTAATTGACAGTCCGGGCGCGGCCACCTTGATTTTTTTGTTTTTCGTTATTTTTGCAGTAAAAGCAGTTCATCTTCATTCTCGACTGCTTAAATTACATAATTTTGTTACTTTTGCGAAAATCTTACTTTAATTTATCATTTAAGATAGATTTTCGTCAATTTTATAGAGAAATATTGATTTCCTCAGTCGGTGTTGATCAGATTTTGATAAAACCTTCACCAATCGATTAGTTGGATGCGGTTTAGTATAAAAAGAGGGGTAACTAGAGGGGTCTAAGGCAATTGACAGTCCGGGCACGGCCACCTTGATTTTTTATTTTTCGTTATTTTTGTAGTAAAAGCAGTTCATCTTCATTCTCGACTGCTTAAATTACATAATTTTGTTACTTTTGCGGAAATCTTACTTTAATTTATCATTTAAGATAGATTTTCGTCATTTTTATAGAAAAATATTGATTTCCTCAGTCGGTGTTGATCAGATTTTGATAAAACCTTCACCAATCGATTAGTTGGATGCGGTTTAGTATAAAAAGAGGGGTAACTAGAGGGGTCTAAGGCAATAGACAGTCCGGGCACGGCCACCTTGATTTTTTTATTTTTCGTTATTTTTGTAGTAAAAGCAGTTCATCTTCATTCTCGACTGCTTAAATTACATAATTTTGTTACTTTTGCGGAAATCTTACTTTAATTTATCATTTAAGATAGATTTTCGTCATTTTTATAGAAAAATACTGATTTCCTCATTCGGTGTTGATCAGATTTTGATAAAACCTTCACCAATCGATTAGTTGGATGCGGTTTAGTATAAAAAGAGGGGTAACTAGAGGGGTCTAAGGCAATTGACAGTCCGGGCACGGCCACCTTGATTTTTTATTTTTCGTTATTTTTGTAGTAAAAGCAGTTCATCTTCATTCTCGACTGCTTAAATTACATAATTTTGTTACTTTTGCGGAAATCTTACTTTAATTTATCATTTAAGATAGATTTTCGTCATTTTTATAGAAAAATATTGATTTCCTCAGTCGGTGTTGATCAGATTTTGATAAAACCTTCACCAATCGATTAGTTGGATGCGGTTTAGTATAAAAGAGGGGTAACTAGAGGGGTCTAAGGCAATTGACAGTCCGGGCACGGCCACCTTGATTTTTTATTTTTCTTTATTTTTGTAGTAAAAGCAGTTCATCTTCATTCTCGACTGCTTAAATTACATAATTTTGTTACTTTTGCGGAAATCTTACTTTAATTTATCATTTAAGATAGATTTTCGTCATTTTTATAGAAAAATATTGATTTCCTCAGTCGGTGTTGATCAGATTTTGATAAAACCTTCACCAATCGATTAGTTGGATGCGGTTTAGTATAAAAAGAGGGGTAACTAGAGGGGTCTAAGGTAATTGACAGTCCGGGCACGGCCACCTTGATTTTTTTATTTTTCGTTATTTTTGTAGTAAAAGCAGTTCATCTTCATTCTCGACTGCTTAAATTACATAATTTTGTTACTTTTGCGGAAATCTTACTTTAATTTATCATTTAAGATAGATTTTCGTCATTTTTATAGAAAAATATTGATTTCCTCAGTCGGTGTTGATCAGATTTTGATAAAACCTTCACCAATCGATTAGTTGGATGCGGTTTAGTATAAAAAGAGGGGTAACTAGAGGGGTCTAAGGCAATTGACAGTCCGGGCACGGCCACCTTGATTTTTTATTTTTCTTTATTTTTGTAGTAAAAGCAGTTCATCTTCATTCTCGACTGCTTAAATTACATAATTTTGTTACTTTAGCGGAAATCTAACTTTAATTTATCATTTAAGATAGATTTTCGTCAATTTTATACAAAAAAAATTGATTTTCTGAGTCGGGGTTAATCAAATTTTGAAAACTTTCATCAATCGCTTAGTTGGGTACGAATTATTAAAAAAGAGGGGTAACAAGTTGGGTCTACCACAATTTTTAATCCTCGATTTTTTTATTTTTGTTATTATTGCAGGAAAACCAGTTTATCTTCATTCTCGACTCTTCATATTAAACTATTTTGTTACTTTTGAGGAAATCTTGCTTTAATTAGCATTTAAACAAGATTTTCTTCAATTTTATAGAAAAAACCAGATTTTCTCGGTCGGTGTTGATCAGATTTTTACAACGTCTTCACCAATCACTTAGTTGGGTGCGATTTAGTATAAAAAGAGGGGTAACATGGCGGGTCCACGACAATTTGTAATCCAGGCATGGCCACCTTGATTCTTTAATTTTTCGTTATTTTTGTGGTGAAACCAGATTATCCTTATTCTCAACAACATTTAAGCAACATTTTCATCAATTTTATAGAAAAAAAAAGTTATTTTTTCAGTCGGTGTTGATCAGATTTGCATAAAACCGTTACCAATCGCTTAGTTAGATGCGGTTTACTATAAAAGGAGGGGTAACAAGAGGGGTCTAGGGCAATTGCCAGTCCGGGCACGGCCACCTTGATTTTTTTATTTTTCGTTCTTTTGCAGAAAAACCAGTTTATCTTCATTCTCGACTGCTTAAATTACATAATTTTGTTACTTTAGCGGAAATCTAACTTTAATTTATCATTTAAGATAGATTTTCGTCAATTTTATACAAAAAAAATTGATTTTCTGAGTCGGGGTTAATCAAATTTTGAAAACTTTCATCAATCGCTTAGTTGGGTAGGAATTAGTAAAAAAGAGGGGTAACAAGTTGGGTCTACCACAATTTTTAATCCAGACATAGCCATCCTCGATTTTTTATTTTTGTTATTATTGCAGGAAAACCAGTTTATCTTCATTCTCGACTCTTTATATTAAACTATTTTGTTACTTTTGAGGAAATCTTATTTTAATTTAGCATTTAAACAACATTTTCGTCAATTTTATAGAAAAAACCAGATTTTCTCGGTCGGTGTTGATCGGATTTTTACAGCGTCTTCACCAATCGCTTAGTTGGGTGCGATTTAGTATAAAAAGCGGAGTAACATGGCGGGTCCACGACAATTTGTAATCAAGGCATGGCCACCTTGATTTTTTAATTTTTCGTTGTTTTTGTAGTGAAACCAGATTATCCTTAATCTCAACAACATTTAAGCAAAATTTTCATCAATTTTATAGAAAATAATTATTTACCTAATTGCGTTTTGAACAGTTGTAGTTTACGCAATTAAGTAAAATGTTGTACGTAATGCGTTATGAAAAGCCCCAGTTTGTTTGACTCGCATAATTTTGCAAAACTCGCTATCGCTCGTTTTGGCAAATATTACGGCAAGTCATCCCTAATTTATAACTAATTACGTAATAGTTATTTACCTAATTGCGTTTTGAAAAGTTGGATATTACGCAATTAGGTAAAATGTTGTACTGAATACGTTATGAAAAACCTAAATTGTTTGACTCGCATAATGTTGCAAAACTCGCTATCGCTCGTTTTGGCAAATATTACGACTTGTCAAACAATATAGTACTTTTCATAACTAATTACGTAAATAACTATTACGTAACCAGTTATTTGACGAGTTGTAATATTTGCCAGAACGAACGACAGTGAGTTTTACAAATTTATACTTTTCATAATTTATTACGTGCCACATTTTACCTAATTTTGTAACATCCAATTTTTCAAAACGCAATCACTAAACATTTTAATGCTTAGGCGGTAAATGTGGCAATGCCAGGTGGTGAAAAATAGCTGCAGGAAAAACCAGATCTATAAAACCTTTAATTTTCATTTTTACCATACACAGCTGACGGTTGAAGATGATTTAGATCTGGATTCGACTTTATTGTTTAAACAGACAAATTTTGTATGGCCTTCCTACGCCCATTTACAAACTATTGAACGAATCCTTCGGAAATATGGCGTTCTAACACAGAAAAGTTAAGCAATCTTTCGAACAGCTTAGTGCGTCGGTATTAAAATTTAGTTGATTTAGTGCTTTATTTGAATTAATAAATAACGAAAGAAAACTTTTCCACTAACTTCGTATACATTTTTATTGAGATTCATAATTCAGTCATGACAGATACCCTCCATGCAATTTCTTGCTCACCGGCTGCGACTCTAATATCTTCTTTGATCACCTCCCGTGGAGCATCATTCTAAAATTAAATTCAGGTAAAGGCGCCGAAAAAGGAAGTCCTTTTTAATTAAAACGGAAGAGTTTAATTTTATTGTCGAACCCTGATCAATGCCGTGAAATATTTATGAGCTCCTGCAGGAGTGAACCGTGGCATCCCTCCGATAATTTCAACCTTTCTAATCTGAGCCCGGCCGTAAAGAAGAAAACTTCACCATTCGTTAATGTGGGATTCGTGTAGACTAATGCACGTCGGTGTGGAGCGGATCAGGAAACGGCGTGCATTAATTAAAGGTCTCCAATGACCAGCGTCCTGTAATGTAGACGGGATTAGTAGAAACTAGACTTGCGGTACTTAATCGGATCGCTACTCCGGGATAACAAATGGCCGTATGAGGAATAAATTGTTTAACGTTCTGGGATCCCTGGTCAGACAAAATCCGGCCTGTCCCGACTGAGCGGGCTTCACCGCTAATTGATGGGGCACACCTGATTCTCGGACCACTTGAAATGCACTTGATTTACTGGACTCTGCTTTCAACGGGGGTAGATTTTTCGTTTTCAACCAGAAATAAATTTTGTTAATTCCATCTTAATGTATTACTAGTTACTACAAATGGTTTGCAGGGAGTTTTTCTGCTTGTCTACATTATTCGAGATATAGGACCCTATACTATAGTGGCCCAGGAAAAATCTGATCTAAACAATTCCAAACTTTGATTTTTGCTGTGGAGGTATAATAAAGTGTTCTTACAACATTGAACACAAAAATATAGAAATTTTCCCAGGCGGTCATATTTTTATGTGGCTTTAAACCAATTTGAGCCCCGAAAATGGCAGTTTCACGAATTTTTTTCTCGGAAACTAGAAGATTCCACTCTTTTATTTTTCCACCAAACATTCACCTATCCCTCGCTTACCAAAATTTAAAATTTGGTAGAGATGGGCCCAGGCAGTCGCTTATTGTATAGAACAAAAGTAATACTTCAAATATAACATAAACATGTGTTTGTTAAGGCACACCAGAAAAACATATAAGCAGGGGCTAAGATACAATTAAAAAAGATGAACATTGACATTTGATAATTGCTCGTTTAGTAGCAATGTTTTCATTTTATTTAATATTAGCCTGTCAGACACATTCATACCGTCTGGTCGAACCACAATGTTTAATATGTATGCCGCCAGATAAGAAAAGCCAACGAAAGATGTATATCAATGCGATGTGTGTCCCTGTAGATGTTTACCTTGTTAATGCGTATGTAGGGGCGAGCTGAATTTACTGGTGGAGTCGGGTGCAGATTTTATAAATCTGCACCTAGTAGTAGTGCCTCCGCAGACGCACAGTGGTGTTAAAAAGACGAAATTATGAAAATTGGCCGTACATAATTAAACAGTAGAGAGTTAACAAAAAAACATCATATTTGCGAAGTAGGTATGTAGAATTAGCACTAAGGGGGTTGAAAAAGGGAATGAGAAGTCCAAGGTAATGAAAAAAGGTGATGAAAAGTCAAGAGGAATGAAAATGAAGTGTGGATTAAGTAGAATTACGAAATAAAACACCAAAATAACCAAATTATGCAATTAAAACTTTTGTGGGGGTTGAAATAAGCACTTATACCTACCCATTGCGAAGGAAACTGAAAAATTGTAAAAGGTAAACTGAATCCCAAATGCGTTCAATTTTATAACCGTCGAAAAACGAAATTATGCGAATTTTGCAAAATTAGCACTTAGGGGGTTGAAAAATCGTAAAGGTGGATGAAAAATCAAAAGGTATCAGAATTAACCGTGGCTAAGTAAAATTACGGAAAATAACACCAAATTAACCCAATTATGTAAATTTAGCATTTGAAGACTTGAAACATTGCGAAGGGGGATGAAAAAAGTGAAAAATTTAATCATCATCCAAATGGGTTCAATTTATTACAGAAGAAAAACGAAAATATCCGAATTTGGCAAAACTAACACCTAGGGGGTTGAAAAATTGTAAAGGATGATGAAAAGTTGAAAGGGATGAGAATTAATCGTAATTAAGTAGAATTACAGAAAATAACACGAAAATAAGCCAATTATGCAAATTTGACTTTTGGGGGTTGAAACATTGCGAAGGGGTCGAAAAAGTGAAAAAGGCAAGAACAATTCATAAGGCAAAACTGCGCGAATTTTACAAAATTAACCAGCGGAAATCACCCGAAAAAGAAGCGGTCTGGGTAAATTTTGCTCTTTGAGGGTTCACATATCATGAAAGGGGTTGAAAAATTGTGGATGGGTCAAAAATTAATGAAAATCACTTTAAATTAATAACAAATTAGAAGAAAGCAAAAAAAAAATAAATGAAATATATTTACTCCGCTTGCTAGGGCTTAGGGGTTGTTAGTAGCGCAGGGGTTGGTTTTAGGATGAAGACTCATAAGACTTTTTTCAATGGTTGACCGAAATCTATTGAACCCCATAATTTGATTCCACCACTTACATGAAAAAATTTCCAGTTTCAACCCTTAAATTTCATCCCCCTTGTTAGATATTAATGAAAATTTGCCCATCCGCCTACAGTGGCGCTGTAAATTACCACATCAAATTTAGCCCTGATACGTTGAGCAGTTTTTGAGTTCTCGCATTTTTTTGTTTCGGCATGTTAGGGGGTTGTACCGCCTTTAAGGGTCGTTTTTCGCGAATGATGAATAAGACCTTTTTTGTACCATCAATAGAAAGCTATCGAATGGTAATATTTTCAACTATACATTCTTCATTGAAAATTCGAGTTTCCACCCCTAACTTTCATCCCCTTCGATAATTTTCTCCTAAAATTCGATCTTCCCTTCTCGAAGATGCAGTGTGTAAGATGTCACAGTTTCGCAGAAGATATTGCTTCTCTGTGTCAAATTACAGGGCTTTATGGACGTTTCAACCCCTAAACTCCAACCCCCTATTTCACCACCCCCACATGCCCTAAAGGAAGTTGTGTTTTCAATTTCACCACCCTAACCCAATTCGTTTAAAAATTAAGGTAATTTGTAGATTCATGTTTTCAACACCTCATGATTTCACCCCTTTATGATTTACAGGGGTGAGTTTATTTTTCCGGTGTGACATAACTCCTTGCGTATTTACTGACTTCAGTTGTTCATAAATAAACCAATAGGGTTTCAGAAAAAATAAATAAAATATAATTATCGATTTGCAAAGAGTTAGGGGTGGTTAATGGCCCAGGGGTTGGTTTTAGATTGAAAACTCATAAGACCTTTTTTCAATAGTTGACCGAAATCTATCGAACCCCGTAATTTTAGGCTACCATTTACTTGAAGAAATTTCAAGTTTCAACCCTTAAATTTCATCCCCTTTGTTAGATATTTTTGAAAATTTGTCCATCCACCTATAATGTTACTGGAAATTCACAAACCAAATTCTGCCTTGATACGTTGAGTAGTTTTTGAGTTCTCGTATTTTTGTGTTTCTGCATGTTAGGGGTTGTAGCGCCTATAAGGGTGGTTTTTCGCAAAATATGAATGACACCTTTTTTGAATAATTAATGGAAAGCTATCGAATGACGGCAATTTCGACTAGTACTTATTAAGCGGAATTTCGAGTTGCTACCCCTAATTTCCACCCCATTTGTTCGGTTTTACGAAAAAACGCATCCCTCACAAGATTTCACCGATATATGTGTGTACGTTGAGTTTCCGACAGCTGCGTGCAACCCTTGCGGAGTTATCATATTTTTTGTGGTTTTCATCCCCTAAATTTCATCCCCCGAAATTGGCACCCCCTCACTTTCAACAGACTTGAAGGTCGAACGTGCATACTAATTTTCAGCAAGATATCTCCACTAGTTCTCGAGTTATTGCAATTAGTAGTTTTTCGGTTTTTCACCCCTAGCTCCCACCCCCTTGGTCCGATATGGCCCAAAAGCAATCCCCGCCTTACTTTTCGGGAGACGAAGCTGCCTACCAAGTTTCAGCTCGATATCTCAATCCGTTCTCAAGTTATCCGACGGACAGACTGAGGAGCGAGCGAGCGAGCGAGCGAATAAGCTAAGACAAGAGTACCTCCGCATTCTGCTACGGTACTAAAAAGATGAACATTGACATTTGATAATTGCTCGTTTAGTAGCAATGTTTTCATTTTATTTAATATTAGCCTGTCAGACACATTCATACCGTCTGGTCGAACCACAATGTTTAATATGTATGCCGCCAGATAAGAAAAAGATGCTTTGAAACAAGATAAGTTATGCCCTGGTATACTCACAGTGAGTTGACCAAAACGCAGAGTACGATTGTGAACAAATAGACGTTGCTTGATCTTTTGACTTAAATATGGAGGTTTACGAGTGAGTTTCACTTTTAGCACTAGGGAGACAAAATGCAAAAATCGGCGTTCACTAGTCTTAAGCCAACCTAAATCTCTAATAAAAGGTGTAATGTGAGCAGCAAAAGGAACATTTAAAATGAATCTAACACAGTGATTTTGAATTATTTGTAGACGGTTTTTAGAAGACCAGTTAAACACGGTCCATATGCAGTGTCAGCATAGTTTAAGTGCGACAGAATAAGAGTGTCAGTGAGTAGCTTCTTGCTATCACGGTCAAGAAATTTCCTAAATTGTGCAATCTGCTTGAAATAAAAACGTTTTTTTGCAAAGAGCGTTAATTTGATCACTGAATTTTAGATTCGAGTCATATAAGACTCCAAGATTACAAACTGTTGAGCATTTAATTACAGGAGTGTTATTAATCTCGATCACAAAATCATTTTCAACTTGATTAAATCTAGGAACTGTACCAAATAAAATACTTTGACTTTTAGAAGGATTTAAAAGTAGTGAATTTTTGGCGCACCATTTACTAATACTATCTAAATCGTAGTTGATTAAGGCAACAGCACTGCGCATATCTTGCGGCTTGAAGGGGAAGCGAACCTGAATATCATCGGCAAAAATATAAATTGAGCAAAATTTAACGATGGTAGTTTCAAAGTCTCGTTCCACAAAATTTACTTACTGTTTAGGACGCGTTTCGGAGTGTTACTCCATCTTCAGCTATAAAAGAAATTAACACAAAATACAAAACAGTTGTCTGGAAAATGAAAAAAAAACGTTTGAGTCAAAGAAAAATAACAGCTTTTGAGTCACACTGTAAATTGATCGAAAGACGCTCAAACATGTCAAAAGCTGTTATTTTTCTTTGACCCAAACGTTTTTTTAATTTTCCAGGCAACTGTTTTGTATTTTGTGTTAATTTCTTTTATAGCTGAAGATGGAGTAACACTCCGAGACGCGTCCTAAACAGTAAGTAAATTTTGTGGAACGAGACTTTGAAACTACCTTATGTTATCAAACATCAGTTCCTCTTTGAAAAATGGACCAAGCTTTCAACCAACTAGAAAATAGGCACTCTATAAACGATATTCGGTGATATAGAAGCCAAGTGCAAAATTAAAGGGAAATTTAAATCAGAGAGAAAAAGAAATATAAAAAGGAAGTTTAGGTCCCTTCTTCTAGCCATGTTTTTCTTGGTCTTCCTGTTTGTTTCTTCCTTCCTGATCGTGCTTCGAATACTTTTCTCCCAGACTGTTCTCGTCCATTCGCATTACATGTCCTAACCATCGTAATTGTCCTTCTTCTTCTGTAGTTTTTATCGTTTTTGTTTTCAGATTTTCTCTGTACCTTGTGTCCCTAATTCGATCTAATCTCACCTTTCCCTCTATCTTTCTTAAATATCTCATTTCAATGTTCTGTGCTCTGTTTTTCTGACTTTCCTTTATTGTCCATATGTTGTCCAAATGTGTACTTTTGTTTACTTCGGTATTTCTTTGTTTGCGAAAAACGCGTTTTTTATCCCATTGAAGAGCTTCCCTGCTGGTCCGTTCTTTCTATTATTTCTTATTACAATCTTCCGTCCTATGCTATCATCGATCCTAGGTATTTAAACTTCTTTGCTTGTTCCAAAGTTATGTTATCCACATTTATTTTATGTTTTTTTCCATGTTACTTATTATCATTGATTTGGTCTTGTCCGTGGTTATCTTCATATTTCTGTTATATATTCCTATGTTTCCGTTTAGTGTCCTCTCTGATATCATTACTTTCTTTTTCTTTTTTTTTCTTTCGCTTTCTTGATTGCTTCGTCTAGGACTAAGGCAAATAGTTGAGGGCTCAGTACGCATTCCTGTTTCAAACATTTTTGATTTTTCATGCCTTGATCTTACGTAGTTTTTCGTTTCTTTATACAATTTAGCTCTTTACTGCCCCCGATTAAAATTTTGTCTACTCCTCTCTTCTCCAATGCTTTCCAGTATGTCCTACGTATTTAAAAATTGTGACCGCTGTTTATAATTCACCTGGATAACGAATATTTTTGTCACCAGAAACTATACGATTTTGATTTTAATTTTGATGCTTTATAAATTGAATTGCCAATTTAATTAAATTATTTCATTTGCAAATATAAAGGAGGGCAAAAAATAGCGTATATACCACAGGACTGAAGTATCATTTAATCCCTCTTTCGCTTCGTTCGGGCAGTAAACTTTCACGCTGGGGATTAAATGATTTACTTCAGTCCTTTAACATACAGGGTGTCCGTGTGAAAACTTCGAGCTCAAACATCCAGTCAAAGAGATGAGATATAAAAATTCGCTTGGATAGGTCGATTTTTATTTCGAGAGGGACCCTTAAATCTGTGCTTGACGACATTTCAAAACTCACCCCCTGACCGCCACCTACCCCCACTTCAAAATTTTAAATGGCAACAGTGTTACGTCGTTTGAAAGCTAATTTCATTGTCAATCCAACGCTGGAATAATTTTTGATGTTTGTTCAATTCCAACGCCCTCTTTGGTAAAATTTTAAAGTACATTAGGGCCCTTTGAAAGGTTTTTTTTTCTGTAAACTGATGCAAGAATTAATCCATCCACTCGGCACTCGTTCAAAATTTACAGCATAAGCTTTAAGGATTTCTAGGCCCAGAACCAGCTCATGTTTTTCAGTGGAACTTTTGAACAAGTGGATGGATTTAAAACCCTTTCAAATGATGTATCACAAAGGGCAATAATTTGACCATAGAGGACGCTGGAGTTGAACAAATATCAAAAAATGTTACAGCGTTGGATTGGTAATGAAATTAGCTTTCAAATAATGCATCACAAGTGGGGGGTTGCCATTTAAAATTTTGAAGTGAGGGTAGTTGGGAGTTAGGGGGTAAGTTATGAAATTTCATCAAGCACCGATTTAAGTGTCCCCCTCGAAATAAAAATCGACCTGTATAAGCGAATTTTTATATTTCATCTCGTTGACGAGATATTTGAGGTCGAAGTTTTCACGCGGACACCCTGTATACTATTATTTTGCAAATTTGATTAAGACATTTTTTAAACTTCGTGAATTTCGACCAATCTTTGCTGCTAAATTCCTAATTGCGACCCCTAATTTCCATCCCGTCTGGCTTTTTTGCGGAAAAACATCCCAAATAATAAGATATCCCTGAAGTGCGTTCGTCGGGTTTCAGAGCACTGCGTTTCTCTGTTGTCTAATCATATTTTTTTGCTGCGTCCAATAATTTTCAATTTCAATTAAAATAATAAAAATTATAGCAACTTTCAGCTCGATGTTACGATCCGTTCTCAAATTATCCAACTGACAGAGAAAGCAAGCGAGCTAGCGAATATCATAAAACAACAAGACCTGTAGGCCTCCCACACCTAAAATCCCTAAAATGCTTTGATACTCCTAAAATTCTCCTAAAAATGACAACGAAGTCCTAAATTTCCTAAAATAAGGAAGTCTGAAGAATTTTATGTTAAATGTGGGGTGGAAATTTATCCGTGGGATATTTTTCTGGATAGCTTGACTTAATTTTACAATAATTACGAATGTGATTATCTCACTCCTCACATAACCTCCGCGTTAAAGTGTCGGAACTTTATTTTGTAAAGAAAGACCTCGTAAAAAATTATTTTTTTTTTGTTATTGCCAAGACGCTTACATAGTAAGCGTGATTCAGTCTTGGTATTCACCCCCCCTGTAACTTTTTTATTTCAGCAGAAAAATACGTATTTTATTTATTTTTTTATTTAATCACACCATATTTTTACCACACCGTGGTGTAGGGTGTTCTCCCAAAAGATTACCTAACTTATTCTGTATTATGGTGTAAAAACGTTTTCCAAAGTTTTCTGTCTTCCTCCGTATTCTTTGCAGGAAAAAAACTATTAAATGACGTCATTAAAATAAATCGTCGCCGTCGTTATAGATACCGGGTGTATCATTTTCCGCGCCGTATAGGAGATTAACATGGGAAAACGAGTTTTATTTTTTCCTTGCTCCATGAACAGATTTAAATCAATGCTAGCTTATCCAGTGGATAGACCCGGCTGGCCGGTATCCTGAAAAAAAAGATTGCCTGCTAGTGCCCTTTGGTTACTTAGCAGGAATTTTTGAAAAATTGGATTTTAAAACGACGCGCGCATTACTTCGTGTACTTTCGGTGTCCTTCGAAGCTTTACGTAAATTGTCAGCCAGGGCCGAATCTGCGATTTTTGACCTAATTGTTGACATTAAGAAAGCCGTGGCTTGAAATTATTGTTTTAAATCTGGAGCAAATCGTTCTATTTTACCTTCTTGCTGACGCAGAATTAATGTACCTACCAGCGGCGACAAGCGGCAGCCGACAAGGGTTCGGTCAGACTTGGTTGACGACCTAACCTCAAAAATTTACTTGGTCAAGTAAATTACTTTGAATTGCAATTATGAGGTAAGCTCTTACTCGGTGTTAGCGTTTAATTAATCAATTATTCTACTTTAGGTGGCAATATTGTTAGTGGTAGTTCGAACAAGAATCAGAAGGCATTCTCGGGTTTGGCAATGACCTCCCATCGTAAACTGTCTTTATCTTTTACGTTACCTATTTGTGTTAAAAGGTTTTGTAAGTGAAGACACAAGTAGGAGTTACATGTATTCGTGGAGAGAACATTTTGTATTCCCTTAATTAGTTGTAGATAGTTAGAAGATGTTTGGTAATGTTTAAGAACCCTGTTTGGAAAAGCAGCTGCTGACAACATCGGTACTGGTAATTAAATTGGAACTTGAGACATCATGTTGTATTTACCTAATAAAATGCTTTTTGAACTTATTTCCAAATTTTTCAGTTCAAAAGAATCAAATTTTGTCCATTATTGGCTAAGTTGTTATTGAATATTAATCACTAGCAGAGTGGCACTAAAGAATAGATTGTTAAAACTGAGTAATGGAAGAAGCCAAGAACGCGTTTAAAATTCTTTATTAGTAATAGTTTTTTAAAACATCGACAGCTGGCACAATTCCATTTTTGTATCTTTACATCAATCCTGACTAAATTGTAGCAATATCACAAACCACCACTACTTTTAATAACACTCCGCCATGCAGTGCATAAAGAATTAAATAACAATTAGTAACTTTCCAGTATAATTCTTCTTGCTCAATTTTTCAATGGGAATGAGTAAACGGATGAATTTTTCCCCTGGTCCAGGGCAGTAAGATGGCATGGCATCCTGAAATAAATGTGATCACTGTTTATTTATTATGAGGGAGGTACCTATCCCTATCACAAAAAATATCCATTGTACCTACCTAATCAATTTAACTTATCCGCTCATCCGAAGGGTTATTGGTAAATGGGTTGTTGGCCTGGGACAAGGGTTTTCTCTGGAATAAGCCGTTGTTGTTTCGTCGACGTTAATTTCATAATCACAACAGTCCAACCAAAAGCTGTGTCAAAAGTCTTGTTGTCACCTGTCAATCTAATTTCCATTTTGTCGACGTATGTTTTTTCGCGCTAAGGTTACCAGTCAGCCTGGTTATTGACACCGTGCGGGGTGCGTTCAGTTAAGTAGTGCTGCTGGGTGGGTAAATTGGCGTTGTAGTACTTACACAGTGTCAACAATAGCTGCTTTCCGTTTACACATTTGTCTGAGAAAACTCAGCTATTTGATTGGTCAATTACAAATGAACCAATCAAATTGCTGAGATTAATTGAGGCTCCTCAGGTAAATGTGTAAAAGGGAAGCGCCTAACGTCAACGCGTCACTGCGCAGACCACGTTGACCAGGTAACGTGAACACTAATGTTGTCGCGTTCTTTCTTATGTATGCTACAAACAAAAGACAAAAACATGACCAAGTAGGCGACCAGGCTGACTGGTAACGTTAGCGCGAAAAAACATATGTCGACTGAAAGGAAATTAGATTGACAGGATTGACAGGTGACAACAACACTTTTGACACAGCTTTTGGTTGGATAACAACGGCTTATTCCAGAGAAAACCCTTGTCCCAGGCCAACAACCCATTTACCAATAACCCTTCGGATGAGCCTTACTGTGATATTGTGGATTGTCAACAAGTTAAATTGATTAGGTAGGTACAATGGATATTTTTTGTGATAGGGATAGGTACCTCCCTCATAATAAACAAACAGTGATCACATTTATTTCAGGATGCCATGCCATCTTACTGCCCTGGACCAGGGAAAAAATTCATCCGTTTACTCATTCCCATTGAAAAATTGAGCAAGAAGAATTATACTGGAAAGTTACTAATTGTTATTTAATTCTTTATGCACTGCATGACGGAGTGTTATTAAAAGTAGTGGTGGTTTGTGATATTGCTACAATTTAGTCAGGATTGATGTAAAGATACAAAAATGGAATTGTGCCAGCTGTCGATGTTTTAAAAAACTATTATTAATAAAGAATTTTAAACGCGTTCTTGGCTTCTTCCATTACTCAGTTTTAACAATCTATTCTTTAGTGCCACTCTGCTAGTGATTAATATTCAATAACAATTTAGCCAATAATGGACAAAATTTGTTTCTTTTGAACTGAAAAATTTGGAAATAAGTTCAAAAAGCATTTTATTAGGTAAATACAACATGATGTCTCAAGTTCCAATTTAATTATCAGTACCGATGTTGTCAGCAGCTGCTTTTCCAAACAGGGTTCTTAAACATTACCAAACATCTTCTAACTATCTACAACTAATTAAGGGAATACAAAATGTTCTCTCCACGAAAACATGTAACTCCTACTTGTGTCTTCACTTACAAAACCTTTTAACACAAATAGGTAACGTAAAAGATAAAGACAGTTTACGATGGGAGGTCATTGCCAAACCCGAGAATGCCTTCTGATCCTTGTTCGAACTACCACTAACAATATTGCCACCTAAAGTAGAATAATTGATTAATTAAACGCTAACACCGAGTAAGACCTCATAATTGCAATTCAAAGTAATTTACTTGACCAAGTAAAATTTTGAGGTTAGGTCGTCAACCAAGTCTGACCGAACCCTTGTCGGCTGCTGCTTGTCGCCGCTGGTAGGTACACTAATTCTGCGTCAGCAAGAAGGCAAAAAAGAACGATTTGCTCCAGATTTAAAACAATAATTTCAAGCCACGGCTTTCTTAATGTCAACAATTAGGTCAAAAATCGCAGATTCGGCCCTGGCTGACAATTTACGTAAAGCTTCGAAGGACACCGAAAGTACACGAAGTAATGCGCGCGTCGTTTTAAAATTCAATTTTTCAAAAATTCCTGCTAAGTAACCAAAGGGCACTAGCAGGTAATCTTTTTTTTCAGGATACCGGCCAGCCGGGTCTATCCACTGGATAAGCTACCATTGATTTAAATCTGTTCCTGGAGCAAGGAAAAAATAAAATTCGTTTTCCCATGTTAATCTCCTATACGGCGCGGAAAATGATACACCCGGTATAAAAATTCCGAAAAAAATTAAATTTGATAAAACAATTTGGCAGTTTTGTTGTTAATAAAGGAAATTAGCCATGGAAAAAATTTAATAATTTTTAGTTGACTATAATGTCGCACCCATTAAGAAAGGTGTTTTTAATTTTTAATTGTAGTTTATTTACCTTTTCAATATTAATAGGCAAATGTGGTGTTTACGCATAAAGGATAATGTTATTTTTTGAGAAATCCTATGAGAAACTATAGTGCTACAATGAGAGAGACGTTAGTTCGAACCATAACTTATTTTTTGCAAGACATCTCCCACGTAACACACGGACGTACAATGTACGCCCGAGTCGGTCCATTGTTGGTCCGATTTACTGTCGAACCGTCCCGGACTAAAATTGGGTATCCATTGAACGCATTTTTCTGGGCACTTTTTGAACCGTCCTGATGCGGACGAAAAAAGGGCGTCCATTGGAAGAACCGCTGTGGGTAATCTTCGGACAGTCCGATTGCGGGCGTGTTTGTATGCTATTTGGATGCCGATTTCCGGACTATTTATGGACCGACAAGAAATGGATGCACAATGGATGCCTGATTACGGATACTTTTCGGATGCACAGAATCTGACGTACAAAGTACATCCCAAGTCCGGGTTAATTATGAACCATCCACAAGACGGACGTAATTGGGCGTTCTTTGAATAAACCATCGGCGGAAGATTTTGGACGGTACAAAGTTTTTCGTAATACGTGCATCCATTGAATGCCTGATTACGGATAGTCTTCGGATGACCGAAATCGAGCATACAAAGTTTATCTAATTCCGTATTAACAATGAACCGTCCGCAAATGGACGTAATTTGGCATGTTTATTCAAGCATCTATCAGCCGCCGATTCACAGAAAAATTACTATGCGTTTCATCTAATATTTATTATCACAAGTGGGAAATTATTCAGATATTCGGGAATTAGAATCATTTATACCTACTTCATCCAGTCGATGGCTATAATTATTTCTCAGAGCATTTTCTTCCATTTTAGAAAAATTTACATCGCGCAAACGTTAAAGGATACAAAATTTTATCAAGTTACAAAAAAGTTGTCATTTTCCGTGTATATTTAGAATCTGAAAAGAAATTCAAGATATCTGGCTTGGTTTTTGAAATATAGGAAATATGCGGAAAAAGCTAAAAACTGAAAAATGTCATATTATTTTAACTTTGTGCTTCATGCACAAAGTGAGTTTGCGAGACGTAAATGTTTGAAAAATTGTTATTATTAATGAATGAATACCACTCAGTACCAAAGCGCCGCCATCTTTTGTAATCGTAAATCATAGAATAGCGTGGCATGGCGTGGGTACCGGAACTTTTCCCCAAAACCTCGATCGATATTTTCTTCATCCCTTTAAGGCAAGTGTAGCTGAGGGATCACTGCGCAGTCGTTACTTGATCTCAACCAATCAAAATGCCAAATATGTGCACGTGAGGGGTGATGGATACCTGCAGACAGTGTATACTACTAGAACTGAGAAAATTCAATAAGTATCGATCTGTCTTCAAAGGAAAACATGTCTTCTGCGGTAAATAGCCCTGATTATTATTTCATAACATTTTCGTTAACTTTTTTGATTACAGGCCGTCCAGTTGTCCACTGTCGGCGGGAAAGACTTGATGGAATTTGTTAGAAGGCTCTTGACGCGAATATTGTCAGATAGTGTAGCTGCCTTATACAACAGCACAGGGATGAACGCGAAGTATTGTTTCGCAGACCTGCACGTTACGGCACTTATCGTTGGTAAGTGTCAAACCAAGAACATTTTTTAGTTATTAGTTACCTAGTTGCAAAAATAGATTCTTAAAGATAATACAAATTAAATTCCTCAAAAATCGGTCGGGAGAACGAGAATAAAGTTCTAAATACAGTGCGAGTGTAAAGTATGATGGAATAAAATTTATTCATAAATCTTTTATGGTTGATTTCTACCAAAATTCCTTGGATGGGTCTATTTTATTTTTTTAATGCGAATTGGATGCCTTATAGTCACTTATTTTTTCCACTTCCGGGTTAACCGGGAATGGCTTTAAATTTATTGTTTTTAACTGGAATGATATAGCTTTTTCTCATCGGGCTCGGAATCTACAAATTTTTCTGAGTTAAAAACATCTATTATGCTTGACCGGAAGTGGACTCATGACCACCACTGACTTTCAAAAACATCGAAAAAATTAATCGGTAAAAAATAAAAATTAATACACGTCAACCTAATTTTTTTGATACAAATTTAACTGTGCGATTACACATTTTAAAAAAATGCTTTTCGCAATTTTGGCAGATTGTCAAAGTGAAGAAAAAATTAAAAGAGCAAAGACGAATAAGACGAAATGTAATTGCGCAGTTGAATTTGACTCAAAAAAATAAGACTGACAATTGTATTTGCGATTTTCAAAAATCTTGATTTTTAACCAGTTCCTTCGGTGTTATTGAAAATCTGGAGGCCGTGACTCCACGTCCGGTGAAATGGGCGTTTTCAACTCAGAAAAAATTGTAGATTTCGAATTCGATGAGAAAAAACAATCATTCCATTTGAGAACACAAATTTAAGGCTATTTCCGGAAATAGAAGAAAATGATTGACTACGCCACCAAATCCGCATTAAAAAAAACGACTTTGAGTACGGATTTTGACAGAAATGAACGGTAAAAAATTTATGAATATTAGGCATTCCATACTTTACACTCGCACTGTTTATTGAATAATCCAGAAAATTTAGTTTCTACCACCTGCACATCATAAAGCGGAAAAAATCATAAGCAAACAAAATATATACAATTATCTACTTACATATTATTTAGCAATATTTTTTTAATTTCAGAGGCAACGAGACTGTGCAGTAAATTTAAGGACGAAGGAGACCGAGAAATCGAGGCCGTAATAGCAAAATGGTTGAGGAGAGCTCCAGAAAGAAGAAGGAAAAATTAGATATTTGGAGTGTTCTATATTATGTACAGTCTAATTAATAAATTAAGTGTATGTAGTTATAAATATATATATTATTTAATTAAACCAGTAAATTTAATTCGTCCGAAAACTGTCCAGTTAGTAACGTAAATTGGTTGTGCAAAGAACACTCAATGGATAAACTAAGGGTATACTTCAGACGGATCTATCAAATCATCCTAAAAGCGTACAAAATGCAGCCGAAACTGAGCATCCGAAGAACGTCCATTAAACGTCCGAAAACCATCCTTTAAATGTCCTGCTTAGGACGTCCGATGTATAATCTAAAAACGCTCCGCGAGTCCCCGAGTCGTGCGTCCGATGAATGCCCGAAGTGCATCCGCGAGGATCCAATTCATGCCGAATAACGGGTATACATTGGGCGTACAAAAAAGTGAACTGCGGACCATTGAGGGACGCAAATCGGACCTTTACGGGGTAAACAATGGATGCCCTTCGGACCATCGTTGGTCCGGTTTACGGCATCCAAAGAGCGTACAAAGGATGGATGTGTGTTACGTGGGCTATTGACGACAAAATCGCCAAATTATTTATTTTCTCGAAATATTTCTAATGAAAGTGTAAACTTTCTTTACATATTTGAATGTAAAAAAATATGTGTACAAGAATCCGCTAAGAAATGTACAGCGTGTCATCAAAAGTTACAGGGGGAGCATACCAAATTGAATCATCCGGTAAAAACTCCTAAAATTCTCCTAGGCCTGGACCTCCGTTCTGAGTAATAAAATGTCTACTAATTAATATTTTAGTAGGAGAACAATAATTTCTGTGAATTTTCGAAAATTTCTTGAATTTATGAGTATTTACGGGATTTTTTGAGGAGTTAAAGATTTATATCAGGATTTATGATGATTTATTGACCAAAAAGGATTTCTTTTCTGTAAATTTTCACTGGTTGTTGGTTAAAACGCACCAAAAGTTATAGGAAAGAAGAAAAGCAGAAAATGTGAACTAACCCCACACGTAGAAGAGGATCTACTACTTCCACGGGAGTGCCGATCAACGCTAAAAACGATAAAAATCTTTCCTTTTGCTACAGCCGCAATATCGAATAGTCAGCGAGCGAAATTTAAAATGGTCTCATGGCACTAAAACTCAATTTGCTTTAGAGACAGCCCTCAAAAAGAAAAAACCCTCTACAGGTTTCTTTTCGTATTGATTCTGATACTGAAATTCCTCCTTTAGCAGCTGACTTGATGCGATTTGATAACGAAAATCCGATTCTCATCATGGGCGGTAATAGAATATTTCAATCTCTGCCTGGAATCTCACGATATTTTTGCGTCAGGCTCCGAATAGTTTTGCGTGCAAAGGTTCGCTAAGACGTCTGAAAATGTAATTTAGAGATACGAAAAATTGTATATTCTGTCTCCAACGATTCACCACAGAAGCTAGGGAAAAAATTAGCAGTGAATCTGGCCGTCGAGTTATTCTCCCGGCGCCTCCACCAGAATTGTTGATAGGCTCGTTTGTAATAACGTGACAAATGGGGATAATAAAAAACCTGTCCATTAACACCCCTCGAAGAAACGTCTGCGTTTATTGGGTAACAAAGTGATGGCATTGTTTAGGCCATTAGTTGTCGTAAAATATTCGATCGAAAACACTGGCAATAATATTTATTTGAATCGTGTAACCGACACGAATTGGGCGGTGGTCATCAAATGTTAAACTAATAGCCAGTCTCTTCGATCAAAGCGCACTTGCATAGCTATCCATTAAACACTACACAGTACGGATGCTGCCCACAGGGAATCGCTCAACATACACTTCCGCAGTGATTGCGAACCGCTTTACCACCGTTGTTTCCGGATCAGACTGACTGCATCTCCGGATGATGCGAAGACAAAGCCGCACACGTTTATCATTTCAAACACAAAGGTACCACTCTTCGATCGTAAGAACTGCAATTCCAATTAACGTTACAAGCCACCTGTGGGAATTTTCTCATAATTTGCTCGGGGAGCCATGTTTCGAATTCGAGTCTCGTTTCCAACAATCGAATAAAATATATTCGGGAATAAATCTCAAGTTTCTTTATTAAAAAATTTCATGCTCATTATTTGCAGAAGTTTGGCAAGTGCGTCTGTGCATTTTTATCGGTGCCAGATTTCGTGAAACAAAGTTTTAATGCAAAGACTGGCAATTTGCTCGTAAAATGGTCAAAGTTGGTCGTCGATAACGACTCGAACATAAAGCGAGTGAATCTTCTTCTCGCTATGAATTTTTCATAGGGCAAACTGGTTTTGATGGGCTATAACGATGATTGTCTCCCATAAGCTCAATTAGTAAACAGTTACATTCAATAATTGTTACTTCCGACCAAGTGTTGGAACAAATAGGCACTAATAATTTCAAAGTAATTTAGAGAAATCAGAAAATGTTTTTTTCCATTTTTTTACACAGAAAAACTAACACAGTCATAAACAATTTGGTGTTTTGTATATGGAGTTAGAACCTATGTACAAGGTGTCCGGAGATAACGATGAAATATTTCGGAGGGTGATTCTGCAGCTCAAAATATGAAAAAAGTTCCGTAAATCGCTCCTAAGGGGGCGCTCAAAATTCGATTTTTATTTAGTCAATTATTAAGTTTTTGCATTCTATCTTACATCAATAAGCAACATTATATTACTTTAGTTACCAATTTTTAGAATCGGTTCAGTTTTGTAATTTAATAAAAATTAATTGATAAACCTAGGAAATACAAATGGATTTTTAAATCCAATTTTCTCGGAAACGGTTGATTCTATGGTGTTATATCAAGAGAAGCTTTTTTATGCAATTTTAATCAGGGAACCATATTCCGGTAAGAAATTGACAAAAAAATAACACATAAAAAATTGGGGATGGAAAGCTGAAGTAGATACCAGAATCAGGTCCGTATTGACGTTAGATAATGTGCAAAAACTCATCGCTGTAGCTCAAAAGTGAAATATCGATATCGATATAATAAGACGAAATTTCGACATAATAGGGCGAAATATCGAGATAAGAATATGAAATTTCGAGATAAAGCTAAATATCGGCATAAGGCGAAATTTCCAGATAATAAAACGAAATTTTGAGATAATATCGCGACATTTCGGGATCATAAATAATTACCTACTCTCCATTGATTTTCTTTTGAAGTGATAGAACGTCAAAATTTGAATTTTAGGTTGGTATGAAGAAATTTTGCAAGGAATTTTACTAACAGGTGAGTTGGTAGAAGCGAGTTCAATGCGATACGTCAGAAAACATGACAAATCTGAAAATTTTGCAATTGCTCTGAATTGGCCCAAAGTGCAGCTATACAATCGACCAAGTGAATCGTCGAGCATCGTGGGCATTTTCAAAGTTATCGACAGTACCATAGATTCGTACATCAGTGGATTGAGTATTCTGCATATCGTGTTTTGTAAATATGGAGAAAGGAATTTATACTCGAATTTATATGAAATTATTATCTCGAAATTTCGCCTTATTATGCCGAAATTTCACTCTATTATCTCGAAATTTCGCCTCATTATGTCGAAGTTTCGCCTTATTATGTCGAAGCTTCGCCTTATTATCTTGAAATTTTATGCTATTATCTCGAATTTTCGCCTTATCTCGAAATTTCGCCCTATTATTTTTAATTTCGCCTTATTATCTTGAAACTTCGTCCTATTATCTCGAATTTTCGCCTTATTATCTCGAAATTTCGCCTTATTATGTCGAAATTTCGCTCTATAATCTGGAAATTTCTCCCTATTATCTCCAAATTACGCCTTATTATCTTAAAATTTCGTCCTATTATCTCGAATTTTCTCCTTATTATCTCGAAATTTCGCCTTATGTCTAAATTTCGCCTTATTATCTTGAAATTTTATCCTATTGTCTCGAATTTTCGCCTTATCTCGAAATTTCGCCCTATTATTTGGAATTTCGCCTTATTATCTTGAAACTTCTTCCTATTATCTCGAATTTTCACCTTATTATCTCGAAATTTCGCCTTATTATGTCGAAATTTCGCCCTATTATCTCGAAATTTCGCCTTATTATCTTAAAATTTCGTCCTATTATCTCGAATTTTCGCCTTATTATCTCGAAATTTCGCCTTATGTCTAAATTTCGCCTTATTATCTTGAAACTTAGTCCTATTATCTCGAAATTTTGCCTTATTATGTCGAAGCTTCGCCTTATTATCTTGAAATTTTATCCTATTGTCTCGAATTTTCGCCTTATCTCGAAATTTCGCCCTGTTATTTGGAATTTCGCCTTATTATCTTGAAACTTCGTCCTATTATCTCGAATCTTCGCCTTATTATCTCGAAATTTGGCCTTATTATGTCGAAATTTCGGCCTATAATCTGGAAATTTCGCCTTATGTCAAAATTTCGCGCTATTATCTTAGAATTTCGTCCTATTATCTCGAATTTTCGCCTAATTGTCTCGAAATTTCGCCTTATTATGTCTAAATTTCGCCTTATTGGCCGGTATGAATAAACGGAAACAAAGCTTTTGCTTATAGTTATAGCTCTATCCTTTTCTCGTGCACTAAAAACTTAAATATGGAGAAAGGAATTTATATGAAATTATTATCTCGAAATTTCGCCTTATTATCCTGAAATTTCATCCTATTATCTCGAATTTTTGCCTTATCTCGAAATTTCGCCCTATTATCTTGAAATTTCGCCCTATTATCTCGAAATTTCGCCTTATTATCTTGAAATTTCATCCTATTATCTCGAATTTTCGCCTTATCTCGAAATTTCGCCCTATTATTTGGAATTTCGCCTTATTATCTGGAAACTTCGTCCTATTATCTCGAAATTTCGCCTTATTATGTCGAAATTTCGGCCTATAATCTGGAAATTTCGCCTTATTATCTTAAAATTAACCTCCCCAATCCACTTCACCACTTATAAAAAAGGGAGGTTACTGCAATCACTAAAATTTTCGAATTTGAGATCGCACCAGATCTTCACGTTTCGAGGTCTCAGGAACCCAAAAAAGTGGTTTAAAAAATGTGTCTGTGTGTATGTGCGTACGTACGTGCGTACGTTTGTAAACACGCCACAGCCAAAACTACTAGACCGATTTGCCTGAAATTTGGTGCGTAGGCATCTCATAACCCAACTTAGATCTGAAAAGCTTTTGGAGCCAATCGTGCAACTAGAAATGCCATTTTGGCACATCAACTTTTAAATTTTAAATGCAAACCCCCATTTTTCATGACACTATAGGAAAGGCCTTCAAATTCTGCTTCTAAAAATATATTCACTCTCAGTGCCCTTTTGACCAAAAATTAAAAAAAAAATGTTTTTTATCGGACTTTCAAATCGCGGTACAGCCCAAGCCCCTGAACCGATTTGGCTGAAATTTTGCACATGAGGATTGTATTGCACGTCGAAGAGCTGAACAAATTTTGGATTCAATCGGCCCACGGAAAATGCCGTTTTGGCACACCAATTTCCAAATTTAAAATTATTCACTCATTTAACCATCCAAAACAAGTTTTTGAAAGATTTATTGTCACCATCAGAAAGGTCTTCAAATTCTGGTTTTAAATAAGACAAAATTCGTTCGCATTTAGTGCTCTTTGGGTCAAAAAATCGAAATTTTGTAATAACACTAAAAATACATTATAGCTCAAATTAGTGAATCGATTTGGCTGAAATTTGCTACATGGAGATTGGGTGACCCGTTGAAGACCTGAAAGGCTTTTGGAAGCAATTGGTCCACAGGAAGTGCCATTTAAGCATATCAACTTTAAATTTTAAATACAAGGCCTCCTTTTTTACGTCGCCATTAGAAAGACGATCAAATTCTGGTTCTAAAAATGTATTCACAGTTTCTGCTATTTCTGTGGAAAATAGAGAAAAAAATCTTTTTCATTAAAAGGGACCAGGCTACTGACAGTGGATGACATAAAGTATCAGTTATTGTCAAAAGGGTGGCAAATTGTTAACCTTAAAAGGAACATATTGTCAAATGTGATGGGTGATGTCCGAAGTGATGTCGGTATTTGTCAGAAAATTACGAAATTAGTCATAGATGATAAGCACAAAAAAAATTCTGTTGAATTGACTACCATCTACACAGAATACAAAGATCCACGCGATGGGGAGGTTCCAGCCGCTTCTCTGCTGCATTTTTTTTCGTCCCATTATCTCGAATTTTCGCCTTATTATGTCTAAATTTCGCCTTATTGGCCGGTATGAATAAACGGAAACAAAGCTTTTGCTTATAGCTCTATCCTTTTCTCGTGCACTAAAAACTTATATTTGTATCCTTTGCTAATGGGAGCGTGAGCATCTTGTAACACTTTATTCATACCAGCCATTATCTCGAAATTTAGCCCTATTATTTCGCAATTTCGCCATAATAACTTTTATTTTGTCGCGTGGGTTATGTCGTCTCAGCTTTTCGTAATATTCAATTATGTTTACAAATTTATGAAGAAATTTTGCAAGGAATTTTACTAACAGGTGAGTTGGTAGAAGCGAGTCCAATGCGATACGTCAGAAAACATGACAAATCTCAAAATTTTGCAATTGCTCTGAATTGGCCCAAAATGCGGTATACAATCGACTAAGTGAATCGTCGAGATGTGGGTGGGCATTTTCAAAGTTCACAACAGTACCATAGATTCGTACATGAGTGGATTGAGTATTCTGCATATCGTGTTTTGTAAATATGGAGAAAGGAATTTATATGAAATTATTATCTCGAAATTTCGCCTTATTATCCTGAAATTTCATCCTATTATCTCGAATTTTTGCCTTATCTCGAAATTTCGCCCTATTATCTTGAAATTTCGCCCTATTATCTCGAAATTTCGCCTTATCTTAAAATGTCGTCCTATTATCTCGAATTTTCGCCTTATTATCTCGAAATTTCGCCTGATTATGTCGACGTTTTGCCTTATTATCTTGAAATTTCATCCTATTATCTCGAATTTTCGCCTTATCTCGAAATTTCGCCCTATTATTTGGAATTTCGCCTTATTATCTGGAAACTTCGTCCTATTATCTCGAAATTTCGCCTTATTATGTCGAAATTTCGGCCTATAATCTGGAAATTTCGCCTTATTATCTTAAAATTTCGTCCCATTATCTCGAATTTTCGCCTTATTATGTCTAAATTTCGCCTTATTGGCCGGTATGAATAAACGGAAACAAAGCTTTTGCTTATAGCTCTATCCTTTTCTCGTGCACTAAAAACTTATATTTGCATCCTTTGCTAATGGGAGCGTGAGCATCTTGTAACACTTTATTCATACCAGCCATTATCTCGAAATTTAGCCCTATTATTTCGCAATTTCGCCATAATAACTTTTATTTTGTCGCGTGGGTTATGTCGTCTCAGCTTTTCGTAATATTCAATTATGTTTACAAATTTATGAAGAAATTTTGCAAGGAATTTTACTAACAGGTGAGTTGGTAGAAGCGAGTCCAATGCGATACGTCAGAAAACATGACAAATCTCAAAATTTTGCAATTGCTCTGAATTGGCCCAAAATGCGGTATACAATCGACTAAGTGAATCGTTGAGATGTGGGTGGGCATTTTCAAAGTTCACAACAGTACCATAGATTCGTACATCAGTGGATTGAGTATTCTGCATATCGTGTTTTGTAAATAGGGAGAAAGGAATTTATATGAAATTATTATCTCGAAATTTCGCCTTATTATGTCGAGGTTTCGTCTTATTATCTTGAAACTTAGTCCTATTATCTCGAAATTTCGCCTTATTATGTCGAAGTTTCTCCTTATTATCTTGAAATTTCATCCTATTATCTCGAATTTTTGCCTGATCTCGAAATTTCGCCCTATTATTTGGAATTTCGCCTTATTATCTGGAAACTTCGTCTATTATCTCGAATTTTCGCCTTATTATCTCGAAATTTCGCCTTATTATGTCGAAATTTCGGCCTATAATCTGGAAATTTCGCCTTAGGTCGAAATTTCGCCTTATTATCTTAAAATTTCGTCCTATTATCTCGAAATTTCGCCTTATTATGTCGAAGTTTCGCCTTATTATCTTGAAACTTAGTCCTATTATCTCGAAATTTCGCCTTATTATGTCGAAGTTTCGCCTTATTATCTTGAAACTTAGTCCTATTATCTCGAAATTTCGCCTTATTATGTCGAGGTTTCGCCTTATTATCTTGAAACTTAGTCTTATTATCTCGAAATTTCGCCTTATTATGTCGAAATTTCGGCCTATAATCTGGAAATTTCGCCTTAGGTCGAAATTTCGCCTTATTATCTTAAAATTTCGTCCTATTATCTCGAAATTTCGCCTTATTATGTCGAAGTTTCGCCTTATTATCTTGAAACTTAGTCCTATTATCTCGAAATTTCGCCTTATTATGTCGAAGTTTCGCCTTATTATCTTGAAACTTAGTCCTATTATCTCGAAATTTCGCCTTATTATGTCGAAGTTTCGCCTTATTATCTTGAAACTTAGTCCTATTATCTCGAAATTTCGCCTTATTATGTCGAAGTTTCGCCCTATTATCTTGAAATTTCATCCTATTATCTCGAATTTTTGCCTTATCTCGAAATTTCTCCCTATTATTTGGAATTTCGCCTTATTATCGTAATATTTTCGTACTATTCAATTATGTTTACAAATTTATGATTTGTGGTAAGTTTGCACTTAAAAAATTTAATAGAGAAAAGTTAAAATAGTGTTCGGTGCATAAATTTTGAGATAATCTTAATGGGAATTTCTGGAAAAAATGGAACGGACTTGTCAATCAGTCAATCCACCCATTGATTTAGAATAATCGCTCGGTGAATTTCCCACTTTTCTTCGTAAACAAGTTGTCAAACGGAATTACTTTTCCTTTAAAAATGATCATTAGTGTGTTGATAATTGGAATATTTTAATTTTTAATAGAAACAATTCAGAATATTAAATGCTGATTAACACACGTCTCACTGCGTTATGCATTCGTTCATTAATAAAAAATCACTAACATAAATTTTAACTAATGTCTGCAAGGGTAATGGCACAGACCCATTCTGTACAAGTTAAATTAAAAACATATCAAAACTAAAGAATTTTAACAACAGTCTTAATTATTTTGTGGTCAAGATTTCAAAATCGTGCATCCAGATTTTAAATATTGGGTGAATATGATCGTGAAACCATTTGGGTTGAACATAGTCTTTGTCAATGAGATTTATGTTTCTAATTCCGTCTAGTAGAAAGTATGGTTGAGATCGAAAATGATACACGAAGTGTCTGCAATAACAAGAAATTAAAATTAAAACTTGAAATAGATAAAAATACAACCTGTACATACGTGTTGCGATTGATTACGAATAGACCAGCAGCTCTTAATTCCAATGCCTCTTGTGCTTTCATTAGCATGAATTGAACATTATTTTTTATTCCTCTTGTTCTTGCGTTGTACCAGTCCATAGCATAAATCGCCTTGCTGAATTTCTCGTTCTGAAATCACACGAGTGAAATCGTACTTTTATTTTATTCAAAGGTAGATACCTCAATCTCGACAGTGCTAGTTGGAATAATAGTGAAGCGTCCCTGGATTACAATTGCGGATGCATAAATTAAGCTTCTTATCAAAGGAGCAACTTGCACATTACTGAAATAAAGTTTCTAGTCAGTGCTATCTTTTCGAGACAACGATTTAGTTGGGTATTATATTATACCTCGTTCTGAGTGTGAAAAACTGAACGCACGAACCTCCAACATTTACTGCATATGTACAAGCAAAAGAGTTGGAATAGATCTCTTCCAGTTTCTTGTAAACCCTAACGTGACACATTAATTACGTTTTTTGTAATATAAAAGCCTTACTTTATTAAGAAAACGTGATGGACTGAACATTTCTTCAGTATTTCCAAACAGTGAGCGTCCTCCATGTTCGTAAAATCAACTTTTGCTACAGTTTCACTTAAAATCTTAAATTGCATTTCCAGTTCCGCGCACATTAGGAAAAAAAAACCGTCGAAAGCCGGAATCAAAAGCGGAACTTCGTATATGGTGACTATTTGTCCCACGAAAACTAGTTTGGTCAAATATTCGTTAGAGAATGGTAAAATGCAGAAAAGTGGCAATTCTTGATCCGTAAAAAGGACTGGCATTAGTATAAAAGCTAACGTTGCCAGTGTGTATCTCATGAAATATTTAATCATAAATTTACAGTTGGAGAGTTGTTTTCTGTAGACGGTACCAAGTTCCACTCCATTGTAATCGAGGCTCCAGAATTTGTTGCGCTCTTCGAACAGTTCGTCGTATATGGGGGCCTTTAGCACTACGGTCAATTTTCTGACGACTCCCTAGAAAAACATGTTTGTTCTCTTCCAAAAATACTTTGGCAAAAATTATCAGTCGCTTGATAAAAGTTTCAAATAAAAGTGGTATATTTATACTTAAAAGCCCAGTTGAGTTAATTACAGTTTTGCGTACCGTCGGAAGAGGTGACGTGGAACAAAACTGGTTTTTCAGAATATTACCACACGACGATAAAGAAGCCAAGCAGGCTAAAAACTTCACTTTACTTACATGACCAATAGTGGCAATCGCCTCAAACACCAAAATAGCCTCAGCCGCATTCTTGACACGAAAAAAACTTTGAATTATCAGAAAAAACATAACAAGAAGGCACGGCGTCAAAAAATACAAAGTAAAAAACCGTTTTGGAGACTTTAACTTTGGATTAACACCAACTCGGTTGCGCCAAGTTTGCACAAAATCAAGCGGGTCTTCGAAGGTCATTTTTTTTAAACTCACTTGACTCTCTTCGGTCAACTGACCGGGGGTGACGCCATGATCCCCCATATATATACTTGATCAAGTATATAATTAATTAACTTTATTAATTATGGCCGAAAGAGAATTTACAATCAGAAAATGTGTTTGCTCAAGTATTAGTGGAATTTTAATAAAACTTTAACTTGTTTCATCCATTATAGATAGAGGACAAGAGGTCTTTCTGGCCATACTCTGTTATTACGGTATTAAAAATTAGTGATTCTAGTGCTACTTGGCAAATACATAGACCAATTACAATGAACTATAAAGGCAATATTAATCGTTCTGAGAAAGTTTCTTTTGTGCCCCTTGGGAAAGGAGTTTAAATTCATTTTTAAAATTTGTTTGTATTCCACTTTATTGTTTTTACTTTCCTACTTTGTGATATTTAGTCCAGTCAAGTTAGATTTTTTAGAAGAAATAATTTATATATTTTTGAAATTTTGAAGCATTTTTCGGCGAAACTATCCGTCTGGCAAAAAATGTATTCTAATCAAAAAGATTCCCTATGAAATTCTGTATGAAAAAAGTCCTTTTGATTATTTTACTTATCCTCACCTGATTCTCGCAATTGACGTCCGAAGTTGTAGGACAGTCAAAATAGATTTTTGAGTAGAACTTATTTATATATTATGAAATTGTGGCTACGGACTGCTGATGGGCCCTGAAATGAAGGGCCGCAAACTTAACACCCCCCAACTGTAAGCTTCACCCCTCTTTGGCGAAAACCTACTCCCAGACGTGAACACGGCGCTAGTTTTTAGAATTTTTTGGCTAACCTATCAAACATACAAAAATTACTGTAATCAAAAATATTCCTCGTGAAATTCTGCATTAAAAAGTCCTTTTCATCATTTTGCTTATCCTCACCTAATTCTTGCAAACGACGTCCGAAGTTGAGGGTTGTTTTTCGCTCGCACCGAAAAAAAATCTAGCGGTACCCTCAATTTCGGACGTCGTTTGCAAGAATTAGGTGGGGATAGTAAAATGGTGAAAAGGACTTCTTAATGCAGAATTTCACGAGGAATATTCCTGTTTAGAGTAATTTTTTGTTCGTTCGATAGTTTAGCCGAAAAACGCTAAAAACTAGCGCCATGTGCACATCTGGGAGTAGGTATTTGCCAAAAGAGGGATGAAGCTTACACTTGGAAGGTATTAAGTTTGCGGTCCTTCAGTTCAGGGCCCATCAGCAGTCCGTAGCAAGAATTTCATAAATATATAAATACGTTCTACTAAAAAATCTAATTTGAATGTGCTACAAGTTCGGACATCATTTGCGAGAATTAGGTGGGGATAAGTAAAATAATCAAAAGGACTTTCTTAATGCAGAATTTCATAAGAAATACTTTTGATTAGAATAAATTTTTTGTCAGATGGATAGTTTCGCCGAAAAATGCTAGAAACTAGCGCCATGTCACGTTTGGGGGTGGTTTTCGCCAAATAAGGGATGGGGGGTGGGAACTTTTCGGCCCTTCATTTCAGGTGCCAAAATTTCAAAAATATATAAATTATTTCTTCTATTCGTCTTTTTTAGATCTAATATGACTGGACTAATTTGATGTTTCGTAGGTTTGATGTGTGCATTCTTGAATTAGAAGAATTCTATTTTCATTGCCAGACAATTAATCTTTTCTAATTCCGTCTGGTAGACAGAAGGGTGGAGATGGAAAAAGAAATTCGCATCGTCTGAAACAGCAAAAAATTGCAAACCAAGACATTGAGATAATACAGAACCTGCACATACGTGTTGCGATTGACAATAAATAAACCAGAAGCTCTAAACTCCAAAATTTCTTGCGACTTCATTAGCATGAAGAGTAGATTCTTCTTTGCTGCGTTTGTTCTTGCGTTGTACCAGTCTATAGTATACAATGCCTCGCAGTATTTGTCAGCCTTAAAATGCAACTGAAGAAATTTCAACATTTACTAGTAATTACCTGAACTTCCACGGAGGTAGTTGGGAAAATAATAAAGCGCCCCTGGATTATAATTGCTAGTGCATAAAATATGCTCCGTATAACAGGAACAATTTCACCAACACTGTAACGAAGTTTTATAACGGTAAGTTAATTTAATTTGGTCACCTCTCTCTAAGTGTGAAAAACTGAACGCACGTACTCCCAATATTGAACGCTAGTTCAGCTGCTAATGAATGGGAGAAGATATCCTCCAATTTTCTATAAACTCTTAGAAAAAAAAATTATTAAATAACTGCCAGAAGACTTACCGTAGTAAAAATAGATGATGGACAGAGCATTTCCTGAGAACTTCTATGCAATCCTCGTCGGGTATTTGGGCAAAATTTATCCTCGACACAGTTTCACTTAAAATCTTAAATTGAATTTCCAGTTCGGTGCACATTAAGAAGAAAAAGCAATCATATACTGGGAGAAGAAAGGGAACTTCGTATAAGGTGAGGAGATTTGCCACGTAAACTAATTTAATTAGATATACGTTAGAGAATGGTAGAATGCAGAAAATTGGCAAATCTTGGTCGATAAAGAAGACTGAAATTATTAGAATGGTTACCACCACGAATCCGTAGTTTTTGAACCATCTGCTTGTTACGCCACCACTGGAGAGTTGTTTCCGGTAGACATCGCCCATTTCCGGTCCATTGTAATCGTAGCTCCAGAAGTGCTTACGGGCGGTTAACACTTCGTCGTAGGCTGAGGCTTTTAGCACCACAGTTAACTTCCTGACAACCACCTAAGTAGAAAAAAAAGTTTTTTTCTTCAATTTGAACTTAAAATTCTATATACTCGAGAATAGGACTCGTGCTAAGATCACAATAATATCCAATTACGATAATTTCTTACTTACGTGGCCAAGAGTGGCAATTGCCTCAATCGCCAAAATGGCCTCAGCTGTATTCTGAACGCGGAAACAACTTTGTATCATTAGAAGAAATAGCGTAATCAAAAGGGGCGTCATGAAATACAATGAAAAAAATCTTTTTGCTGATTTTATTTTTGGATTGACGCCTGCCCGATTGCGCCACACTTGCACGAAATGAAGAGGATCTTTAAAAGTCATTTTTTTGTATCTCCACTGACTTCTTGTGTGGTGAGTGAGGACACCGCAAAAAATTCACACATTTATACGCGATGATCATCCATCAATAATAAATTGTGATTATTACCTATTATGTAGCGGAAAAACTTTACTTGCTTTATCCACTATATTTAAACTGAGAACGAGAATTTTTCTTGCCATAGAGTGCAATTATGGTGAATGAATATTTCAAAAGATGCAAAATTGATGCCTCAAGAATTTTTAAATCGCACGTGTCTAGCGAAAGTAATAAATTTATTGACCAATGTAGTCGTGAAAATTACTAAGTGAATATACATACACAAGTAACGAATATTGCCCGTAATTCTCCAATAGCATTTATCAAGGTTTCACGGCATGCAGCATACGTAACGGTATATTTGGGTACATTATAGCATACAGCTGCATGTTTTCGGCTGTTTAAGGTTGCTCTCCGGAATATTTCTAGAAATTTTAAATTACCGATTAAAGATTACACTGACAACGGGAACCCCTCTGTTAAGCCGGAAACTATTTCGGTTACCCTCATTAAGAAACAATTTGTAGGGACTACCTCAAGGATTATAGACTGACCGTTATTTACGATTTTATGCTCTTTTTTCGAAAAAGATTTGCAACAATTCTTAATTCTAACATGGTTGGACCAATGAATAGCAAATTTTTTCATCCCCTTCCACTTGCCTTTTCTATATGTATTTATGTTCTGGAGCTTTTTCAGAGCAACGAATAATTAGTATTTCAATTAAACTCTATTAAAGCGCATTTTTCTGACATCCCTGATATTGAAAAACTTGAAAAACAGAATTTGCTTCTCACGAACTCTTTGTCACTAACCGAAAATTTTCATTCTGAATTAAATACGAATAGAAGTCCCATACGTTAAGCATCCAATTTTCAAAATTTCAGTAAGTGAAATTAAAAAGCACGTTATGATGATGGTTCCGAAAAAGGTCTTCCCAAATATAACGCGACGTTAAATTCTTATCGATAAAATTTCTCAATTTTCACCTCAAGTTTCTTGAAACAATTTTATGATTGAAAAATTTGTCGAATTATGTTCAAAAGGGTAAAGGCCTCGACCTGGCTCTAATCGGAACATAAGTCTCCAAATTTTAACCTCCCCAACCCCAACACAATTTTAAAAAAATGGGAGGTTACTAAAATTTTCGAATTCGAGATAAGACCGGATCTATGCGTTTTGAGGTCTCAGGAACCCAAAAAAGTGGTTTTAAAAATGTGTCTGTGTGTATGTACGTACGTACGTTCGTACGTACGTTCGTTTGTAATCACGCCACAGCCAAAACTACTAGACCGATTGGGCTGAAATTTGGAACATAGGCATCTCGTAACCCAACTTAGATCTGAAAAGCTTTTGGAGCCAATCGTGCAACCACAAATGCCATTTTGGCACATCAACTTTTAAATTTTAAATGCAAACCCCCATTTTTCACGTCACCATAAGAAAGATCTTCAAATTCTGCTTCTAAAAATGTATTAACTCTTAGTGCCCTTTTGACCAAAAATTAAAAAAAAATTGATTTTTATCGGACTTTAAAATCGGGGTACAGCCCAAGCCCCTGAACCGATTTGGCTGAAATTTTGCACATGGGGATTGTATTACACGTCGAAGAGCTGAACAAATTTTGAATTCAATCGACTCACGGAAAGTGCCGTTATGGCACACCAATTTCCAAATTTAAAATTATTCTCTCATTTGACCATTAAAAACAAGTTTTTGAAAGATTTATTGTCACCATCAGAAAGTTCTTCAAATTCTGGTTTTAAATGGACAAAATTAATTCGCATTTAGCGCCGTTTGGTTCAAAAAATCGAAATTTTATAATAACAGTAAAAATACATTATAGCCCAAATTACTGAATCGATTTGGCTGAAATTTGGTACATGGAGATTGGGTGACCCGTTGAAGACCTGAAAGCAATTGGCCCACGGGAAGTCCCATTTAAGCATATCAACTTAAATTTTAAATACAAGACCTCCTTTTTTATGTCGCCATTAGAAAGGCGATCAAATTCAGGTTGTAAAAATGTGTTCACTGTTTCTGCCATTTCAGTGGAAAATAGAGAAAAAATTCTTTCTCATTAAAAGGGAGCGGGCTGACAGTGGATGACAAAGTGGCAGTTATTGTCAAAAAGGTGGAAAAAGATTAACCTTAAAGGAAACATACTGTCAAACGTGATGGGTGATGTCCGAGGTGACGTCGGTATTTGTCAGAAAATTGCGAAATTAGTCAAGGATTAAAAAAATTCTGTTCAATTGACTACTATCTACACAGAATACAAAGATCCACGCGATGGGGAGGTTCCAGCCGCTTCTCTGCTGCATTTTTTCTCATAAAATCGCTTCCAGAAGCTTTCGGTAAAAAATCTGAAAATCTATAAAAATTTAGATCTTGTTACGATATTGATATGTTTCATATTCGACCGAAAATGCAGTCACGGCCACTCTAGATTTTCAAAACCATTGAAGAAATCAGCAAAAAATCAAGATTTTTGAAAAAGACAAAAATACATTATTTTCTTCCACAATTACATTTACTTAATCTCTTTGTAGTTTTTAGTTGAAGAAATCTTGAAAAACAGAAAAAGTATTTCTAAAAATAATTAATTGTGCGTTTGGTTTTGTATCAAAAAGGTAATGAATGATGAAGTGTTCTTGCCTTTTTCAAAAATCTTTATTTTTCGCTGATTTCTTTCATGTTTTTGATCTAGGGTGGTCGTGACTGAAAGACTGCATCTCCGGTCATACATATTTTTATCCTATTATTAGATTTTTCATTAAAATGTCTTAAATGGTGTCTCCAGTTTCGGGTCCGTAACCCGACTGACTCAGTCACCAATCTTATATTTTGTCTTGGTCATTATTGTTTTATTGTAATTTAATATTCCTTCTAAAACAGTAGAAATAAGAGCGTGTGATTCAGATAATCGGAGTATTGGTTTACGCAACGTGTACTTAAAAGGATGACGACATTCATCATTTCATAGCTTTTTCTTCATGGATCTAACACGGCCAAACTGACAACATTCCGCTCTCGGAATGCATAGATATGAACGATAAAATATAGGGCCTTAAATAATATAACAGCTTCAAGGTACATACATTTTTTTTTTTTATTGTTGAATACTTATAAAATTAAAATAAAAATGCCGTCTCCGTGTCCATAATTTGTTGTGCTGCGAGCCACTCTGCTACTCTGCAACAAGAGAAGTAGATAACTATTTCTTTAAAAACACTTTCGACAAGAGGCGGATTTTAAAGGCCACCGTACAACTTCGGGAGTTCATTTTCACAAAACAGAGGATAACCGTATAACTTTGGGAGTTCAGTGACGGCAGCATTTTTTCACAAACAGAGGATAACCGTATAACTTCGGGAGTTCAGTGACGGCATCATTTTTTCACAAACAGAGGATAACCGTATAACTTCGGGAGTTCAGGGACGGCACCCTTTTTTTTAAACAGAGGATAACCGTATAACTTTGGGAGTTCAGTGACGGCATCATTTTTTCACAAACAGAGGATAACCGTATAACTTTGGGAGTTCAGGGACGGCACCCTTTTTTACAAACATAGGATAACCGTATAACTTTGGGAGTTCAGGGACGGCACCCTTTTTTTTCTCAAAACAACGTTTAGTCTTCAAAATTTGCAAAATTCATAATCAGACAATTTTTTTATTAAAATGTCTTAAATGGTGTCTCCAGTTTCGGGTCCGTAACCCGACTGACTCAGTCACCAATCTTATATTTTGTCTTCGTCATTATTGTTTTATTGTAATTTAATATTCCTTCTAAAACAGTAGAAATAAGAGCGTGTGTGATTCAGATAATCGGAGTATTGGTTTACGCAACGTGTACTTAAAAGGATGACGACATTCATCATTTCATAGCTTTTTCTTCATGGATCTAACACTATAAAAAATGGTAGATCCCGAATCTGCTGAGAAAAATGTGGGTTTCAATTTAAAAAAAAACGATGATGACTTCGTTAGGTCAAAAACGACTAAAAAAATTGACAATGGCAATTACGATTCAAGAATTGGGGGCCATATTCGTTACTTTTTAAACACTCTGTATAAGTAATAAGTACCTATATACAGGGCGTCCGGAAATAGCGATGAAATATTTCGGGGGGTGATTCTGCAGCTCAAAATAAGAAAAAATCCCTATAAACATGCCTGGAAATCGCTCCTAATAACATTAGAATACTTTAGTTGCTAATTTTTAAAACCCGTTCAGTTTTGTGATTAAATAAAAATTAATTAAAAAGCCTAGGAAATGCAAATGGATCTTTAAATTTAATTTTCTCGAAAACGGTTGATCCTACGGTGTTATAACAAGAGAGGCTTTTTATGTAAATTTAGTCAGGGCACCATATTCCGGTGAGAAATTGACAAAAAAGTTACACATTAAAATTTTGGACGCTTTTGGTAGATACCATAATCTGAAGGAACTTTTTTTCATATTTTCATATTTCCGGACACCTTGTATAAATCTTTAATAACGTGGAAATACCATCGAGTGTTGTTTATAACAAGTTTGCAACTATTAATTGTCGAAAGTTTACCGAAACGCTAATTGCCGTTTACGCCAAAATGTAATTGGAGGTATTTAAGCCAGGTGTAATTGCCGTAAAATGTTACAGCATATAAAATTAATAATGTGTAAGTTGAAAACTGTGTCAAAAGCTGGCATTAAGAATAATTTGTGGTCGCTATAAACTTTAAAGAGCTTTTTCGTATCTCCGCCCGGCATTCTTTTAGCCAAGACGACATATAATTTAATGTAGAAATTAGTTTTCTTTTTAATCAAGTTGAGAATAACAAGTCTTCACATAAATCACGAATATTAAATGAAAACAACCCCGCAAACTACTCCTTTTTACTTCGAAAACTTTTAACCTAAACTCCGGTTAATGTAGCAGCTAATTGCCGGTAATGATCCCTGTATGTAATAAACTAACTTTTTCTCAGGAAATATTATACGGCTGTGTAGTTTTAGTGCCGTAGCAGAATGCGGAGGTACTCTTGTCTTAGCTTATTCGCTCGCTCGCTCGATCGCTCCTCAGTCTGTCCGTCGGATAACTTGAGAACGGATCGAGATATCGAGCTGAAACTTGGTAGGCAGCTTCGTCTCCCGAAAAGTAAGGCGGGGATTGCTTTTGGGCCATATCGGACCAAGGGGGTGGGAGCTAGGGGTGAAAAACCGAAAAACTACTAATTGCAATAACTCGAGAACTAGTGGAGATATCTTGCTGAAAATTAGTATGCACGTTCGACCTTCAAGTCTGTTGAAAGTGAGGGGGTGCCAATTTCGGGGGATGAAATTTAGGGGATGAAAACCACAAAAAATATGATAACTCCGCAAGGGTTGCACGCAGCTGTCGGAAACTCAACGTACACACATATATCGGTGAAATCTTGTGGGGGATGCATTTTTTCGTAAAATCGAACAAATGGGGTGGAAATTAGGGGTAGCAACTCGAAATTCCGCTTAATAAGTACTAGTCGAAATTGGCGTCATTCGATAGCTTTCCATTAATTATTCAAAAAAGGTGTCATTCATATTTTGCGAAAAACCACCCTTATAGGCGCTACGACCCTTAACATGCAGAAACACAAAAATACGAGAACTCAAAAACTACTCAACGTATCAAGGCAGAATTTGGTTTGTGAATTTCCAGTGACATTATAGGTGGATGGACAAATTTTCTAAAATATCTAACAAAGGGGATGAAATTTAAGGGTTGAAACTTGAAATTTCTTCAAGTAAATGGTAGCCTAAAATTACGGGGTTCGATAGATTTCGGTCAACTATTGAAAAAAGGTCTTATGAGTTTTCAATCTAAAACCAACCCCTGGGCCATTAACCACCCCTAACTCTTTGCAAGTCGATAATTATATTTTATTTATTTTTTCTGAAACCCTATTGGTTTATTTATGAACAACTGAAGTCAGTAAATACGCAAGGAGTCATGTCACACCGGAAAAATAAACTCACCCCTGTAAATCATAAAGGGGTGAAATCATGAGGTGTTGAAAACATGAATCTACAAATTACCTTAATTTTTAAACGAATTGGGTTAGGGTGGTGAAATTGAAAACACAACTTCCTTTAGGGCATGTGGGGGTGGTGAAATAGGGGGTTGGAGTTTAGGGGTTGAAACGTCCATAAAGCCCTGTAATTTGACACAGAGAAGCAATATCTTCTGCGAAACTATGACATCTTACACACTGCATCTTCGAGAAGGGAAGATCGAATTTTAGGAGAAAATTATCGAAGGGGATGAAAGTTAGGGGTGGAAACTCGAATTTTCAATGAAGAATGTATAGTTGAAAATATTACCATTCGATAGCTTTCTATTGATGGTACAAAAAAGGTCTTATTCATCATTCGCGAAAAACGACCCTTAAAGGCGGTACAACCCCCTAACATGCCGAAACAAAAAAATGCGAGAACTCAAAAACTGCTCAACGTATCAGGGCTAAATTTGATGTGGTAATTTACAGCGCCACTGTAGGCGGATGGGCAAATTTTCATTAATATCTAACAAGGGGGATGAAATTTAAGGGTTGAAACTGGAAATCTTTTCATGTAAGTGGTGGAATAAAATTATGGGGTTCAATTGATTTCGGTCAACCATTGAAAAAAGTCTTATGAGTCTTCATCCTAAAACCAACCCCTACGCTACTAACAACCCCTAAGCCCTAGCAAGCGGAGTAAATATATTTCATTTATTTTTTTTTTGCTTTCTTCTAATTTGTTATTAATTTAAAGTGATTTTCATTAATTTTTGACCCATCCACAATTTTTCAACCCCTTTCATGATATGTGAACCCTCAAAGAGCAAAATTTACCCAGACCGCTTCTTTTTCGGGTGATTTCCGCTGGTTAATTTTGTAAAATTCGCGCAGTTTTGCCTTATGAATTGTTCTTGCCTTTTTCACTTTTTCGACCCCTTCGCAATGTTTCAACCCCCAAAAGTCAAATTTGCATAATTGGCTTATTTTCGTGTTATTTTCTGTAATTCTACTTAATTACGATTAATTCTCATCCCTTTTAACTTTTCATCCCCCTTTACAATTTTTCAACCCCCTAAGTGTTTATTTTGCAAAATTCACATAATTTAGTTTTCCTTCGGTAATAAATTGAACTCAATTGGATTATGTTTATCTTTTTCACTTTTCCAACCCCCTTCGCAACATTTCAACCCCCAAAATCTAAATTTGCATAATTGGTTTACTTTCGTGTTATTTTCTGTAATTCTGCTTAATTACGATTAATTCTCATCCACTTTGACGTTTCATCCCCCTTTACAATATTTCAACCCCCTAGGTGTTAGTTTTGCCAAATTCGGATATTTTCGTTTTTCTTCTGTAATAAATTGAACCCATTTGGATGATGATTAAATTTTTCACTTTTTTCATCCCCCTTCGCAATGTTTCAAGTCTTCAAATGCTAAATTTACATAATTGGGTTAATTTGGTGTTATTTTTCGTAATTTTACTTAGCCACGGTTAATCCTGATACCTTTTGATTTTTCATCCACCTTTACGATTTTTCAACCCCCTAAGTGCTAATTTTGCAAAATTCGCATAATTTCGTTTTTCGACGGTTATAAAATTGAACGCATTTGGGATTCAGTTTACCTTTTACAATTTTTCAGTTTCCTTCGCAATAGGTAGGTATAAGTGCTTATTTCAACCCCCACAAAAGTTTTAATTGCATGATTTGGTTATTTTAGTGTTTTATTTCGTAATTCTACTTAATCCACACTTCATTTTCATTCCTCTTGACTTTTCATCACCTTTTTTCATTACCTTGGACTTCTCATTCCCTTTTTCAACCCCCTTAGTGCTAATTCTACATACCTACTTCGCAAATATGATGTTTTTTTGTTAACTCTCTACTGTTTAATTATGTACGGCCAATTTTCATAATTTCGTCTTTTTAACACCACTGTGCGTCTGCGGAGGCACTACTACTAGGTGCAGATTTATAAAATCTGCACCCGACTCCACCAGTAAATTCAGCTCGCCCCTACATACACATTAACAAGGTAAACATCTACAGGGACACTCATCGCATTGATATACATCTTTCGTTGGCTTTTTAATAAGGAGTGAATTTTATTGCAACTTTATTTCTTAGAACGGTATCCAATTTTTAAATGGAGTTTTATCTCTTATACGTAAAATTTATGCCCAATATAATTTATCGTCGCGCACTAAACCCTAATACATGATTGTGCGATTGTGCTGTTATCAGATTTGCAACATTGTACATTTCGCAATAATGTTTTATAGTTTGGTTTTGAGTAGCTGTGGTTTTTATTCGGCATTGTGGAAAACCATAGACCATATTTTGTTACAGGAAATTAAACTATAAACCACGCCGCACTAAAACGTGAACAGAATGATAACCGTCCTCGCACAATAACTTGATCTTATACTTTGTCGCGACTAACAGGTCTATTGTGTATCGGATCGATGAATTTTCTTGTCTTTCAGGGCCGCTTGTTGGGCAAGATCGACGCCTATTTCAGCTCCTTCAGGCGTTGCAACTATCCACGCGTCGGTCCGCAGGGGGCCGTTGAGATCGTCGAGGAATGTGGCCGATATTCCAGGTATGTACGCAGAATAACGCATAGAGCCCACATAATAAAAAAAACGTATTTACAATCCCTTTAATAGCCCTTATTCGTCCCTAAAATGTTACGGCTCTTGAATCCTTGGTTGGCAAGAAAATAATTATTTAAAAAAAATTGCAGTTTACAGAGGCTCGAAGGAACCTCTGATTCAATTTTAGTTGTCACCCTATGCACAGGGTGTTCAATATTAGTTGTTTTTCTCAACTTTTTCAAATGGACGTCCTGTATATTTTTAGTTAGTGTAATGTAGAATTTATAAGCGAATATTTTTAACCTCCCCACTCCACTTCACCATTTAAAAAAAAAGGGAGGTTACTGCAATCACTAAAATTTTCGAATTTGAGATAAGACCGGATCTATACGTTTTGAGGTCTGAGGAGCCCAAAAAAGTGGTTTTTAAAATGTGTCTGTATGTATGTACGTACGTTCGTACGTTCGTACGTACGTACGTACGTTCGTAAACACGCCACAGCCCAAACTACTCGACAGATTTAGCTGAAATTTGGTACGTGTGCATGTGATAACCCAACTTAGATCTGAAAAGCTTTTGGAGCCAATCGTGCAACCAGAAATGCCATTTTGGCACATCAACTTTTAAATTTTAAATGCAAACCCCCATTTTTCACGTCACGATAGGAAAGGCCTTCAAATTCTGCTTCTAAAAATGCATTCATTCTTAGTGCCCTTTTGACCAAAAATAAAAAAAAATTGATTTTTATCGGACTTTAAAATCGCGGTACAGCCCAAGCCCCTGAACCGATTTGGCTGAAATTTTGCGCAAGGGGATTGTATTACACGTCGAAGAGGTGAACAAATTTTGGATTCAATCGGCCCACGGAAAGTGCCGTTTTGGCACACAAATTTCGAAATTTAAAATTATTCTCTAATTTACCCATCCAAAACAGTTTTTGAAAGATTTATTGTCACTATCGAGGTCACCATCAGAAAGGTCTTCAATTTCTGGTTTTAAATGAGACAAAATTTATTCGCATTTAGAACCCTTTGGGTAGAAAAATCGAAATTTTGTAATAACACTGAAACCATTTTATAGCCCAAACTAGTGGATCGATTTGCCCGAAATTTGGTAAATGGAGGTGAGGTGACCCGTTGAAGAGCTGAAAGGCTTTTGGGAGAAATTAGTCAACGGGAAGTGCCATTTAGGCATATCAACTTTAGAATCTTAAACAGAAGTCCCTGAAATCAAAGACCCACGCGTTGGGGAGGTTCCAGCCGCTTCTCTGCTGCCTTTTTTTTGTAATACAAACATGTTGGTTATTTTCATCCGTTTTCGAGTTATTCGGAAAAATTACAAGTTTTCTTGCATGCAGACAATTTTAACCTCTAAAATTGCAACATAATCACTCAGACTGATACTGTATAGTATGAACAATATAATTTGTAAATGAAGACATTTCCACTACTCTTCCTTGACAACTTCATTTGAAATGTTGGTATTTTTTTTTAGTAGGAGTAAGTAAGCACATTATTTTTAAACTAAATGATAAAAGTAATACAAATGTCTTTTCAAGAACCAATTAAATGGTTCGTAAACCAAAATAGAGAACATTTTGAACGTTTATTTTTTTTGTGAGTAGTTAACGATTCTCTACAAGCAAGACAATTTGTAATATTTGTGAATAACTCGAAAACAAATGAAAATAACAAAAATGTTTGTCGAACAAAAAATGTTCGTCTATGAATTCTACATTACACTTGCTAAAAATATACAGGGTATTGTTATTTCCCTATGTACAGGGTGCTCAAAATTAATTTACAAAATTTGTGAAACTTAAAACTATTTTTCTCAATTTTTTCAATTGGTGCACCCTGTATATTTTTAGACAGTGTATTGTAGAATTTATAAACGAATATTTTTTGTAATACAAACACGTTGATTACTTTCATCCAAATATTACTAATTTTCTTGTTCGCAGATAACTTTTATCTTTTAAAATTGTAACATAAGCAATCAGACTAGGCCTGCGACTTTTAATTGATATATCGATATATCGATTATCGATATATCGATATATCGATAAAAGTGTGTTATCGATATACCGAAATATCGATATATCGATATATCGATAACATATCGATAATATATCGATATATCGATAAGTTATTGATATATCGATATAGCGGTATATCGATAACCGGTGTCCCGTATATCGATACATATAATGATACTTCTGAAGTTCTGACTTCTTTTAAATGTAGAAGTAGGTATTCGGCCTGACTCAGTCATTTATTGACAACTGGCTAACATTGAAATGAATTGACAAAATTGAAGAATATTTGCGTATACGTCTTGGAGATATCAATATTTTCGTGCAGTGTATAAACAATTAGTATATAAACAATTTAAACAAGTGTTGGTAGGAACTACTATACTTATTTAAACGACTTGTAGAAAATTGGACATCGCAACGCAACTGATGTTTTTCAAAGCGCCCTTGGGCCCTAATATCGTTTATTTTGAATCCTACGTTATTTTCCAGGGCACAACGTAAACAATAATGCTTGAGCGCTCCAATCCAATCGATTCAATCAATAATTGATTTCAATATTATTAACTAACTAACATCAAGAAACTACAGAAAAAGGTCTATTACCTATTCATACCTATCTAGCTCTTAAAACTAAGATTACTCGATTACAGATATGATACCACAGTAACGATATCGATACAATAGTATAAGTACCGATAAGGCGATATATCGATAAATCGGTATATTTAGTTATCGGTATATCGGTATATCGATATATCGATATATCGATAAATCGGTGTATCGGTATATCGATATATCGATATATCGATAAATCGGTATATCGATATATCGGTATATCGATATATCGATACATCGGTATATCGATATATCGGTATATCGATTAAATTTTAAATATCGATATTCGATATTCAAATTCCGATATCGCACAGCCCTAAATCAGACTACTACTACGAGCAATTTAATTTGCTCACGAAGACATTTTCACTGCCCTTCTCGTACAAAATTTTGGTATTTTTGTTAGTAGGAATAGGTAAGTATTTTTTATTCTAAATGTTGAAGGTGGCAGAAATGTCTTTTGATGAACCAATTAAATTGTTCACGAACCAAAATAGAGGACATTTTGAACATTTACATCTTAGCTTGGGTGCTTATTTTATAATTCTGTAAGTAATAATATTGTCTGCAAGCAAGAATATTAGTAATATTTGCGAATAACTCGAAAACGGATGAAAGTAACTAACATATTTGTACATATTACAAAAATTATTCGTCACCAATTCTACTTTACACTGAGTAAAAATATACAGTGTGTTGCATCCGAAAAAATTGAGAAAAATAGGTTTAAAGTTCATAAAGTTTATAAATTAATTTTGAACATCCGGTACATTGGGTTGCAACTAAAATTGAACCAGAGCTTTCTTTGAGCCTCTACAACAGCGTCTTCGTCTTATTTTCTTACAAAAACTGCATTGGCGTAAATGGCGAATTTTTAAGCGGAACGTTGTAAACTGCAATTTTTTTCAAAAATATTTTTGTTTTTCCCATTAATTCTTGCAACATATTTATTTTATTAGGTTTGTACATACTTAGTAAAGCTTCTTGAGGAAAATGCATTTGCTACTCTCGTGCTTTATAGTGAAAAAGTGTAATTTTCCTCGCTTCACAGGGGCAAAGTGTGTCAGGCTTTTCTTCTACTGTTTTGTTAAATTTGCAACAAAAACACAGAGGATATTGTCAAAAAGCATAAATAATGTACTGACAGGCTTTTTCGACATATGTAACAGAAAGCCCGTTTAAGACCACAACAGAAAAAATGCCTGAACTCACTGCCCCTGTGTTCGTTAGAATTATAATTTTGTTATTGTGTACAGTGGGTAATAAATATCTTAATATGCTCAAGCAAGAACTTTCTGTAGTTTTAAACTCTTGGCTCGATATAAAGATTATTTAGATTCAAGTACGATTGATGAATTAAGTGAAACTTGGAAATTTTACATTTTTGACATGTGCCAGTTGAATGAATGACCTTGAGAAAAATGATGGTCGGTTTTTTTGCTCGCGATTGTACTTAAAAGTTCGAGTCACACGTCTACTGAGCTATTTTATTGTCGAGAAAGTTGCTGTACTTTTTGTAGTTTTTTTCGATAGGTTCTAACTAATTATATATTGTACACACAAATTTTTGAAAAATGCTCTAAAAAAAATCCAAGTTTATTACACTTTTGAAAAGTAATTTATTAACCTCCCCAACCCCATCACAATTTAAAAAAATGGGAGGTTACTGCAATCACTAAAATTTTCGAATTTGAGATAGCACCAGATCTCCACGTTTTGAGGTCTCAGGAACCCAGAAAAGTGGTTTATAAAATGTGTCTGTGTGTATGTTCGTACGTTCGTACGTACGTTTGTAAACACGCCACAGCCAAAACTACTGGGCCGATTTGGCTGCAATTTGGTACGTAGGCATCTCATAACCCAACTTAGATCTGAAAAGCTTTTGGAGCCAATCGTGCAACCGGAAATGCCATTTTGGCACATCAACTTTTAAATTTTAAATGCAAACCCCCATTTTTCACGTCACCATAAGAAAGACCTTCAAATTCTGCTTCTAAAAATGTATTCATTCTTAGTGCCCTTTTGACCAAAAATTTAAAAAAAAATTGATTTTTATCAAACTTTAAAATCGTGGTACAGCCCAAGCCCCTGAATCGATTTGGCTGAAATTTTGCACATAGGGATTGTATTACACCTCGAAAAGCTGAACAAATTTTGAATTCCATCGACTCACGGAAAGTGTCCTTTTGGCACACCAATTTCCAAATTTAAAATTATTCAATCATTAAACCATTAAAAACAAGTTTTTGAAAGATTTATTGTCACCATCAGAAGGGTCTTCAAATCTTGGTTTTAAATAGGACAAAATTAATTCGCATTTAGCGCTGTTTGGTTCAAAAAATCGAAATTTTATAATAACAGTAAAAACACATTATAGCCCAAATTACTGAATCGATTTGGCTGAAATTTGGTACATGGAGATTAGGTGACCCGTTGAAGACCTGAAAGGCTTTTGGGAGCAATTGGCCCACGCGAACTGCCATTTAAGCATATCAACTTAAAATTTTAAATACAAGGCCTCTTTTTTATGTCGCCATTAGAAAGACGATCAAATTCTGGTTCTAAAAATGTATTCACATGTACGAGGTGATGTCGGTATTTGTCAGAAAATTGCGAAATTAGTCACAGACGTCAGACGATAAGGATAAAAAAAAATCTGTTGAATTGACTACTATCTATACACAGAATACAAAGATCCACGCGATGGGGAGGTTCCAGCCGCTTCTCTGCTGCATTTTTTTAATTCAATTTGGCGGCCATAAGAAAAATAAAAGTTGATTGTTATTGCTCAAAATATAGAGGACCTATAGAATTTCTGCCAATGTCATTCAATTGACAGTTGTCAAAAATATAAAAGACCCAAGTCTTCCTTAAATAGCATGAATCGTTAGGAATATATTAAGTTTTCTTTAAAATGGCAATATTCATGTTTTTCGGGATAACTCGGGAACGAATCAAAATGTCGGGGAATTCTCTACAGATTCTTAATCACCAAGAAATAGCGCAACTTTTCTCTAATTTACCAACTGCCCGAATTCCTAAATAGCCGCAATTTTTGAACGAATTGAATTAGGGTGGTGAAATTGAAAGTACAGCTTTCTTTAAAGTATTATGAGGGTGGTGAGATAGGGGGTTGGAGTTTAGGGGTCGAAACCTCTATAAAGCCCTGTAACTTGATACAGAGAAGTAATATCTGGTAGTGTTTCACCCGAGACCGAGAGATTCTCGGTCTCGCTCGCGAGAGCGGGAGCGAGACTCCATTGACTCTCGTCCGGGCGAGACCGAGAGCCCATGGCCTCTCGTCTCGGCGAGACCGAGAGCATGCGCACGAGATCTCGCCGAGAAACCGAGAGTCTCGGCAGAATAAAAAAATCGCAAAAAACGTGATTCAAAGTACCTATTTTGCATGATTGTATTTGTTTATTGTGATTTAAAAACCGGGTTTTAAAGATTCGGGTCGTCGCTTTATTCTTGCCATGCCGTGTCATTGAAAAGAAAAGAGGAAATAATTAATAATAATAAAGTTTTCATTCCAAGGCTCAATATTTTAATAAACTGAGTTTAAGACTCAGTGTACGTAAAAATTCGGAATCGCAGGCCAAATTTTTCCCTGGAAACCATAAAGTAAATCTAAACGAAGGCGGAACAATGAAAGCGGAAACACTTGCGAGACTCGGCTAGGCAAAACAATCCATTAGCAATAACAATTCATTCTCTGAAAAATTAGGCAATAATAAAATAGTGATCTATTTCGTCCTATTTACATAGAAGTCCATTCTAGAAGCACATGTTAGGCTCGTAATGTAAATGTATTGAGATTATTGATTTTCAAAAACCGAGAGCGAGAGTCTAGGCGAGACCACATTGTGCGAGAGCGAGACCGAGAGTAAGCTAAAACGAGATTTCCGAGACCAAGGGCGAGAGAGCCTACTCTCGCTCTCGTCTCGGCGAGAGTGAAACACTAATCTGGTGTGAAATTGTGAGGCCTTACACATTGTGTCTTCGAAAAGGGAGGAGTGAATTTTAGGAGAAATCTATCCAAGGGGACGAAATTTAGGGGTGGAAACTCGAATTTTCACTTAATAATGTAGGGCTCAAATTAATGCCATTCGATAGCTTTCTATTGATGGTACAAAATGGTCTTTATCATCATTCGCGAAAAACCACCCTTAAAGGTACTTCCTGTAACTGTAGTAAGTTTTCATTGCCTTGGACTCATCGCCTCCATAATTTTTCGATCCCCCATAGTGCTAAGTCTACATACTTCGCAAGATTTTATGCTTTGCATAATAATCATTGATGTACCTACATCTTCCGGTGACTTTTACCGTTTAGAAGATCCCAATGGTGAGCATCGAAAAATTACCCATCAAACTTTATCTCGATATCTCGATCAGTTCTTAGGTTGTCATCTAGAAAGATTTGACGAGCGTGACACAAAGCAAAGACGAGAGCATAATCGCTAATGCTCGACGCTAAGAAATACCTGGATGTGATTTTTAGTAGTGATGCACAGAAAAAGGAAAACGCCGAAAAAAATTCGGAAATGTTTTCCCCGATATTCTCGGTTGATTAACAAGGAAAGTATCTTGTCCGTTCTCACAGGGGCCAGTACGAAAAGTTTATTTATATTTGCTTGGGCTCACCCCAACTCAATTGAATCAAGCGGCAATCCTGGCCCTGTACAACACGCCGACATTGTTTAGATTACTCAATTTCTTCTGGTATATATTTTCCAAAGGCCAGAGGTAGAATGTTTGCTCGTTTATAAATAAGCAGGGCGCTGTTTTTCTCCAAGAATTATTGTCAAAGAACATTGCGGACGGGTCTGGTGTATTGTTATGATGGCTCGTGATATATGCCCTACATTGCCTTGCATCATCATGGACATTGTGTAGTAAATTAAACTATTTGTGTAACAATTACCATCGTCGAGTGAATGGGGGAGGACTTAGAACAATAAAGCTTTCGTGACGCTCCCGAAATCTTCCAGCATAATTGAAATATTGAAGTGAAGGTCCCGTTGTGATCTCGAGTGTAATTCGCGGATCACACGTATTATTGAAATGAGGCGCCTCGCCTCTTCGCCCATAATGCAAGAGAATTATGTAAGAGTTATTAAATCGTCTCGGGAGGGCACGTGCTCTGACGTATGGAGGAAAACTTCGTAATTCCGTCGGCATCAGCACTATATAACTCACCTCCTGTCCGGAATAATCGGGACAAAACCGAATATCTCCTGGATTAAACGCTGGAATGTAGGTTGACGGAGGCGTGAAACCTTAAACTTTAAGAATCGATACCCCATTTATCGTGATGGATCATGAAGTCAACATATTTTTTGACAAATTGAGCGAAAGTCTCGGGAGACGAGATGAAATATTTTCGGAGAGCGAGGAGTTCGCAAAAGGTCAAAATAATTAATCCTGGCGGGGAATGTAACGCTTTAATCACCTCTCGATTTTTGCTTGTTAATTGTTATTGTCGAATATTTTTCTAAAACGTGCTTGTTAACGAAAATTATGCTGGAAATTCATTTCGAGCTAATCAATCAATTTTGGTGGATGCGCCGGGATAGTCATGTTCATGTCAGTTGCTAATTCCATAGATAATTATTTGATTTTTCTGCAATTCAGTATAATTTTAGTGCCGTAGCAGTATGCGAGGCACGTTTGTTTAAGTTTATTTGCTCGCTCGCTCGCTCGTCCGAGCGATAACTTGAGAACGGATTGAGATATTGTGCTGAAACTTGGTATACGGCTTTGTCTCTCAAAAAGTAAGGCGCGGATTGCTTTTGGGCCATATCGGATCAAGGGGGAGCTAGGGGTGAAAACCCGAAAAATTATTAATTGCAATAACTCGAGAACCACTCGAGGTATCTTACTGAAACTTGGTATGCACGTTCAACCATCGAGTCTGTTAAAAGTGAGGGGGTTTCAATTTCGGGCGATGAAATTTAGGGGATGAAAACCACAAAAAATACGATAACTTCGCAAGGGTTGCACGCAGCTATATACACATATTTCGATGAAATCTTATGGGGGATGCATTTTCAATAGTAATACGACGAGTAGTCTCTTGATCGCCGCGGGTTTTGACGTCCGAATGGTTGTCAGCTACGAGTCAAAATGGCAGAGTTTTTTAGGCTAAAAAGAGGACGAGAGCTTGCTCGAGTCCTCTTTGGCCGAAAAAAATCTACCATTTGACAAGTAGTGCATCCATGAGGACTCAACAAGGCAACCAAGAGACTACGAATCGTATTTTGCAGATTAATTTATGAATTAAAGTATTGAGTAAATAGTGTCAAGTTGACGTTGTAGTATTATCACTGTAATCAGGATTTTATTGGTTACTGGTACACTAAATGCTGCTTTGGATTGGTTCAATACTTAATGTATAAAATAATCATTAGTAATATGATAAGTCGTCTCTTGATTGCCGCGGGTTTGACGTCCGAATGGTTGAACTACGAGTCAAAATGGTAGATTTTTTTTAGGTCAAAAAGACGCCGAGAGCTTGCTCGAGTCGTCTTTGGCCGAAAAAAAATCTACCATTGACGAGTAGTGAATCCATGAGGACTCAACAAGGCAATCAAGAGACGACGAATCATATTTTACAGGTTATTTTATAAATTAAAAGTATTGAAGTAGTTCCAAAGACGTTCGAATCTAGGTAGTGTAAAAATGTTGGATCATCGCTGTCAGTTGTCAGTCACTTGTCAACTGAGTGTCACGTCACAAAATAGAAGTGAAATTATTTATTTTCAACAAGATTTAAACATTTATGTTTACCTACGACTGATTACGGCGATTGAATTTTATTTTAACCGCATTATAACATTCTTGGTATGAAATTTGGTAGAATACCTAAAACTTTACAATGGAGTACTTATTAGGTGAACTCTTGTTCGGGGGCATCTACCTACTATGAAAAGAATGGACGAAACAAAACTGGTACGAAGGATATAGGAAGCGAAGACCAATTAGACGCGACACAGGAAGACCGAAGGACACCGGGGAGAGTTTATTAGAAGAGATTTGCATTTCAAAAGTTGATAAATTGAAAAAATATCTAATAGCTCAAAAAGAGGAGGACCTGCTCATATCCAGTGTTTAAAATAATGTTAAGTTCCTGTTGTTGGCTCGTGAGTTTTAGGAGAATGTTATAAAGTGCTACAAATTTACATTCCCGCGAGTGACTTTGGTGTAATTATAACAAGATACCACACAGTTTAAAATTACCCAACAATTTTCTGTACAAATCTGGTAACCGTATCTTTTTCTAAATCTGATTAAATGTTTACTTTGAGTATATTTTTACTTTTGCCATTTTTCAATGACAGTTGTGTTAAATGTCGTAGGATTACCAGTTGATTTGAACTACGACTGTCGTCTTATCACTGTAATCTAGAGGTTGCTAGGTTACTGTGAACAAAATCTAGCTTTGGATTGGTTCAATATTTAATGTATAAAATAATCAATAAAATCGGACAGATGAGGTGGAAATTAGGGGCTGCAACTAAAAATTCCGCTTAATTAGTAGCTTTCTGTTAACGATTCAAAAAAGGTATTATTCATAGTTTGCAAAAAACACGAGAACTCAAAATAACTACTCATCGTATCAAGGCAGAATTAGGTGGGGTAATTTCCAGTGCAACTGTTAGGCGGATGAATAAAGTTTCACTAAGATCTAACAAGGGGAATCAAATTTAAGGGTTGAAACTTGAAATTTCTTCAAGTAAATGGTGGTATAAAATTACGGAGTTTGTTAGACTTCGGTCAACCATTGAAAAAAGGTCTTATAACTTATAAGTTTTCAACCTAAAACGCTTTGCAATCCGTTAAATGCGTTCTATTTATTTTTTCTGAAAATATTGATTTATTTATGAACAACCTAAGTAAGCAAATACGCCAGGTGTTATGTAACACCGGAGAAATACATTCACCCCTGTAAATCATAAAGGGGAGAAATCATAAAGGATTAGAAACATGAATCTCTTAATCGCCGCAATTTTTCAACGCATTGGACCAGGTTGGTGAAATTGAAAATACAACTTTTTACCCCTCTTGACTTTTCATCCCCCTTAACAATTTCAACCTCTCGAGCGTTCATTTTTACTAATTTTACTCATATGGATTGTTTGCCTTTTTCACTTTTTCGACCCCCTTCGCAATATTGGAACCCCCAAAAGCCAAATTTTCATAATTGGCTTATTTTCGTGTCATTTTCTGTAGTTCTAGATACTTAATTACGATTATTCTCACTCCCTAGTGTTAATTTCGTAAAATTCGCGTAGTTTCGTTTTTCATAAACTGAAGTCATTTGGATTCAGTTTGCCTTTTACAATTTTTCAGTCTCCTTTCCAATAGGTAATTATACAATACTTCAACCCCCACAAAAGTCTAATTTGTATTATTGGCTTATGTTCGTGTTATATTTTGTAATTCTACTTAATCACAGGTAATATTCACCCCTCTTGACTTTTTATCCTCCTTCGCAATTTTTCAACCCACTGAGCGCCATTTTAAAAAATTTACCGAATTTTGTTTTTTTCCGATAACTATACTCATCATTTACTCATTTGGATTATATTTTCACTCTTTACAACTTTTTTCTAGTTAACTGCAGTCAATTTTTTCTTGCCTGACTGCTAATTCTACAGAGTTCGCATAATTTTTGTGGTTTTTTGTTCATTTTCTGCTGCATACACTGTAATGTAAAAGCCTATTTCAAGTTTCTCATGTCAATTCACCAGTTTTTTAATATTGTATTTTTCAACAATTCGCATTTTTGACACATCAGTGCGTCTGTGGAGGCATTACTACTAGGTGCAGATTGTTAAAATCTGCACCCGATTCTCATTAACATCTACAGTTATACACATCCCATTTTTATAAAGCTGCTTGTTAACGAAAATTATGCTGGGAATTCATTTCGAGCAAATCAATCTATTTTGGTGGATGCGCCCGGACAATTTTCATGTCAGTTGCTAATTTCAAAGCAAATTATTTGATTTTTCTGCAATTCCATATAATTTTAGTTATGCTGGCGCATTCACCAGAAAAAATGGCAGCAGAGAAGCGGCTGGAACCTCCCCAACGCGTGGGTCTTTGATTTCAGGGACTTATTCTGTTTAAGATTCTAAAGTTGATATGCCTAAATGGCACTTCCCGTTGACCAATTGCTCCCAAAAGCCTTTCAGCTCTTCAACGGGTCACCTCACCTCCATTTACCAAATTTCGGGCAAATCGATCCACTAGTTTGGGCTATAAAGTGATTTCAGTGTTATTACAAAATTTCGATTTTTCTACCCAAAGGGTTCTAAATGCGAATAAATTTTGTCTCATTTAAAACCAGAAATTGAAGACCTTTCTGATGGTGACCTCGATAGTGACAATAAATCTTTCAAAAACTTGTTTTGGATGGGTAAATTAGAGAATAATTTTAAATTTCGAAATTGGTGTGCCAAAACGGCACTTTCCGTGGGCCAATTGAATCCAAAATTTGTTCACCTCTTCGACGTGTAATACAATCCCCTTGTGCAAAATTTCAGCCAAATCGGTTCAGGGGCTTGGGTTGTACCGCGATTTTAAAGTCCGATAAAAATCAATTTTTTTTTTATTTTTGGTCAAAAGGGCACTAAGAATGAATGCATTTTTAGAAGCAGAATTTGAAGGCCTTTCCTATCGTGACGTGAAAAATGGGGGTTTGCATTTAAAATTTAAAAGTTGATGTGCCAAAATGGCATTTCTGGTTGCACGATTGGCTCCAAAAGCTTTTCAGATCTAAGTTGGGTTATCACATGCACACGTACCAAATTTCAGCTAAATCTGTCGAGTAGTTTGGGCTGTGGCGTGTTTACGAACGTACGTACGTACGAACGTACGTACATACATACAGACACATTTTAAAAACCACTTTTTTGGGCTCCTGAGACCTCAAAACGTATAGATCCGGTCTTATCTCGAATTCGAAAATTTTAGTGATTGCAGTAACCTCCCTTTTTTTTTAAATGGTGGAGTGGAGTGGGGAGGTTAAAATACATTATGTTGTATGCCAAATTTTCGACTTTAATAAACGAAATAAATCAATAACAAATATTTCGCTGTACAGTTGAATCGCAGATTGTAAACAGAAAAGTCATTATTCCTTCTTACAAGAAAAGAGAAAGATTAATGTTCCATTTATTTAACAAAACCAAGCGAGATTGAAATTAAAATACCGAATAGGATTCGCAGCATTTATATTGTAATTATGATAACATATTAAATCCAGTGGATGAATTTGACGCAATAACAATAACAAGTGGATTTTGCCAGCGCAATGCTTCAGTGAATTAGTTGGAGAGGTTCTCGTAAATTATTAATCCGGATAATTCAATCCTGAGGATAATTTTATAATGAACACATCGTTAATTTAGCCTCAGTCTTCGGCTTTTGTTAGCGAGCGCGCAATTTCAAACGGAATATGTGCGAGAAGATTCGAGATAAAAGAACAAAAAACGCGGATAGAGTGAGCCGTAGAGATAATCGATTGCCTTATAATTTAGCCAATTTTGCTGCAAGTCGAACACAACGTGAAACCGATGTCTGATACAGTAGAAACTAAGTGAACACGATGGTACGTGCCTGAAGAGATTTGAATATTTTATGAGCTGATGGGATTAAGCGGTGTTCGGGATTATAATCCACTTAATTTGACATGTTTGCTGTGTGTCCTTATTATAAAAGGCGAACTCTATTGTATGCTTTATGAGATGATTACAACACTCGCTTTCGGCTCGCGAAAAACAAATATGAGCTCGATAAGACATGAAGTGGTGCTCAAAGGCATTTGTTACTTGGATGTCAAATATGGCCGCGATGACGTCAATGTCGAACAGCAAATACATTCATTCCCACCTCAATGTCAATAACTCCACGTTAATGAACTTAGATTATTATTTATTTTGCCCCGCAAAGCCCATTCATAAACGTCATTGCTGTCAACTGCGCAACTGGACGCAATGAATTATGAATGCCAATAATTTTCGGTCAGAGACTGATTACGATTCAACTATGATGTAATTTGTGATTAATTACAATATGCACCTGGATTAAAATGAAAATCTGGTTATAGTTTGATTAAAAACTAGTTTGCCCGCAAAATGTATTTCATAGCTTTGTTATTGTTTTAATACAATGGAAAGAATTTTACCGCCGTTTTACAGCTCGGGCTTAAACCTCGATCTTCCATTTCGGTGTGAACCAATAACGATTAGGGGTGTAACGCTAAAATTTTATTCTCATAATGTCGCTCGGATGGCGTCATATTACGAATTTATAGTGTACTAAACTTATAAAATATAATCAAAGCCCAGAGGATCGAAAACTTAATGTTCCTGCAGGCATGAGAACAAATGTTAAGTTGATCGTGGTACGCAATTGACCGATCAGATAGATAATTTTAGTGCCGTAGCAGAATGCGGAGGTACTCTTGTCTTAGCTTATTCGCTCGCTCGCTCGATCGCTCGCTCGATCGCTCCTCAGTCTGTCCGTCGGATAACTTGAGAACGGATTGAGATATCGAGCTGAAACTTGGTAGGCAGCTTCGTCTCCCGAAAAGTAAGGCGGGGATTGCTTTTGGGCCATATCGGACCAAGGGGGTGGGAGCTAGGGGTGAAAAACCGAAAAACTACTAATTGCAATAACTCGAGAACTAGTGGAGATATCTTGCTGAAAATTAGTATGCACGTTCGACCTTCAAGTCTGTTGAAAGTGAGGGGGTGCCAATTTCGGGGGATGAAATTTAGGGGATGAAAACCACAAAAAATATGATAACTCCGCAAGGGTTGCACGCAGCTGTCGGAAACTCAACGTTCACACATATATCGGTGAAATCTTGTGGGGGATGCGTTTTTTCGTAAAATCGAACAAATGGGGTGGAAATTAGGGGTAGCAACTCGAAATTCCGCTTAATAAGTACTAGTGGAAATTGGCGTCATTCGATAGCTTTCCATTAATTATTCAAAAAAGATGTCATTCATATTTTGCGAAAAACCACCCTTATAGGCGCTACAACCCCTAACATGCAGAAACACAAAAATACGAGAACTCAAAAACTACTCAACGTATCAAGGCAGAATTTGGTTTGTGAATTTCCAGTGACATTATAGGTGGATGGACAAATTTTCTAAAATATCTAACAAAGGGGATGAAATTTAAGGGTTGAAACTTGAAATTTCTTCAAGTAAATGGTAGCCTAAAATTACGGGGTTCGATAGATTTCGGTCAACTATTGAAAAAAGGTCTTATGAGTTTTCAATCTAAAACCAACCCCTGGGCCATTAACCACCCCTAACTCTTTGCAAGTCGATAATTATATTTTATTTATTTTTTCTGAAACCCTATTGGTTTATTTATGAACAACTGAAGTCAGTAAATACGCAAGGAGTTATGTCACACCGGAAAAATAAACTCACCCCTGTAAATCATAAAGGGGTGAAATCATGAGGTGTTGAAAACATGAATCTACAAATTACCTTAATTTTTAAACGAATTGGGTTAGGGTGGTGAAATTGAAAACACAACTTCCTTTAGGGCATGTGGGGGTGGTGAAATAGGGGGTTGGAGTTTAGGGGTTGAAACGTCCATAAAGCCCTGTAATTTGACACAGAGAAGCAATATCTTCTGCGAAACTGTGACATCTTACACACTGTATCTTCGAGAAGGGAAGATCGAATTTTAGGAGAAAATTATCGAAGGGGATGAAAGTTAGGGGTGGAAACTCGAATTTTCAATGAAGAATGTATAGTTGAAAATATTACCATTCGATAGCTTTCTATTGATGGTACAAAAAAGGTCTTATTCATCATTCGCGAAAAACGACCCTTAAAGGCGGTACAACCCCCTAACATGCCGAAACAAAAAAATGCGAGAACTCAAAAACTGCTCAACGTATCAGGGCTAAATTTGATGTGGTAATTTACAGCGCCACTGTAGGCGGATGGGCAAATTTTCATTAATATCTAACAAGGGGGATGAAATTTAAGGGTTGAAACTGGAAATTTTTTCATGTAAGTGGTGGAATAAAATTATGGGGTTCAATAGATTTCGGTCAACCATTGAAAAAAGTCTTATGAGTCTTCATCCTAAAACCAACCCCTACGCTACTAACAACCCCTAAGCCCTAGCAAGCGGAGTAAATATATTTCATTTATTTTTTTTTTGCTTTCTTCTAATTTGTTATTAATTTAAAGTGATTTTCATTAATTTTTGACCCATCCACAATTTTTCAACCCCTTTCATGATATGTGAACCCTCAAAGAGCAAAATTTACCCAGACCGCTTCTTTTTCGGGTGATTTCCGCTGGTTAATTTTGTAAAATTCGCGCAGTTTTGCCTTATGAATTGTTCTTGCCTTTTTCACTTTTTCGACCCCTTCGCAATGTTTCAACCCCCAAAAGTCAAATTTGCATAATTGGCTTATTTTCGTGTTATTTTCTGTAATTCTACTTAATTACGATTAATTCTCATCCCTTTTAACTTTTCATCCCCCTTTACAATTTTTCAACCCCCTAAGTGTTTATTTTGCAAAATTCACATAATTTAGTTTTCCTTCGGTAATAAATTGAACTCAATTGGATTATGTTTATCTTTTTCACTTTTCCAACCCCCTTCGCAACATTTCAACCCCCAAAATCTAAATTTGCATAATTGGTTTACTTTCGTGTTATTTTCTGTAATTCTGCTTAATTACGATTAATTCTCATCCACTTTGACGTTTCATCCCCCTTTACAATTTTTCAACCCCCTAGGTGTTAGTTTTGCCAAATTCGGATATTTTCGTTTTTCTTCTGTAATAAATTGAACCCATTTGGATGATGATTAAATTTTTCACTTTTTTCATCCCCCTTCGCAATGTTTCAAGTCTTCAAATGCTAAATTTACATAATTGGGTTAATTTGGTGTTATTTTCCGTAATTTTACTTAGCCACGGTTAATCCTGATACCTTTTGATTTTTCATCCACCTTTACGATTTTTCAACCCCCTAAGTGCTAATTTTGCAAAATTCGCAGAATTTCGTTTTTCGACGGTTATAAAATTGAACGCATTTGGGATTCAGTTTACCTTTTACAATTTTTCAGTTTCCTTCGCAATAGGTAGGTATAAGTGCTTATTTCAACCCCCACAAAAGTTTTTATTGCATAATTTGGTTATTTTAGTGTTTTATTTCGTAATTCTACTTAATCCACACTTCATTTTCATTCCTCTTGACTTTTCATCACCTTCTTTCATTACCTTGGACTTCTCATTCCGTTTTTCAACCCCCTTAGTGCTAATTCTACATACCTACTTCGCAAATATGATGTTTTTTTGTTAACTCTCTACTGTTTAATTATGTACGGCCAATTTTCATAATTTCGTCTTTTTAACACCACTGTGCGTCTGCGGAGGCACTACTACTAGGTGCAGATTTATAAAATCTGCACCCGACTCCACCAGTAAATTCAGCTCGCCCCTACATACACATTAACAAGGTAAACATCTACAGGGACACACATCGCATTGATATACATCTTTCGTTGGCTTTTGTCGTAATACAGTCTCCTGCAATCTTTTGCAACACTCGCATTCGGCTCGCCTTGTAATCTTCATCCTCTTGTATAGCAAACATACAGTGGCATTATTTTAGCCTGCAACATAGAAAATACAACGGGATATGTTGTGAATTAATATAATGCCAATGTATTAGCCTTCAATAATACGAAAAACCACCGGAAGATGTACATCAATGCGATGTGTATCCCTGTAGATGTTTATCACGTTAATGTGTATGTAGGGGTGGGCTGAATTCACTGGTGGATTTAATCAATTTGCACCCAGAGCTGGGGAGTAGTTAACTACCAAATAGTTAGAATACTATTTTAACTACTTTTTCCTAAAAGTAGTTAGTAGTTCAGTATAATATTTTGGCAGTAGTTAATTACTTAAAGTAGTTAACTACTTGCGGTAGTTAACTACTTCTTTAATTACCCTTTCATAAAACTCGGAGGAACCACGAACAGAAGTAATTCGAAGAATTTACTTAAAATCGCACGCTTGCTAATCGGAGATATGGCCATTATTTTTACTTTTTTAAATTAAAATCATTTTCTGTTCAACGGATTCGGAACTACGAATTTTTCTGAGTCAATTATCATACTTGACCTGAAGCGCAGTCACGATCACTCTACATTTTGAAAAACACCGAAGAAATCGGCGAAAAATTAATATTTTTGAAAAACGCACCCTTTCTCTTTTTCTTTCTCTCCGATTAAAGCTCTTTTTTCCTTGGCTGAAAGTCTTCTAGTTTCACTTGCATTTTAAGAAGTAGTTAAAAAAATACTCATTTGTATTCTTGAGTACTCATTATTCTAACTACTTTTTCCAACGAGTTATTAATTACTTAGTAGTTATAACTACTTTTTGATGAAGTAGTTAGTAGTTAGTAGTTAACTACTTTTGAAAGTATTTTACCCAGCTCTGTTTGCACCTAATAGTAGTGTCAAAAAGGCGAAATGTTGAAAATTGGCCGTACAGAATTAAACAGTAGAGAATGAACAAAAAAACACAAATTGCGAAGTTTGTAAAAGTAGCCCTCAAGGGGTTGAAAAATTATGAAGGGCGGGGATGAGAAATCCAAGGCAATGAAAATTTACTGCAGTTAAATAGAAATACCAGAAGTAAGATGGAATTTTGAATAAATTAACGCTCAGAAAGTTGATAAATTGTAAAGAGTAAAATTGTTACCGAAGAAAGACAAAATTGCGCGACTTTTAATCACCGAAAACCCACAAAAAAGCCCGAAAAAATTAATAAAATGTATTTACTACGCTTGTTCGGGATTAGGGGTTAGTAGCCTATGAGTTGGTTTTAGGTTGAGACCTTTTTAACCTCCCCACTCCACTTCACCATTTAAAAAAAAGGGAGGTTACTGCAATCACTAAAATTTTCGAATTCGAGATAAGACCGGATCTATACGTTTTGAGGTCTCAGGAACCCAAAAAAGTGGTTTTTAAAATGTGTCTGTATGTATGTACGTACGTTCGTACGTTCGTAAACACGCCACAGCCCAAACTACTCGACCGATTTGGCTGAAATTTGGTACGTGTGCATGTGATAACCCAACTTAGATCTGAAAAGCTTTTGGAGCCAATCGTGCAACCAGAAGTGCCATTTTGGCACATCAACTTTTAAATTTTAAATGTAAACCCCCATTTTTCACGTCACCATAAGAAAGACCTTCAAATTCTGCGTCTAAAAATGTATTCATTCTTAGTGCCCTTTTGACCAAAAATTAAAAAAAAATTGATTTTTTTCGGACTTTAAAATCGCGGTACAGCCCAAGCCCCTCAACCGATTGGTCTGAAATTTTGCACATGGGGATTGTATTGCACGTCGAAGAGTTGAACAAATTTTGGATTCAATCGGCCCACGGAAAGTGCCGTTTTGGCACACCAATTTCGAAACTTAAAATTATTCTCTCATTCACCCATCAAAAACAACTTTTTGAAAGATTTATTGTTATCATCAGAAAGGTCTTCAAATTCTGGTTTTAAATGAGATAAAATTTATTCGCATTTAGTACCCTTTGGGTAGAAAAATCGAAATTTTGTAATAACACTGAAACCACGTTATAGCCCAAACTACTGGATCGATTTGTCCGAAATTTGGTACATGGAGGTTAGGTAACCCATTAAAGAGCTAAAAGGCTTTTGGGAGCAATTGGTCCACGGGAAGTGCCATTTAGGCATATCAACTTTAAAATCTTAAACACAAGTCACGGAAATCAAAGACCCATGCGTTGGGGAGGTTCCAGCCGCTTCTCTGCTGCCTTTTATAATATGTATTGCATTCGGTAATTTTTCAATGGTTAACGAAATCTATCCGAACCCTGTAATTTTATATCAACATTTATGTCCAGTTTCAACCCTTAAATTTTACCCCCTCTGTTAGATCACAATGAAAATTTGTTCATACGCCTACAGTGTCACTGTAAACTAGCACACAATTCTGCATTGATACGTTGAGCAGTGATTTTGAGGGTAATTTTTTGTGAATGATGACATAGTTATTTACGTAATTAGTTATGAAAAGCCCTATAATGTTTGACGAGCTATCGCTCGTTTTGGCAAATTATGCGAGTCAAACAACTTCAGTAGAAATTCAAGTTTCTACCCCTAAATTTCATCCCCTTCATTGAAGTTCTACAATAATAATAACTGTAACTTTATTTAGCATTTAGCTATATAAAAAGATATAATATTAAGAATCTACATTAACAACAATTATTATCCATACAAAATTTAACATACCTAAGTATATGTCTTATGACTATGAGTACCTACTGATTTAATTACAATTCATTTATTTCAGGTACTTTCGCTTCTATCTCTAACTATTTAAGTAAAGCCGCTTAACTTCTATGTTATTCAATTGCCTTATCTTATTTGGTAATTTATTGTATGTAATTAAAGTTTAAAAAAATCGTGTTTTTAGCCCTTTTGTGGTTTTTATGTTCCAACATAAAATTATCCTTGTTTTCAGAATAGATTGCAAATATGCTGGTAATAGTCCGCTTTTAATTTTGTGTACAAAAATTAACGCCTTAAATTCGCATAACTGTTGCACATTTAGCCACTGCAGCTCTTTCAACATTGATACAATTGGATTGGAGTGTACTTGTCACGTTTTAAAATGATCCTCATTGCCTTATTTTGAAGTATCTGTAGTTCTCCTAAAATGTACTCCTCCTTTCTCGAAGATATACAGGGTGTTATTTTTAAAACTTCCCACCTTGAATATCTTTGGAGGTAATAAAGATTTTGAATTGAAATAAAAACTGGACAATCCCGCCCGGAGGGGGACACTTGCGCGCATATTCAGGGAATTTTTTCCACTTCCGGTTTAACCGGAAATGACCCTAACTTTGTTTTTTCAAATGGAATGACACCTTTTACTCAACGGATTCGGAATCTACGATTTTTTCTGAGTTAGAAACACGTATCATACTTGACCGGAAGTGCAGTCACGGCCACCCTAGATTTTCAAAAACATCGAAGAAATCGGTGAAATATTGAGACTTTCGAAAAACGCAAAAACACGTCAAGTTAGTTTTTTTGATGCAAATTTACCTGAGCAATTTCATTTTTTGATTTCTCTTATTTCTATCAAATTTTCTCTTACCTCACAATCTGTCAAAATCTCAAAAGTAAATAAAAAGAAAATGTCAATGGGCAGATGAATTTGCATCAAAAAATTAAAGTAGACGTGTTTTTGCGTTTTTCGAAAAACTCAATTTTTCACCGATTTCTTCGATGTTTTTGAAAATCTAGGGTGGCCGTGACTGCACTTCCGGTCAAGTATGATACATGTTTATAACTCAGAAAAAATCGTAGATTCTGAATTCGTTGAGAAAAAGGTATCATTCCATTTGAAAAAACAAAGTTAAGGTCATTTCCGGTTAAACCGGAAGTGGAAAAAATTTCCTCTATATTCGCGCAAGTGTCCCCCTCTATGCGCGATTGGTCAGCGTCTATTTCAATTCAATATCTTTATTACATCTAAAGATATTCAAGGTGGGAAGTTTTAAAAATAACACCCTGTATTGTTTCACAACAGAAATTGCTCCTCTATGTCAAATTACGGGGTTTCATGAACGTTTCAACCCGTAAACTCCAACCCCCTGTTTTACCACCCCAACATACATAAGGAAAGTTGTGCTTTCAATTTCACCACCCTAATCCAATGCGTTGAGAAATTGCGACGGTTTAGAGATTCATGGTTTCAACCCTTTATGAGTTCACCCCTTTGTGATTTACAGGGGTGAGTTTATATACTGTGTTACATAACTTCTTGAGTATTTGCTTGCATGGGTTGTTCATAAATAACTCAATAGAATCTCAGAAAAAATAAATAAAACGTTAGGGGTTGTTAGTAGCCTAGGGGTTGGTTTTAGATTGAAAACAAGAACTTTTTGCATTGGTTGGCCGAAATCTATCGAATTCAACCCGATTTCAATCTTTAAACATCCATCTTACTGGTTAGATCTTAGTAAAAATATGCCTCTGTGAACTGACATACCAAAAAGCTTCGATACGTTGAGACGTTTTTGAATTCTGGTTTTTTTTTTTCTAGATGTTAGGGGTTGTAGCGCCTTCAATAGAATGCTATCGAATGGTATTAATTTCAACCCTACATTAATCAGTAAAAATTCGAGTTTTCACCCCTAAATTTCATCCCATTCCTCTAAAATTTACTTCTCTTTTCTCGAAGATACAATGTGTAAGACCTTACAGCTTCACAACAGATATTGCTTCCCTATGGGCTTCATAGACGTTTCGACCCCTAAGCTCTAACCCCCTACTTCACCACCCACATATGCTCTAAAGAAAGTTACACCAAGTTTCAGCAAGATTTCTCAATCCGTTGTCAAGTTATCGCTCGAACGGTGTGAGGCGAGCGATCGAGCGAATAAGCTACGGCACCAAAAATGGATGAAGATGTAAATTAAGCTTGAAATTTGAAGAAAGAAAACACATTAAGCTGATGTGAAAGGTCAAGACGTTAAAATATAAATGTTACCCCTTTGCGGCCATGAAATGAAATTATTTACTAACTTCCCTAAATAAATTGTCCTCTATGCCGTTAGTCCTCCGGGAGGGATGATGTCTTCCTGTCCCCGGAGGAGCTTAATATGCTTACTATTATGATAAAGCTCGCGTCACTTAATCGTCTAGTTAACGTGGGTCATTAGGAGACGAGTCGTAATTATCATCCGTCCATGAGAATATCATGTTCATCAGCGAAAATGAGAGCGGATTTATCGCAAAGCAATGTTTTTGAAGCTTCACACCTGATTAAATGTAAACGTAATAAAAACGTCATAAAGTTACGGTTTTTCCTTCTAAACAATAGCTTAAAGCCCGTCGTTAATACTAAAGCCATTTGCAGATGTTCGGTGAGGGCGAACTGAAATAAACCGGGGGTTGATGCAAATAGCTTTACGATTAATGGTTTTCGTCGATTTGCACGTCCAGATACTCTACAGCAATTCACAGAAACTAAATTAAACCAAAATAATGCTCTCGGCAAATATCGGACAATATTTTTTTTGTAAACTCCTAGAAAGAGAATATTTTAATGTAGAACTAAATTGACAAGGGCCATTTCGCAGATAGGGTCATAGTTATGGAAATGATTGATGGGGGCTGTAAATCAACATCAGTCCTAAATGGAGGCTCTTCAATCACGTGATGATTGTTGATCAATACCTGGATGATTCTCATTAAAATTATTAATAACGAGCGAAATAGAAAAAATTATAAATGAAACTCTTACATCAACGTCTAAGTGTTCGCTAATTGGATCTATTGCCATAAAATTTATTTAATCTCGCCGGAGATTAATTTTTCAGTTTAAAAAACTCTAATCGTACAAAAAAGAACAAAGGATTCAACTCGCGTCTCTAATTAAAATTTTACAGAGTAATTAGTCGGAAAAATGCTCCTCGTCCAATTTTTGCAGCTAATTTGTAACTGAAAAATGAACGTAAGTATGCAGCTCAATCAGCCGAGGAGAGAACAGGCGGAACTAATTAAAACTGCAGACTATTTGACGCAATTATTCTCAGTGAATTTATGTCAATGGGCAAACAAAGGGCTACATTTCTCTGTAATATTTCAAAAGTCAAATGTTTATCAGAGAATTTAGGTGGAATCGCTTTTTGAGTTATGTACTTGTCTCTTATTTACCTACATTGATATTGAGTATTATAAGATCAAAGAACCTAACGAATTATGAAAAACTTTAGATAGGCAAAAGCAAGGTTTCTGTTTTTATTTTTAATACCTGTTAGTTCTCTGTTGCCTCTATGAAGAAATATGAAAGTTTTCATTTAATTAGATGAAGTCTATGAAAAGGGCGTGAGCGAAATAAACAAACGCCTAGGAGCGGGGTTTAATAACACTAGTGAGGTTATTTATTCTGGGGCTTTACTTAGAAAACGTTTGCTGTCATCATTCTGTTATTTACAAGTACGGACCAATTTTAACCTCCCCAACCCCATCACAATTTTAAAAAAATGGGAGGTTACTGCAATCACTAAAATTTTCGAATTTGAGATAGCACCAGATCTCCACGTTTTGAGGTCTCAGGAACCCAGAAAAGTGGTTTTTAAAATGTGTCTGTGTGTATGTTCGTACGTACGTTCGTACGTACGTACGTTTGTAAACACGCCACAGCCAAAACTACTGGGCCGATTTGGCTGTAATTTGGTACGTAGGCATCTCATAACCCAACTTAGATCTGAAAAGCTTTTGGAGCCAATCGTGCAACCGGAAATGCCATTTTGGCACATCAACTTTTAAATTTTAAATGCAAACCCCCATTTTTCACGTCACCATAAGAAAGACCTTCAAATTCTGCTTCTAAAAATGTATTCATTCTTAGTGCCCTTTTGACCAAAAATTAAAAAAAAATTGATTTTTATCGGACTTTAAAATCGCGGTACAGCCCAAGCCCCTGAACCGATTTGGCCGAAATTTTGCATATGGAGATTGTATTACACGTCGAAGAGCTGAACAAATTTTGAATTCAATCGACTCACGGAAAGTGCTGTTTTGGCATACCAATTTCCAAATTTAAAATTATTCTCTCATTTGACCATTAAAAACAGGTTTTTGAAAGATTTATTGTCACCATCAGAAAGGTCTTCAAATTCTGGTTTTAAATAGGACAAAATTAATTCACATTTAGCGCTGTTTGGTTCAAAAAATCGAAATTTTATAATAACAGTAAAAATACATTATAGCCCAAATTACTGAATCGATTTGGCTGAAATTTGGTACATGGAGATTAGGTGACCCGTTGAAGACCTGAAAGGCTTTTGGGAGCAATTGGCCCACGCGAACTGCCATTTAAGCATATCAACTTAAAATTTTAAATACAAGGCCTCTTTTTTATGTCGCCATTAGAAAGACGATCAAATTCTGGTTCTAAAAATGTACTCACAGTTTCTGCCATTTCAGTGGAAAATAGAGAAAAAATTCTTTCTCATTAAAAGGGAGCAGGCTGACAGTGGATGACATAAAGTGGCAGTTATTGTCAAAAAGGTGGCAAAAGATTAACCTTAAAAGGAACATATTGTCAAATGTGATGGGTGATGTACGAGGTGATGTCGGTATTTGTCAGAAAATTGCGAAATTAGTCACTGACGTCAGACGATAAGGATAAAAAAAAATCTGTTGAATTGACTACTATCTACACAGAATACAAAGATCCACGCGATGGGGAGGTTCCAGCCGCTTCTCTGCTGCATTTTTTTGTATAAAGTCGGATCATTTTCTAACGAAAACAGGGGCTGTGTAAGTCGGGCTTTCTTTAAACAACCTTTCAGTTCTGTCAAAATTCCTGTCAATGTTAAAAATCAAAAACAATGAACCTTAATTAACAATAATTATCCTTTCCGTCCTCCATTGTTACTGATTATTGACACTGACAGGAATTTTGACGGAACTTAAACCAACGCCTGACTCACACAGTCCTTGCGTTCGTCTCAGTTCTGAAACTTATTTTAACCTCCCCAATCCACTTCACCAGTTATAAAAAAAGGGAGGTTACTGCAATCACTAAAATTTTCGAATTTGAGATAGCACCAGATCTTCACGTTTCGAGGTCTCAGGAACCCAAAAAAGTGGTTTTAAAAATGTGTCTGTGTGTATGTGCGTACGTACGTACGTACGTACGTGCGTACGTTTGTAAACACGCCACAGCCAAAACTACTAGACCGATTTGCCTGAAATTTGGTGCGTAGGCAACACATAGCCCAACTTAGATCTGAAAAGCTTTTGGAGCCAATCGTGCAACTAGAAATGCCATTTTGGACCATCAACTTTTAAATTTCAAATGCAAACCCCCATTTTTCACGTCACTATAGGAAAGGCCTTCAAATTCTGCCTCTAAAAATGTATTCACTCTCAGTGCCCTTTTGACCAAAAATTTAAAAAAAATTGATTTTTATCGGACTTTAAAATCGCGGTACATCCCAAGCCCCTGAACCGATTTGGCTGAAATTTTGCACATGGAGATTGTATTGCACGTCGAAGAGCTGAACAAACTTTGGATTCAATCGGCCCACGGAAAGTGCCGTTTTGGCACACCAATTTCCAACTGTAAAATTATTCACTCATTTAACCATCCAAAACAAGTTTTTGAAAGATTTATTGTCACCATCAGAAAGGTCTTCAAATTCTGGTTTTAAATAAGACAAAATTCGTTCGCATTTAGTGCTCTTTGGGTCAAAAAATCGAAATTTTGTAATAACACTAAAAATACATTATAGCCCAAATTAGTGAATCGATTTGGCTGAAATTTGCTACATGGAGATTGAGTGACCCGTTGAAGACCTGAAAGGCTTTTGGAAGCAATTGGTCCACAGGAAGTGCCATTTAAGCATATCAACTTTAAATTTTAAACACAAGGCCTCCTTTTTTACGTCGCCATTAGAAAGACAATCAAATTCTGGTTCTAAAAATGTATTCAAGTTTCTGCCATTTTAGTGGAAAATAGAGAAAAAAATCATTTTCATTAAAAGGGAGCAGGCTGACAGTGGATGACATAAAGTATCAGTTATTGTCAAAATGGTGGCAAACTGTTAACCTTAAAAGGAACATATTGTCAAATGCGATGGGTGATGTCCGAAGTGATGTCGGTATTTGTCAGAAAATTGCGAAATTAGTCACAGATGATAAGCACAAAAAAAATTCTGTTGAATTGACTACCATTTACACAGAATACAAAGATCCACGCGATGGGGAGGTTCCAGCCGCTTCTCTGCTGCATTTTTTTATATATATTTGTACCTACATTATGCTTTTTACTAGGGCTATACGGAGTCGTTTTGTCTATTTAAAATGGATTTGGAAACTAGCAAGATTTTGACGTTGGTTATTATTTGACAGCCGTCAAAGTTTTGTCAATGCACCCTAGACGTTGGCATTAACAGATGAAACCTCTGAGATTCTAGTCGCATAAAAATGCACAAAGTTGACATATAGGGCCGGTTTTTCAATCGAAGGTTAACTAGTTATCCAATCAAGTATAACCAACCGATTTGTAGGTTAACCTTCAATTGAAAAATCGGTCCTGAAACAACATTTTAACACTGATGCACAAATACTTGTCTAATTATCAAAAGGAGGATTCAACTCAAGAAATCTATGTTGAGGTTATCGAATGATGTTATCAGAATTTAAAAATTCTTTACCGTTTTGAAGATATTTATTTCAGGATATTGTTGGAGTTAAATTAACGTTGCTTCGACTCTCGTCCATTGTTATACAGAATGGTGACAAAGTATGGAATGTTCGCAATAACTTTGCAACCAGCAATTTTTGAGAAAATCTGATGGACAGGTCAAATTGATTTAAATTCTTGCGGAGCTTTTGACGTCATTTTTAAGTCTCTGACATCACTCACGTCAAATAAATTACGTCATCGATGTTTTTTTTTAAATGGCAGCGTATACTTTTCTCGACTGATTTCGATACATTATTGAATTCGCTTTTCAGCCATAGAAGAATTTTACCAAAATCATAACGTAAAAGAAAATTATAGAATATGAAATATTCGCAATTTAACTTGATTTGCAAAAATGTGGACTTGTCGGGTTTTGCATCTAGACGCCTGATATGTTTCACATGAGTGACGTCAGAGACTTAAAAATGACAATAGTTATTTATGATATAAGTGTTAAAAGTGGTATTTTATTTTGTGAGAAGGGAAGTTTGGGACACGACGGGCAGCGGAGTGGCCCATCCCTTCGAACAAAATAAAATCACTTTTAACACACATATCATACACTATTTTTTCTACAAACTCGATTAAAAGCAAAAGTTTTCATATTATTAGTTGAAAACGTCCATGAAATTCGCTGTAACTAAGGTATAGTGACAATTTGTTGCCGGGGCTTGTTTAATTGTTGTTGCATTGTCACTTTTAACATTGCGTGTTAAAAGTAAAGCGGGCGCCACATAGCTTGTGATGTGCTATGTCAATGCAAAACACAGAAGTTTATACATACAATTCCAACAGAAGTGATCACATTGCACATGAGACGTGCTATGCTGTGTTTTCATGACCTTGATATGTTTGAACTCTTGCACAGAGCCGCACAGAAGTTGGTTCGGTTTTAACTTCCGTGCCAATGTCGACCCTGTTCATGACAGAAGTGCATTAAATACCCTGCAATCAGCTTCAAGATTTGAGGTTAGGTAGTGAAAATGTCGTACTGCCGGATATCCAACTTCTCAAGGGATTTAAAACGCAACAACTCGGCTAACCTATAACTATGGTACGCTGTCAAATATCCCTGACAGCTAACAGCATCGACCTTACGGACATGAACATTGTGAACACTTTCATGCCATGCAATGACAAACTACCTCCTATGCGAAAAATAGCACAGCATAACACAGCCTATGTGGCGCCCACTTAAATCACTTTTAACATAAATGTTAAAAGTAAATGACTTTTAATACTGGTATCATAAAATGTCATTTTTAACAATTGTCAACAAACGTTAAAACAACTGTTTTTAATAGTGTTTGTAGAAAAAAGTAATTTAAATCAATTTGACCGATCCAACAGATTTTCTCAAAAATCGCCGGTTACAGAGTAATTGCGAATATTTCAGAGAATTCAATAATGTATCAAAATCAGTCGTGAAAAGTATTGTACTGGTGTCAACACGACTAAATGTATATTTTTATGTATTTGTGTATGATTTGGCATAATTAGTTTGATAGGTTACAATTTTGTCCCTCTTCTTTGTAGCCTTGAAAAAGAAGTAAAACAAAACTTCGAAACGTCGGCATAAAGATATTGTTTTATTGAATGTCCACTTTCCCTAAGAACAGTCAGATTTAGAGTTAATTTAATGCACAAAATTGTAATGTTGTAGTCGTTGCCACCACCGTTGAACTAAATTTGAAAACTTGAACAAATTTTTAGCAGGCCCGAAGGTTTTTATCTGATCGAAAATAATCCAATAATATCTACCTTGATTTCAACATTGTATTGAGTGCAAACAAAGACTTCCTCGAAGTCTGCGTAATTTTCATCATTTAATTCACGCATAAAAACTTTCGATAATCTAAACTTTAATCCAAACCAATCTATACAAATTCAAATTTTTTCACTCTTCCCAATCTGCCAAAATAGAAAAGAGAATTTTTTAAAAATGTAATCGCGCAGTTGAATTTGTAACAAAAAAATAAGGTTGATGTGTACTTACGATTTTCAAAAATTTTGGTTTTTGACCGATTTCCTCGATGTTTCTGAAAATCTGGGGTGGCCGTTTCTGTACTTCCGGTAAAGTATGATACATGTTTCTAACTCAGAAAAAAATCGTAGATACCGAATCCGTTTAAAAAAAGTGTCATTCCATTTGAGAAAACTAAGTTAAGGCCATTTCCGGTTAAACCGGAAGTGTGAGAAAATAACTGTTCCCTCCATCAAGCCCGCATTACAAAAATAAAATTAACCTGTCCAAGGATTTTTGACACAAATCAAGGACAAAAATTTAAGGAATTTAGTCCATACTTTACACTCGCACTGTATACATAAACCTACAAAAATGGTTGACAGCGTTTTGAGAAATGTTGTTGTATTGCTAAATGCCAACATGAGGAATATTTTTATGTTATAATTGAAGCGATTTTAAGATCCAGATGCCTCTTAATTTTCAGATAATTCGAAAAATAGAGATTTTCTGAAAATTTTAATGCGACGATGACAATCAGAAAACTGAAATTAACCAGAAAGAAAAAGTCGATTTCTTGAGTTGAATCCTTTAAGTATAAGTGGGTACAAAATTTATTTACTGTTTTCTTGTTAAAGATTTGCAGCAACTACTACAATCGAAGTTTGTGTTCAGACTTATGCGACGTTTATGTTGAAAATTTAAATGTTAAATGTAACCAATCACAAGACCTTTTGACATCACATTATAGCAAGGTTCAACGTTACTCTTTATGTTTTTTAAAATTGTATAAGGTTGGGGAGGTTAATAAAAATTGCAAAAAAATGTCCTACCACTGGGAATTGCCATTATGCAAGAAATGGATTTCCAGGCATTTTGTTTCTATTCTTTGTTTTTGAAGCTAGCCGAATCTTTCTTCCATAATTGTGGGAACTGCCGAACTAACCCAATTAATTGTTCATCATCCCACTCAGTGTCCATTATTATTGTTGTATCGTACACTCACCACTAACGAAAAATGAAAAATAAGGAAAAACAAACAATGGGAAAACAAATTCAAATCAAAAGCTCTTAGAAGTGCAACCAACCATGAAAACTTCCACCAACTACCAACACAGCGTTTCCAAAATCACCAATTTCACGCAAGCGCACATGTCATTACACCTAAAATTTAAGATTTTAGATTTAAGAAAGTTCAAGTTAACGATCTTTCAAGGCCATCCCCTAAATGTTAAATACGGTAAATCTTAAATGTTAAGTCTTAAATCATGCGTAAACTTGCAATGAGCACTTCTATGTAATAACCTCACTTTTAACTACATAAATCTTAAGTGGTAAATGTTGAATGTTAAATGTTAGGTGAGCATAAACCCACCATTACTGTAATTTTTCGTTTACGAACGATTTCGTTTATGAAAGAAGGCGCCTGAACGAAAACATGAACGAAATTTCGATATGCCCTATTCTGTACGTTGCTCGTTCAATCCAAACGATAAGAGATTTTTGAACGAAAAGGATCGATGTTTTTAACACGCTTGTACAACAGCATGAAGTTGTCGCTCTTTCAAAAGTAGGGTTACGGTGAAGAACATCAGTCAGCAACGGCACCAAGTGCAAAGAAAACGTTGAGGGCTGGTGATTATCAGAGGGAAATCAAGTACTAATGTGAATGTGAATATGTTTAGCATATTTTCTTACTATTTGGCAGTTGATGCTGTAGTAATTTTTTCGGTTTAAAAACACTACACTTGGGGGAATAACACCAAAAAGGGGGTGAAAATATGGCTATATGGGTACCATCTATAGGAAACATACCTAGCTCCTGGGAAATCAAACTTCTCAAAAAATCTAATAAAGTTTATAAATCGCAGTTAAAGTAGGTAGTAGCGTAGGTAGATGGAGTGCAATTACCAGGTGTGGTGAATGGATTACTAGCGTCTCTCAAATTTCTCGTTAATTACCTGTTTATTTGCCTATAAAGTATAGTCTGTTTGCTGAATAGATCTATAGGATGCACCTGCTCATATTTGTACCTCCATTGCAACTCATCAGCAAAATCGATGAAGATCAGATCCATAGTATTTATTGTATAAAGGTTTCAGGCCACAAAAATTCGTAAAAACCTTTCCAGCCACTTTTTATAGTCAGGTATTTTAACCTATTTTCGTTCACTCCACGACACCCTTGTAAGCTCTCGTTGATAAACGATAAATTTTAACGAAATTTTCGATGAGAAACGAATATCGTCGAGTTACAGAATAAGCAAAATCGTCCAGCAACGAAAATCGTTTGTAAACGACATCGTTGGGCGTTACAGAATAACCCCCTTAATCCCAAAATCATTGCATCTTAGGCCCTTTATCATGTCGCAAACTTGGCAAAAAAGAGTAACATTGGCGCCGTGCACTATTATGCATTAGCACGATTCCGGCGAAGTCCTAAATCACGAAAGCGAATCCCTAATTCGCTCGTGTTGTATGAGTACTACCCTTATCTACGACAAACCTTATAGTAAAGTTGTGAAGAGACATTCATCAAGTTTTAATCCGCAAGCCGTGATCTTCTATCTTCACGCTCCGCAAAATCTTATGCAATCTACCAACTGTAAATCATCAAATGAACTATGAACATAGCCGACGCCTGATAAGGATGTGACTCGTTACCGGTAATTGCAATTGCAGACGCATCGCTGTGAAATTACTGGGAATCAGGGAGGATTTGATTAATTCCTCGGAAAAGTCCCATTATGTTTGAGAGCGACTACGATAATGAAACGTCTAAAGGTCTGGACCTAACGGTGATGAATTTATGACGAACCCGGAATTCCAAATTGGTCAATTCGAATCATCAAACTCTATGGCATTAATCCCATTTCACAATAAAATCTCTTGGATAAAATCCAAGGGGTACTTTGTCTTTCTCGTAGTTGTAATCATAGCCATAATTAATTGCAACCCTTGACGTTAGTTTGTTTTTGATGAAGGACATGTATTGCGGCAACAAAGTCAAACCCAGACAAATATGTTAAAGGTGCCCTGGAGAGACCTTACACACTAAACTCAAATAAAGTTGTCCCTTACAGTTACGTGTTGCTTGCTGAAGCGATTTTCAGCTTTAGCTCAAAGTTGAGGTTTAAACCCCTTGAGAGCCTACAATGAACGGCATTATTAACTTAATTATAATAAATTTCATGTACAATTTTGGTTAGTCTTCGCAGATTTACGGATTTAAGTCGTTAACTGCGTCGAGTTTCCCTTTTCGCCGCAAAAAACTGTTTACAATAGCTAAACTTTTAATTAAGTTTGCTATTAGTGCATTAATTTATGGAGGAAGTTTCAGGGGAATCTTGAAGGTTTGATAATGTTTACAATTTTTTACATCCGTGAACCAGATTTCATTTAAAGATGTTTGAGGGTGCAATTTGGGATGAAAATTATTCAGTCTGAAACGACTTAAGGGTTCGTATTTTTTGTTGTCGCATTTGTTTAATAACTGTTATTTTTCTATTTCGGTTTCCTAATGGACACTTGTTTTCATAATAATCTAACTGTCAAGCGAACATTGACCTGTCTTTGAAAATGGAAACCAATTTTTTCTATAAATATTAAGAACTTGTGTATCCGGAATAGAAAAAATTGTATAAAAAACGTGTTTCATAAGGTTCTTATCGCACTCGGATTATGTAAAGCTCGGGCTTTTGGCCCTCGTTGTCCAAACATCCTCGTGCGATAATAATTAGCCTTATCAAACGTGTTTTTTAATATACTATTATGTAACAAGCGTATAAAGTGAAACTTTAACGATAGCGAGTGTGAATTCCAAAAAGAGAGGTTGAAATTTTTCGTCAAGTACTATTGGTAAGCAAATGTATAACTATAAATTATTGAAAGTAACAAGAAATAGTTCAAATTTTGTAGCATTTTTTACACACTAATACAAAACTCACCGGTTGTCCGTAACAACTGATCAAATAAAAAAAATGGGCAGCTACGAAAGCGGCTGGAACCTCCCCACTTGGTCACCAATATCACCAATATCAAACTAATTTTACTATTTACTATACCTAAGGTTTACTCCACCAAATCCAAGATGTTTTCTGTGATTTTTCTAAATTTTACGATCTTTTGCCAAAAGGGCACTAAGATTGAACACAATTTTGAAAACAAAATTTGAAGGCTTTTCATGTGCTGATAAAGAAAATGGGTGTTTATTATTCAAGTTTCAAAGTTGATATGGCACAATGGCACTTGCCGTTCGCCGATTGCCACCAAAACAAAATCAGCTCTTCGGCGGGTAGCGGTATCTCTACCTACCAAATTTCAACCAAATCGATCCAGCAGTTTAGGCTGTAGCGTGTTATTTAATGTTTCCTCTAAATTTCGATTTTTTAGATTTTATGCCAAAAAGGCGCTAAGTGGGAATACAGTTTAAGATACAGAATTTCAAGGCCTTTCATGTGCTGATAAGAAAAATTAGTGTTCATCAGTCAAATTTCATAGTTTACATGCCAAAAAGGCACTTAGCGTCTGCGGATTCGCAAGAAACTCAACTGGGCTCACCAGAAGATCAACGCTAACATACATACCAAATTTCATTAAAATCCGTTCGGTAGTTTCCGAGAAATCGTGCTCACATACGTACATACGTACATACGTACGTACGTACATACACACAGACATTTTCTAAAAATCACTTTTTTGTGATCCTGGGGCCTTGAAACGTAAAGATCTGGTGTTATCTCAATTTCGAATTTTGGAGTGATTGCAGTAACCTCCCATTTTTATATGGTTGTGGGGAGGTTAAAAATGCAGCAGAGAAGCTGTTGGAACCTCCCCATCGCGTGGATCTTTGATTTCTGTGTAGATAGTAGACAATTCAACAGAATTTTTTTTGCTTCTCGTCTGACTAATTTCGCAATTGTCTGACAAATAACGACATCACCTATCACATTTGACATGTTCTTTTTACGGTTAATATTTTGTTAATTATTAATTTTGTTGCATTCACGTTTATTAACCTCCCCACTCCACTTCACCATTTAAAAAAAAGGGAGGTTACTGCAATCACTAAAATTTTCGAATTCGAGATAAGACCGGATCTATATGTTTTGAGGTCTCAGGAACCCAAAAAAGTGGTTTTTAAAATGTGTCTGTATGTATGTACGTACGTTCGTACGTACGTACGTTCGTACGTACGTTCGTACGTTCGTAAACACGCCACAGCCCAAACTACTCGACCGATTTGGCTGAAATTTGGTACGTGTGCATGTGATAACCCAACTTAGATCTGAAAAGCTTTTGGAGCCAATCGTGCAACCAGAAGTGCCATTTTGGCACATCAACTTTTAAATTTTAAATGTAAACCCCCATTTTTCACGTCACCATAAGAAAGACCTTCAAATTCTGCGTCTAAAAATGTATTCATTCTTAGTGCCCTTTTGACCAAAAATAAAAAAAAATTGATTTTTATCGGACTTTAAAATCGCGGTACAGCCCAAGCCCCTCAACCGATTGGTCTGAAATTTTGCACATGGGGATTGTATTACACGTCGAAGAGTTGAACAAATTTTGGATTCAATCGGCCCACGGAAAGTGCCGTTTTGGCACACCAATTTCGAAACTTAAAATTATTCTCTCATTCACCCATCAAAAACAACTTTTTGAAAGATTTATTGTTATCATCAGAAAGGTCTTCAAATTCTGGTTTTAAATAAGATAAAATTTATTCGCATTTAGTACCCTTTGGGTAGAAAAATCGAAATTTTGTAATAACACTGAAACCACGTTATAGCCCAAACTACTGGATCGATTTGTCCGAAATTTGGTACATGGAGGTTAGGTAACCCATTGAAGAGCTGAAAGGCTTTTGGGAGCAATTGGTCCACGGGTAGTGCCATTTAGGCATATCAACTTTAAAATCTTAAACACAAGTCACGGAAATCAAAGACCCATGCGTTGGGGAGGTTCCAGCCGCTTCTCTGCTGCCTTTTTTTTTGGATTGTAAATGTAGTGTATTACATTATATTATTAATAGTATATTACATTATTAATTTTGTTGCATTCACGTTTATTTTGGATTGTAAATGTAGTGTATTACATCGGTGTCGGACCACTTGCGGCCGGACCACTTGCGACTCCACTGAAAATCGGCCCACTTGCGACCGGGGTTCTATTTACATTACGTCGACCGACCCACATGCGGCTCAATCCAATATCACATACATTTATAAATATTAATGAAAACAAATCAATTGCTTCAGGTTAACTTTTTGACAGAACATAAAGTAGGTAACCGATAGTCCCACAATTTTTCGGATCCTTATCTATTTCCATTATTTTTTTTGGTAGGTAATGACGAGAGATATGATCATACTAATCCACTAATCCTTCTCACAGCAATCCCAGAATGTCTTTTTTCTTTCTTAACACTAATCAGTTTTCCACGAAAGAATCAATTAGAATTTGTTTGCCTATCTAGCAGGATTTGGGACATCGGAGTAACATAACAATGTCATGCATCCTTTCAAATAGTATACAGTCATTGAAACCTATAACCCGTATTAGTGCGTTTTCACTTTTAAAGCAAACATTTTTGGCGTGCTGCAACTCAAAATAGGTGTTTGAAGATGTCCTCGCCCTTCTGTAATACATGTACTTACATAATAATACTTAGGTATATTCGTTGTTTGATGTTTGTTTCCATTAACGTTTGAAAATATGTCATATCGACATGAGCCGCATGTCGGTCGAACGACATCAGGTAAAAATCGCAAGTGGTCCGACCGCAAGTGGTCCTATTTCTATTACATCTGCACTGTTGGTAGTGTTAATAATAAAGGAATCAGTCGGTTCTATGCAGTCAGTAACGCATCGTGGTAGAGAGCGGACGTGATAAGTAATAATTGTTGACAAATTCGCTGATGCTCCGATCTAGAAAGTAGTGCACCAGAGAATCAGGTAGAGGAAACCACTTTTGCTCTTAGTTACGTTGACGTTTCGGAAATTTATTTCTCCTTCTTCGGGACTACAATGACAAAAACATATGAGCGATAAGCCAGGTAAGGTTAATGGGTGGTTAATGGTTAGGTTAACGTAGGAACAAAATGTGTTTTTGTCATTGTAGTCCTGAAGAAAGAGAAATAAATCTCCGAAACGTCGACGTAGCTAGAAGCAAAAGTGGTTTCCTTTACAATCCAAATTACCCGTGAGTGCAACAAAATTAATAATTAATATAACGAACATGAATAGCGAAATACCGCCGAAAATAAATTAATATTTTGCCACTTTTTTGACAATAACTGCCACTTTACGTCATCCACTGTCAGCCTGCTCCCTTTTAATGAAAAATAATTTTTTCTCTGTTTTCCACTGGAATGGCAGAAACGGTGAATACATTTTTAGAACCAGAATTTGATTGTCTTTCTAGTGGCGACATAAAAAATGAGGCCTTGTATTTAAAATGTTAAGTTGATATGCCTAAATGGTACTTCCCGTGGACCAATTGCTTCCAAAAATCTCTTGGCTCTTCAACCCAATCCCCTTGTATCAAATTTCAGCAAAATCGATCCAATAGTTTGGGCTATAATGCGCTTTTAGTCTTATTAATTTTTTTCCCCAAAGGGTACTATAATCTGTCCGGGATCCACACGACCGAGATTCACCCGATTTCCATGGCGATTCATTGTTGACAACAATGATTCACCATGGAAATAGGGTGAATCCCGGTCGTGTGGATCCCGGACAGACCATAAATGCGAATAATTTTTGTATTATTTAAAACCAGAATTTGAAGACCTTTCTGATGGTGACAATACTTTTTCAAAAACTTGTTTTGGATGGTTAAATGAGAATATACAGGGTGAGTCAACAAGGTGACGGCGGTCCATAACTTCTGAACCCTTCCAGATAGGAAATCAATTCAAACGCCATTATATACAACACCGCCAATTCTACATCCTAAAAATACTTTCAACTATACAGGCTGTCCCAAAACACTTGCAATGCATGGCAACTTCATTTTTTTAAATGGAACACCACCATTTTGATGACATATTCTGGATCACCTATAACATAGCTTTACATCGACATAAGACATTCCATGTTTTAAGGCTCTGTTCTAAAGTAATTAATTCTTTTTGAAAAATTTCGACCATTGCGGGTGCTTCTTAAAAAAAATCCTGAGAACTCAATTTTGTATCTAGAGAGCTGAGATTCGGTACGAACATGAAGGAAGGTCCATTCTATCTATCTAACATGATAACTATCATTATCACTATACAGGGTGTCAAAAATTCTGTGTCAAGTTTGGAAAATTTCAAATATGCAAAACTCCATTTTTTCAAATGGCACCCCCTGCTATTATTGTGCCATGGGGTTGGGATGTTGAATTACTTTATTTTTTATTAAGTATGTCCTATACCTAAAGTCAATACTTCAAAAGATATTCTTTGTCTTAATTATTTTATTGAAGATTATTACGATCTCAATTAAAGAATGCCATGGATTGTATGACAGTTACGATTAACCTTGTTTATTTACATAGTTACCAGACAGTTTGTCACATTTATTGACATACACAACCAGAAAGAATTCATTGACATGGTTTATTGCTTATGGTTGAAATTCATTGTGTATGTCAATAAATGTGACAAACTGTCTGGTAACTATGTAAATAAACAATGTTAATCATAACTGTCATACAGTCCATGGCATGCTTTAATTGAGATCGTAATAATCTTCAATAAAATAAATAAGACAAAGAATATCTTTTGAAGTATTGACTTTAGGTATAGGACATACTTAATAAAAAATAAAGTACTTCAACAGCCGAACCCCATGGCACAATAATAGCAGGGGGTGCCATTTGAAAAAATGGAGTTTTGCATATTTGAAATTTTCCAAACTTGACACAGAATTTTTAACACCCTGTATAGTGATCATGATAGTTATCATGTCAGATAGCTTGAATAGACCTTCCTTTATACTCGTACCGAACCTCAGCTCTCTAGATACAAAATTGAGTTCTCAGGAATTTTTTTAAGAAGCACCCGCAATAGTCGAAATTTTTCAAAAAGAATTAATTACTTGAGAACAGAGCCTTAAACCATCGAATGTCTTATGTCGATGTAAAGCTATGTTATAGGTGATCCAGAATATGGCATCAAAATGGTGGTGTTCCATTTAAAAAAATCAAGTTGCCATGCGTTGCAAGTGTTTTGGGACAGCCTGTATAGTTGAAAGTATTTTTAGGAAGTAGAATTGGCGGTGTTGTACATAATGGCGTTTGAATTGATTCCCTATCTGGAAGGGTTCAGAAGTTATGAACCGCCGTCGCCTTGTTGACTCACCCTGTATATTTTATTTTTAAAATTGATGATGCCAAAACAGCACTTGCCGAAGGTCGATTGCCTCCAAAAAAAATTCAGCTCTTCAACGTGTAATACAATCTCCATGTGGAAAATTTAAGCCAAATCGGTCCAGAGGCTTGAGCTGTATCGTGTTTTTAAAGTATGTTAAAAATTTTCAATATTTCAGTTTCTGTCAAAAAGGCACTAAGCGTGAATACATCATTAGAAGCAGAATTCGAAGGTTTTTCTTATCGTGACGTGAAAAATGGGTTTGCATTTAAAATTTAAAAGTTGATGTGCCAAAATGGCATTTCCGGTTGCACGATGGAATCCAAAAGCTTTTCAGATCTAAGTTAGGTTAGCAGATGCCCACTTACCAAATTTCAGCCAAATCGGTCTAGTAGTTTTGGCTGTGGCGTGTTTACAAACGAACGTACGAACAGACACATTTTTGAAACCACTTTTTTGGGTTCCTGAGACCTCAAAATGTGAAGATCTGGTGTTATCTCAAATTCGAAAATTTTCGTGATTGCAGTAACTTCCCTTAATTTTAAGTGGTGAAGTGGAGTGGGGGGTTAAAAATAATAATAAATAATAGTGGATTATGCTAACAACTACACCTTTTCCAATTGTATTTAAGAACCCAACAATTGTATTTGAGATTAATGAGTTTTATTTCAGAAATGTTTAATTGTAATTCAGAAATATTAATTAAATTTGAGAAAATAACAGTTGTACTTCAGAATTTCAATTTTTATTTGAGAAAACGTATGTTGTAATTAAGAATTAATCAGTTGTAATTGAGAAACTATCATTTGTAATTCCGAAAATATCACCTCTCCATTTTTTCCAATTATTTGGGAAACGGACACATTTATTCAAGAAAGTGCCATTTGCAATTAATATTAGTTAACTACATTTGAGAATGTAGCACATGTAATTCAGATTAATCAGTTATATTTAGGAAAGGAATAATTGTAATTCAGAATAGTAAATTGTATTTAAGAAATCATCAATTGTAATTCAGAAAATTCTTTTCAATCTAAGTAGATATAATACGTACCTACCTAAGAATCTTACGTACATACCTACTTACCTTAAGAATGGTAGGTACCTCTTATAAATAACTTTTACAAGCGGATGTCTTTGAAGAAAAACATCGAACGGGTTCTTACTTTTTTTTGTTCCAGTTTAAAAAGCCAACGAAAGATGTATATCAATGCGATGTGTGTCCCTGTAGATGTTTACCTTGTTAATGTGTATGTAGGGGCGAGCTGAATTTACTGGTGGAGTCGGGTGCAGATTTTATAAATCTGCACCTAGTAGTAGTGCCTCCGCAGACGCACAGTGGTGTTAAAAAGACGAAAGTATGAAAATTGGCCGTACATAATTAAACAGTAGAGAGTTAACAAAAGAACATCATATTTGCGAAGTAGGTATGTAGAATTAGCACTAAGGGGGTTGAAAAAGGGAATGAGAAGTCCAAGGTAATGAAAAAAGGTGATGAAAAGTCAAGAGGAATGAAAATGAAGTGTGGATTAAGTAGAATTACGAAATAAAACACTAAAATAACCAAATCATGCAATTAAAACTTTTGTGGGGGTTGAAATAAGCACTTATACCTACCTATTGCGAAGGAAACTGAAAAATTGTAAAAGGTAAACTGAATCCCAAATGCGTTCAATTTTATAACCGTCGAAAAACGAAATTATGCGAATTTTGCAAAATTAGCACTTAGGGGGTTGAAAAATCGTAAAGGTGGATGAAAAATCAAAAGGTATCAGGATTAACCGTGGCTAAGTAAAATTACGAAAAATAACACCAAATTAACCCAATTATGTAAATTTAGCATTTGAAGACTTGAAACATTGCGAAGGGGGATGAAAAAAGTGAAAAATTTAATCATCATCCAAATGGGTTCAATTTATTACAGAAGAAAAACGAAAATATCCGAATTTGGCAAAACTAACACCTAGGGGGTTGAAAAATTGTAAAGGGGGATGAAACGTCAAAGTGGATGAGAATTAATCGTAATTAAGCAGAATTACAGAAAATAACACGAAAGTAAACCAATTATGCAAATTTAGATTTTGGGGGTTGAAATGTTGCGAAGGGGGTTGGAAAAGTGAAAAAGATAAACATAATCCGATTGAGTTCAATTTATTACCGAAGGAAAACTAAATTATGTGAATTTTGCAAAATAAACACTTAGGGGGTTGAAAAATTGTAAAGGGGGATGAAAAGTTAAAAGGGATGAGAATTAATCGTAATTAAGTAGAATTACAGAAAATAACACGAAAATAAGCCAATTATGCAAATTTCACTTTTGGGGGTTGAAACATTGCGAAGGGGTCGAAAAAGTGAAAAAGGCAAGAACAATTCATAAGGCAAAACTGCGCGAATTTTACAAAATTAACCAGCGGAAATCACCCGAAAATAAGAAGCGGTCTGGGTAAATTTTGCTCTTTGAGGGTTCACATATCATGAAAGGGGTTGAAAAATTGTGGATGGGTCAAAAATTAATGAAAATCACTTTAAATTAATAACAAATTAGAAGAAAGCAAAAAAAAAATAAATGAAATATATTTACTCCGCTTGCTAGGGCTTAGGGGTTGTTAGTAGCGTAGGGGTTGGTTTTAGGATGAAGACTCATAAGACTTTTTTCGATGGTTGACCGAAATCAATTGAACCCCATAATTTTATTCCACCACTTACATGAAAAAATTTCCAGTTTCAACCCTTAAATTTCATCCCCCTTGTTAGATATTAATGAAAATTTGCCCATCCGCCTACAGTGGCGCTGTAAATTACCACATCAAATTTAGCCCTCATACGTTGAGCAGTTTTTGAGTTCTCGCATTTTTTTGTTTCGGCATGTTAGGGGGTTGTACCGCCTTTAAGGGTCGTTTTTCGCGAATGATGAATAAGACCTTTTTTGTACCATCAATAGAAAGCTATCGAATGGTAATATTTTCAACTATACATTCTTCATTGAAAATTCGAGTTTCCACCCCTAACTTTCATCCCCTTCGATAATTTTCTCCTAAAATTCGATCTTCCCTTCTCGAAGATGCAGTGTGTAAGATGTCACAGTTTCGCAGAAGATATTGCTTCTCTGTGTCAAATTACAGGGCTTTATGGACGTTTCAACCCCTAAACTCCAACCCCCTATTTCACCACCCCCACATGGCCTAAAGGAAGTTGCGTTTTTAATTTCACCACCCTAACCCAATTCGTTTAAAAATTAAGGTGATTTGTAGATTCATGTTTTCAACACTTCATGATTTCACCCCTTTATGATTTACAGGGGTGAGTTTATTTTTCCGGTGTGACATGACTCCTTGCGTATTTACTGACTTCAGTTGTTCATAAATAAACCAATAGGGTTTCAGAAAAAATAAATAAAATATAATTATCGACTTGCAAAGAGTTAGGGGTGGTTAATGGCCCAGGGGTTGGTTTTAGATTGAAAACTCATAAGACCTTTTTTCAATAGTTGACCGAAATCTATCGAACCCCGTAATTTTAGGCTACCATTTACTTGAAGAAATTTCAAGTTTCAACCCTTAAATTTCATCCCCTTTGTTAGATATTTTAGAAAATTTGTCCATCCACCTATAATGTCACTAGAAATTCACAAACCAAATTCTGCCTTGATACGTTGAGTAGTTTTTGAGTTCTCGTATTTTTGTGTTTCTGCATGTTAGGGATCGTAGCGCCTATAAGGGTGGTTTTTCGCAAAATATGAATGACACCTTTTTTGAATAATTAATGGAAAGCTATCGAATGACGCCAATTTCGACTAGTACTTATTAAGCGGAATTTCGAGTTGCTACCCCTAATTTCCACCCCATTTGTTCGATTTTACGAAAAAACGCATCCCCCACAAGATTTCACCGATATATGTGTGTACGTTGAGTTTCCGACAGCTGCGTGCAACCCTTGCGGAGTTATCATATTTTTTGTGGTTTTCATCCCCTAAATTTCATCCCCCGAAATTGGCACCCCCTCACTTTCAACAGACTTGAAGGTCGAACGTGCATACTAATTTTCAGCAAGATATCTCCACTAGTTCTCGAGTTATTGCAATTAGTAGTTTTTCGGTTTTTCACCCCTAGCTCCCACCCCCTTGGTCCGATATGGCCCAAAAGCAATCCCCGCCTTACTTTTCGGGAGACAAAGCTGCCTACCAAGTTTCAGCTTGATATCTCGATCCGTTCTCAAGTTATCCGACGGACAGACTGAGGAGCGATCGAGCGAGCGAGCGATCGAGCGAGCGAGCGAATAAGCTAAGACAAGAGTACCTCCGCATTCTGCTACGGCACTAAAAAACGGAAACAGTGACAAATTCTTGGTAGGTATTTGTTTTCCAAGCATAAATCCCTTAAATTTTTTGAATTACAATTAATTGTTTCTTAAATATGACTATGTATTCTCAATTACAATTACAGCTTTGTTAAATGTACCTAATTGATAATCTGAAATTCTCAAATACAAATGGCCGTTTCTGAATTAGAATTGATGTTTTCTCAAATACAACTTTTTATTCTGAATTCCAATTATTTCTTTCTTAAATATAATTGATTAATCTGAATTACATCTACTACATTCTCAATTTCAAGTGGCGAATATCAAATACAATCTTCACTTTCTCAAATAAATGTGAACGTTTCTCAAATAATGTGAACGTTTCTCAAATACAATTGGAAAAGGTGTAGTAATCACCAGTCTATTTATTTAGGGGTGTTATATAAATTATTATTATTCGGCAGATCAGTTTGTCGGATTGATATTGTGAAGTTAAAAATTCACAGACGTATGCTAATTCGTTTTTCATAGTTCACCTGCATTCGTTCAACGTAAATGTCGTCGAGATCCACCTCCATAATTAATTATTTTTGCAAGAAACGTCTGCTAGAATTTTTTTGCAACTTTATTCGAGAATAAGTGAGAAGGGTTAGGGTAACAGATAAGGGTGCTCCAGGTTGAAGCGTCGAAGGGTAGATACGTAGATAAGTCACATTTCTTGGTTGGTAGATACAGCGGGTTATCTCTCGCGCCCCAAGATGCTTCGCCCACATGACATGGTAAATTACATTCGACCGAAATATCGTTAATATTCAATGGGAGCAACGTGAAATTCGGCGTTCGCAAAATCTAATTTTCAAATTGAAATGAAACGTAAAATTTCGAGGGATTTCAACTTGCCGCCGATAAATTATTTATTCGGCGGTTTGTGTTTACCCGAAATAAAAGCAATCTACTTCCATCTTATTAACAAAGTTTGGAGGAAAAGTCTTAATTACACGGGAGCTTTCAATCGAACCATAAATATTGATTAGGGATGGGAGTGCATTTAAGGCTGTTACTAAAGTTGAACCGATGGATGGCCTAAATGACATGTATTATTAATGAGAGGAGCGTTTTAAAAGGCAGGGAAGAGCTTTCTCTCTGTTTACAGAATCATAAAATCATGCCGCGAAGCACACGAATTGGTTTTAAAAATTGATGGAATGTAAATTTCCGGGGCATTCGAGCTTCCTTTGTCCTACGCACTTAATTGCCAGGGACAATATTTTTTTATTTGACAATTTGAAAGTCAAATCTTAAGTCGGCCGCACGGCAATTACATTAGATTACTGCTTCCCCCAATTATTCTCTTTTCGCTTGGTAAAAATCTTGGATTTTCTTTAAATCGCGACATCCAGCGAAAACCTTCGACGTCTCCAATAAATTTATCAGTGACAATGTTTTTGGTGTAGTCTTTTGAGAGCGAAATACAAACCGTTCTTTCCCGCAAAACTCTGGAACGTAGCCAACGACACTTGTAATTAGCTAACCTACTATGAAATTTCAAGACTTTTTAAACCTTTGCTCTTGCGACTATTTCTTATCGATCTTCGTCTAAGCTTTGCTGAAATTGAGGTAACTTTATAAAATATTCACAAACGACTCCGCTTTGATGTTAGTGCGGTCTTGCTGTAGCAACCGCATGTATGCATGATGCATTTGATGTTTGCCTGACTGTTGCACCCATCATAATCCTCCTACCCCGATCTCATTTCATTTTGTGCATGGCTTTACCAATCACGTATGGAACCAGCAATACGTTCTTGTCCTTGTCAACTTGAATTTAGGTAACTGAAGTTGTCAGCCAATCTGATGCGCTTCTTACACCTGTCTCTGAGAGAAAACGAAAGTGAATTTCAAGATTTAGTAACTTCTACCCGGTTGGATCATGGGTTGGATCCATATAAGGTAGTTCTACTTTAAAATGAAAAAAAAGCCATCCCTGTAGATTTTTGTTCACTGTGACCGATTTTACTGAACTAAAAACCAAATAAAATTGCTCATAAAACACCACAAACTCAACATGGTTTTGATTTTTATCGACTTCAACTTGAATGTCTACTGGATGTCAACTTTTCATTTTCAAATGGACATATCCAATTTTTTTGCTCTCTAATAACTATTATTAATTAGTTTTGAAAATATTTATAAATGTTTGTCAAAATTAGAACATGTTTTCTGATGGAAACTTAACAAAACATTTAAAATATGTTATTTTCTAACATGTAAAATGCATTTCTAGATTTTTTTAGCGGCATACTTGAAAATTTAGCATAAAAAGATTGAAATGTTGACAATAATTCTAATTATTTTCAAAATTTACTATAAACCAAACTCAGCTTATTGTACAGGGTGATCCAACCGTTTTGTCCCACTTTTAAATTGGGATATCTCCGTTGTCTTACAAGTTAGAAGGTTGAATCAAAAAGTGGATTATATTGTAGACCTTCAAGTTTTGTTTGGTATATAGAAACAAATTTTTCAAGGTCAAACTTCGTCTCTGCGGAAAAAACTTACATTTTTTTAAATGGGACACCCGGTATATTTTGCATTTTTTGGTTAGATTTGATCATTCTAAACAAGTTTTGTATAGCATACTATAGCTTTACTTCTAACCGTTTGGCGGGAATTTTGAAATTTGTAGCGCGAACGTTGGCACTTTGAAGGACTGTACCGGGCTAACCACTTAAGATTTCAAAATGAAATTTACCACATAAATTATCTAAAATACTCTTCATTAACAGGGCATCAATTTTTAAATTTTTTTAGTTTTATTTTTTTTTTCTCGAGATTTTCAAAATGCCAACGTTCGCGCTACAAATTTCAAAATTTCCGCCGAACGGTTAGAATTAGAGCTATAGTATGCTATACAAAACTTGTTTAGAATGATCAGATCTAACAAAAACATGCAAAATATACCGGGTGTTCCATTTAAAAAAATGTAGCTTTTTTCCGCAGAGACGAAGTTTGATCTTGAAAAATTTGTGTCTATACAGGGTGTTTCACGACGAGCGGCAGTTAGCCGTATCTCGAAAAGTAACTTCCTTTTCTCAAAGAGGAGGCGCCTCACGATTTTTTAAATTTCGGGAACTTTGATCATAAAAATCTCCGTTTTTCTAAATGGAATGCCATAGAAATTGAGTATTCATAAGAAAGAGAATTTAATTCTCTTTCTTTTGATTATCTCATTCCTATACCTAACTATCTTAGGTTTTGTTTTATTTTAGATTATTTGTCATTTTGCTGCATTTTTCAACAATTTTCCCTTTAACAATCTCACAATCATGATTTCTATAGCAACGCCACTGTTACCAGTCGTAAGAAAACCTTTTTTAATTGTAGTTTATATACGTAATTTAAAACATTCTTGTTGCACTCACTTAATCTCAGCAATTTCATTGGTTAAATTTAAATGAACCAATCAAATTCATGTAAAAAGGAGATGCTTTTTATTTGTCAATTAATAACGAAACAAAAAAGAGGGAAGGGGTCCTGGCACTACTGGCTAATTGGTTAACAATCTTCCGGATGAGGGAAGGACACTGCATTAAAGCCAGCACGATAAAAATTGGGTTTATTTAGCAACCGGTTTCGGCCGCTCCCCGGCCATCATCAGGCTACTACAAAAGGATTTTTAACTTTTTAAATTTTTAACTTTTTAACTTTATCGTTTTTAATAGGACATAGGTACCCTATTGAGCTCACAGTTTTTATGTCGCGGTTTGTTCCGATTTGATTCGTTCTTTGGTTTTGGTAACTATGATTAGCTGTACTGTATATTGTAATTATCCTTTTGTAGTAGCCTGATGATGGCCGGGGAGCGGCCGAAACCGGTTGCTAAATAAACCCAATTTTTATCGTGCTGGCTTTAATGCAGTGTCCTTCCCTCATCCGGAAGATTGTTAACCAATTAGCCAGTAGTGCCAGGACCCCTTCCCTCTTTTTTGTTTGGTTATTAATTGACAAATAAAAAGCATCTCCTTTTTACATGAATTTGATTGGTTCATTTAAATTTAACGAATGAAATTGCTGAGATTAAGTGAGTGCAACAAGAATGTTTTAAATTACGTACATAAACTACAATTAAAAAAGGTTTTCTTACGACTGGTAACAGTGGCGTTGCTATAGAAATCATGATTGTGAGATTGTTAAAGGGAAAATTATTGAAAAATGCAGCAAAATGACAAATAATCTAAAATAAAACAAAATCTAAGATAGTTAGGTATAGGAATGAGATAATCAAAAGAAAGAGAATTAAATTCTCTTTCTTATGAATACTCAATTTCTATGGCATCCCATTTAGAAAAACGGAGATTTTTATGATCAAAGTTCCCGAAATTTAAAAAATCGTGAGGCGCCTCCTCTTTGAGAAAAGGAAGTTCGCAATACACCATTAGTTAGCACATGCATTGGTTTAAAGGACGGTGTAATTTCGTTTCCATAATTGGCACCACAGCGAAGATGTAATTTTTTGAAGTCAACATTGTTCTTGGTAAAAATTTTTGAAAGACTTAATTTTCTCAAGAACGGCTGACTTTAGGTATACCACTTTCTGATGAAACTTTACCTAAAATTCAACAAAGAATCCAAAAATGCAATAATATTCTGGGTGTTCCATTTAAAATAACAAAGTTTGTATCTGTTTCCGGTAAAACCGGAAGTGCCATCAAACTCAAAATATTTTCATTGAATTCGGCTTCCGCTAAAACCTTAGTGTGCAAATTTTCTCCACACCAATCGAAGTACTTTTCGAGATACGGCTAACTGCCGCTCGTCGTGAAACACCCTGTATACCAAACAAAACTTGAAGGTCTACTCTATGATCCACTTTTTGATTCAACCTGCTAATTTATAAGACAACGGAGATATTCCAATTTAAAAGTGGGACAAAACGGTTGGATCACCCTGTACAATAAGTTATATTTGGTTTATAATTAGTTTTGAAGATATTTATAAATTTTTGTCAAAATTAGAACACTTTTTACAAAAAAATTTCGAATGTGCTGTGGATCTGATAGAAACTTAACAAAATATGTTATTTTCTAACATATAAAATGCATTTCGAGATTTTTTTTCGCGGCATACTTGAAAATTTAGCATAAAAAGATTGAAATGTTGACAATAATTCCAATTATTTTCAAAATTTACTATAAACCAAACTCAACTTATTGTACATCAGAAGACGCAAAACAAAATTAGCTATTAGACTAAATAAAAAAAATTGGGTGTGTCCATTTGAAAACGAAAAGTTGACATCCAGTTGACATTCAAGTTGAAGTTGATAAAAATCAAAACCATCCTTAGTTTGTAGTGTTTTATGAGCAATTTTATTTGGTTTTTAGTTCACTAAAATCGGACCACAAATAACAAAGTTATACCGTTTTGGAGTTTTAATCTGGCAGGGTGGGTAATTTTTCGATGCTCACCATTGGGATCTCCTAAACGGTAAAAGATACGAGGTCGGTTAAATTAGAGAAAAGATGCACTATTTTTTGGTCATTAAGAATCTGAAGAGAATTCCCCGATATTTTGATTCATTCCCGAGTTATCACAAGAAAACTGAAAATTGACAATTTAAAGAAAAATCTTCCTATCTCCTATCTTCCTCTATCTTCCTATCTTCCTAACGATTGATGTTATTTAAATGAAACTTGGAAGTTTTGTATTTTTGGCAGCTGTCAATTGAATGGAATTAACAGAAATTTTCTAGGCCTTCTAGATTTTGAATAACGACAGTCAGCTTTTGATTCTTTTATGGAACGAATCAAAATATCGGGGAATTTTCTTCAGATTCTTAATCACCAAGAAATAGTGCAACTTTTCTCTAATTTAACCGACCCCGTATCTTTTACCGTTTAGGAGATCCCAATGGTGAGCATCGAAAAATTACCCACCCTGTATAAGCTCAAAACTTTTTCTGGGTCATTGATGAAAAGTTATCGAATGGCTTGAATTTCAAGCAACCCTTATGTGAAACTTCGAGTTTCAACCCCTGATTTGCACCTTTTCTGTCTCATCCTGCAGAAAAAAAAACATCCTTTATCAGGTATTATCGAAATATGTGTGTGTTGGGTTTCAGACCTCCATGTGCAAAATATTTGAGAAGTTTTCGCATTTTTGTGATTTTCTACCTCTAAATTTTATTCCCCAAAATTGACACCCCCTCACCTTCAACAGACTTGTACGTTAAAAGCGTACATCAAATTTCAGTAAAATATCTCCACTGGTTCTCGGGTTATTCCAATTTATAATTTTTCCGTCCCGAAAAAAACCTCGCATTCTCGCGTTTCTACTGCGAACGCTGCCTAAACGCTTGAAGATGGATTAAAATCGTATAAGGGATAAATGTCGACAACGAATGGACCTACAAGAAAGTCCGCTACAAACCAAACAAATTGCTATGATTAAGTAAAATTCCTAAGATAAATGTGCAAAAGGAAAGCGCCTTATTATAATATCGTCCAGCCTAAATTGTTACTGTTGCTTGGAACTTTCAGGAATTTTGATGTAAATAAAAAACCGTTTAACCCTTGCTTAACCCCTAAACAGGAAACACGCCTGAATCACACTGCCCCTGATGAATTCATTATTATAATTAGTGTTTTTCATTTTGTAGTAGGCAATACAATACAATAATGGTATGGCTATGCTCTGTCAAATGGGGTCTTTTTTGAAGGACTCTACCTCCCTTAGGCAGCATTTTTCGACCCATGCCCATAAGAATTTTTCTTTCTAGAATGAAGTAAAGAACGGTTCTATGAACTTGTTTTCAGTAGGTATTTTCATGTCTTCCATCAGAAATTTTGGAGCCCTGAACCAATAAAAAGCCATTTTTTTCTTAAAACGCATCCTATCGATGTCAAATAAGAGTATAATTTTTACTAAAAAAACCTCAAATTTTCAGATTCTGCAATCAAATTTGAGAGAAAGCTACTTACAAAAATGTTTGAGCAAATTTAGTCCTAAGCCCCTCCTGTACGAGACGCTTATGATCAAAATTTTAAAATTTTCTCCACAGTTCAGCATCAAAGGATTACTAAGATAAAAAAACACTTTCAAAGTGCCCCTTTTAAGGAGGCATTTTTCGACATACGCTCATAGGAACTTTTTTTCGTATTTAAGAATCTAATGGTAAATTTTGACCCCCTAATTTCGGTACACCCTGTATAGTCAGATTTAACCTGTTACTAGTCTTGTAAGAATTGGTTGTTTTTGTGGTTCGCCGTTAATAAATTATTATTATTATTATTATTTGTCACTATTGTGGCCACAGCATTCACTGTACAGACTGACTTACATCATACACTGGAAATATTGAAATCATCAGAAGATTACAAATGATATTCAAATTGTTATTAAACCCGGTAAGGGCCGATTTTACAATCGACGTTTAACCAGCGGTTATATTTGTGATCCAATCAAATCATGCGAAATTTTAAAATAGATGTATCTGATTGGATACCTGATGAGTTGATGACATAATCGCTGGTCAACCCATTGATTGAAAAATCAGCCCTAAGACCTTCCACTATATTTGATTAGGATGCCAAAATATTTGAATGATAGGTTAGCTAATTAACATTTAACACAGTTGGAAGATTGATTTGACGTCCAACTTAACGAAAACTTTTCGAATTCGCGCAGAGAAATATGACTTACCGAAACGTGTAAACTGAAGTTGATGCATCTTTCCTTGCTCTACAATGCAAAAACGCCGAGAAAATGCATTTCGCTTCGAGTGATAATGAAAACGGTGTTGATTTTTTCGTCTCTGCAATACTAGTCGACTTTGCGTAACAAGTAGGTAGACAAGCGAACAAACAACTGTTAGAGCACGTGGTGATTTATTTCGGTCGGAATTTCTCCGAGAGCTGATTCAAATGCGCCTGAAATTTATAGCGAAACTAAGATTTAACTTCCTTTGCAGGTTCTGGGACATTCCGAGCCCTTGGTGGCAAGCCAGCACAGTCCTAGTGGGAACAGGAAGTGCGTTGAGCTTACTCATTGCCGTAACGGCGACAGCAGCCTGCTGCATAACTTATGTAGTTCACTCCGGAACTGCCAAAGTCGCAGGATCCATCCAGCTCGCAGCAGGTAAAATTCGCAAAAAGCTCCTGAAACAGCGAAGATCCAAAGTTGCTATATTTCCAGGGCCGTGTTAAAGCCGAATCGTTATATCGTTAAAATTCTTTTTATAAGCAACAATTGTTTCTTTCCTGCAAAGGCGAAGGCCGGCGGTGCGGCGCCCAGAGAATTCTAGTCTATATTTTTAATATTCACTTACAAAACAAAACAATACATCATGACATACATGTAAATGAATTTCGGAGTAAAAAGTAAGTACTTATAGTATTTCTCGATGACTTTTGCGGACGAGTGGGCGTGTCTAGTTCAAGCTGCAATGCTCAACATGCGGCAAATCTATTAGAAAACTTGCTGCGTCCGTAAGTGAAGCGTGTATTATCTGGAGCCGCTCCGTTCTACTCGTGAATTCTTAACCTCTGCTAAACGGGAATCGGTTGTTACCTGCGCATAACTGGCCTCAACAGCACACGGTCCGAGAGGCTCTTTTCGATATGCTTAGCAGAGGTATTTTAAGAATTCATGAGTAGAACGGAGCGGCTCCAGATAATACACGCTTTACTTACGGACGCTGCAAGTTTTCTAACAGATTTGCCGCACCTTGAACATTGTGGTTTGAACTAGACACGCCCGGTATCGTCCACTCATCCGCAAAAGTCATCGAGAAATACTATATCTGGACACCTAAGTTATATTTTTTATTTTATTTTTTACCCAGCCACGTAATTTGGCATTGGGGTAATTCCATGCAATACCTAAAAATTACTCCCGCATGAAGTTAATGAAAAAATTTGGTATGTTACTTACCCAATGCTAAAAAGATATACGAGGCTTCAAAGGCTATTTTCGCTTTCTGTAGGATTTTGAAGAATATGAAATTTTCTCCTGATCAGCAAAACATGGTATTAAAAAAAAAAAGGCAGCAGAGAAGCGGCTGGAACCTCCCCAACGCGTGGGTCTTTGATTTCCGTGACCTGTGTTTAAGATTTTGAAGTTAATATGCCTAAATGGCACTTCCCGTTAACCAATTGCTCCCAAAAGCCTTTCAGATCTTCAACTGACCTCCATGTACCAAATTTCAGACAAATCCTTCCAGTAGTTTGGGCTATAACGTGGTTTCAGTGTTATTTCAAAATTTCAATTTTTCTACCCAAAGGGTAATAAATGCGAATAAATTTTATCTCATTTAAAACCAGAATTCGAAGACCCTTCTAATGGTGGCAATTAATCTTTCAAAAATTTGTTTTGGATGGGTAAATGAGAGAATACTTTAAATTTGGAAATTGGTGTGCCAAAACGGCACTTTCCGTGGGTCGATTGAATCCAACATTTGTTCAGCTCTTCGACGTGTAATACAATCCCCATGTGCAAAATTTTAGCCAAATCGGTTCAGGGGCTTGGGCTGTACCGCGATTTTAAAGTCCGATAAAAATCTCGATATTTTTAGTTTTTGGTCAAAAGGGCACTGACAGTGGATACATCTTTGGAAGCAGAATCTGAAGGCCTTTCTTATTGTGACGTGAAAAATGGGGGTTTACATTTAAAATTTAAAAGTTGATGTGCCAAAACGGCATTTCTGGTTGCACGATTGGCTCCAAAAGCTTTTCAGATCTAAGTTGGGTTATCACATGCACACGTACCAAATTTCAGCCAAATCGGTCGAGTAGTTTGGGCTGTGGCGTGTTTACGAACGAACGAACGAACGAACGTACGTACGAACGAACGTACGTACATACATACAGACACATTTTAAAAACCACTTTTTTGGGTTCCTGAGACCTCAAAACGTACAGATCCGGTCTTATCTCGAATTCGAAAATTTTAGTGATTGCAGTAACCTCCCTTTTTTTTTAAATGGTGAATTGGAGTGGGGAGGTTAAAATCATATCTTCTGAAGTATAACAGATACCGCATTGAGCCAAAGTTTACCTGTAAGTTCAAGGTTTTGTCTATAATCTCTTGCACTAGAATCGTCACAATCGGAAAAATTTGTTTATGAAAAAAATCGAAATTTCTATTAATGTCATTGAATTGGCAGCGATTTTCAGTTTTTTCAGGATAACTCAGTAAAGAATCAAGATATCGCAGAATTATTTACACATTCTTAATCACTCTCAAAAAACGCAACTTTTTTCTAATTTAACCGATTTTCTAATTCTAATGATTTCCGAGATCTCAATAGTGGGCAATGAAATTGGCAACACCCTGAATACCCTATATTAAAAAAATCGTAAGTCGGGTACTAATGGAAAGTGACAAAAAACTCCTATACTAGATGAAAGTACTAGGTGGACTCTCCAACTGTGCAGAAGTTCAGGCAAATCGGAGTTGCCCCACAAGGGCAAATCATTCAGTGAATTTGCCCATTTCAGCTGAAACTAGTAATTTTGCAATTTATATCTGACACACCGCGAGCTATATTAAGTCGGCACTATTTTTATATAAAGTACATAGTCGACTGTCTATAACTGTGAAACAATCTAGCTCTGAGCTTTTTTCTTTCATCCAGGAAAAAGTGGAAATTTCCATTTTTTCTTTGTTTCCAGATTTTTTTCATAAACAAATTTTCCCAATTGTGACGATTCTAGTGCAAGAGATTATAGACAAAACCTTGAACTTTCAGGTAAACTTTGGCTCAGTGCGATATCTGTTATACTCAGAAGATATAATTTTTTTTTAATACCATGTTTTGCTGATCAGGAGAAAATTTCATGTTCTTCAAAATCTTACAGAAAGCAAAAATAGCTTTTGAAGCCTCGTATATCTCTTTAGCATTGGATAAGTAACATACCAAATTTTTTTCATTAATATCTGAGACTTCATGCGGCCGCAACTTTTAGGTATTGCATGGAATTACCCATTGGCAATATAGTTTTATTGAGCCTTCTGTTTAAAAGAAAAAACGTTTCAGGAGTTTTAAATCAATGTTTTTGTGTCAGGTATTGTGTTTGTGTAAGATGGAACGAAAGAAGAAAAAGGAAAAAAATGTATAAAATTATTGTTTGAGTCGGATTTTGACGGTGAAAATAATGGAAATCTGGTGTAAACGGGGGGGGGGGGGGGGGCTAAAAATTATTATTATTTTTATTAGTAATATTATTCTTGGGGCGCCAAATTTCATCCTCGCCTCACCTAAGATATTTCCTTAACACGGCCCTGTATATTTCCAAAGGCGAAATAACACATCGGGGACACATCGCGTCGTAAACTGGCGAACACAACTACCATATAAAATTATTCGATCGGTTGCTTGAGTGGCCAAAGACCGATTTTCGTCCCTCATAATTTAGAAATCACTCGCGATAAAATTGGATTTTATTCGAATGGAATCGCAGATGAGCCGACCGTAAATATTGACAAGTTTTTCGGGGGTGCTTAAGGAACGCTTTAATTAAAATTTTGTGAACTCTTTTTCGTTGCCGCTGACATGCATTAAAAACTTTTAATTTTTTGCCTGAATCCTCGATTCAATTATGATTTAACGGCAACAACAAAAAGCGAGTATGCGCCTAATGAAAAGTTTTATCACTGCTATTCATTGTGCAGGGAAATTAAGGGCGGGATTTATTGATTGGAGGCTTTTTTATTATGCCCTCCCTTATATTTATCTTTGATAAAATTTAATTGGACTGCCTTTGTTGAAGCCGTATTTCATTTTAATAAGCTAAAGCTACGTGTAGGTATTACCTGCAGTCTCTAACCGTATCGTCTTTGCAAACTTGCATTTTAATCCCTTAAGGAAACTCTTCGAAATTTGTATAACTCTGCTTTGAAGTTGGCAGGAATTTCATCATATTTAATGCATGAAAACCCCCAAAAAATGCTTGCTCTAATGCAGGATACAATAAAATTGAATTCATTGTGGACTCATAAATCTTGTAAACACCACTTAATCTTATTCTTTTATTTATCGCGATCTGGCAGACATAAAAATAAAGTGGACAATGGCCTATTTATAGGGATATATGGAAAAATAAATGGACCAAACCGATACCCTGTTTTCGGCCTAAATAATTCGAGTTTTGTTTGGAATCCATTAAAAATTAATACGGTTTATTTTCAGTTGCTATTCTATATTCGCTTTTGCGATGTTGCTGTAGAAGAGATGTGTGAGAGTTCTTGAATCGAATTTATTAAATCGATTTTTTTCGCCGGTAGTCATTAAAAGTGCATTTTTACTGCCGCACATCTACAAACCCTAAAGTTGTATAATTATACAGAAAGCCAGATCCCTTACAGAAATAATCGAAAGTTAATGTGTTTTTGTTTTAGTGCCGTAGCAGAATGCGGAGGTACTCTTGTCTTAGCTTATTCGCTCGCTCGCTCGCTCGCTCGCTCGCTCGATCGCTCCTCAGTCTGTCCGTCAGATAACTTGAGAACGGATTGAGATATCGAGCTGAAACTTGGTAGGCAGCTTCGTCTCCCGAAAAGTAAGGCGGGGATTGCTTTTGGGCCATATCGGACCAAGGGGGTGGGAGCTAGGGGTGAAAAACCGAAAAACTACTAATTTCAATAACTCGAGAACTAGTGGAGATATCTTGCTGAAAATTATTATGCACGTTCGACCTTCAAGTCTGTTGAAAGTGAGGGGGTGCCAATTTCGGGGGATGAAATTTAGGGGATGAAAACCACAAAAAATATGATAACTCCGCAAGGGTTGCACGCAGCTGTCGGAAGCTCAACGTACACACATATATCGGTGAAATCTTGTGGGGGATGCGTTTTTTCGTAAAATCGAACAAATGGGGTGGAAATTAGGGGTAGCAACTCGAAATTCCGCTTAACAAGTACTAGTCGAAATTGGCGTCATTCGATAGCTTTCCATTAATTATTCAAAAAAGGTGTCATTCATATTTTGCGAAAAACCACCCTTATAGGCGCTACAACCCCTAACATGCAGAAACACAAAAATACGAGAACTCAAAAACTACTCAACGTATCAAGACAGAATTTGGTTTGTGAATTTCCAGTGACATTATAGGTGGATGGACAAATTTTCAAAAATATCTAACAAAGGGGATGAAATTTAAGGGTTGAAACTTGAAATTTCTTCAAGTAAATGGTAGCCTAAAATTACGGGGTTCGATAGATTTCGGTCAACTATTGAAAAAAGGTCTTATGAGTTTTCAATCTAAAACCCACCCCTGGGCCATTAACCACCCCTAACTCTTTGCAAGTCGATAATTATATTTTATTTATTTTTTCTGAAACCGTATTGGTTTATTTATGAACAACTGAAGTCAGTAAATACGCAAGGAGTTATGTCACACCGGAAAAATAAACTCACCCCTGTAAATCATAAAGGGGTGAAATCATGAGGTGTTGAAAACATGAATCTACAAATTACCTTAATTTTTAAACGAATTGCGTTAGGGTGGTGAAATTGAAAACACAACTTCCTTTAGGGCATGTGGGGGTGGTGAAATAGGGGGTTGGAGTTTAGGGGTTGAAACGTCCATAAAGCCCTGTAATTTGACACAGAGAAGCAATATCTTCTGCGAAACTGTGACATCTTACACACTGCATCTTTGAGAAGGGAAGATCGAATTTTAGGAGAAAATTATCGAAGGGGATGAAAGTTAGGGGTGGAAACTCGAATTTTCAATGAAGAATGTATAGTTGAAAATATTACCATTCGAAAGCTTTCTATTGATGGTACAAAAAAGGTCATATTCATCATTCGCGAAAAACGACCCTTAAAGGCGGTACAACCCCCTAACATGCCGAAACAAAAAAATGCGAGAACTCAAAAACTGCTCAACGTATCAGGGCTAAATTTGATGTGGTAATTTACAGCGCCACTGTAGGCGGATGGGCAAATTTTCATTAATATCTAACAAGGGGGATGAAATTTAAGGGTTGAAACTGGAAATTTTTTCATGTAAGTGGTGGAATAAAATTATGGGGTTCAATAGATTTCGGTCAACCATTGAAAAAAGTCTTATGAGTCTTCATCCTAAAACCAACCCCTACGCTACTAACAACCCCTAAGCCCTAGCAAGCGGAGTAAATATATTTCATTTATTTTTTTTTTGCTTTCTTCTAATTTGTTATTAATTTAAAGTGATTTTCATTAATTTTTGACCCATCCACAATTTTTCAACCCCTTTCATGATATGTGAACCCTCAAAGAGCAAAATTTACCCAGACCGCTTCTTTTTCGGGTGATTTCCGCTGGTTAATTTTGTAAAATTCGCGCAGTTTTGCCTTATGAATTGTTCTTGCCTTTTTCACTTTTTCGACCCCTTCGCAATGTTTCAACCCCCAAAAGTCAAATTTGCATAATTGGCTTATTTTCGTGTTATTTTCTGTAATTCTACTTAATTACGATTAATTCTCATCCCTTTTAACTTTTCATCCCCCTTTACAATTTTTCAACCCCCTAAGTGTTTATTTTGCAAAATTCACATAATTTAGTTTTCCTTCGGTAATAAATTGAACTCAATTGGATTATGTTTATCTTTTTCACTTTTCCAACCCCCTTCGCAACATTTCAACCCCCAAAATCTAAATTTGCATAATTGGTTTACTTTCGTGTTATTTTCTGTAATTCTGCTTAATTACGATTAATTCTCATCCACTTTGACGTTTCATCCCCCTTTACAATTTTTCAACCCCCTAGGTGTTAGTTTTGCCAAATTCGGATATTTTCGTTTTGCTTCTGTAATAAATTGAACCCATTTGGATGATGATTAAATTTTTCACTTTTTTCATCCCCCTTCGCAATGTTTCAAGTCTTCAAATGCTAAATTTACATAATTGGGTTAATTTGGTGTTATTTTTCGTAATTTTACTTAGCCACGGTTAATCCTGATACCTTTTGATTTTTCATCCACCTTTACGATTTTTCAACCCCCTAAGTGCTAATTTTGCAAAATTCGCATAATTTCGTTTTTCGACGGTTATAAAATTGAACGCATTTGGGATTCAGTTTACCTTTTACAATTTTTCAGTTTCCTTCGCAATAGGTAGGTATAAGTGCTTATTTCAACCCCCACAAAAGTTTTAATTGCATGATTTGGTTATTTTAGTGTTTTATTTCGTAATTCTACTTAATCCACACTTCATTTTCATTCCTCTTGACTTTTCATCACCTTTTTTCATTACCTTGGACTTCTCATTCCCTTTTTCAACCCCCTTAGTGCTAATTCTACATACCTACTTCGCAAATATGATGTTTTTTTGTTAACTCTCTACTGTTTAATTATGTACGGCCAATTTTCATAATTTCATCTTTTTAACACCACTGTGCGTCTGCGGAGGCACTACTACTAGGTGCAGATTTATAAAATCTGCACCCGACTCCACCAGTAAATTCAGCTCGCCCCTACATACACATTAACAAGGTAAACATCTACAGGGACACACATCGCATTGATATACATCTTTCGTTGGCTTTTGAATTTGTTTTTTCTTAATTTCGCGCTCAATTTACACTTATCCACCCCACAAAATTTTAAGAAAATTTGTGGCTCGTTGTCAAATTTCTCTTTAGCTATATTTCTGAATTTCTGTTACCTACCGCTATACTACATACTACATATCATACAACAAGTAAATGATATGACTCCATTAATTCTGTCAGATTGAGAGAGAAGAGAGGTCTCTCTGTTGCATTATGCCTAGCGTTGGCTATATCAATAAATCCATTATATGACTTTATAAGTTATGATTCTGATAACAATTATAAAGTTTTATTGTTTTATTACATAAAAATTGGAAGCTGTTTACACTTTTATATAACATTTTAGAGAGCTAATATTTCTTTTATAGGAGCTTAAACAGTTGTTTTATAAATGTTGCAGGAATATTTTTCAAGGTAACCAATTTGTTGTATAAAGTTTTTCTAAACACCTCTATAAATCTTTAATGAAGCAAAACAGTTTTATAAACCTGCGCCTATTTAGGCGATATAGCTGCTGATGTGTTGATGCTGAGAGAACGTTTACACAGATAAATTATATAACTGTTAAGCTCTCAAAAATAGTTGTGTAAACGTTCTAACAGCTACTCAAAAACATTTTGTGTTGCCTAGGAGATGAGGGCTTAAATATGTACTTTATTGAAATTGAACAGTCGTACATAAATAACTCAAAATTTCCTCGACCGGATCTAAGGGTGGCTCATAAAAAACCGGACAGTTTTCTTCTTTTTTATATCTTCGTTAGTTTCTGTGCGATGTTTTTCAATTTTATACTCGACGTAGCTGAAAGTTGGGGTCGTCGATGCCATTTGAAGCATTTTCCTGCGGTGAAGTGGAAAATAGGTGTTTGGTTTTGAAATTTAAAAGCTGATGTGTTAAAATTGGTACTTTTCCTTTATCGATTTGACTGATATAATAATATGCGAACATAAAATGATCCTCGACCTTTTTAAAGTAATCCTGAATTTCCAAATAAAATATAAAACAAGAAGAAATTTGATTTAAATTGAAGCCAATTTTAGCACCTCAATAGAAATAACCCTTAACTCACACTGTTCTTATGCCTGACTCACATTGCCATTGTGTCCGTTAGAAAACGATTACACATTACATACTTACACAATCAATACCAAAACAAAATCAAAGAAAAACTAAAATAGAAGAGGGTGTAATAATACAAAAATACAAAACAATATACCAAAACAAGATTGAATGCTCCTCGAACTTTGAAATAATTTAGCAAGAAGAAGTTTGATGTAAATTAAAGACAGTTTAACACCACAGCAGAAAAAAGTCTGACTCACAATCCCCTTATGTTTGGGAGATAATTATTCGACATTACATGGTTTCATTATCCGATTCCATAACGTTACTTTTCAAAGACGCTGAATACATTTCGCCATGGCAAATCCTAAAATTCATGGTTTTAATTTAATTGGCGAGTATTTAAATTTCCGGTTTCAGGAAGCAAGCCATTAATGAAGGTGGAGGGATTTAGCCCAAACCCAAATCCTTGGAGCCACTGTACTGTAAGATTAGTAAAATTAAATGCATTTGAATTGCGAAAAGGGATAATTCCCGAGTTATTCAAGTAATAAATAGGCAAACCGAACTACCACAAAAACCGGGAATAATAACTCCGCCGACTACTGAAGCGGCTAAGTTTTTAGAAATATCGCCGAATTTTAAGTAAATGTTTTCGCATAACGAGGCAATAAATCCAAATAATAACTCAAATATTATTATTACGGTCATGCACGGGAACCTGGTGAATGATTAATAACCGAGCTCTGTTGGGCCAAAGATAAATTATTTGGATTTTAACAAATGCGCACAGTTTATGGTATTAGTGCCGTAGCAGAATGCGGAGGTACTCTTGTCTTAGCTTATTCGCTCGCTCGCTCGCTCGATCGCTCGATCGCTCTATCGCTCGCTCGCTCGATCGCTCCTCAGTCTGTCCGTCGGATAACTTGAGAACGGATTGAGATATCGAGCTGAAACTTGGTAGGCAGCTTCGTCTCCCGAAAAGTAAGGCGGGGATTGCTTTTGGGCCATATCGGACCAAGGGGGTGGGAGCTAGGGGTGAAAAACCGAAAAACTACTAATTGCAATAACTCGAGAACTAGTGGAGATATCTTGCTGAAAATTAGTATGCACGTTCGACCTTCAAGTCTGTTGAAAGTGAGGGGGTGCCAATTTCGGGGGATGAAATTTAGGGGATGAAAACCACAAAAAATATGATAACTCCGCAAGGGTTGCACGCAGCTGTCGGAAACTCAACGTACACACATATATCGGTGAAATCTTGTGGGGGATGCGTTTTTTCGTAAAACCGAACAAATGGGGTGGAAATTAGGGGTAGCAACTCGAAATTCCGCTTAATAAGTACTAGTCGAAATTGCCGTCATTCGATAGCTTTCCATTAATTATTCAAAAAGGGTGTCATTCATATTTTGCGAAAAACCACCCTTATAGGCGCTACAACCCCTAACATGCAGAAACACAAAAATACGAGAACTCAAAAACTACTCAACGTATCAAGGCAGAATTTGGTTTGTGAATTTCCAGTGACATTATAGGTGGATGGACAAATTTTCAAAAATATCTAACAAAGGGGATGAAATTTAAGGGTTGAAACTTGAAATTTCTTCAAGTAAATGGTAGCCTAAAATTACGGGGTTCGATAGATTTCGGTCAACTATTGAAAAAAGGTCTTATGAGTTTTCAATCTAAAACCAACCCCTGGGCCATTAACCACCCCTAACTCTTTGCAAGTCGATAATTATATTTTATTTATTTTTTCTGAAACCCTATTGGTTTATTTATGAACAACTGAAGTCAGTAAATACGCAAGGAGTTATGTCACACCGGAAAAATAAACTCACCCCTGTAAATCATAAAGGGGTGAAATCATGAGGTGTTGAAAACATGAATCTACAAATTACCTTAATTTTTAAACGAATTGGGTTAGGGTGGTGAAATTGAAAACACAACTTCCTTTAGGGCATGTGGGGGTGGTGAAATAGGGGGTTGGAGTTTAGGGGTTGAAACGTCCATAAAGCCCTGTAATTTGACACAGAGAAGCAATATCTTCTGCGAAACTGTGACATCTTACACACTGCATCTTCGAGAAGGGAAGATCGAATTTTAGGAGAAAATTATCGAAGGGGATGAAAGTTAGGGGTGGAAACTCGAATTTTCAATGAAGAATGTATAGTTGAAAATATTACCATTCGATAGCTTTCTATTGATGGTACAAAAAAGGTCTTATTCATCATTCGCGAAAAACGACCCTTAAAAGCGGTACAACCCCCTAACATGCCGAAACAAAAAAATGCGAGAACTCAAAAACTGCTCAACGTATCAGGGCTAAATTTGATGTGGTAATTTACAGCGCCACTGTAGGCGGATGGGCAAATTTTCATTAATATCTAACAAGGGGGATGAAATTTAAGGGTTGAAACTGGAAATTTTTTCATGTAAGTGGTGGAATAAAATTATGGGGTTCAATAGATTTCGGTCAACCATTGAAAAAAGTCTTATGAGTCTTCATCCTAAAACCAACCCCTACGCTACTAACAACCCCTAAGTCCTAGCAAGCGGAGTAAATATATTTCATTTATTTTTTTTTTGCTTTCTTCTAATTTGTTATTAATTTAAAGTGATTTTCATTAATTTTTGACCCATCCACAATTTTTCAACCCCTTTCATGATATGTGAACCCTCAAAGAGAAAAATTTACCCACACCGCTTCTTTTTCGGGTGATTTCCGCTGGTTAATTTTGTAAAACTCGCGCAGTTTTGCCTTATGAATTGTTCTTGCCTTTTTCACTTTTTCGACCCCTTCGCAATGTTTCAACCCCCAAAAGTCAAATTTGCATAATTGGCTTATTTTCGTGTTATTTTCTGTAATTCTACTTAATTACGATTAATTCTCATCCCTTTTAACTTTTCATCCCCCTTTACAATTTTTCAACCCCCTAAGTGTTTATTTTGCAAAATTCACATAATTTAGTTTTCCTTCGGTAACAAATTGAACTCAATTGGATTATGTTTATCTTTTCACTTTTCCAACCCCCTTCGCAACATTTCAACCCCCAAAATCTAAATTTGCATAATTGGTTTACTTTCGTGTTATTTTCTGTAATTCTGCTTAATTACGATTAATTCTCATCCACTTTGACGTTTCATCCCCCTTTACAATTTTTCAACCCCCTAGGTGTTAGTTTTGCCAAATTCGGATATTTTCGTTTTTCTTCTGTAATAAATTGAACCCATTTGGATGATGATTAAATTTTTCACTTTTTTCATCCCCCTTCGCAATGTTTCAAGTCTTCAAATGCTAAATTTACATAATTGGGTTAATTTGGTGTTATTTTCCGTAATTTTACTTAGCCACGGTTAATCCTGATACCTTTTGATTTTTCATCCACCTTTACGATTTTTCAACCCCCTAAGTGCAAATTTTGCAAAATTCGCATAATTCCGTTTTTCGACGGTTATAAAATTGAACGCATTTGGGATTCAGTTTACCTTTTACAATTTTTCAGTTTCCTTCGCAATAGGTAGGTATAAGTGCTTATTTCAACCCCCACAAAAGTTTTAATTGCATAATTTGGTTATTTTAGTGTCTTATTTCGTAATTCTACTTAATCCACACTTCATTTTCATTCCTCTTGACTTTTAACACCACTGTGCGTCTGCGGAGGCACTACTACTAGGTGCAGATTTATAAAATCTGCACCAGACTCCACCAGTAAATTCAGCTCGCCCCTACATACACATTAACAAGGTAAACATCTACAGGGACACACATCGCATTGATACACATCTTTCGTTGGCTTTTTATTTAGCTGTTAATTAATGAGGGATAGAGCGTCAAGCAGCTTTAATAAAATTTCTCAAGGGGGAGGTAAGTTTTTATGTGGAGTTTTATCGAGAGCCGATGAGTTCGAGACCGCATTATGACGAAGTGGAATTTAAGTTCGGGGAGTTATGTGGAATTCCGCAGGCTCGCAATCTCATTAAGATCTGTCGAAAATTATAAACACCCGAGAAAAAATGATGGAAGAAAAATTATTATAGATTTTCTTGCGCAAACAAGGGGCATTCAGGATTTTTAATTGAAAAAGATCGCGATACCCCGGTGGCCCGGCTTCATTTTAAACTTGTCGGAATATGTAAAAGGACTTTGTACAAATATTTGGGGGGCGTTCTGCATACATTAACAACCGCTTCATTTTAATTCTCATTATTATGGTAATTTAAATTAAATTGCGTACAATAAAAAATAGAACGAGGGCGAGGAGGGCGGAAAAGTAGGCTTCTGGAAGAATTTTCTGAGTTCACAAAAGCTCATCTCAATTTTTTAAAGCTTTGGTGTAAGAAACCCAAATAAGGCTTTGTTTACTGCTAAATTATGCAATAAAATATGCAGTAGGGGAGACCCGGATCAATTGTAACAGATTTTAGTCTTTTGGTTTTAACTTCGCAAGAAAACATCTAATTCTTAATTTAAAAGCCCCCGGAAGATGTACATACTGGTGGAATCGGGTGCAGAATTTATCAGGCTGCACCTAGTAGTAGTGCCTCCGCAGATGTATCACAAAAGCGAAATGTTAAAAAATTGTTGTTACAGAATTAAAAAGTAGGAAATGAACAGAGAAAACAAAAATTTTGAGAGTTGAAAAGTAAACCAAATTCATAAATAGAATTGCCGGAATTAAAACAAAATTTGGCGAATTTTGAAAAATTAACACTCGGGGCTGAAAAATTGTGAAAGGGGATGAAAAATCAAGAGGAATAAAAATGAAGTGTGATTAAGTAGAATTACGAAATATAACACGAAAATAACCAAATTATGCAATTAAAACTTTTGTGGGGATTGAAATACATACTTATACCTACCTATTGCGAAGGAAACTGGAAAATTGTAAAAGGTAAACTGAGTCCCAAATGAGTTCAATTTTATTACGGACGAAAAATGAAATTAGCACTTAGGGGGTTAAAAAATCGTAAAGGGGATGAAAATTAATCGTAATTAAGCAGAATTACAAAAAATAACACGAAAATAAGTTAATTATACAAGACCTTTTGGGGAGCTGAAATATTGCGACGAGGGTTGAAAAAGTTAAAAATATAAACATAATCCAAATGAGTTCAATATTACCGAAGAATTTTGCAAAATAAACATATAGGGGGTTGAAAAATTGTAAAGGAGGATGGAAAGTTGAAGGGGATGAGAATTAATCGTAATTAAGTAGAATTACAGAAAATAACCCGAAAATAAGCCAATTATGCTTTGCTTTTGTGGATTGAAATCTTGCGAAGGGTGTCGAAAAAGTGAAAAAGACAAATAGAATCCATATAGTAAAATGTATTACCGAAAAAAGGCAAAATTGGCGAATTTTACAACTTTATGTGACATCATTAAATGAAAAAAATAAACCTTAATCCATGCAACGAGTTGAAAATTTAAGTGGCTTGTGATAACTCACTGTTACTAAAAGAATCTGACAGAAAAAACTTACTTTACAAACAGTTTCTATTTCAGTTCGTAGGTGCAGTAAAAAACGCCGTGCTACAATTGTCACCGGTCTCCCCTACTACATTCTGAAATAAACCAATTGGTATTGGTATAGTTACGGCTTTTAGTGCCGTAGCAGAATGCGGAGGTACTCTTGTCTTAGCTTATTCGCTCGCTCGCTCGCTCGATCGCTCGATCGCTCGCTCGCTCGCTCGCTCCTCAGTCTGTCCGTCGGATAACTTGAGAACGGATTGAGATATCGAGCTGAAACTTGGTAGGCAGCTTCGTCTCCCGAAAAGTAAGGCGGGGATTGCTTTTGGGCCATATCGGACCAAGGGGGTGGAAGCTAGGGGTGAAAAACTGAAAAACTACTAATTGCAATAACTCGAGAACTAGTGGAGATATCTTGCTGAAAATTAGTATGCACGTTCGACCTTCAAGTCTGTTGAAAGTGAGGGGGTGCCAATTTCGGGGGATGAAATTTAGGGGATGAAAACCACAAAAAATATGATAACTCCGCAAGGGTTGCACGCAGCTGTCGGAAACTCAACGTACACACATATATCGGTGAAATCTTGTGGGGGATGCGTTTTTTCGTAAAATCGAACAAATGGGGTGGAAATTAGGGGTAGCAACTCGAAATTCCGCTTAATAAGTACTAGTCGAAATTGGCGTCATTCGATAGCTTTCCATTAATTATTCAAAAAAGGTGTCATTCATATTTTGCGAAAAACCACCCTTATAGGCGCTACAACCCCTAACATGCACAAACACAAAAATACGAGAACTCAAAAACTACTCAACGTATCAAGGCAGAATTTGGTTTGTGAATTTCCAGTGACATTATAGGTGGATGGACAAATTTTCAAAAATATCTAACAAAGGGGATGAAATTTAAGGGTTGAAACTTGAAATTTCTTCAAGTAAATGGTAGCCTAAAATTACGGAGTTCGATAGATTTCGGTCAACTATTGAAAAAAGGTCTTATGAGTTTTCAATCTAAAACCAACCCCTGGGCCATTAACCACCCCTAACTCTTTGCAAGTCGATAATTATATTTTATTTATTTTTTCTGAAACCCTATTGGTTTATTTATGAACAACTGAAGTCAGTAAATACGCAAGGAGTTATGTCACACCGGAAAAATAAACTCACCCCTGTAAATCATAAAGGGGTGAAATCATGAGGTGTTGAAAACATGAATCTACAAATTACCTTAATTTTTAAACGAATTGGGTTAGGGTGGTGAAATTGAAAACACAACTTCCTTTAGGGCATGTGGGGGTGGTGAAATAGGGGGTTGGAGTTTAGGGGTTGAAACGTCCATAAAGCCCTGTAATTTGACACAGAGAAGCAATATCTTCTGCGAAACTGTGACATCTTACACACTGCATCTTCGAGAAGGGAAGATCGAATTTTAGGAGAAAATTATCGAAGGGGATGAAAGTTAGGGGTGGAAACTCGAATTTTCAATGAAGAATGTATAGTTGAAAATATTACCATTCGATAGCTTTCTATTGATGGTACAAAAAAGGTCTTATTCATCATTCGCGAAAAACGACCCTTAAAGGCGGTACAACCCCCTAACATGCCGAAACAAAAAAATGCGAGAACTCAAAAACTGCTCAACGTATCAGGGCTAAATTTGATGTGGTAATTTACAGCGCCACTGTAGGCGGATGGGCAAATTTTCATTAATATCTAACAAGGGGGATGAAATTTAAGGGTTGAAACTGGAAATTTTTTCATGTAAGTGGTGGAATAAAATTATGGGGTTCAATAGATTTCGGTCAACCATTGAAAAAAGTCTTATGAGTCTTCATCCTAAAACCAACCCCTACGCTACTAACAACCCCTAAGCCCTAGCAAGCGGAGTAAATATATTTCATTTATTTTTTTTTGCTTTCTTCTAATTTGTTATTAATTTAAAGTGATTTTCATTAATTTTTGACCCATCCACAATTTTTCAACCCCTTTCATGATATGTGAACCCTCAAAGAGCAAAATTTACCCAGACCGCTTCTTTTTCGGGTGATTTCCGCTGGTTAATTTTGTAAAATTCGCGCAGTTTTGCCTTATGAATTGTTCTTGCCTTTTTCACTTTTTCGACCCCTTCGCAATGTTTCAACCCCCAAAAGTCAAATTTGCATAATTGGCTTATTTTCGTGTTATTTTCTGTAATTCTACTTAATTACGATTAATTCTCATCCCTTTTAACTTTTCATCCCCCTTTACAATTTTTCAACCCCCTAAGTGTTTATTTTGCAAAATTCACATAATTTAGTTTTCCTTCGGTAACAAATTGAACTCAATTGGATTATGTTTATCTTTTCACTTTTCCAACCCCCTTCGCAACATTTCAACCCCCAAAATCTAAATTTGCATAATTGGTTTACTTTCGTGTTATTTTCTGTAATTCTGCTTAATTACGATTAATTCTCATCCACTTTGACGTTTCATCCCCCTTTACAATTTTTCAACCCCCTAGGTGTTAGTTTTGCCAAATTCGGATATTTTCGTTTTTCTTCTGTAATAAATTGAACCCATTTGGATGATGATTAAATTTTTCACTTTTTTCATCCCCCTTCGCAATGTTTCAACTCTTCAAATGCTAAATTTACATAATTGGGTTAATTTGGTGTTATTTTCCGTAATTTTACTTAGCCACGGTTAATCCTGATACCTTTTGATTTTTCATCCACCTTTACGATTTTTCAACCCCCTAAGTGCAAATTTTGCAAAATTCGCATAATTCCGTTTTTCGACGGTTATAAAATTGAACGCATTTGGGATTCAGTTTACCTTTTACAATTTTTCAGTTTCCTTCGCAATAGGTAGGTATAAGTGCTTATTTCAACCCCCACAAAAGTTTTAATTGCATAATTTGGTTATTTTAGTGTTTTATTTCGTAATTCTACTTAATCCACACTTCATTTTCATTCCTCTTGACTTTTAACACCACTGTGCGTCTGCGGAGGCACTACTACTAGGTGCAGATTTATAAAATCTGCACCCGACTCCACCAGTAAATTCAGCTCGCCCCTACATACACATTAACAAGGTAAACATCTACAGGGACACACATCGCATTGATACACATCTTTCGTTGGCTTTTGAATCACACTACTACACATTATTACTTCCCTACAGCTCGATAACGGTAAATACAAAATCCGAAACAAGCAAACAAAGGATAATCTTCCAATTACAACTATTAATTAATATTAACATTCAACCCTAAGGTAGTACACAATAAATTTGCAACGGATGGGGAAGTAGTACACTTGGAATTTCGTTCGTTTACAGCATTATCAAAAGGGATGCTTTTCATGATAATAATCGTTCCACAAGTCATTAGCATTTAAATTATTCCATAACTTTTTGATTAAGTATACGGGCAAATTACCGTGTGATAACATGTATTTTGAATCAGCATTTCAAATGAATTTCAAGTTTGGATAATACAGCGGCATCTGACAGAGTAATTTCATGGAGGATCTGGTTGTAATTTTTCTCTGCAACGTTATGACGATCTCGGAATATTAAACAATGATGAGTGGTAGTTTCTTGCAGTTTATAATGCCCGAGAAGGGAACTTCCTCGAGCTACTCGTGGATAATCTGTTTCTAAGCTCCACTTTCCCATGCACACAAACTTTATCCGAACATTACATTCTGCCATATTCTACACAATTCTGTAATATAATAATACAGCGATTTGCCTGACGCATCCCTGCAATCATCTCAAGTTGTTATCGGCAGTGGAATAGCGAATTTCCGCATGGATTTTCACTTTGAGAATTGCGTTCTAAATTTGTACTAGTATAATAATGTAATGAGGAGCAACTTTACATGCAAGCAGCTCTGCACCACTTCAATGAGTACTTCTGAACTCGTTAACAAGAACAATCAAAACTAAATATCTGACCAATTTACATCTGATAAATCTACAGGGTGTTCCTAAGTACACCGCCAAACTTCAGAAGGTGATTCTTCACATTATTTTAAGACGAAAACTTCTTATGGGCATATGTGCCAAAGTGCTTAGTTTCCAAGTTACAGGGGTGTTTGCACATTTTGATTTTATTTTTTCATGCAAAAATCCTTAAACTAATTATGCTTTTCATGTTTTCTCAAAAAGACTCATCATTAAGAAAAAAATTAAAGAGGACGATTTTGTGCAGTTTTACCCAGTCTATAATACCTACGGCTCAGATTTGCAAAAAACAGTGGCGTACCCTGCTTTAAGTGGTATAGACGTGTACCGAGTTTCAACAAAAAATCTTGAAGTGTTTATGAAATATTAGCAAAAAACTATTTTTTTGGACACCCTGTAAGCTGGAAACTAAGCACTTTAGGACATATGTCCATACCCAAGTAGGTAACACACAAATGTCTTATGTTCATTCATCCATTTTGGTCCGTGAGGTGGTTCTAGGACCATCCAGTGGTCGGCCTGTGGACAATAAATGGACGTTCATAGAACATTCCCGGTGCACAAAAATGGACAGATTCAGAACCATCTGGTCGGACTCGGACGACACATGTACGGTTATGGCACTATGTACGGATGATTCGTGAACGTCATATGGACGATTTTTGATTAGTCTGGAAGCATAACGGACCATAATCGTACGATTTAGAAATCATTGTGGACGATTTTAGGACCATCTAAGAACAAATTATTGGTCCAGTTGTAGTCCACAGTCCCTCCATTAGTCGTCCTCTGATGGACAGTCATTGAATTTCCGACGAATGACCTATGTACCATTATGGTACTAGCTACAAAATGCTTTCTGAACGTCATACGGATCACTTTTTGAACATACGCCAGGATGGGCATAATAATTAATAAAATAAATAGATCTATGGGGTTATAAAATATGTAGGTTTATTTAATAGCTTATTAGTTATTACAATATAATATATGGGACCATTAATGGCGAAAATTCGTTAAAACACATTAAAACTTGAACAATAAGTAACATGTAAGTACTTGCACTATCACTAGAAACACCCCACTACACCGAAACACTTGATTTTCACTAGTGCATTTTTCCACCGAAGTTGTTCACTGTTTCCAATGTATAAGTTAATTATTAAACTATATAATAATGTGCTCCTCTCGTACGCATTTCTCCACGCCTTTCTATGTTGTGTTGGAAATCCTGGTCAGTTTGCGTTGATTCTGAAATAAGACAATTAAGAATTAAAATAGATTCCAGGCTCATTAATAAGACGGAAAATTTGACATTCAGAAGAATTTTCAAAATCGATCATGAAATATCAATAAGAAGTATTAAATGTTTATGATGGACGCGCTTAACTGAATGTGAGTGAATTTTTGATCGTGAAATGCAGATTTCTAAAAAAATGTAGGTACCTATAATACTCTTATGACTATACTCATGATGAGCGATACAAACCTTTGTTTGCCTTTGTGCTGATTGATGATGATGTCACGATGATTGTAAAGACGATGGCCAATTGGTCTGGAATTCTAAAATTTCTTTATGAAGCACTCACGTTAACACCTCCACGGAAAACACTCCCAATAATACACAAATGGATTTAATTAATATATTGGCACACCAACCATTACACACGACCTAGGGCAAATTTCTCGTCGAAACTAACTTAAAAACTGCAACCATTACAAGTGTCGCTGTCCCTTACTGGACTACCTGCGTCAACCCTCCGCAAGAGACAATAGGTCCTTTAAGCGTGACGTCATGCCGCCATGTATGGCCGTATGCGCAGTCATTTTTTGACCGCCGACAGAATTTACTTGAATGTCTACTGTCAGTTATGTGTCATTTTTCATCATTGTAGGTTAAAATAGCACGTGGTAAACGTGAAAGGTCCCAGATTCTGTTGACAGTAGTGACAAATGACGTATAAATGCACTAGAAATGACACAAGATCAACGCATGCGTATCATACGGGGCCAAGCGCAATAAACCCCCACCAGTGCCTTAAACGACCTATAGAGGCCCTGCAATAAAAATACCATCTGCAGTCTGCACGACCTTGCATTCCCTTGTCGCCTAAAGTAATCAAAAATAATCACAACACTAACTTAATTATTCATCAATCCATATTAATTTCGTTCTATTTGGTTGTTCAATCGGCTCGAAAATAAAAGAAGGTGTAGATAATGATAAATAGTCCATTATATGTACATATCAGATAATTCATGTAAATTTTTAGTTCTTGCGGAGACTTTGTTGATCATAAGCAGTACAACGGTTGTTATAAATGGTTGTATTTTCAATGCTGCATTTCAGGGATGCAAACTATTTTACAAAAATTTTGGTTAGTCCGTAAAAAGTGCGAAAGTGAACGTCCATAGAATTTACTTTATTAAATTCATCATTCATCCGAAGACTGTTTATATAGGGACGCACGTGGAACATCCTACTTAAGTCTGTTCAGAAACAATCCGTGATCGAACGTCCACTGTACGGCAGTTTCTGTTTCGTCCAGGAACGATACGTCTGAAAACGTACATGCAATAACCCACAGCGGACGTCCAGAAACCGTCGAAAGATGGACCATTACTGGGTATTCTGAATATTGCTTTACAGAGAGCAATTCAGGGGCAAACAGATGCAGTCTGTTTAATATTACAATTTTTACACAGCGATGTAAACATTTTACAATTTTTTTTGTTTATCCGTAAAGAGTTCGAGCGAAAACGTCCATTGAATGTACATTATCGGTTCATCCAAGGACTGTTTATATAGGGACGTACATAAAACGTCCTAAGTAGGTTTGTTCGCAAACAGTTCATGAGCGAATATCCATCGTACATCCATTTTTGGTTCGGTCAGGAACCGTCCAGCTGAAAACGAACATAGATTGTCCGTTTGATGTTCGTTCGAAAATCGTCCGCAAATGTACGTCCATGATACGACCATAAATAGTACGGTCCCGTACAGGACGAATATGGACGTTTGGTGGACGTCCAGTCGCCGTCCTGTGTTACTTGGGTAGGAAGTTTTTGTCTTAGAATTATGTGAAGAATCGCCGATTGTGAAAGGGCTTCATCTTTTATCAGATAAAGGGTGGCTCATAAAAAACCGGACAGTTTTCTATTTTATATATCTTCGTTAGTTTGTGGACGATTTTTTTCAATTTTATACTCGACGTAGGTGAAGGTTGAGGTCGTCGATACCACTCATTAGATTTGAATTCGCACCATATACAGGGTGTTTCAGAAACATGTGTACAAGAATATACCGCTGATTCCACAAATAAAAACATGTCAAAATAGCTATTTATGTAACAAGTGGGTGCTTATTGCAGAACGAGGCGAAGCCGAGTTCTGTAAGCACGCAAGTAAGGAAATGATGCATTTTCCCACGTGTTACATACAAGATTTGTCATAATCCCGATCGAGACATTCAAAAACTATAATTGGCGAAGCACTGAAAAAGATTTGGTGTTTTTTCATAACTTGCTTGAAATGTTTAGTGATCACGTGAATCGTGCTGATTGAAACAAATTAAAGAAATTATATTAAGATAATTACTTTTCGCACTAGTGCGGAAATGATTTAACTTTTCGCACTAGTGCGGAAATGATTTAACTTTTCGCACTGTAATTCACTTTTCGCACTAGTGCGGAAATATGATGCATTTCCTAACTGAAATTAGTGGGAAAAATAACATTTTGTCCACTTTTTCTGATTTTTTTTCAAATTTTTATTTTTATCTTTAAGAAAGATTCGGTACTTCGAAGAATGTGTTTTCCAAGACCCCATGTGGTAAGCATTTTTCGTAATATGTCTATATGGACTTTTCTTCCTAAAATAACGCAAGGAATCAGCCCTTCAACTCACTTTTGAAAATTTACTAAATAAAATAATATCTTCTGTAACAGATTTTCGGACTCTAAAACCATTAGCGTCAATTGATTCGAAAACAGTGCGTCCTAGCGACTTCAATTAAGAGCAGTAATATGTCTAATGGACAGCTAGACACGATTTCGAAATTGGTTTTAGAAAAAATTGCTTACCGATCAAAATTAGAGGGAAAATGTGCAAAGCCTTTCCAGGAACGCATGCCCCTGATGAAAGTAAAAATTTGAAAAAAAAAAATCAGAAAAAGTTTTTTATACCGGTAGTCTCCGCTCCAAATTTCAGAATCGTATTTATTATACTTTTCGAATAAATTGAAAAATTGAGAAAGACTGACATTTTGAGAGACAAAATCGGACCCACGTTCATAGGAAGTTTGAGTTTTTGTTTTTATTTGGGGAATCAACGGTGGGAATTTGTACACATGTTTCTAAAACACCCTTAAGCTCGTCTGACTTAACACCATTATTTAAGCCAATGGGGTGGGGCTACCATTCGATGTAATGACAGATGCGTTCACACATGATTATGGCTCGTCTTTTCCTCTTTACGAAATGGTTTTCAAAATTAAAATTATTCAATCATTCAATTTTTTATTAATTTTCTTGTGACGCTTAATTAAATTAAATGAAATAGCGGGTTTTGGCAAAAAAATTAAAGACACGCTGTAGATGAAACTTTTGAAGATATCAAGATGACATTTTACGCACCCCTAGTGAGGGGATGATGAAATTTTGGACCAGATCGGCCGGTTTCGTGTTAATATTACATGAGATTCCCTATTTATGCGTTTACATGACGCCTCCAATACAGTTATTGCGTTTTCATATCGAGCGCCTCTAATAAATCTGGAGAAAAAATGTGTTACTATTGCGAATGCGAACCTTGCCTAATGCTTGGAGAAGGATCAAAATTTTACACATTTTACGAAAAAGTCTGAATAAGTTATTCTTTAAGCCCGCAAATCCAGTAAAAAATGGCCATTTAAGCCCTGTGCCACAATAGTATATTAAAAAACAAGTTTCATAAGGCCAATTGTTATCGCACGAGGATGTTTGGACAACGAGGGCGAGAAGCCCGAGTTTTACAAAATCCGAGTGCAATAAGAGCCTTATGAAACACGTTTTTTATACAATTTTTTCTATTTCAGATGCCCGGCTTGTTAATATTTTCAAGAAAACTTCAGATTGTCATTTTCAAAGACAGTTAATTCGATTGTTAGACACAATAGTTGTCCACATTACGATGTAAACAAAAGCCGAGCACATTAGAGAACGCGTTTGAGTGCTATAAAATGTTCATTAGGAAACCGAAATAGAAAAACTGTATTGTAGCTATGAAATTTTATCGCCGTACTAATAGGAAAGTGAATTATTTACAATTAAATCATAGCTCAGTTTGCAGGAGGTCATCTTTTCCGTTTGAAAAGTTAACCACAAATCCACTCAACTAAGTAGATTTTGCGATGAAAGGGGTTGTAACAGAGCAGCCGACATGGTTCAGACGTGTGCTGTTTGCGTGTAATTGGGTTAAATTAATTAGTTATTAGTTTACTAAAGAGTGAATTGCGCGGGCATTTAAAAATCAGCGTCAATGAAATGCAGCGAGTGTTTCATCAAGCTTTTAATTAAAACACAACGAAGGCGTTATTTGTCCGGTAAATAATTTAAGACCTGCAATTGATGGAATATGCAATTACAGGAGAAAAACAGCATTTGGCCCTAAACATCCGTGTCGATATCTCTGTTTCCAAATGCGCGTTCCTTTCGTATCATTTTGGTGAATATCTCCGAATAAATTTTCATACATTTTGTAGAAGGTTACAGGATCAGGCGCGGCCCTGAACCCATATGGAAACATGCCCGAGTTTCTCAGTGAATTTCGAAGTCCCCGAGGAGAAATTTACTTTGACGCTAGGCCAAAACGTGCGCCATAAAACATTCAGCCATCGGGATTATATTTCATAATTTTTGAGCAACAGTGGGTCGTATAATAGAAAAAATATGATTTTATCGCCGTGAGTTATAAATACAAATTCCCCACAATTTTACGGCGGTAGATTAAATAGCAGGACTTTTATCTCCTAACCCTTGTGACAGTTCATTGAGTTTCCTGCCTACCCTTCTATTAAGGTTTTATTCCTCGAGAGATTCTGCTCTTTTTATTGTACGTATATATGCGACACGACAAAAGGGATCTGTAGTCTCACTCACAGGAAATAGATGCATCTTGTTGACACACTTCATTAGCACTGCACTGAGGCCTGTATCAAATTCGCATTTGAATGTCTCTGTCCGCTGGGGTCTTCTTTGAAATTTACATAAATCCCTTGTTCGGACATTGGGGAAATTTAATTAGCATAGAAATTGTCGCCAATTTTGTTTAATTATTATAATTCCATTTCGTCTAGCATGTAAATTGTTTCGACAACACTCTCAAGTTCCGCACTGAATCATTCATTATGAATTATTACTTTTGCAAACTCCATTGCTAATGTGTCGCTGTCAGTTTTGCATCAAAGCAAATGGGAAATTGCGTTAACATAATCATAGATGCATCTACTAATGAATTGATTTGCTAATGGACCATCCATAATTGAAAACTTTGTGCAATCAATTTTCCTTGTTATTATTGTTATGAAGCAGACATGGACGAGCTTTTTGTGTTATTTTCTGTAATTCTACTTGTTCAGGTACGATTAATTCTCATCCTCATTTGACGGTCCCTCAGAACGTCCTTAAAAGGGTGCCTCAAAACGTCTCAAACAATATCACCCAAAAAGGCGAGAAATGTCCCAAAAAGAGTGCGTAAAATGTACCGAATAATAACCCCCAATGAGGGTTTCTAAAATATCCCAAAATGGACTTGAAAAAATCTCGAAAATGAAGATCCCTCAAAATGTTTATTAAAAGGTCGCTCAAAGTATCCCATAGAGGGGTCCCAAAATGTTCTTAGAAGGTACCAAAAAGAGCCCTTTAAATGTTCTTAAGTAGACTGCCAAAGTATCTCAAAAATATCCCTAAAGTTGTCTCTCTGCGAAGCCCTCAAAATGTTCTTTAAAATTTGGCTCAACTTGTCCCTAAAAATACCCAAAAAGTTCCCTCAAAATGTCCCTCAGAGAAACCCTTAAAATGTCCCAAAAAGTGTCCTTTTGAAGTCGCTCAAAATGTTCCTCAAAATGCCTTAAATAATTATCCTTAAAAATGCCGAAATAGATCCATCGAAATGTCATCAAATTTGCCTCTAAAGATCCCTCAAAAAGTCCTTAAAATAGTTCCAAAAATGTCCCTTAGAGCGTCACCCAAAGTGGATACAAATGTCCGAAGAAGGCAGCGCAAAATAGATCCTTCAAAACCTTCTAAAAGCAAAAAAGAGCGTTTCAAATGTCCTTCAAAAAGTCGCTCAAATTGTCCCTAAAAACGCCCTCAAATCCCTTAAAACGTTCCCCTCTGACAGACCCTCAAAATCTCCCCTAAAATGTTCACTCAAAAATTCCAAAAAAACATCTTTCAAAATGCTCTTAAACATGTCCCTCAACGCCTCCGAAAGGGGCACTCATAATATCCCTGATCTTTCAAAATGTTCATAAAAGAGATCCAAAATAGGTCCCTGAAAATGTTCCTCTGACAAACCCATAAAGTTTCCTTAAAATATTCGTCCAAAATATCTCAAGAAAAATTACAGAAAAAGGCTCCTCAAAATGTTCTTAAACAGGCTGCTCAAAATATCCCAAAAGATCCTAAAAATGTTCTTTTGACGATCCCTTAAAACTTCCTGGGTTCTCAAAAAGGTGCCTCAAAACATTTCAAACAAAATCACCCAAAGAGGCTAGAAAGGTCCCAAAAAGGGTGCGCAAAATGTACCAAATAATAATACCCCTAATGAGAGCTCTCAAAATGTTTTTAAAGTGTCCTAAAATGGACTTGAAAAAATGACCCTCGCTCAAATTGTCCCTAAAAACGCCCTCGAATCCCTCAAAACGTTCCCCTCTGACAGACCCTCAAAATCTCCCCTAAAATGTTCACTCAAAAATTCCAGAAAAACATCTGTCAAAATGCTCTTAAAAATGTCCCTCAACGCCTCCGAAAGGGGCTCTCATAATATCCCTGGTTTTTCAAAATGTTCATAAAAGAAATCCAAATAGGTCCCTCAAAATGTTCCTCTGACAAACCCTCAAAGTTTCCTTAAAATATTCGTCCAAAATATCTCAAGAAAAATTACAGAAAAAGATTCCTCAAAATGTTCTTAAACAGGCTGCTCAAAAGATCCCAAAAGATCCTAAAAATGTTCTTTTGACGATCCCTTAAAACTTCCTGGGTTCGCAAAAAGGTGCCTCAAAACATTTCAAACAAAATCACCCAAAGAGGCTAGAAAGGTCCCAAAAAGGGTGCGCAAAATGTACCAAATAATAATACCCCTAATGAGAGCTCTCACAATGTTTTTAAAGTGTCCTAAAATGGACTTGAAAAAATGACCCTCGCTCAAATTGTCCCTAAAAACGCCCTCAAATCCCTCAAAACGTCCCTGTGACAGACCCTCAAAATCTCCCCTAATATGTTCACTCAAAAATTCCAGAAAAACATCTTTCAAAATGCTCTTAAAAATGTCCCTCAACGCCTCCGAAAGGGGCTCTCATAATATCCCTGGTTTTTCAAAATGTTCATAAAAGAAATCCAAATAGGTCCCTCAAAATGTTCCTCTGACAAACCCTCAAAGTTTCCTTAAAATATTCGTCCAAAATATCTCAAGAAAAATTACAGAAAAAGATTCCTCAAAATGTTCTTAAACAGGCTGCTCAAAAGATCCCAAAAGATCCTAAAAATGTTCTTTTGACGATCCCTTAAAACTTCCTGGGTTCGCAAAAAGGTGCCTCAAAACATTTCAAACAAAATCACCCAAAGAGGCTAGAAAGGTCCCAAAAAGGGTGCGCAAAATGTACCAAATAATAATACCCCTAATGAGAGCTCTCACAATGTTTTTAAAGTGTCCTAAAATGGACTTGAAAAAATGACCCTCGCTCAAATTGTCCCTAAAAACGCCCTCAAATCCCCTAAAACGTTCCCCTCTGACAGACCCTCAAAATCTCCCCTAAAATGTTCACTCAAAAATTCCAAAAAAACATCTTTCAAAATGCTCTTAAAAATGTCCCTCAACGCCTCCGAAAGGGGCACTCATAATATCCCTGGTCTTTCAAAATGTTCATAAAAGAGATCCAAAATAGGTCCCTGAAAATGTTCCTCTGACAAACCCATAAAGTTTCCTTAAAATATTCGTCCAAAATATCTCAAGAAAAATTACAGAAAAAGGCTCCTCAAAATGTTCTTAAACAGGCTGCTCAAGATATCCCAAAAGATCCTAAAAATGTTCTTTTGACGATCCCTTAAAACTTCCTGGGTTCTCAAAAAAGTGTCCTAAAATGGACTTGAAAAAATGACCCTCAAAAAGTCCAAAATAGATCCTTCAAAATCTTCTAAAATTAAGCAAAAAAGAGCGTTCCAAATGCCCTTAAAAAGGTCGCTCAAATTGTCCCTAAAAACGCCCTCAAATCCCTCAAAACGTCCCTCTGACAGACCATCAAAATCTCCCCTAAAATGTTCACTCAAAAATTCCAGAAAAAGATCTTTCAAAATGTTCTTAAAAAGGTCCCTCAACGCTTCCCAAAAGGGCTCTCATAATATCCCTAATCTCTCAAAATATTCATAAAAGAGATCCAAAATACGTCCCTCAAAATGTTCCTCTGATAAACCCTCAAAGACTCCTTAAAATGTTCGTCCAAAATATCTCAAGAAATATTACAGAAAAAGACTCCTCGAAATGTTCTTAAATAGGCTGCTGAAAATATCCCAAAAGATCCTAAAAATGCAGCAGAGAAGCGGCTGGAACCTCCCCATCGCGTGGATCTTTGTATTCTATGTAGATAGTAGTCAATTCAACAGAATTTGTCATCCACTGTCAGCCCGCTCCCTTTTAATGAGAAAGAATTTTTTCTCTATTTTCCACTGAAATGGCAGAAACTGTGAATACATTTTTAAAACCAGAATTTGATCGTCTTTCTAATAGCGACATAAAAAAGGAGGCCTTGCTTTAAAATTTAAAGTTGATATGCTTAAATAGCACTTCCCGTGGACCAATTGCTTCCAAAAGCCTTTCAGGTCTTTAACGGGTCACCCAATCTCCATGTAGCAAATTTCAGCCAAATCGATTCACTAATCTGGGCTATAATGTATCTTTAGTGGTACTACAAAATTTCGATTTTTTGACCCAAAGAGCACTAAATGCGAACGAATTTTGTCTTATTTAAAACCAGAATTTGAAGACCTTTCTGACTGTGACAATAAATCTTTCAAAAACTTGTTTTGGATGGTTAAATGAGTGAATAATTTTAAAGTTGGAAATTGGTGTGCCAAAACGGCACTTTCCGTGGGCCGATTGAATCCAAGATTTGTTCAGCTCTTCGACGTGCAATACAATGTCTATGTGCAAAATTTCAGCCAAATCGGTTCAGGGGCTTGGGCTGTACCGCGATTTAAAAGTCCGCTAAAAATCATTTTTTTTTAAATTTTTGGTCAAAAGGGCACTAAGAATGAATGCATTTTTAGAAGCAGAATTTGAAGGCCTTTCCTATCGTGACGTGAAAAATGGGGGTTTGCATTTAAAATTTAAAAGTTGATGTGCCAAAATGGCATTTCTAGTTGCACGATTGGCTCCAAAAGCTTTTCAGATCTAAGTTGGGTTATGAGATGCCTACGCACCAAATTTCAGACAAATCGGTCTAGTAGTTTTGGCTGTGGCGTGTTTACAAACGTACGTACGTACGTACGTACGTACGTACGTACGTACATACGTACGTACATACGTACGTACACACACACAGACACATTTTGAAAACCGCTTTTTCGGGTTCCTGAGACCTCAAAACGTGAAGATCTGGTGCTATCTCGAATTCGAAAATTTTAGTGATTGCAGTAACCTCCCATTTTTTTAAAATTTTGTTGGAGTTGGGGAGGTTAAAATGTTCTTTTGACGATCTCTCAAAATGTCCTTAAGAGGGTTCTCAAAAAGATGCCTCAAAACATCTCAAACAAAATCACCCAAAAAGGTCCCATCTGCAATTCCAAAATCCGGATGATCACTTAATAACCAACTAGGAAGTGGGTAAGTAAGACAACCCTTATTAATACCGACTTTGAAATCGAGTTTTTAATTAAAACAAGTCCATCAATTTAATTACAAGAATTCAACTACTTCCAATCCACTCTCGTGAAATTCTTCAGAAAATTTTTTCAAACAAACTGCTGTACTGTTGCTGCAAGTAAACATAAAGTTCATATCGTCCGAGGCGTCCGTATAAAAGCTCCGGCATTACAATACATAAAATACGGTTCGTTCCTCCACCAAAAGTATAGCGAGCATCCTAAAATATTGTCCTTAGAGAAAAAACCTGAAAATAATTTAATCGAATCATCAGACTTCTGCGTCATTTTAACAAATGGACCCCGAGGAACCGTCCACCCATTTTATTTTGCGATGAGAATAAAAATAGAGAGCTTGCGAATCGTCCTGTGCTTTTAAACCTCCGTGTATATGGGAATAAAGCCAATTCTAAAGGGTAAAAGTATTTTCAAAAGAGTCTTAAAGTAGGGACAGTAAAACTCTAGAAAGCTGAAGCGACATTTTTACGAAGATTTTACGAGGCAATTTTCATTTGAAATGTTTGTAGTTTTTAATTTCCCTTTCATTGACTTCCGTCTTAATTTTTTATCAAATGAAAGAGAAAAATAGAGAATGCTGGCAAAGTGAATCAAGGCAATTCAATATTGTTGGCCTGCAGCCTGCAGCTTTCTATTGATTAGAGGCTAATCAGATAACAAGTTGGCCTAAAAGTTCCTTGGCAGTTTCTTCAAGCGCGAAAGTGTTTGATGTTAACGAATTGAAAAAATCGCAAATTATTCGCATTTACATTTCAAAAAAGTTGGTGCACATCAAAAGCTAAACGGGTGGTAATTTAGTTAAACTGAAATGTTCAGCACAGAGCTTTTTGCGTAAAATCGTTCAATAAGGTGTGCATTTTATCCCACATTGAAAATTATAGTTGTATTGTGTATCACAGGGTAAACCTTTGTACGCCCTCCGGGCGAAAAGTGGTGATTATGCCCTTCAACACCTCCAAATAAGCTCACCATACACACTATTTCATTTTACGCCCTACTGCATACAAAGGGCAAAGCAAAACACCTAAACAACTTGAAAACTATCTGCGATAAGTTAATGAAGAAAAGTTATAGCACGTACTTATTTAAAGAATGATAGTATATTATGTTATTAGGAGTAAAAGTCATGCTTTGCTTGTCAGACAAATCCAGCTGAGCCATTCAAATGCACTATTTTTTCAAAAAAATTCAAAAAACTCATTAAAAGTGGATATTTTTTGATAAAATTATTCCTCAAATATTTAAGAATAAGCTTAGTTTGCGATTACCGAAGATTCACAAAGTGGTGCGTGAAAGGAAGAACGTACGTGGCATAGAAATGTCATTTTAACGTTATCAGAAACGTCATTGACGTTTGTAGAAAAAAAAAATGCAGCAGAGAAGCGGCTGGAACCTCCCCATCGCGTGGATCTTTGCATTCTGTGTAGATAGTAGTCAATTCAACAGATTTTTTTTTATCCTTATCGTCTGACGTCAGTGACTAATTTCGCAATTTTCTGACAAATACCGACATCACCTCGTACATCACCCATCACATTTGACAATATGTTCCTTTTAAGGTTAATCTTTTGCCACCTTTTTGACAATAACTGCCACTTTATGTCATCCACTGTCAGCCTGCTCCCTTTTAATGAGAAAGAATTTTTTCTCTATTTTCCACTGAAATGGCAGAAACTGTGAGTACATTTTTAGAACCAGAATTTGATCGTCTTTCTAATGGCGACATAAAAAAGAGGCCTTGTATTTAAAATTTTAAGTTGATATGCTTAAATGGCAGTTCGCGTGGGCCAATTGCTCCCAAAAGCCTTTCAGGTCTTCAACGGGTCACCTAATCTCCATGTACCAAATTTCAGCCAAATCGATTCAGTAATTTGGGCTATAATGTATTTTTACTGTTATTATAAAATTTCGATTTTTTGAACCAAACAGCGCTAAATGCGAATTAATTTTGTCCTATTTGAAACCAGAATTTGAAGACCTTTCTGATGGTGACAATAAATCTTTCAAAAACCTGTTTTTAATGGTCAAATGAGAGAATAATTTTAAATTTGGAAATTGGTATGCCAAAACAGCACTTTCCGTGAGTCGATTGAATTCAAAATTTGTTCAGCTCTTCGACGTGTAATACAATCTCCATATGCAAAATTTCGGCCAAATCGGTTCAGGGGCTTGGGCTGTACCGCGATTTTAAAGTCCGATAAAAATCAATTTTTTTTAAATTTTTGGTCAAAAGGGCACTAAGAATGAATACACTTTTAGAAGCAGAATTTGAAGGTCTTCCTTGTGGTGACGTGAAAAATGGGGGTTTGCATTTAAAATTTAAAAGTTGATGTGCCAAAATGGCATTTCCGGTTGCACGATTGGCTACAAAAGCTTTTCAGATCTAAGTTGGGTTATGAGATGCCTACGTACCAAATTACAGCCAAATCGGCCCAGTAGTTTTGGCTGTGGCGTGTTTACAAACGTACGTACGTACGAACGTACGTACGAACATACACACAGACACATTTTAAAAACCACTTTTCTGGGTTCCTGAGACCTCAAAACGTGGAGATCTGGTGCTATCTCAAATTCGAAAATTTTAGTGATTGCAGTAACCTCCCATTTTTTTAAAATTGTGATGGGGTTGGGGAGGTTAATACGTTTTCTAATTTCTAATTTAAAATAGTTTCTCATATTCTGCTCGTTTAAGGTTAAACGCAAGAGCCTAAAGCGAGTCAAAATATCGGTCTTATAGTACGAGAAACTAAGGCAGTTCAGATCTGTCAGATAAAGTTTTTTTTCTAATTTAAAATTGTTTCTCATAGTCTGCCTGTTTAAGGTTAAACGCGAGCTTTCGGCGGAGCCCGTTGAAAGTTTTACGTCGACTGCTGTTTTAATTTTACCTTAATAAATGAGATTCTATCATAATATTTATGAAAAAATGAAAATTTCAAAGAAGGGCCTTTATCTAATAATTGCTGCCTAGTGATTGTTAGATACAGCCACTTCAATTTAAATTTTTAAGGTCCATATTTGAAAAAACTTCCTTCCGCCAGCTGCTTTGTCTTCATTTTATTGCATTTAATGAGATTCTAATAGAAATTTTCTAAAAAAGTGCTAATTTACTACACCTTTTCCAGTAGTAGTTCAGAAAGCGTCAATTGATTTTCAGAATAGTCAGTTGAATTTCAGAATCCGTCAATTGTAGTTCAGATTAATCAATTCAAATTCAGAATGCGTCAGTTGTATTTCAGAATAGTCAACTGAATTTCAGAATACGTCAATTGAATTTCAGAAAGCATCAATTGAAATTCAGAATCCGTCAATTACAATTGCTTTTGATGCTTTCCGAAATTCAATTGACGTATTCTGAAATTCATTTGACTATTCTGAAATACAACTGACGCATTCTGAATTTGAATTGATTAATCTGAACTACAATTGACGGATTCTGAAATTCAAGTGACAATTCTGAAATTCAACTGACGCTTTCTGAAATTCAATTGACGCTTTCTGAACTACTACTGGAAAAGGTGTAGAAGGGGCAATATCTAACTGTTACCGAAATTTGGTAGAATAAACCTAGAACTTTACTATGGAGAGCTTAATTTAGGGTAACTCTTATCAGTTATCACTAGAGAGCGGATTTTATGCTAAATGCATAATATTGCATGCATATTTTACATATTTGGTCATTTTTTGTCATTTTCGCTTATTTGGAGAAAAATCGCATATTTATGCTTATTTCGCAAGATTTCTGTTAAAACCACCTTTAAAAATGGGGGCGGTTCTTCGAAAAACTGATTTAATGAATTTACCTACCCTTTTATTACCTACATCCCTTTCCTGCTTAAGACAACTTGGCTCAGGTAGACGGTTAACCTGTATATTCATTGCTAATGACAGGGTTTTTGCCTATTTGCAGGCATAGTATGCAAAGAGGGAAGGTGTTATAGTGGGGGTTGATTTTTGCAGTTGTTTTAAGTAAAGTACTCTTGGTTTGAGAGTGCCCTCATTTCATTTTTGCAGATGTTTTTTTTTCTAGAATGATAACTCGCGTGCTTATTTAGAATTTTACGTGCTTATTTAGTGCTAATTTCGCTATTTTTTGGTGCATAAATATGCGCCTATTTGGCGAAAAAATTTCGCATATAAATCCGCCCTCTAGTTATCACTATCGCTAGGACCGGTGGGTCGGGGCATCTACTAAGACTGGACGAAAGACAAAAATGAAACGCCACACAGGAAGACCGAAGGACACAGGAGAGTTTATTAGAAGGGCTTTGCATTTCATAAGTTGATAAATTAAAAAAATAACCAATAGTTGAAAAAGAGGACTTGATTATATCCAGTTTGCTCGTGATTTTTAGGGGAATATTAAGTAAAGTATTACTAAATTACATTCCGAGAGTCGATCGTCGAGTTATTTGTAATTATAAGAAGATAGCCACAGTTTAAAATTACCCAACATATTTTTTCTGTAGAAACCTGATATCCCTTTTTAAATCTGATTAGATATTTTTAACCTCCCCAACCCCATCACAATTTAAAAAAAATGGGAGGTTACTGCAATCACTAAAATTTTGAGGTCTCAGGAACCCAAAAAAGGGGTTTTCAAAATGTGTCTGTGTGTATGTACGTACGTTTGTAATCACGCCACAGCCAAAACTACTAGGCCGATTTGGCTGAAATTTGGAACATAGGCATCTCGTAACCCAACTTAGATCTGAAAAGCTTTTGGAGCCAATCGTGCAACCGGAAATGCCATTTTGGCACATCAACTTTTAAATTTTAAATGCAAACCCCCATTTTTCACGTCACCACAAGGAAGACCTTCAAATTCTGCTTCTAAAAGTGTATTCATTCTTAGTGCCCTTTTGACCAAAAATTTAAAAAAAATTGATTTTTATCGGACTTTAAAATCGCGGTACAGCCCAAGCCCCTGAACCGATTTGGCTGAAAATTTGCACATGGGGATTGTATTACACGTCGAAGAGCTGAACAAATTTTGAATTCAATCGACTCACGGAAAGTGCCGTTTTGGCACACCAATTTCCAAATTTAAAATAATTCTCTCATTTGACCATTAAAAACAAGTTTTTGAAAGATTTATTGTCACCATCAGAAAGGTCTTCAAATTCTGGCTTTAAATAGGACAAAATTAATTCGCATTTAGCGCTGTTTGGTTGAAAAAATCGAAATTTTGTAATAACAGTAAAAATACATTATAGCCCAAATTACTGAATCGATTTGGCTGAAATTTGGTACATGGAGATTGGGTGACCCGTTGAAGACTTGAAAGGCTTTTGAAAGCAATTGGCCTACGGGAAGACCCATTTAAGCATATCAACTTAAAATTTTAAATACGAGACCCCCTTTTTTATGTCGCCATTAGAAAGGCGAGCAAATTCTGGTTCTAAAAATGTGTTCACAGTTTCTGCCATTTCAGTGGAAAATAGAGAAATTCTTTCTCATTAAAAGGGAGCGGGCTGACAGTGGATGACATAAAGTGGTAGTTATTGTCTAAAAGGTGGCAAAAGATTAACCTTAAAAGGAACATATTGTCAAACGTGATGGGTGATGTCCGAGGTGACGTCGGTATTTGTCAGAAAATTGCGAAATTAGTCAAGGATTAAAAAAATTCTGTTGAATTGACTACTATCTACACAGAATACAAAGATCCACGCGATGGTGAGGTTCCAGCCGCTTCTCTGCTGCATTTTTTTTTTAATTTAAAATTTTTTTCACAAATTCTGCCCGTTGAAAGTTTTACGTCGATTGCTGTTTTAATTTTACCTTAATAAATAAGATTTTATCATAATATTTAGGAAAAAATGAAAATTTCAAAGACGGCGCTATATCTAATAATTGCTGCCTAGTGATTGTTAGATATAGCCACTTCAATTTACATTTCTAAGGTCCAAATTGAAAAAACTTCATTCCGCCAGTTGGTTTGTCTTCATTTTATTGCATTTAATCAGATTCTAATAGAAAGTTTCTAAAAAAGTGCTAATTTACTAGAAGGGGCAATATCTAACTGTTACTGAAATTTGATAGAATATACCTAGAACTTTACTATGGAGCACTTAATTTAGGTGAACTTTTATCACTATCACTAGGACCGGTGCATCAGGGCATCTACTAAGACTAGACGAAACAAATCATGTAAGACACCCATGAAACGCCACACAGGAAGACACAGGAGAGTTTATTAGAAGGTCTTTATTGACTTTAAAAAGGCGTTTGATTCGGTGAATCACTCCAAGCTATGGAAACGCCTTGGAGAGGTGGGAATAAGCGGCAAATTGATAAGAACAGTAAAATCCTTATACGATAGCGCGGAAATAGTGCTTGAGAATGCAGGCGGGTCGGTCAGGGCTACACAGGGTGTCCTCCAGGGCGACCCTTTGAGCCCATTGCTTTTTTCTCTATTTATTAGCGACATAGAGCAGTTCTTGGAAAGTAGGGGAGTTGGGGGCGTTCCCTTGAACGGGACAAATAATTTATTGCTACTAATGTTCGCTGACGACTTGGTGGTTTTGGCAGATTCCCCACGGCAGACACAAAAAATCCTCACGGCACTGGAAGAATATTGCGATTCCCGCGAGTTACAAATACATGTCAATAAAACCAAGATAGTAGTTTTTATGAATAGGGGTAACAGGAGATTGGTTGAACCATTTAAGTACAAGGGGTGTGACATCGAAATGGTAAAACATTACAACTATCTTGGTATTAAACTCTCTGGTAACGCTCGGTTTGAGGAGGCACTTAGTGATCGGGCCCAAAAAGCTCGTGTCAGTGCGGGGGCTGTCTTAAGACTAATAGGTACAGCTCGAATAAATAACTGGAACTCGATTCTTAAACTAAACTGCTCAAAACTCGAAGTGGATCACGCCGATTTTCTGATGAAATTCAAAGCTCAATAACTTCGAAAAAAATGACTCGATTTTGACGCGGTTTTTTGTAATTGTAAGCTCAATTCATCAGGCTTAAACCCTGTAGGCGAAGATCAAACACGAGTGGTCAGTGGCGTGTCCAGAGGGGGTTGAATCACCACTCCTCAAAATTGATAAAGTTTAGACCATCCCCAAATCCAGACAAATTTTTTTTAAATTTTTTTAACGGTTGGATCAGAGGCACAGGGTCAGTATCTCGGGGCCTTTTTGACATTTTTTTTCCATGACTCCTCTTTGACCGGGTACCCCAAAAAAACTGTTTTTTTCTATGACCCGCGATAATTTGTTTACGCCTCAACGGATTATCAAGTTAGGGGGCTCTTTCTATCGCTCACAGACGCGTGTAAACGAATTCATCAACATCATCTGGTTTGCCGTTCAAAAAAGGTATTTAGGGCCCCCGTAACGCAAGCGAATTTTCTCACACCCATCATTTCATGATTTCAGAATTTTTTTTCCTTAAATCGCTTTAGTTTAAAAGTCCAGATTCTGAAGCACCTCTGCACACCATTGGAATCGTTTTGGAAATGAAATGGAGTACTCTTTTGTCGGAAGTTTAGTTGGGACTCCTGGTGAGTTTTTACATTTGTCTCTGCTGTTTCTGCTATGATTTTTCCCTCAACTGGTACGGGATAAGTTGTAAATCCATTTTAGGAACCTAGAAAGGGCACACCTATCACTCTTTTTTCTATCGTCGAGATGGTGAAAATGCTGCTGGGTTCTGAAATTTGAGTAATCCGGACCATATCATCGCTTCCGGTTGTCAACTCGACAGTGACGGCCGTCCATAGAACACTTACTTCGGCCGTCAATGTGAATGACAATTATTGAAATTCAACTGAGATAGGTGGATTATTCTTTCCAGATCATGGGGTGTCAATCTCATCTTCAAAACACAACTTGTCAAATGGACTTCAGGTAAACGTTAATATCGTTTGTAAGAATATAAAATTGGGGAATTTGACAAGTTGACATTTCAATAATTGTCATTCACGTAATGACGGCTGAAGGTGCTCTGTGGACGGCCGTCACTGTCGAGTTGACAACCGGAAGCGATGATGATGTCCGGATTACTCAAATTTCAGAACCCAGCAGCATTTTCACCACTTCGACGATAGAAAAAAAAGTGATAGGTGTGCCATTTTTAGGTTGCTAAAATGGATTTACAACTTATCCCGTACCAGTTGAGGGAAAAATCATAGCAGAAACAGCAGAGACAAATGTAAAAACTCACCAGGAGTCCCAAGTAAAATTCCGACAATAGAGTACTCCATTTCATTTCCAAAACGATTCCAATGGTGTGCAGAGGTCCTTCAGAATATGGACTTTTAAACTAAAGCGATTTAAGGAAAAAAAATTCTGAAATCATGAAATGATGGGTGTGAGAAAATTCGCTTGCGTTACGGGGGCCCTAAATACCACTTTTTGAAACGGCAAACCAGATGATGTTGATGAATTCGTTTACACGCGTCTGTGAGCGATAGAAAGAGCCCCCTAACTTGACAATCCGTTGAGGCGTAAGAAAATTATCGCGGGTCATAGAAAAAACAGTTTTTTTGGGGTGCCCGGTCAAAGAGGAGTCATGGAAGAAAAATGTCAGAAAGGTCCCGAGATACTGACCTTATGCCTCTGATCCAACCGTTAAAAAAATTTAAAAAAAATTTCTCTGGATTTGGGGATGGTCTAAACTTTATCAATTTTGAGGAGTGGTGATTCAACCCCCTCTGGACACGCCACTGACCACTCGTGTTTGATCTTCGCCTACGGGGTTTAAGCCCGATGAATTGAGCTTACGATTACAAAAAACCGCGTTAAAATCGAGTCATTTTTTTCGAAGTTATTGAACTTTGAATTTCATCAGAAAATCGGCGTGATCCACTTCGAGTTTTGAGCAGTTTATATAACACAGTTGTGCTCCCAACTTATACTTATGGGATAGCCATTTGGGGAATCAGTTTGTTGGCGGAGCACCTAGAAATCGCTCAGGACAGGGTCATGAAAAGCCTTTTTCACTTACAAAGCACTACACCAGGATATATCATAAGAACTGAATTACAAATCCCGCCGGTATTGTATCATTGCATTAAGCAAGCACTTAACTTGCTTTGGAAGTTCAGCAGGTTAAGGAAGGACAGACTGCCATATCAGGCTCTTATGAGACTAAAACAATTGAGCTCATCAGTCGATGGCAATAATAATCTTAATTGGTATGCCAATTTGAAAAGCTTATTGAGAAATCATGCCAACTGTGACCTAGATGTGGTTCGCTTAGATCAAACGGAAATCGATAGCATTTTGACAAGAATCAAGAAAAACCGCAATTTTAATGACTGGAACAGTATTTTGCTCAGTACGTACTACCCGTTTTATAAACATCTTATACTTTCTGATCCAGCCTTAACTGACGTTACCCCATATCTGAAATACCAAGTATCTTTAAATATCAAGCGTTTTATTGCTCATCTACGTATTCACAACATTGCTCTACTAGTTGTTTTTGTAAATAGTTTTTTCTATAAAATTAGGCAGGACAGCATATGCACTATATGTAATCTTCGGGAAGTACAGGATTTGACCCATATCCTTCTGAGGTGCCCACTGTACGCGCATCTGAGAGCTTCTTTCCCACCGGAACTGGACGAAGTTGATGAAATGTTAAGGAACCCCTCGGAGACTACTGTCATGATGCTGTACAAGTTTATGAGTACAGCCATGAAAATCCGCTCTTTCATCCTCCATGAATGATCCTGTGTCTGCCTATTGGAACAGACTGCTGGAGGGTCCCCTATAAGGTCTTAAGCTGGGGTTTAACGGTTTAAGTAATACATATATGTTCTGGGCATTCCTTTTATTGGAGACCTTGGGTTCTTCCTTGATTTATATTAATATTAAGTATGTTGTTATGTTAGGTAGGACTCTTAGAGGAAAAATTTATGTTATAAATTCTAACTCACTCTTGTTCATAACTCAATTGAAAGAACAATAAATTATATTATTATTATTATTATTATTATTATTATTAGAAGGTCTTTGCATTTTATAAGTTGATAAATTAAAAAAATAACCAATAGTTGAAAGAGAGGACCTAATTATATCCAGCTTTACTCGTGATTTTTAGAGAAATATTAGGTAAAGTATTATAAAATTACTTTCCGAGAGTCGATCGTCGAGTGAGTTATTTGTAATTTCGCCACAGTTTAAAATTACCCAACATTTTTTTGTAGAAACCTTATCTTTTTTTAAATCTAATTACATATTTTTTCTAATACTAACATTTTACACTGTTTTTTATTTTGCTTTCGAATTAACTTCTTCTGTTTGCTATGAAACACGCTATTCTATAAAAGTTTTATGGCTAATTGTGACATCTATCATTTGAATTGACAAGAAAATTCAAAGAAACTTTGAAAGGTCGTGTTAATATGGTTAGTATTAGAATGATTAGCATAGATGAAAAATCTTGCTCTATTATATTTTCGCTCAAATATAAACTACGGCCTCCATTTTTAAACTGCCTATAAAACACTTGTTGCCTTAATAGCCTTACTTCGCGTATAGTTTAATTTTTGCAATTTTCTAATGACAGTTTCATTAAATGCCAGTTTTTGTAGTATTACCAGATGATTTGAACTATGTCTATTCCTGTCACCACCATTGTAAATTGTAGTCTAGATTTGCTGTAAACAAAATCTAACTTTGGATTGAATCAATACTTAATGCATAAAATAAAAGATGACTTTCATTGTCAATATGCAAAAAAAAAGTTGAAATTAAATGCATTGGACCTTTTCGCTATTCGCTATTTTATCAAAGGGAGTTGGAAAATCGCATATTTATTACAACGTTCAGGGAGCATATAATTAACAATTGTCAGTCCAGTGCATTCTTTACACACATGGAGATCCGTGTACGAAATGTTTCGGTGCCAAATCCCCTTTTAATTAAACACACAAGCGTTCCAACTCATTCGCCGCATTAAAAATTTAACTTTTGTTTCAGCCGTGCTCGTGAGTGTGGGAGCTGCGGTGTATCCAATAGGATGGGACAATCGTGAAGTGCGAGAGTCCTGCGGGAATTCTAGCCATATATACAAACTAGGTGAGTGGGTATTGATGTCGTTTGTAGATACTCCAGCAGTAATGCAAGTTTTCAATAAATACCTGCACTGTTGTGGCATCCGATGCAACTGGAATTGTGTTTGTGCTCTCCAGGGGTTGAATCAGTGCCTGAAACGCAGAGTTTTTTGCTAGTCCATTTCAAAGTTATGATCCCGGAGAAATAAAAGAAGTTGAAGTGCAATTTGATCAAATTGTTATGCATTTTCTATAACGTAGGTGAACAGTAATGGGCTGAAAACCTCGCCTTGCCTAACGCCTTATAAATATACTATCGAAGCCTTCCTTTCTGCGTCTGATTTCTGCCTCATTCAATGCATAATTTTGCAATATGCCTTCTGGGCAAGGACAAACTGTCACCGATATTTAAACGGTTCATTAGTTCATTTACTTTCACGGTCCACTTAATATGCTTCAATTTTCCAATAAACATATTCCCCCCGACGGCATAGTCGCATTATGAATAACTGAAAATAATTTGTTTTGTCAGATTTTTGGAGCGTATCGCATGCAACCCGAGGCTGCATATTCACCAAAATGTAAAATAGTGCAGTCCCTTGTTTCATATAATATGTACACGAAACAATGACCGCAGAGGAATATGTTGAAGTCGTGATTTTCCGACGTAACTCATTGTTCTCTCGCCTGGATTTTCGTGGATCGGCGACTCGGTGTTAATGCATTTTACTTGAACTACTCCTTTAAAGTCCAAACGTCGACAGATGGAAGACTAACGCTCACGAGCTCCTTTGTTGAAATACATTTGCGTCCCCTCGTCATAGCGCAGAATGTGTAATAGGTTGTTTGTTGCAAGCAGGAATTCTGCCACGCTTTGTTTCGTTCTGCACTCACCCTAATTCGCTTAAAAAGGACGAAGCGGGATGATATGATTGAAGTATAAAAAATTGCTACTTCACGTTATTTCTCAAAGGGAGATTAAAAGTGAAACTGTAAGTGACGGCTTGTTAAACTCATTGCTTATTCCTCCAACAACAACTTGAGATTCTATTGAATTTACGTCAAGTATGAATTTCGCAATTTCTTGAATCACTATAGGCTATTTTTAACATTTCTGCCGTCTAATTCTTTAATCTTGGGGAATACTGTCGCGCGTTCAAAGGCGTTAAAGAAACATCCATTATCTAGTAATGAAATTATCTCGTTGCTAGTTCCATTACGAGGGTTATGAGAGATCGCTAATTCGCCTCTCTTCGCTAAAGCTACAACGTGGATTTTAGTATTATTATCATAATGCAAAAAATATAATGTCGTGCTCTGCTGATCCTCCATATCCATTTCAAAATCCTCGTAAAGGTGTCTGTCTGTCTATTTTATTAAAATTGTGCAGAAAATGCTGATTGTGGAAATAAAAATTCTCTGCGGTAATCAACGATATGTACCTAAGCGCTGAACTTTATTAGGCTCTAGGGCCCTAAATCGTAATATTTAGGCAATTCAGTTTTAGTGCCGTAGCACAACGGATTGAGATATCGGGCTGAAACTATGATAACTCCGGGTTTTCAACCCCCTACACATCGCATTGATACACATCTTCCAATGGCTTTTCTACGAAAGTTTAGCAACTTCTTGCACTGACGCCTTACAGTGAAAAATGAAAACTCCGAAGTCCATAACATGGAAGCTTTATAATCTAAAATAGATCTTGTGAGAATGCGAGCTAATATTCCTGCGGAACTATTATTTTTCAGGGCAATAAACGGCCGAAAACAACCCAAGTTCCACCATTTCGAATGTACGTAGCAGCGGCATAAATTTTCGAAGTTATTTCACTACCTAGTAAGACCGAATTTATTGCTTTCATATAACTCTCTGAGCATCAAGTAAATATGCGCGTACCTCCTTGGACTTTCTTTCGAAACTTTCAACGACGGAAAAGTAAAATTCACGCTACATTACCCGGTGGACGAATGCACACACCGAAATTATATTTACGAGTCCAAGTTTTCTACAGTCGGTCTTTGATTAAAGCCATCGGGAATGAAACAATAAAGGATTCAATCACTCGTGAGAAATCTTAAAGAAAATAAAATAATCTCCATCGGAAACTTTAAGTGATAAAGTGCGGTGGTTATTCTTATGAGAATAAAATAAATGATTTTCGGAAAGGCAGTTGAGGAAACTTAGAAAAAATTCCCTGTCGGGTTCTAAGTGTCCTAGGGGTAGGCGATTTCATCAATCGTTCCCACAAATTACTGCTGTCTGTTACTTAACGTACGGTCAATATTCATTCCAAGGAGAGTAATTCTCGCTTTCTTCTTTAAACACCAATCCTTGGAGCGTGTGGTAGTCGAATTATTCGAAAATTATGAGAGCGCAATTTTAACTTCTACGCTCGCGAAGCAGTTACTGCAATCGATCGGAAAATTAAAAAAAATCGAATCGCCAAAACCATGAAATCTTTACGTTTCAGGGTCCTGGGAACCCAAAAAAGTGGTTTTTGAAAAAATGTCTGTCTGTGTGTCTGTCTGTCTGTCTGTCTGTCTATCTGTGATCACGCTGCAGCTCAAACTACTGAACGTATCGAGATGAAATTTGGCACACATATTCAGTGGGGGATTTGTAGGTGCTGGTTAGAATCTGGGCTACATCTGTTCACGGAAAGTGCCTTTTTGGCACATCAACTTTCAAAATTTAAATGCAAACCACCATTTTTCGCGTTACCATATAAATGCTCTTCGAATTCTGCTTCTAAAAATGTATTCACACTTGTGCCCTTTTGGCCAAAAAATCGTGCCGTGAAAAAAAACCTATGCATAACTGTATACTTTTATTACCGGATTTGATAGCTGCTTTTTTTTCAAGCCGAGAACCTTAGTGCCATTTTTTCGAAAAACGTCATTTTAGTGGCAGAAGGGCCTTTGTTTAAATTTACTTTACAAAAAAAAATATTCTTACTATCGGATTCGACAGCTGTTATATTGCCGGATCAAAAACCTTAGTGCAATATTTTCGAAAATTTCCATTTTAGGGACAAGAAGGCCCCTTTTTGAGTTTTTCTTAGCAAAAGGGCATATTATCATTATCGAATTCGATAGCTGTTGCCTGTTGCATTGCCGGATTGAAAACCTTAGTGCCATTTTTTCGAAATATGTCCATTTTAGGAGCGAAAAAGATTCGTATTTAAGATTTTACTATAAAAGCGCCGGGTGCATCGGCTATCCAAACGCTCTGCATGCCCGACCTTGGTTAGATAAAGTTAAATGCTACATTTACAAATTCTGTGAAAAAGTTTCTACCGTCTCCGAGACTGCCAATTTTTTTGTTTGTTTTAACCTCCCCACTTACCCACAACAATTTCAAAAAATGCGAGTTTACTGCAATCACTAAAATTCTCGAATTAGAGACAACACCAGATCTACCTATACGTTTTCAGGTTTCACCCTAGTTGAAATGTTCCCATGGTCACTCAAAGAAAATACACCCATGAGTACATGACCATGGGCATAGGCACATTTTGGACACCCATGGGCACGTACCTATGGGGATATAACCAAGAATCCCATGGTCATGAGCCCTTGGGCACCTTTGGGTATATCCCCATAGTCACGTGCCCATCCATGGGCACATTTTGGACACCCATGGGCACGTACCTATGGGGACATAACCAAGAATCCCATGGTCATGAGCCCTTGGGCACCTTTGGGTATATCCCCATAGTCACGTGCCCATCCATGGGCACATTTTGGACACCCATGGGCACGTACCTATGGGGATATAACCCAAAGGTGCCCAAGGGCTCATGACCATGGGATTCTTGGTTATATCCCCATAGGTACATGCCCATGGGTGTCCAAAATGTGCCCATGGATGGGCACGAGATATATTTGGGTACATCCCCATAGGCAAGTACCCATGGGTGTGCAGAATCTGCCCATGGTCACCTGTCCAAGAGAATATGCCCAAAAATACCTGTGGGAACGTGACCATGAGTGCCCAAATTTTGCCAGGGGTGGAGGAATGGTCATCTACTCATGGGTGTCCTATTTCTTTTGCCGATGTCGACGAATACCTCCAGATGGTATGAACGTACTCACAAGTGCAGATTGTTTTATTGGTATTTGATAGTATATCGATCATGGAATAATTTCTGCTGCCAGGATGTAACTTCTCAGAATCTGAAATTATGTGGTAATGAAAAATTCCTATAAAGTGAAAATTCAAGACATATCCCCAGCTAAAGTCAACTTTAAAGGCGGTTTGATAACTAATCGGCAGTAGTTATTTTCAAATATTGCTAAGCCAAAATATGTTTAAAGGAAACTTTAATTTTGAAGATGAAACAACGGAATACTTTTAATAATCAATTCAGTAACTTTGGGCCGATTTCATAATCAAATATCAAGTGTCCTTGCCTCTAGTACCATTTCAAAACAGCTGCTCCCGATTTGTCACTTTTAAAGGACCTTTAACGTTTATTATGAAATCGGCCCTTAAAGTAGTCTTTACCAGTTATTAACATTTCAGAAGTATATTCCCATAACATTTCATTTAGCACGTTCACATCAAAAATGTTTCTTAAGTTGTTTCAGAAGTGCCCCAAAAAATTAAGCACTTTTTCCCAGGTCCAATTATTGGTGTAATCCGCATGACCCCCTATATTTGTTTCCCAAGACGGTACTTTCTAAAAAGACATTCAAGCTAAATTTATTAAGCGAAAAGAGGGGAACAAGAGGAGAATTCAAGAGAAAATACATCCGACTTCTTAAACATAACCTCACACATGCTTACCTTAATCTTCCTCAATATTGGCACTCCCTTTGAAAAATTCTACCTTTCTAACTATTTCCACCATTTCCACGCACGTTTACATCAAGTTTCCACTCGTTTTCCGTTAAAATCACATTAAATATAATAATATAAAACAGAAACACTGAATCACTGGATGTCTCGCGTTGGTCACCATGGTCACGGCACTTAACAAGCGTTGGTTGTTCTGACCACGTGACACTCCTGCTTACTCGGCGGCTATTTTAAAACGACGAATGCCGGAATTCAGTTATGAACGATTATAAAACGTTAAATGTGGTATTCTTATTCATGTTTATTATTGGCAGAAATTGGTGTCTAGGATCTACGGGGTTGAACTATTGGCGTTACCCCCGGCATTAACTAGTGTAGGTACTTTTTTCCAATAAAGGTCATGTTCCATGTGCGATTATTCGCATATCTTTTTAAGATAGGTATATCGCGATTTCTAGGGTATTCCACTAGATATTGACGGATTTCACTAAAGAATTCAAGAAAACTCCCCAAAAATCGCGATATCTCCCAGAAAAGGTGCGATATATCGCACATGGAATATAACCTTTATACATAATAAGTACCTACACTGTGTCGTTTTAGATGGGCACCGTGTCATATTTTGGTTACTTTTAGAGGGGGGATATAGATTTTTGTACTGCTGATGTAGACCCTTTAGGAGATGCATCTTTTGAGGTGCACTCGAGTGCAAGTGAATGTTGACGATTTGTCAAAACGAGTAGGTATGCAATGGCGAATGGAAATACATTGGAATCGTTTACTAATTTTGACAAATCGTTGACACTCACTTGCACTCGAGTGTAGATATCTGACCTTATTCTCAATTGGTCAACTCCTACTGAGGCAACCTCGTGTATAGGACCATTATATTTTTCAATATTTTAATTACGTCGCGATCAAGATATCGAAAAAATTTATTGGAATAAAATGTTGCAATCCGATTTTGACTTCCTTCGCCGAATTTTAATTACAAATTAGAATTTTGAATTCTCTAAAAGAATTTTTCGATTTTGTCCAGTTACTCTGAAGATATCGAAAAAAATATTTAAGTAAAAGTTGTTCAGTAGTCAACTTTGACCTCATGTAACCGCTTTAAATCAAAATCAGCAATTCAAGTTTTTGTAAATTGAGACGTTTCCTGATTTTTCTAAAATTAAAGAAGCGAATTCTGAATTGGAACTTGGCATATGTGGTCAATACATGATTGTAAACGATTTATTCTTATGAACTTTTTCGATATCTTGATCACGAAGCAAAATATATGCATAAGATAGGTAATCTTAGAAAACTATTGCAAGTTATGGTGGGCTTAATATTATATATCCAAATGTGGTTACGATTCATAAGGGGACTTGCAGTGCACATTATGTTCATGTACCATGAGTATCCAAGAGGTGAGTTTGTGGGTCATGGATACGTTCCCAAAACTTCGACCTCACCTTGGTCACATACCCAGTATGTGCACATTTCGAACCCATGTGCCTATGGGCACATTGTAGGTGCTCATGGGTCCATCAAAGCTACCATGGGTATATGCCCTTGGTCATCGGCATATTCCCAAAATGTTTGGTCATATCCCCATCGTACCATGGTCACTCTTGGGAACTTTTCAACTAGGGCAGGAACCCAAAACAGTGGTTTTTCCCCAACCGTCAAAAAAGCACACCCTTTTGTCACTGAATTTGGACACTAAAGTTGAAGTTTTTACTATTAAGGTGCTGGCACACTGAGGAGGCGCGGCGCGGCTTTTTGCCTCCAGAATAAATTGCATGTTATCAAATGGGATGCCGCAAACTGGAGCGATGCGGCGCGGCGCGGCGCGGGTTCTCCGAGTAGCATCCAAGCGACATCGCGGCGCGTCAAAACTCTGTCTTCGGGACTTCTCAATTACTTTCGGGTGCGCCTGATTGCGTCTAATCAGGTCTAGGTTGCTTTGGTCCCTTTTCATATTGATATCGTGGACCTACATAGTCCTCTTCTTCGATTTTCTTGCCTCCTCTTCCTCCTCCATGCTTTTTAGGGCACAAAGAACGAATAAATCTTCGTCGGAGGAACTGCTAGACATGTCACCAGTTGTCACGCGTTTAGAAATTTGCGGTATCACGTATCAAACGAGAATTTTGTTTAAATTTTGTCGCTTCGCCACGCTCAAGTGTGCGTACACGTAGGAAAATGCCGCTTCGTGTCGTGTCGCGCCGCGTCGTGCCGCGCCTCCTCAGTGTGCCAGCACCTAGTATAAAAAAGTACTGGTTACTAAGGATACACTTTTTCTTACGTGCCACTAAAAGTACTTTTTGTTCCATGGCCCGCGATATTTTGACGTGAAGGCGAAGAATCAATAATTGTTAACGCAGTTCAACAAGGTTCTTTATTCTAATTGCAAAATTATAAATTAGTTATTTTTTGATTTCAATACGAAACGTACAGTTAGAGCAATTCTGAAAGTTGAGGAGCCCTAAGCTATCAGCAGAATTAAGAGTTTTTGTGGTATTTCTGACGCCAATACTCGAATTTTCATCTCCCGCTGCTGCTGCATTTCAGCCAATTGCAATGCAATTTCAGCCAAAATTATGTGCTGTTGGGTTGGGGAAAAACTAGTATGTGAAATTCGGATTAAAATTGTTACTTTTAATCCTAATAACACAATCTACTATTCTTAATGTGTCTGTGCGTACGTGCGTTTGTGAATGCTCTACAGCCCAAACTACTCGACCGGTTTGACTGAATTTGGTAAGGTTTTCAAATTCTGCTTCCAAAGATGTATTCACTCTTAGTGCCCTTTTGACAAAAAACTAAAAAAATCTAGATTTTGAACGCACTTTAAAAACACGCTAGAGCTCAAACCCCTGGGCCGATTTGAATGAAATTTTGTACGTGGAGATTGTGTTACCAGTCGAATAGACGAGAAGCTTTTGGAGACAATCCACTTACGACAAGTGCCATTTTAGCGCATTAATTTGGAAATTTTAAAATTATAAGTACTCTCATTTAACCATCCACAACAGGTTTTTGTCACCATCAGAAAGGTCTTCAAATTCTGATTTCAAATAAGACAAAATGCATTTACAGTTAGTGTCCTTTAGGCAAAAAAAAAATGGAAATGTTGGAAGATCATTAAAAACACACTGTCGGCTGCAGTGGTAAATACAAAGCTTCCTTTTTATGTCACCCAGTGGCGCACCCAGGGGGGGGGCCGGGGGCCCTGGCCCCCCCAGGCCTTCTTCACATTTTTTTTTAAATGCATAATGTCGACATTAGGAAAATCCATTAACAGAAAGTTAAAAAGTTAAAAGCGTCGAGATATTTTTTTTGTGGCGGTTGCGACAAAAATAGCATGCACAATGCACAAACATGGGAGCACCACAGGGCAAAACCGTTTAAATGGTTTAGCATCATTGTAGGTATATACATAGAAATGTGGAAGTATCCCCTGAAGAAGTTTTGGACTATTTGAGTCAAAAATCAAGGAGGCTTAACATTAAGCTTTAGTTTTAAAGTCCTTAGGAAAATCCATTAACAAAAAGTTAGGTACTTAGGTACTTAAAGTCAATATTATTCATTTTATTTTGTTAATACCCCATAAACATCTTATAATTATTATTATTATTATTATTATTATGAAAAAAATTTTCGCCTGCGGCGCTTACCGCCCCCCGGACCTCCCGCCGCGCGTCGTTGCCACCATCTTTCCAATACACACCACTGTCGACCCCCCCCAAAGATTTTTTCTGGGTGCGCCACTGATGTCACCATTAGAAAGATGTCAATCATCTTTCTAATTCTGGTTCAAAAAATGTATTTACAGCAGTTTCTACAATTTCGGCTTACGGCAAGTGCAATTTGGCATATCAATTTTGAAATTTCAAAAGCAAACCCGCATTTTTTCATATCACCCTTATAAAGGTCTTCAAATTCTATTTAGGAAGATTTATTCGCATGAATGCCCTTTTGAGAAAAAAATGAGAAATTGATTTAGTTGATGGAGAATTCGAAAACTTTGTTTTTTGCCAACAGTGACACTAATCTTCGAGGAATAAAGTATCCCTACATTGAAGTCGTGGAATTTCGCCCTTGACGTTTTAACCTTCCCAAATACACAATTTAAAAAAATGGGAGGTTATAGGCCAGTAAAATGGTGTAAATAAATGTTGGAAAGCTATGGGAGATCGTTTAGATCGCTTAATTTGAGAGAAGATTTTGTCGAGGAAGGTATTATTTTATCTACGTAATTAGTGAAAATAAGTACAGAGCATGCATATCCTTACATCATTTTAGTAAGAACATATGGCGAAAACTGAAAAATTACCCTCCCAATGGGCAACTCGGAACAGTTCTTTGAAGAACCGTAGTTCATTTTTCAGTTTTTGTCGCATGTCCTTATCAACTTTTCTTCCTAAAATGATGTAAGGATAATCCCCTGTAGGTATTTATTTTCACTAATTACGTAGATAAAATAAAATCAATTAGAGCCATTTTATTCGAAAACGATGTGTCTAAGCGACATTCAACAACGTGTTTTGTGTAAAAGTTCAAAGATGATGTGTCAAAATGGCATTTCCGGTTGCACGATTGGCTTGAAAAGCTTTTCAGATCTAAGTTAGGGTATGAGATGCATTTTTACCAAATTTCAGCCAAATCGGATAAGCAGTTTAGTCTGTACAGTGTTTACAAACATTTTTACGTAGCATAGCGCAGAATAGCGCACAATAGCCCAGCATAGCGTAACATACCGTAAAGATCTGGTCGGTCCCCTATCCAGACCAATTGCAGTAAAATGTATTCACACTTAATGCCCTTTAGGCCAAATAAATCAAGGTTTTTGAAGAACATTAAAGAACACACTATAACCGAAACTTCCAGACCGATTTGGCTGAAAATTGTTACCTACGTGGAGGCTGCGTGACCTGCTGTAGAGCTGAAACGGAACCAAGAGGCAGACCAAGAGGCAACTCCTGATGGTACTTCAGACATTATCCAAAAATCGGATCCCTGTTATACAGGGTGGTCCTAATGTTATTTGTTCTTGAACTTTTTTATGTTTTTAAATGTTGCTAATTTGTCTATGCGGTGTTATTCTTCGATCAATCTTAAAGCTTTTTTGGCTCTTAGTTTTCTTTGAGAAAACTCACCATTCACCAGAAAAATTGAAAAACCGGAGAAATGACAATCGTTATAACGCCTTAAATTGCAATAAAAATCAAATATGCGTTGATACGCGTCATATTTCGATTGTTTTTATACAAGGGAGCCATTTTTCGACAACGGTGTCCTGAATTCATGTTCATAACTGAAGAAAGACTTCGGTGGTAATTTCACTTTTTTAAGTGAAATTTTACCATTGGTTTTATGGTGATTTTTTCAAAGAAAATTAAGAGCCGAAAAAGCTTTAAAATTGATCGAAGAATAACACCGCATATACAAATTACCAACATTTAAAAACGTAAAAAAGTTCAAGAACAAATAACATTAGGACCATCCTGTATGACAGGCATCCGATTTTTGGATAATGTCTGTACCATCATGAGTTGCCTCTTGGTCTGCAACAATACTGTACAAACATTCAGAATCCTGCGATACACCATTCGGAAGATATTAAATAAAAACGATTAAAAATGAAGAACTTTGGCGGCTTATAACATCAAGAGGAATCACAATTGACCTAAAATTTTTGCACCAAACCTCATCATTTGAACAGTAGATTATGTGGTATGAAGAATGTGATGTCGTTCAGACTCACCCTGTATTATTTAACAATCAGGATTGGCAAAGCAATCGCGCTTACAAGGTGATTGGATCTCAACATTCAAAATAAAAAAAAGGCAGCAGAGAAGCGGCTGGAACCTCCCCAACGCATGGGTCTTTGATTTCCGTGACTTGTGTTTAAGATTTTAAAGTTGATATGCCTAAATGGCACTTCCCGTGGACCAATTGCTCCCAAAAGCCTTTCAGCTCTTCAATGGGTTACCTAACCTCCATGTACCAAATTTCGGACAAATCGATCCAGTAGTTTGGGCTATAACGTGGTTTCAGTGTTATTACAAAATTTCGATTTTTCTACCCAAAGGGTACTAAATGCGAATAAATTTTATCTCATTTAAAACCAGAATTTGAAGACCTTTCTGATGATAACAATAAATCTTTCAAAAAGTTGTTTTTGATGGGTGAATGAGAGAATAATTTTAAGTTTCGAAATTGGTGTGCCAAAACGGCACTTTCCGTGGGCCGATTGAATCCAAAATTTGTTCAACTCTTCGACGTGTAATACAATCCCCATGTGCAAAATTTCAGACCAATCGGTTGAGGGGCTTGGGCTGTACCGCGATTTTAAAGTCCGAAAAAAATCAATTTTTTTTTAATTTTTGGTCAAAAGGGCACTAAGAATGAATACATTTTTAGACGCAGAATTTGAAGGTCTTTCTTATGGTGACGTGAAAAATGGGGGTTTACATTTAAAATTTAAAAGTTGATGTGCCAAAATGGCACTTCTGGTTGCACGATTGGCTCCAAAAGCTTTTCAGATCTAAGTTGGGTTATCACATGCACACGTACCAAATTTCAGCCAAATCGGTCGAGTAGTTTGGGCTGTGGCGTGTTTACGAACGTACGAACGTACGTACATACATACAGACACATTTTAAAAACCACTTTTTTCGGTTCCTGAGACCTCAAAACGTATAGATCCGGTCTTATCTCGAATTCGAAAATTTTAGTGATTGCAGTAACCTCCCTTTTTTTTAAATGGTGAAGTGGAGTGGGGAGGTTAAAAAATACGGGTATTGTTCTTTTTAATGTTGATTGATATTCACTAATAAAAAAAATCGCTGTATAGGCCCTTATTTCCGCGATGGGGAGGTTCCAGCCGCTTCTCTGCTGCATTTTTTTTACGAAAAGGTAAATTCTCGCCTTCTTCTTTAGTTGTTCTCGAGTTCAACATCAGAGAACTGCATCACACGCCAGAGGGTAGATTTTAATTAGATAATTTATTTCCAGGGACCTGCGAATTGTCGTGGTCAGTGTATCTGCTGGCAGGCGCCGTTCTCCTCCTCCTCGTTTGCTTCTGTTTGAGTTTTTGCGCGTCTCGGGTAAGTAAAAATAAATTATGAGAAAATTGCACGGAATCTCTTAGCATAATGAGGTGTGAAAATTTCAAGTTTGATGGAAGGAAAAGATTAAATTTGCAGTCCATTGGAGAAGCGTCGACCTGAGTGCCAGTCGATGATCTCGTTGACCCACGTACGAGTTATCCCTGTCGATGGTGGAAGGATAGAGAAAACGATATTTTCTAGGAAACGGACGACTCTCGGCTCCGTAAAATATTACGCCAACCCTATCTATTGTTAGCCATGTTATATCGTTTACAATTTATCGCTGGAAAAGCCCGAAAGCGGTGTATTTATGATAGAATTCAAATTGTTGCTGCTTTTGCGATTCACCCAGAAAATTTATCGGATTCATTGAAAATTAAACACGAAATTGTTGCGGTTGTTCAGATTCACAAATGAAATGCAATCGGACAAAAGGGAAATGGAAAAAATCAAAGGCTATTCATGACCACTGCAAATTAAAAAAATGTTCAGGCTGAAAAACATCGGCAGTTTATTCGGTACATTGAGGACCATAATCGCTGTCTTACGCCCAAGGTGTGTAAATAGAACTCATCATGTTTTCAGGGAACTCGTTTTCCCACGTTAACGGGCGATTATGTGACGCAAGCTTTATCATAATAGTAAGCGTATTAAGCTCCTCCTGGGACAGAAAGTCATCATCCCTGTCGGAGGACTAACGGCATAAAATATGATTCAGTTAGTGAAGTAAATAGATAATTCATTTCATTTAATCTAATTCCCAATTAATACTCAAATCGATAGTTTGAAGGGTTAGTTCTGCTATTTTTCAAAACTTTACTTTGAAACTGTACATGCAGTGATTTTTTTTTCTCAAGGACACAAGAATGCCAATTTTACATTGACGATACAGAGTGGTGAATTTTTCGTTGCCCACCATGTAGCCACAATTTGGGGCAACCATCATAATAGACGGAGAATAGGTTAAATTAGAGAAAATTTACGCTTTTTCAAGATGATTATTAATCCGTAAATTAATTCTCCATCTTGATTCGTTCTTGACTTCTCCCGAAAAAACTAAAAATCGCTATTTTAAAGAAAAATTCATATCTTCCTAATAGTTGATGCTATACAAATAAGAATATTTATTATTTTGTACATGTATACAGGGTGGGTAATTTTTCGATGCTCTCCATTGGGATCTCCTAAACGGTAAAAGATACGGGGTCGGTTAAATTAGAGAAAAGTTGCGCTATTTCTTGGCGATTAAGAATCTGAAGAAAATTCCCCGATATCTTGATTGGTTCCTGAGTTATCACAAAAAGTCTGAAAATTGACAATTTAAAGAAAAATTAATATCTCCCTAACGCTTGATGTTATTTAAATGAAACTTGGAACTTTTATATTTTTGACAGCTGCCAATTGAATGACATTGACAGAAATTTTCTGGGCCTTCTAGATTTTGAATGAAGTCAGTCAACTTTTCTTTTTCTTATGGGCGCCATATTGAATTTTAACACCGCTGGATACACAGAAAAATTAGCTTCTCAAAAATATAACCAACATTGACGTTTTTGAAAAAATATGTGAATGCCTGAGTCACGCGACCGCAAGACGTAAATTTATTACTGTTGAATTCAATTGTTTTCACATGTTATAAGAGATTGAAGAAGTCTTCCTACTTTTTTGCGATTGTTTTTCCTCTAAGTTTAGGCTGATTTTACAAATTATTCATGCCAATTTTCAAATTCTGACGTCTGTCAAAAAAGTTATTGTTGACTACATTTTTGAAGAGCTAATTTTTTTGTGTATTTGATGGTGTCAAAATTCAATATGGCGGCCATAAAAGAATCAAAAGTTGACTGTCGTTATTCGAAATCTAGAAGGCATAGAAAATTGATGTTTATGCCATTCAATTGACATCTGTCAAAAATATAAAAGTTAAAAGTTTCATTTAAATAACATCAAACGTTAGGAAGATATTAATTTTTCTTTAAATTGGCAATTTTCAGATTTTTTGTGACAACTCAGGAACGAATCAAAATATCGGGAAATTCTCTTCAGAATCTTAATCACCAAGAAATAGCGCAACTTTTCTCCAATTTAAACTACTCTCTATCTATTATGGTTTCCGAGATACTAATGGTGAGCATCGAAAAATTACCCCCCCACCCTGTATTAAGTTACACCACCAAACTTCAGGGGGTGGTTCTTCACATATTTTGATGACACTTTATATACTTTTATACTACTTAAGGGACAATCTACGTAGTATGTATGCTGAAAATTTTGTACCAAGTTCAGGGTCGTAGGTGCAGGTAACCAGACATGCATACTTTTCCCGTCAAGTGGGGTACGCCACTGTTTTTTGCAAATATGAGTAGTATTTATTATCGACTGGTTAAAGCTGCACAAAAGGGTCCTCTTTCATTTTTTCTTTATGAGAAAACAGGAAAAAAATTATCGGTGGCAGGTAAATTCGAAAAAATAATGATTAACTACAATAATGCTTTAATTAATCTACATTTTAAATATCAGAATGATCAATGCGGTGAAAAACTTAATCAGTTTAAGGACTTGCATGAAAAAATTAAAAAATAAAATCGAAATGTGCAAACACCTGATGTATCTTGGAAACTAAGCACTTTAGGACATATAATGTTCATAGGAAGTTTTCGTCTTAGAATAATGTGAAGAATCACCCCCTGAATTTTGGCAGTGTACTTGGGAACACCCTGTTTAAATACACAAAAAAAAGATTATAATAATGTTTTTTCACTACTAGCTTTAAAACGTACCATTATTGACTTCTCTATGAACTGAGAATTCGGTTTTTTTGCTAGTAAGTGAAAAAAGTACTATATTCACCACGGCAGAGAAGACTATTTTAGCCCTCGCGTCTTGTAACCCTCGGTGCTTCGCACCTCGGGGTCACAATCTTGCCGCTTGGGCTAAAACAGTTCTTATCTACCTTGGTCAATAATATACTATTATTGACCCCATTTAAAACAATGATTAATTCATAAAAGGAAATTGCTAACTACTTATATTAAACAATAACTTTTAAAAATGGGAGTCAAAACGGCAGAGAGTCTGAGAACAGGTTTTCACCTCTGCCGCGAACAAAAAAAAATTAAGAAATGATGTTAAAATTCAATATGGCGGTCATAAAAAAAAGAAAAGTGGACTGTCGTTGCTCAAATTCTAGAAGACCTAGAAAATTTTGGACAATACCATTCAATTGACGGCTGTCAAAAGTTTCATATCACCATCGCAATTTTTAGATTTTTCGGCATAACTCAGATAACACAAAATTCTTTACAGATTCTTAATAACCTCGAAAAAGCACAACGTCTCTCTAATTAACCTATTTTTCATCTCTTAGGGTTTTCGAGTTCCCAATATGGGCAAGGAAAAATTGTCCACCTTGTATACTAGGAACTGGCTCTAAATTACCTTAGAAGTAAATAACTCAGAACTAAAGGACCCCGCACACTTCTTATGGGAAATTTAGATCGATAGATTTTTTTTGTTTTTTACTATGTTGTAGCCAGGGCGATGCTGATTAAAACGTCTCACGGGCGCAACCTTGTGGGGCCCACGGTTTGGCCGGTAGAGCGCCCCAAAGGCGGGGCCGAACTCCACGAGGCAAATAATTAAAAAATCGATATCTCAGTTATCTTTGAAGTTAAAGCCTTCGCTCAAAAAGTCTTTGGTAGATATTTTGCCAAACTCTCTTGTCATGTACATAGAAAAACAAATGACGATCTTTGATAAGAGGACTTAACTTACTTATGTACATTTTTAAAAGGGGTTATACAGGGTCCTGCAACCGTGCGTCGGGCTTCCATAGCTCCTAAACTATCCAAGTTAGGAATTTCGTTCAGGTACATACTTAAACTTTTAGTGAAGGTGCATTTCAGGAAAATATTTTTAATTATACAGGGTGGTAAGAAAAAATTTGAAGAAGAAAAGTCGACTTTTTTTAAATGGAATGCCCGGTATATTTTAGCATATTTGCAACCCCCCTAGGAGCCTTTATTCATCCCTAAAATATTACGGCTTTTGAGCCTCTGGTTTGGGAGTAAAAAAATATTTTCAAAAAAAATGGGAGTTTACATCATTCTGCTTAAAAATTCTCCATTTACGCAGGTACAGTTTTCATAAGAAAATAAGATGAAGACCTTATTGCAGAGGCTTGAAAACAGCTCTGATTCAATTTTAGTTGTTACGCTATGTACAGGGTGCTCAAAATTTATTTTCAAAATTAGAGAATTTTGAAGCCATTTTTCTCAACTTTTCCAAATGGAACACCCTGTATATTTTTAGCTAGCGTAATTTAGAATTCATAAAGGAACGTTTTTTGTCCTACAAACATATTGGTTATTTTCATCCGTTTTCGAGTTATTCGCAAATATTACAAATTTTAAGATTTTTCGGGATAACTCATTAACGAGTCAAGATATCGGGGAGTTCTCTTCAGATTCCTAATCACAAAAAAATAGCGCAACTTTTTTCTGATTTAACCGACCTCGTATCTCTTACCGGTTAAGAGATGCCAATGGTGAGCAATGGAGTTCGGCCCTGTCTTTGGGGCGCTCTAACGGCCAAACCGTGGGCCCCACAAGGTTGCGCCCGTGAGACGTTTTAATCAGCATCGCTTCCGCTACAACATATTAAAAAATAAAAAAAATCTATCGATCTAAATTTCCCATAAGAAGTGTGCGGGGTCCTTTTTTTTTGTTTAGAAATATACTTAAAAATAGATTTTGAGAAATTACGGAGAACATTGTCCATTTTAGGACTTTACACTAACCCTGGATTCCTAGATAAACATTATTAAGAGTTGGTACCTATATTAAATGGGTTTAAGTAAACATTTATATATGTATTTTCTTCATAGTAGAGATTGATCAAATTAATAAAAAATCGATCAATGATTATTACTGCTGGAGTTTGTTGATTTTTGAGAGCTGTCAAAATACTTTTAATCAATTACTAATCAGATTATACTTTTTTGAAGAAAGCAATCGAAAGTAATGAGCAACACCGTGTACTACTTAGCAATTTTGGCTTATTTTCTAAACTAAAGGCAGTTACTTTTAAAGAAATTAAATAACCCAATTCTCAGAAATTCAGGCAATAATAGTCAACAGTAATAAAATATTCCTAAAACGACATAGTCGAGGCACCGAAACAGCCAATCCATGACGTAAACAGCAAAAAACGATTTTCTTCCCATTCAACTTGCAAAGTATAGGTAATCTGATTAGTTATTCAGAAACTTCTGTACCCTTAAAATCCAACCTTCCACCCTTATTTATAACGAAAATTTTATTTATTTTAGTTTAACCTGTAAAATGCTGTTTACAATTGAATTTTGGTCATGGCTTGTTAAATGGCCCTAGCAACCCTTTACAAGCTAAGCTTGGTTACGTCTTTATACACTTTACATGCGTGTTTTTCCTATTCCCGCAGTGATGAGCGTTGGAAAAGAGTGAGTGACATTAGATTTTCCTGATTGAAAATTTTAAATTCGCGTGTTTTTATTTAATATTCCTGAAAGTGTGCAATATTGATTTGGTGCTGGATAATGTCCTTGAAAATACATAAACCACTTCATCTGCAAAAACATTTGTCATTAGGTGCTATTTCAGTGCGTCTTTCTACTTTGTTTGGCTTTTATCGCAGAAAGTAGGACGTACTCTTAACTTTCGTTTCAAAATAATTAAATTACAATAATAGTTATTTACGTAATTAGTTATGAAAAGTCCCACATTGTTTGACGAGCCGTAATATTTGCCAAAACGAGCGATAGCGAGTTTTGCTAAATTATGCGAGTCAAACAATTTAGGCTTTTCATGACGTATTCCGTACAACATTTTATTTTATCCTATTCTGTTATAACATGAATAACTCCTTAGTAACGAGCTGTGTTAAGACACATTTAACAACATTCAGTGTTGTTATAAATCTTATAACATAACGAAATTTTATTAGGTCTAAAGGTTGTACAAATGAAATAACAGTCAATAAATACAAATCTAACCATAACATTATTAATATTGAAAATATTACTAACATTTATTTGGAATGAGAACTCTAAGTCTTGCCACCAAAAATTTTTGGTGGCAAGACTTAGAGTTCTCATTCCAAATAAACTTTTGATGCCACTTTATTGAGACGATGGATTATTACCTATTAATTACTAACATTTTTCAACCTCAGAAAATGAACTAGTCTTGGGGCACGGTCTTGGGATCTTCGGAGTTATCGTTATTCGCGTGTAGATGGAATGTGCAATTATGCAAATTTTCAAATTTAATTGCTCCCAAAGAGTCCAGCGCAGACGTCGTCACGGTGCTTGAAGAAGATTTAGTTACCCCAATTTTCACATTATTCAAGGAAGCATCAGAATTGTTCAGAATCATTCGGGCAATCTTGTTTTTCATTTCCAGGGAATCGTCCAAATACCTTTCAGCAACGCTCGTGCTTTTCCAGCCGCCGTGACGTTTAAGCATGGTTATGTCAGCACCCGAATCAGCCAGAAAAGTTGCCGAAGAACGTCTAAACGCATGCCCAGTATATAAAGACGGGTCAGGCAATTTCAAGAAAGCAGCCATCTTCTTGCCCATATCGCCAAATGTGTTAATGCCAATTCTTTGAACAGTGCATTTACCCTTCCTGGAGCTAATGAAGAAATGTTTGTGGGCGATGTACCGAGGTCTCATATGTCTGTATTTTCTAATAGTACCTAAGTAGTCCATTCCATCTTCGCCATCAACGATGCTAAATGTTCGTCTACGACCAGTCTTCGTTTTCGGAATCGTAACAATAACAGATGACTCTGCATAAAGAATATCATCAACACTCAAGTCATACAGTTCTTCGCGTCTGCAGCCACCGAAAATTCCAAAAATTGCTGCCACCTGAAAATTAGAGACATAAACGTTCGTTACAGACGCATTATATAGTATACCTTTGTAGGCAAGTAGTCATCACCAGCATTTTGTAAAAATTCCTTGATTTGATCTCGTGTAAAAGTTCGAGCCTGCTTCGGTATATGTCCTGAACTATTACGCTTCATAAAAGACTTCACTACTTCATAAGAGGAAACATCCAGGTTCTCGTGCGTGAGCAACATCTTCTTTAGCATGGATATTTTCGTCCAAACTGATGACGACTCATACTTCTCAGACTAAAACAAAAAGCAGCCTCCACTTATCCATTCTGTATAATGTTAACAAACACTACTTACCAATTCCGAAACGTATGCTAGCATTACATCTTCGTTGACTTCATCAACACCATTAGTCTGTCGCCAGAGTTTAAATATCTCCATCTCCTTCATGTACCTGTCCGCAGACTTACTTGGAATTAACTTCAGCCTTGCTGCATCTGCTTTTTGCTTGATAATATGGTCTGAAGCTCTACGTACGTCCATTTGTCAATCAATTCGATCGAGCACAATTTTTTTTCAAAACAAAACTAAATAAACAAGTCCATGGATATCAGAGCCTAGCCATAGTCGACTTTCGCCATTGATGTATCATCAAAATCTCAAATTTTCCGGTTTTTGAAAATATTTAGGATAAAATAAAACGTGTTACAATAAACGTAACGTTATTTGGTTTTTACATTACTAGGGAATTTTAAAGCACTCGCTCCTTTCGTCGCTCGTCCTTCAAAAGTATTCCCTCGTAATGTAAAAACCTTCATAACGTTACTTATACTGTAAATTACTATTACCTAATTGCGTAAAATCGAACTTTTCATAACGCAATTAGGTAAAATTTTGTACGTAACTCGTCGGATTATCACGTTCATTCGCTCAATAGACAAAATTTCCGACTCGACTGTAAAGACTAACTTACTATGCTTGTTACGTAAATACCGAGGTAAATACTAACTATTAACATTACGTCACGGTCAGGGTTGGGCAAATGTCGCAATATTTAATTTTACCACATTTACTGCGTCGCAATTGAAATATGTCGCAAAGTGGTCGCAAATGTAATAAATGTAGCAAATAGGTAAGTGTCAAAATTTAAGGTTATGTTTTCGTACAGAGCGCAGAGAAGACAAGTTGTTTGTTGTTGTTAAGAATCTTAAATCGTTGAAACAGTAATTATCAGTGTTACAAAGTCAATTAAACTTAAAACAACCAAAGTTATGGTGCGGAGTTAGGTTATGTAGCAAATGTAGCAAAGTTGGGACAAATTCACAATGTCGCAAATTACATTTGCTACCGTCGTAAATTGAGTCGCAAATGTATAATTTGCTGATGGCTGTTACGCTGCCATATAGTTAGTTTATTTTTACAAAAGATATTTCTTCAACAGTTTCGAGCCATTTTTCAACGGGTAGAAAATGACTAACATTATGTATTTAGTGTTCGTTGAATACATTATGCGTATATTATTCAATAGTTGTAGATAAAATTCTTTATCCACGAGTGTTGCAGAATGGACTCATTATACAATGGGTGAGATATTTTTTCGCTTCAAAACCAAAAGCTATTCGTGTGTCATACTATAGGTACTACATATTATTTTCAAGCAATAACCACCCAGCAAACCTCAATCTTATGGCCGGTTGCCGGCCGGAATGAGGCTGCCCGGACAAGCCGGAACCGGCCCAGAAGCGAGTGCCTTATCTGGCGCGGCCCGCATGTGTGCCTCTGGTTTTGTTACGGCCGATCTACGTTGCCCAGGCACGGGCCGGGTCTGGTTCTCTTTGAGCCCACATTACGGCGTTCTTATGGCCACGTTCAGGCCGGAACTACCTCGGGACCAAAAAAACGTGATAAAACGCTTCACCACCGGGAACCGAACCCGGATTCCTTGGACGACAGTCGAGTTTCTTGCTACTAGGCCGCTTCACTTCATACTTTACTTTGTTCGTATCTTGTTCATAAACTAACTGGCAATTAGGTATTTAAAAAATATGTAATACTCTCTAATTTAGCGAATTGTATGATAGTAAGGGTTACATTATCAAATTAATCACTATCATCATATTATTTAACTACAGAAACATTTTCAATACGGCCAGAATGAGGCAGCCAGAGGCCGGCCGGGCTAAGGCTGTCAGGAGTCGGCCGGGTTAGGGCTGCCAGAGGCCGGCCGGGCTATGGCTGTCTTTGTCTGGCCGTTGTTCGTATGCCCATAGTACGGCCACGTTAAGGCTGCTTTCGTATGGCCGATTCTCGTCTGGCCAGTACACGGCCGTAATTCTATTGCCAGTGCCGGACTTGCCGGACAGTCGCCATAACACGGCCAGACCTTCTGTGTTTGCTGGGCATATTATATCGACCAAATTTTATTTTGTCGACCATTTACAACTTTCCGGGATTCGCATAATAGAATTACCAGAAAGAGTCGACTTTCAGGCCGCTTAATTCCAGATCCGATTCTAATTAACCTCCTTTTTCCGTTCATACCTCGAATCCATAAGAAGGCTGAATTCTCGTTCAATTTCTCGTGGAGTTTTAAGAATTTCGTGCGAAATAATTCCCCGCCGAGGACTTTCAGCTCGTTATTTGTTTCTTCCTTGTTAGAATTTAACGATCATTTTGTTTTCAGGTGAAAGCCGGTTCGCTTCGGATCTGATTGTGCGGCGACGACGTCGACGAGTTGTTCAACAGCGCGTCGCCTATCGGCTAGCAAACCCATTGCCGAGACCATCAACCACGCCTGAAACGGCAATTGCCGTGCAGGAATTTGTGCAATCAGCAACCGTAAACGTGCCGTTTTCACCCATCATCAATGACGTGAACAATACCAACAGCGTCATTGTTAAGGATTTACCTAAGTGTCTGATGAAATTCGACGGAAATGTGTTCGATTAACAGCTCAAATAAAATTTAATTGTGAAAAAAGCGCACGGGGAAACGCAATTTCCACTAAAAACCAGGTCGGCGATTTTTTTACTAATTTGCATTCTTCCTACTACGAGCTCCCGTGATTTCGTTCCGGTGGGTTTTCTTGTTTTTATTTCCGAAGAAGGTACCAACTTAGGCCGGAGCGGAACGAATAATTTATTAGACTTTAGTGCAGACTGTGGTGATCCCATCCATTCTTAATTTATTTCCAATTTTTCCTTTTTATTCGTAAATAAATTCGCGCGCTCATTTTTTCAACATGTGGTAACAATTTTGCTCTACAAATCACACGTTTCCTTGATCAAGCGGGATTACGATTTCGTCCATTACTGGCTTTACTGGTGAAAAAAATTTATTTCCAACGAAATCCGCCCCCCGATGAATATTTAAACGCGAATGAATTTTTATTGCGTTTTTCCCGTGCGCCATTAAAACAAAGCGATTTTTGTTTCGCAAGGATAAAGCTTAATCAAATACGTAAATCAAAAAATTCTAAAACAGTGAGCTAATCAAGTTAACGATAATGAAGTAACGGAAACTTCGCGAAGAACTCGACTAGTTTCATTATTGCTTCGGGATTGAGTTATTGTTGAGCTTGCGAAGTGCTGCCACCATCATCATATCCTAAGACTGAAAGTGTTAAATTTGTTACTATTTCAACAATAGTTTTAAATTGTCGATATTACTTACCTGTTTCCCATGTGTTGAAAATCGGAAGATTTTTCTATCGTTTGTGTTATTTAACAAACTGAAATATAATTTTTCCAAATGAAGTTGTGGATGTCTTTTTTGTTTGAATCTTGATTCGTGCCAAAGTTATTCCGAAAAAACTTAAAATTGACATTCTAAAGAAAAATGCATAGCTCCCTATCAGTTGATGCTATTTAAATGAAACTGATTTATCCCAAAAAAAACTGAAAATTGCGTTTTTTGAAAAAAATTAATATCTTCCTTGCGGTTGATGTTATAGTTGAATGAAACTTGGAGCTTTTAGTGCCGTAGCAGAATGCGGAGGTACTCTTGTCTTAGCTTATTCGCTCGCTCGCTCGCTCGATCGCTCCTCAGTCTGTCCGTCGGATAACTTGAGAACGGATTGAGATATCGAGCTGAAACTTGGTAGGCAGCTTCGTCTCCCGAAAAGTAAGGCGGGGATTGCTTTTGGGCCATATCGGACCAAGGGGGTGGGAGCTAGGGGTGAAAAACCGAAAAACTACTAATTGCAATAACTCGAGAACTATTGGAGATATCTTGCTGAAAATTAGTATGCACGTTCGACCTTCAAGTCTGTTGAAAGTGAGGGGGTGCCAATTTCGGGGGATGAAATTTAGGGGATGAAAACCACAAAAAATATGATAACTCCGCAAGGGTTGCACGCAGCTGTCGGAAACTCAACGTACACACATATATCGGTGAAATCTTGTGGGGGATGCGTTTTTTCGTAAAATCGAACAAATGGGGTGGATATTAGGGGTAGCAACTCGAAATTCCGCTTAATAAGTACTAGTCGAAATTGCCGTCATTCGATAGCTTTCCATTAATTATTCAAAAAAGGTGTCATTCATATTTTGCGAAAAACCACCCTTATAGGCGCTACAACCCCTAACATGCAGAAACACAAAAATACGAGAACTCAAAAACTACTCAACGTATCAAGGCAGAATTTGGTTTGTGAATTTCCAGTGACATTATAGGTGGATGGACAAATTTTCAAAAATATTTAACAAAGGGGATGAAATTTAAGGGTTGAAACTTGAAATTTCTTCAAGTAAATGGTAGCCTAAAATTACGGGGTTCGATAGATTTCGGTCAACTATTGAAAAAAGGTCTTATAAGTTTTCAATCTAAAACCAACCCCTGGGCCATTAACCACCCCTAACTCTTTGCAAGTCGATAATTATATTTTATTTATTTTTTCTGAAACCCTATTGGTTTATTTATGAACAACTGAAGTCAGTAAATACGCAAGGAGTTATGTCACACCGGAAAAATAAACTCACCCCTGTAAATCATAAAGGGGTGAAATCATGAGGTGTTGAAAACATGAATCTACAAATTACCTTAATTTTTAAACGAATTGGGTTAGGGTGGTGAAATTGAAAACACAACTTCCTTTAGGGCATGTGGGGGTGGTGAAATAGGGGGTTGGAGTTTAGGGGTTGAAACGTCCATAAAGCCCTGTAATTTGACACAGAGAAGCAATATCTTCTGCGAAACTGTGACATCTTACACACTGCATCTTCGAGAAGGGAAGATCGAATTTTAGGAGAAAATTATCGAAGGGGATGAAAGTTAGGGGTGGAAACTCGAATTTTCAATGAAGAATGTATAGTTGAAAATATTACCATTCGATAGCTTTCTATTGATGGTACAAAAAAGGTCTTATTCATCATTCGCGAAAAACGACCCTTAAAGGCGGTACAACCCCCTAACATGCCGAAACAAAAAAATGCGAGAACTCAAAAACTGCTCAACGTATCAGGGCTAAATTTGATGTGGTAATTTACAGCGCCACTGTAGGCGGATGGGCAAATTTTCATTAATATCTAACAAGGGGGATGAAATTTAAGGGTTGAAACTGGAAATTTTTTCATGTAAGTGGTGGAATAAAATTATGGGGTTCAATAGATTTCGGTCAACCATTGAAAAAATCTTATGAGTCTTCATCCTAAAACCAACCCCTGCGCTACTAACAACCCCTAAGCCCTAGCAAGCGGAGTAAATATATTTCATTTATTTTTTTTTTGCTTTCTTCTAATTTGTTATTAATTTAAAGTGATTTTCATTAATTTTTGACCCATCCACAATTTTTCAACCCCTTTCATGATATGTGAACCCTCAAAGAGCAAAATTTACCCAGACCGCTTCTTTTTCGGGTGATTTCCGCTGGTTAATTTTGTAAAATTCGCGCAGTTTTGCCTTATGAATTGTTCTTGCCTTTTTCACTTTTTCGACCCCTTCGCAATGTTTCAACCCCCAAAAGTCAAATTTGCATAATTGGCTTATTTTCGTGTTATTTTCTGTAATTCTACTTAATTACGATTAATTCTCATCCCTTTTAACTTTTCATCCCCCTTTACAATTTTTCAACCCCCTAAGTGTTTATTTTGCAAAATTCACATAATTTAGTTTTCCTTCGGTAACAAATTGAACTCAATTGGATTATGTTTATCTTTTCACTTTTCCAACCCCCTTCGCAACATTTCAACCCCCAAAATCTAAATTTGCATAATTGGTTTACTTTCGTGTTATTTTCTGTAATTCTGCTTAATTACGATTAATTCTCATCCACTTTGACGTTTCATCCCCCTTTACAATTTTTCAACCCCCTAGGTGTTAGTTTTGCCAAATTCGGATATTTTCGTTTTTCTTCTGTAATAAATTGAACCCATTTGGATGATGATTAAATTTTTCACTTTTTTCATCCCCCTTCGCAATGTTTCAAGTCTTCAAATGCTAAATTTACATAATTGGGTTAATTTGGTGTTATTTTCCGTAATTTTACTTAGCCACGGTTAATCCTGATACCTTTTGATTTTTCATCCACCTTTACGATTTTTCAACCCCCTAAGTGCAAATTTTGCAAAATTCGCATAATTCCGTTTTTCGACGGTTATAAAATTGAACGCATTTGGGATTCAGTTTACCTTTTACAATTTTTCAGTTTCCTTCGCAGTAGGTAGGTATAAGTGCTTATTTCAACCCCCACAAAAGTTTTAATTGCATAATTTGGTTATTTTAGTGTTTTATTTCGTAATTCTACTTAATCAACACTTCATTTTCATTCCTCTTGACTTTTAACACCACTGTGCGTCTGCGGACTCCACCAGTAAATTCAGCTCGCCCCTACATACACATTAACAAGGTAAACATCTACAGGGACACACATCGCATTGATACACATCTTTCGTTGGCTTTTATATTTTTGACAGCTGTTAATTGAATGGCGTTGGCAGGCATTTTCTAGGCCTTCTCGATTTTGAGCAACGACAGTCTTTTTTTTATGGTCGCCATATTGAGTTTTAGCACCTTAGATATACAAAAAAATTGACTTTTCAAAAATGTTTCCAATACGGACTTTTTTCTAAGAATATTTCAAAGTGTAAGTCACACGACTTCAAGAGTTTAATTTGGGGGGCAAACCGCTCGGGATGTCAGGTGTACAATTTAGGAGGAAGTGCGGGGATTTCAGAGGATGTCTGGTGTACAAAATACGGTTAGCGGTTTACCCCCCATTTTAATTCAGTTGATTTTCACGAGAGAGTTAAAAAGTTGGTGCATCTTGTTTGCAATTATTGTTTACTTTGATTTTCAAATTTTGACGCTCTGTCAAAAAAGCCCATAATAATAATAATATTTATTAGCCTTTGAGGAATACAGTGGAAAACCATATTGACTAGATTCTTGAAAAGCCAAATTTTTTGTGAACCTAATTGTGTTAAAATCCTAATATGGCGGCCATAAGAAAAAAAAAAGTTGACTGTCGTTGCTCAAAATCTAGAAGGCCTAGAAAATTTCTGCCCACGCCATTCAATTGACAGCTGTCAAAGATATAAAACTTCCAAAATTTCATTTAAACAGCATCAACCATAAGAAAGATAATAGTTTCTTTCAAAAAATGCGATTTTCAGTTTTCTCAGAATAAATCAGGAAAAAATCAAGATATCGGAGAACTCTTTACAGATCACCCCAAAAAAGTGAAACTTTTTCTAGTTTAACCGATTCTCTAACTCTTATGGTAATGACGCCACCCTGTATACAAGGTGAGTCTGAAAGACACTATCCTTTATAACACAGAATCAAATGATGAGGTTTGGTGCAAAAATTATTGGTTAGTTGTGTTTCCTCTTGATGTCATAAGACCAAAGATCTTTATTTTGAAATAAAGGTGTCCCAGAAAAAACAGAACGATTTATTTTTGGCTCTAGCTTTGTTATTATTGAACCGATTTTGCCCAATTTTGTACAGGAAGTAGTCAAAAAATGAGGCTTTTAGAGGCCATCATCATTTTTCAGATGGCACCACCAACAAGATTTTTGTTGGTATTTATTACATGCCATTTTTTGATTAGCTGGAATTGAAGCCATCTTTGAACCGTTCAAAATAAAAATAGTGTAAGCTTCTCTCTTCCAAAGCAACTTTACAAAATTTTATACTGCACGTTTTTAAATTTTTTTAAATTTATTATTTATTTCTCTACCGATCTTGGCAAAATTTTATAAATGACGTTGCTTTTTTTCAAATGAAACAACCTGTATACAGTGCGAATGCTGGCTGTGGAATATTCCAAATAAAATTTTCTTTTATTTTTTTAATGCGGATCTGACTAGTCCGATTTTTTTCCCACTTCCGGTTTAACCGGAAATGACCTTAACTTTGTTTTTTCAAATGGCAAGACACTTTTTTCTCAACGGATTCGGAATCTACGATGTTTTTTAAGTTAAAAATATGTATCATACTTGATCGGAAGTGCAGTCACGGCCACCCTAGATTTTCAAAAACATCGCAAAAATCGGTCAAAAATCAAGATTTTTGCAAATCGCAAATACACGTCAATCTTATTTTTTTGATGCAAATTCAACTGCGTAGTTACATTTCCTATTATTTGCCTTTGTTTTTTAACTTTCTTTCACTTTTCGCAATCTGCCAAAATAGCAAAAATATTTTTTTAAAAATGTAATCTCGCAGTTGAATTTGTATCGAAAAAATAAGGTTGACGTGTATTTGCAATTTTCAATAATCTTGATTTTTGATCGATTTCTTCGATGTTTTTGAAAATCTAGGGTGGCCGTGACTGCACTTCCGGTCATGTATGATACATGCTTTTAACTCAGAAAAAATCGTAGATTCCGATTCCGTCGAGAAAAAAGTGTCTTTCCATTTGAGAAAATAAAGTTAAGGCCATTTCCGGTTAAACCGGAAGTGACAAAAAAAATCTGACCGCAGAATCAAATCCGCGTTTAAAAAATAAAATCCACCGGTCCGAGGATTTTAGCAGCAGATGACCCAAGAATCTTTTATTTGGAATATTCCACAGCCAGCGGTCGCACTGTATTTTAGTGGCATTCAATAACAAAATATTACGTGCATTTCATAAGGTTAGACTTTTATTGGTCTAGAACTCGCCATTTTGGCTGTACATTTTTTTCAATATAATAACTATTTGTATAAAATGACAAAGAGATCTGGGAAACTAGCATTTTTTTATTTCAAACTAATAATTTAAAAAGAACGCAACAAAACAAGTAGAAGATACCAAAAATAGCCTAAACAAAAAAGAAAATTTCGAGAAAAATGAAACTTCTCAAAACGCTTTGACCTAAATCTTCTTTATCAGCGCACCTTGCTGGTGCGCTAAAGTTTTGATAAATAATATGCATGGTCAAAGCGTTTTGTGAAGTTTTATTTTTTTCGAGATTTTCAAATGGAACACTCTTTATATTTTAGTTGGATTAAATAACAAAATTTTACGTGCTTTTCAGTAGGTTAGATTTTTATGGGTTTAGAGCTTGGCATTTTGGCTACATAAATTCCTCAATATAACTTTTTGTATAAAATGACAAACAAGATCTCTGAAACTAGCATTTTCTTATTTTTCTTTACAGTATTTTTTGTTTAGGCTCTCTTTGGTGTCTTTTCTACTTCTTTTGTTGCGTTCTTGTTAAATGATTGGTTTAATACAGGGTGTCTCAGAACGCTCGCACCATATTTTAATGGAGTATTCACAATTAAATTTTGAGTTAATTCGTGTTTTTGAAAATTTCCAGGGTCCAATAGTTCTCGAGTTATAACGGATTTGAGAGGACCAATCAGCTTTAGGCTCTGAATTGCTACAATAGGCAATTTAATGTTAGATGCACTATTTCTTAGGTAACAAGATACTATCAATGAAAATTTAATATTGTTGTATCTTGTTACCTAGGAAACAGTGCATCTAACAATAAGTTACCTTATGAAGCAATTGAGAGCTGAAATCTGATTGGTCCCATTAAATCTCTTATAACTGGAGAACTGTTCGACCCTGGAAATTTTCAAAAACACGGATGGACTCAGAATTTTATTCTGAATACTCCATTAAAAGGTGGTGCGAGCGTTCTGAGACACCCTGTATAAAAAAATTCTAATTTCCGAAATTTCTTTTTCATTTTATACCGAAAGTTATATTGAGACATTTCTACAGCCAAAATAACAGGCTCTAGACCCATCAAAGTCTAACCTCACGAAAATCACGTTAATATTTGTTAATTATAATATTTATAATTAGGGTTTAGAATGATTAGATCTAACCAAAAAATGTAAAATATATCGGATGTTCCATTTCAAAAAATGCAAGTTTGATTCATGGTTCCTAAGTGGGACATCCTGTATACACGCCACGATTTTTAGATTATGCAGATTTACAACCTCTACCATACTGCGAAAACTCCACTTTAATATATTTGTTAGTAGTGGAGCAATCTTCCGTCCACGCACACCTGGGACACCCTGTACAGTAAGTACCTAACAAGGGACTAAAAGTAAGAGAATGAAAACAGTTTAATCATTGCGTGTCAAGGTAACATTAGTTCAATGTCAAAGAAAACTATATAACTAGTTGCCTCGCTCGCTCCGCTCGCTCGTGCATAAACTTTAACTTTCTGGATTAAAATTGTACTTTATTGCCTTGATACATAATGGGGAAGATAGCCATTATTCGTGAGGACGTGGCAACCAACGAGGTTTGCCGAGTGCGCAAGTCATCCAAGTGAATCTGCACTTATAAATAATTACTGCAAAACAAATGAGTTTGTACCTAACCTAGAAAATATAAATAAAGGCGTCTGCAGATCGTCGGAAGGAACGTGAAGAAAGTAAATATTTCTGGCTTGGGGATATAAAATGGCAATTTAATAATAATAATAATAATAATGTAACTTTATTTGTAAGATGAAAAATTCATTACAAAAAGGGGGGAAATCAGTCAGAAGACTGTTTTTCATTTTCGCCCTATAAAAACACGAAGGAAAAAACATAAATAAAATAAAAAATGTTAGTACATACTTAGAACCATTCAAATTCAAGATTATCTTGCAGTTGCAAGAAATGACGTTTTAGATTAACACGAAGACTTAAGACGGAAGGACAGTCGTTCAAAAACTTGAAATACTTATTAATAAGTTTCACAGCAACAAAAGAGAAGCAGCATTCGAATTTAGATGTGTTGTGACTAGGGATATCATACATATTATGCAAGTTTCTAAGATTATTATGATGGAGATCTTACCGTTTTCTCAAGAGTAGATACAAATAAGTGGGTTGTTTTAAATGTAAAACCTTACAGATTAAGCATAGGTATTGAAGCAGAAAAACAAATGATATCTTAAGAATTTTACGGGCATTGTAAAAGGGAGTTATATGTTCAGAATAAGATACATTGAATGAAAATCTGAAGCAAGAATATTGAAGTTTTTGAATGCGATACTTAAAATTTTCCAACAGTTTGGAAACATGAGCTTCAAAATTTAAACATGAATCAAAAATGACACCGAGGTTTTTTGAGGAACATTCGATAGGAATAGGCACATTATTATCATCAGTAACCCTAAGTCTCTATACTCATATGTTAGAAACCAATTGTCCAGCAAAGTTTCAAAACCTATACTAGCCAGGTTGGATGGTAGTCTCGCTAATTCAGATATAGAGACAGCAAATATATTTGCAGATAGTTTTTCCTCCGTCTTTTCTATAGACCCTGCTGGTAATCAACCTATCATTTTGTCTCCAAGAAACTCGGCTTCTCTTTCTGAGATTGACTTCACTCACGAGAAAGTTTTAAACGCCATCAAAAGCCTTAAAGCAAACTCTTCCCCAGGACCAGATGGCATATCTCCAAAACTTCTGATCTCTTGTGCTGACGTCATAACGCTTCCTTTATGCGAAATATTTATCCGATCGTTTAAGTCCTCTCAACTGCCAGATGACTGGCTAATTGCATCTGTCACACCTATTTACAAAAAACAGAACAAATTAGACCCGTGCAACTATAGACCAATCAGCTTAACGGCCTCCATCTGTAAAATGATGGAAAAAATATTAGTCAAAGAGATGCTTCCGTTCTTAATAGAGAATAATGTGATACCAAGTGAGCAGCATGGTTTTGTCCCTGGACACTCAATCGTTACTAATCTGCTGTCTTCTACCAACCAGTGGTCAAGCGCGTTGGACAAAGGTGAACCTGTTGATATTATTTACCTCGATTTTTCTAAAGCATTTGACAAGGTGCCGCATGAGAAGTTGTTGTTCAAACTTGAGCACGTAGGGATCAGGGGCAGGTTACTTGACTGGATCAGGGCATTTCTGTCTTTTCGTCGTTTCGTTGTCAGAGTCGGCGGAGAGCATTCGAGAGAGCGTGCGGTAACCAGCGGAGTCCCCCAAGGTTCTGTGCTGGGTCCCATTCTTTTCCTGGTATACACAGCCGATATGTTCGCCAGCATCAATAGCAATTTCTCCATCTACGCTGATGACACCAAAATGTATGTCTACCCAACTTCAGAACGGTCTCAATTTTGTCACTACCTGGAGTCACGACTGGTTACTTCCTCTGAATACTGCTAAATGTACAGTCCTCCACATGGGGAAAAATAATCCTCACACGCGCTACAATCTCGGCAGTTCAGTCCTGGGCTCAGTCGATTCTCAGGTCGATCTTGGTGTCACAATCACCCCTGGTCTTGATTGGTCCTTACATGTGGCCAACGTACGAAGGAAGGCTAACCAGGCTTTGTATATAATGAAGAACGCTTTTTATTGCCCTTCCCCCAAAACTGCATTGCGTCTCTATACCACATATATACGCCCGATACTAGAATTCGCAAGTCCCGTATGGTCACCATGGCTATTGGGTGATATCAACCTCCTCGAGAAAGTCCAACGCGCCGCCACAAAATGGGCTCCGTCCATAAGCCATCTTAGTTATGAGCAAAGACTCTCTTCACTTAATTTGCCAACACTTGTCCAGCGTAGAAGCCGTGGTGATTTAATACAAATGTTTAGAATTACCCACAATATGTTCCCAGGAATTCAACCACAGCTCAATGTCGATCCCCGGCTGAGAGGACATGGATATAAAGTGAAGCGAGAGCCCTTCCGTACATCACATCGACTTCACTTTCTGACGAATCGCGCCTTTTACACCTGGAACCAGCTTATTCCTGAAATTGCAGAAGCCCCCAATGTTGGCACGTTCAAACATCGCCTGGACAACCAACAAGTTACTGAATAATAATACTTTTATTTTATTTCTTCTGCTTTTATTATAATTTAGTGTCACAGTCAGTTCTCGCAGGGAGTAGGGTAGGCCCACTGGTCAAGAGGGCCCACAGCTGACAAGTGCATACTCAAAAAAAAGGAGTTCTGAAAAATAAATCGCAAGCCCGATCCCAGGGCGGTGGATCTTCTCCCGTACGGGAGGTAGGTAGCGAATAGGCAGGCTACTAATTGAAGTTGGTAATTAAGGACGCCACTGGCTTTATTTACCCTGATGCGACGACGTCGAAAGCCAGAAATCACAAGATAAATCTCCTATAAACCGAGGGGAGTGGCTAGCTTTAGCAATAACACACAAACATAAAAACTATGTACATTTATATATATCAGTTTGATACAAAAATTCGTTTACAAGTTATAATCAATATTTCATAGCTTAAAAATGATAACAGCAGGATCGTACCGCAATCTGGACGAAACAGAGCCTTACCGGAGCTCCAACTTAATTGACCGGTAAATTTCGAGCGCAAATTGGACGGTCGCAGGTACCCACTAATCCGCAAAATGACGCAAATGTCGCGCAAGTTAGTGAAGGGTCGAATTAAGCGGAGGCCATAAACGGCCACACGTAAAGTACCGCCACGAACGGATATTCTTGGTACTAAATGGCTGAAGGCCAAATTAATAACAATTAAGATTATGAATTTACAATTAAATGGCAAAATTTAAATAATGTCGCAGAAAAGACAAATTCGTACTGAATAAAACAAATTAAAGGGGGGGGGAAGCCCAAATACACAATTCAAAATAACTCGAAGGGGGTGCAGATTGTGTTCAATCACTTCAACAATAAGTCGAAGGGTCAGTTCCGAATGTGGCGAAGCCCTTCGGTGTTAAAAGGAACGGACTCACCAAATACAGCGCTGAAGGAAGTCAAGGGCTACAGCGAACAGCTATGCTGAGCCAAGATCGTCGCCCCCTTGCCTGGGGGTGGCTTCGAGCAAATGTGGCTGACTCGGCCTCGATCCCTCGATGCCTACAGCCGGGTGTTTAAGCTGAGGATTACTTCCGCCACAGTGGAGGGACTGAACTGGTGTTTCCACAATCGACAAGATTCTAACCGGAATCACACGAAGATGGGGGGAGAATCTCCAACCCTATAAATAACCAACACAGGGTGGTCTTCAACCCCTCGAAACACGTAAGGGAGGGTACTCCAAACCCAACCGAAATTGCTAAGGCACTTAAGCCCTACCCAAAAATAGGGGCATTCCAGCCCTATCCGAAAAGAAAACAGAGGGTACTCAAGCCCTACCCTAGAACCCTAAAATAAATATTAGAACAAGAAATATTTCATAAAAGCTTTACCTCGTGGGGACGAGGGCGTACTGTCAAACAACCGACGAAGAAATTCTGCTTCGAGGTCGCCAAAACCCGATAAACGGCATGTTAGGACGCCGATCAACGGCACTTCACCAACCTTGGGGCGGAATCCTGCAATCTCCCGAGGGAATTTACACAAATACCAGGACGCCGTCTACGACCTCTACTTGCCTTCACGCCCAGAACTCAAAAGGAAATGTCGATCACACCGGAAGCCTGTCGAGAGACAAAAGCGCCCTCTCTTCAATCTTCCGGAACTAAAATTCCCCCAGACAGAATAACGTTGGTAGCCCAAATTCCCTAGTTCGTAGATGTAAACAAACAACTTAACCTCGAAATCTGACAGTTGTTGATAGTCCACAAATTAATGATAATTCTGCCAAATTGGCCGTGAAACCCAGCCTTAATTACCGAAACGGGGTTACGAATCCCCATTAAACCACCAGGTAAGTAATTCTTTACCATGTGACTTATTTATCGACACTAAACTTTGAGGCAACTTCGCCATCTGTAACCGCCCCCAAAAGACGCCGATCTTCCGCCGCCACCACACGCAGCCTGCAGAGGGAGGCCGCGAATGATAACCGAAAACTGACTGCAAAATAGCAGCGGAGAAAGAGATACGAACAATATCCACCCTCGAAGGTGGAGCAGCTCGGGAGCTCGAAAATGAACGTGACATTAGTTTTTTTTTTTTTTTTTCTCTGTCTGTAAACTTTCACTTTTGTTATATGCATAATAGTATATTCAATACTTTGCATTTGTATAGTGTAATAATAATAATAATTATTATTAAGATGAAAATTAGGCACATTTTGTAATATTTTTTCACGAACAAAACTGGAACCACAACACAAAGCCACACTTTTAATTTTTGGTTTCCCATTATCCAAAACTTATTATTTATTTGAGTACGTGGAGTAGGTTAAATGAAACTGGTTACGTAATTTTATTTTTAATAACATGCAGTGCTGATAATTATTAGCAACAGGGAGTAATGGAATTACGAACGAACTGATCGATTATTCGCTGAATCTGGAGTTGTCAAAGACAAAAAGTTTTAATTTGCGATAGATTTGAAAAGCTCAACTTTCAATTTTGACTTTTAATCTACCCCGGAAAAATTATTAAAGAAACAGGAAAAAATGAAATAATCCCTTTTGGTGATTTTTCCAGCCCTGAAACCCTGTTTTGATCTCAGATAAAAGATTCTGTTTAATAAAGCCATCATCCCTTATAAACCCCAACTCCCCCGTGATCCACTCGAAAAAATAGCAGGTTAGAAGCCCGCAGGGCTCAACCCTCTGATATTTCAACACCGCATTTGATATTTGAGTAAATTTCGGGATATACAATAACAGATAAGGCCTCCAACACCTATCGTCACAATTCCCGATACGCCTGCCGTTTTATCCCCGTTGTTTAGTTAATCCCGGTCAAAATCCCTGTTATCATTTAATTGCGTTGTCGCCGCTTGAGGTTATTTGCAACACAATCTCCCATTCTCTATTAAAGTCCGTGTTGTGACCAAAGCCGATGATGAATTTATACTGCCATTTTATTTTATAAGTGCCGACAATGTCGAAGCATGAATAATCGTTTAGTCCTGAAGGAAGCATCGAAAGTTTTACACGTTCCTGGTGTTCTTTGGGGAATGGGGACGGGGAGTAAAACACAAAAACCGCATTGCTGTTCACGTAGCGTATAGTAATGTATTTCTGATGAAGTCTGTCTTGTGGAGAAATGATAATGTTGCACGTGTGGGGTTGTTTTCAAAGCTGAGGACAAAGAACTAAGGGGCTAACAACGAAATAATTGATAATTAGTTTTAGTAACATAGCAGTATGCGAGGCACTCTTGTTTTTTAGATTCTTCGTCCGCTCGCTCGCTCCTCACTCTGTCCGAGCGATAACTTGAGAACGGATTGAGATATCGGGCTGAAACTTGGAATACGGCTTTGTCTCCCGAAAAATAAGGCGGGGGATTGCTTTTAGGCCATATCTTACTGAAACTTGAAAGTGGGGAGGTGGAAATTTCGGGGGACGAAATTTATGGGATGAAAACCACAAAAAATATGGTAACTCCGCAAGGGTTGCACTCAGCTATTTCAAACTCAACATACACACATATTTCGATGAAATGTTACGGGGGATGCATTTTCACTAAAATCTAACAAGGGGGATGAAATTTATGGGTTGAAACTGGAAATTTCTTCAACCAAATTCAACAAATTTCGGTCAACCATTGCAAATATGTAAATACGCAAGAAGTTATGTAACACCATAGAAATAAACTCACCCCTGTAAATCGTAAGGGGGTGAAATTAGTAGGGGTTGAAAACATGAATCTCTAAATAGCCGCAATTTTTCAACGAACTGAGTTAGGGTGGTGAATTTGAAAACATAATTTTTTTTACAGCATATGGGTTTGAAGCTTAGTGGTTGAAACGTCTATGAAGTCCTGTAATTTGACACAGGGCAGTAATATCTGTTGTGAAACTCTAAGGTCTTAATATATCTTCAAAAATTTTAGTAGAAATTTGTCGAAGGGAAAAAATTTATTTGTGAAAAGTCGAATCTTTACTGAATATTGTAGGGTTAAAATTGACACCATTCGATAACTTCTTGCTTTCTATTAATGGTACAAAAAAGGGCATTATCATCATTCACGGAAAACCACCCTTTAAAGCACTAGGTACAGCCCCTAACATGCAGAAATAGAAAAATACGAGAACTTAAAAACTGCTCAATGTAGCAATGCAGAATTTGGTGTGTTAGTTTACAGTGACACTGTGGTAGGCGGATGAACAAATTTTCATAACAAAGGGGGTGAAATTGAAGGATTGAAACTGGAAATTCCTTCAGGTATAAAATTATAGTGTTTGATAGATTTCGTTAACCATTGAAAAAAGGTCTCATGAGTATTCAACCCAAAACTAACCCCTAGGCTACTAACAACCCATAACCCCGAACAAGCGTAGTAGATACATTTTGTTTAATTTTTCGTACTTTTTTGTGATTTTTCGGCAATTCAAAGTCATTTTCAGGAATTTTTAACTCATCCACAATTTTTTAACCAATTTAAGGATATGTGATTACCTATGTGAATCCTCAAAAAGCAAAATTTACGCAGGCCGCTTCTTTTTCGTGTTATTTTCGTTAGTTCTAATTTACAACAGTCACTTTTTACCCCCCTTAACGTTTCATCATCCTTCACAATTTTGCAAACCCCCCCAAACATTAATTTGATAAAATTCGCACAGTTTTGTCTTTCTTCGGTAACAAATTTTACTCTTTTGTTTTACTTTTTCAACCCCCCTGACAATATTTCAACCCTTCAAAGGCTAAAATTGCATAACTGGCTTATTTTTTTGGTTTACAGAACGTTCGCTCCCGACATTTCACCCCCTAGACTTTTCGTCTCCGGGGCTTCTCGCCCCTGAAATTTTTGGCCCCGATATTTCGCCCCGGATATTTTGCCATTTCTTTTTTATTAGAGAGAGACTTTACCTGACCTTTTGAGACCTGAATGGGAAAGTGAGAAAACGTCTGACTCTGCTAGCACATACGTAATGTCAATAATAATAATAGTAATATAATAATGTTTTTCCAGTTTTTCACCCTTCTTGGGTATAGCCGGTTTCACCGTCTATTTATTATACATAGTAATACATATTAAGTAATTAATTAATTACACAACGGTGAAAAGACGCACATGTAATGTCAATGCATACAGTATACAGGTTCAGGTGAACGTATAGAATATGAAAAATAATTTAACTAAAAAAAACCGGGAAAAAAAACTTTATCTAACATAGACCAGAATGGAAGTTGAAAATAAAGGAAATTATAACAAATATTAACTGAATTTATTAAATAAATCAAAATAATCCTCCCAGGGGTCGAAAATTACGAGGACGAAAATGTCGGGGGCGAATGTTCCGTATCCCCTTATTCTTGTGTGTTATTTTCTGTGATTCTACTTAACTTCGGTTAATTTTCACCCCCTTTAACTTTTCATCCCCCTTTACAACTTTTCAACCTGATAAGCACCTATTTTGCTAGCCTAATTTCATTTTTCTTCGGCAGTAAGTTGAACCCATATAGGTGATGTTTACCTTTTTCACTTTTTCCACCCCATTCGCAATATTTCAATCCCTCAAAATCATTTGCATGATTGACTTATTTTCGTGTTATTTTTTATAATTCTACTTAACTACGGTTAATTTTAATCCCCTTTGATTTTTCATCCCAATTTACAAATTTTTAACCCACTAGCGTCATTATGCTAATTCCGCGTAATTTCGTTTTTCTTCGGTAATAAATTCAATTCATTTGGGTTACGTTCACCCTTTTCACTTTTTCAAGCCTCTTTGCAAGATTTCAACTCTCCAAAAGCGAAATTTGCATAATTGGCTTATTTTCGTCTTATTTTCTGAAATTCTACTTAACCACGGTTAATTTTCATCCCCCTTTACAATTTTTCACCTATCTGAGAGCTAATTTTGCAAACTTGCTTTATTTTCTATGTTATTTTTGGTATTTCTATTCGACTGCAGTAAATTTTCATTGTCTTGGACTTATCCCCTCCATAATTTTTCAACCCCCTACAGACTTCGCGCAGTTTCTTGTGTTTTTTGTTTATTCTGTACTGTGTGTCTGTGGAGGCACTACTACTAGGTGCAGATTGATGAAATTTGCACCAGTAAATTCAACCCGCCCCTACATACACATGAACATCGCATTAATGCGCATTTTCTGGTGGCTTTTATTGGAAGTCAGGAAGAGATGTAATGTGCCAAGTATAATTTCCGTGATGGAGAGGTTTCAGCCGCTTCCCTGACAGCCCAATTTTTATGTACCGTAAAGGGTAGTTTGATTTCAAACTACAACTGACCCAATTAATCAAGTTCATAAACCAGAGCATAAGTTTATTGAAGCAATTTTGTTGTTTCAACAAAGGAACGCGTGGGGTGATCCAGCTATAAATTCACGAGTTATAGTGCAATTAATAAGACATAATCGTCCATCATTGGTTGTTCCAAAATCTATCGGCTATAAATAATAATGATAAGAAAACTACACGGAACGAAAGCTAATATAATTCACTTAGGGTGATATCAGCTTCTGGTTAAACACCGGCGATTTATTGCCGAAAGACCATAATGAAAATCAAAAGACGTTTTGTTTTTCGGTAAACACCGCCGTGCTGAATTTTAAGGGCTAATTAAATCCGATAGCTCCGGTTTCAGTTTCAGCTATATCCGAGCAGTAAGCATTCAGCGACAGTGCTGAAAATGACCGCGTTATCGCTGCAATCGTAGACACTTTTCGCCCGTTTCAAAGGATTCCACTTGTCTGAATTCAATTATTCCCCGAGCGGTGTCCATATCTCGGAGGATTTTAAATTTTCAATTTGAATTTCCTCATTGTCTCCCCTTTTACAGCCAGAAATCAATTATTACTTCTCATTGTAATGATTGCTGGCATTCATTCTTGATAACAAACATAATCGTAACTCACTCCTTGTAGGATACAATAAAACTGATGCATACGTAATTTTATGTGGCCCGCAGATTCTAAACAGGATCATTCGGTTTTATGGACGGGCCCGCTTTCGACCCAACTGGCAGATATCCGCCGATAAAATTTGTTTGTCCTGGATTTTTAAAGGATTAAATCCCTTACGAGATGAAATTGTTGCCAGTTTTCAATTTCTAACATGAATATCTAAATTTAAGATGCGATGATAAGTGGAAAATCCGGCTGGTAAATACTCAAGGGGTGAAATTAGTAGGGGTTGAAAACACGAATCTATAAATCGTCGCAATTTTCCAACGAATTGGATTAGGGCGGTGAAATTGAAAACACAACTTTCTTTAGAGCATGTGGGGGTGGTGAAATAGGGGGATTGGAGTTTAGGGTTTGAAACGTTCATGAAGCCCTGTCATTTGACGCAGAGAAGCAATATCTTCCCTGGAACTGTGAAGTCTTACACATTGCATCTTCGCGAAAGGAGGAGTGAATTTTAGGAGAAATTTATCGAAGTTGATGAAATTTAAGGGTGGCAGATATCCGCCAATAAAATTTGTTTGTCCTTGATTTTTAAAGGATTAAGTCCTTTACGAGATGAAATTGTTGCCAGTTTTCAGTTTCTAACAGTGGCGACAAGACGAATAAGACGTTCGACATGTAACAAGGAATATATCTATAAATCTAAGATGCGATGATAAGTGGAAAATCCGGCTGATAAATACGCAAGAAGTTATGTAACACATAGAAATAAACTCACCCCTGTAAATCATAAAGGGGTGAAATTAGTAGGTGTTAAAAACATGAATCTATAAATCATCGGAATTTTTTAACGAATTGGATTAGGGCGGTGAAATTGAAAACACAACTTTTTTTAGAGCATGTGGGGGTGGTGAAATAGGGGGTTGGAGTTTAGGGTTTGAAACGTTCATGAAGCCCTGTAATTTGACGCAGAGAAGCAATATCTTCCCTGAAACTGTGAAGTCTTACACATTGCATCTTCGCGAAAGGAGGAGTGAATTTTAGGAGAAATTTATCGAAGTTGATGAAATTTAACGGTGGCAGATATCCGCCAATAAAATTTGTTTATCCTTGATTTTTAAAGGATTAAGTCCTTTACGAGATGAAATTGTTGCCAGTTTTCAGTTTCTAACAGTGGCGACAAGACGAATAAGACGTTCGACATGTAACAAGGAATATATCTATAAATTTAAGATGCGATGATAAGTGGAAAATCCGGCTGATAAATACGCAAGAAGTTATGTAACACATAGAAGTAAACACCCCTGTAAATCATAAAGGGGTGAAATTAGTAGGTGTTAAAAACATGAATCTATAAATCATCGGAATTTTTTAACGAATTGGATTAGGGCGGTGAAATTGAAAACACAACTTTCTTTAGAGCATGTGGGGGTGGTGAAATAGGGGGTTGGAGTTTAGGGTTTGAAACGTTCATGAAGCCCTGTAATTTGACGCAGAGAAGCAATATCTTCCCTGAAACTGTGAGGTCTTACACATTGCATCTTCGCGAAAGGAGGAGTGAATTTTAGGAGAAATTTATCGAAGGGGATGAAATTTAAGGGTGGCAGATATCCGCTGATAAAATGTCCTTGATTTTTAAAGGATTAAATCCCTTTCGAGATGAAATTGTTGCCAGTTTTCAGTTTCTAACAGTGGCGACAAGACGAATAAGACGTTCGACATGTAACAAGGAATATATCTATAAATTTAAGATGCGATAATAAGTGGAAAATCCGGCTGATAAATACGCAAGAAGTTATGTAACACATAGAAATAAACTCACCCCTGTAAATCATAAAGGGGTGAAATTAGTAGGTGTTAAAAACATGAATCTATAAATCATCGGAATTTTTTAACGAATTGGATTAGGGCGGTGAAATTGAAAACACAACTTTCTTTAGAACATGTGGGGGTGGTGAAATAGGGGGTTGGAGTTTAGGGTTTGAAACGTTCATGAAGCCCTGTAATTTGACGCAGAGAAGCAATATCTTCCCTGAAACTGTGAAGTCTTACACATTGCATCTTCGCGAAAGGAGGAGTGAATTTTAGGAGAAATTTATCGAAGTTGATGAAATTTAAGGGTGGCAGATATCCGCCAATAAAATTTGTTTATCCTTGATTCTTAAAGGATTAAGTCCTTTACGAGATGAAATTGTTGCCAGTTTTCAATTTCTAACAGTGATGACAAGACGAATAGGACATTGGACACGTAACAAGGAAAGTTGAGTGTGTAAGCATTTCCGCCGCGTGAAACTTCCGAATATCTATAAATTTAAGATGCGATGATAAGTGGAAAATCCGACTGGTAAATACGCAAGAAGTTATGTAACACATAGAAATAAACTCACCCCTGTAAATCATAAAGGGGTGAAATTAGTAGAGGTCGAAAACATGAATCTATAGATCGTCGCAATTTTTTAACGAATTGGATTAAGGCGGTGAAATTGAAAACACAACTTTCTTTAGAGCATGTGGGGGTGGTGAAATAGGGGGTTGAAACGTTCATGAAGCCCTGTAATTTGACGCAGAGAAGCAATGGCCGGTATGAATAAACTGTAACAAAGCTTTTGCTTATAGTTCTATCCTTTTCTCGTATACGAAAAACTTATATTTGCATCCTTTGTTAATGCGAGCATGAGCATCTTAATTGCAACACTTTATTCGTACCAACCATTATCTTCCCTGAAACTATGAGGTCTTAAACATTGGCCGGTATGAATAAACGGTAACAAAGCTCTTGCATATTGTTCTATCCTTTTCTCGTGCACGAAAAACTTATATTTACATCCTTTATTAATGCAAGTATGAGCATTTTGTAACACTTTATTCATACCAGCCATTGCATCTTCGCGAAAGGAGGAGTGAATTTTAGGAGAAATTTATCGAATGGGATGAAATTTAAGGGTGGCAGACATCCGCTGATAAAATTAATTTGTCCTGGATTTTCAAAGGATTAAATCCCTTACGAGATGAAATTGTTGCCAGTTTTCAATTTCTAACAGTGGCGACAAGACGAATAGGACGTTCGACACGTAACAAGGAAAGTTGAGTGTAAGCATTTCCGCCGCGTGAAACTTCCGAATATCTATAAATTTAAGATGCGATGATAAGTGGAAAATCCGACTACACACGGGGAATAAAGAACGTGTTATTCTCCAACTTTTATAATAGAACGATCCTCACTAAATCTTAATTGAGTTATATAACATCGTACCTTCGTTAGTTCTCCTTTCACGATTACGCTTTATGGGGATTTTCCAAATCGCATTAGAGATGAATATTAAGTGTTTAGTGGGATCCGACAACCGTAAACATCGGACAAAGTCACTTGGATATTAAGCAATTTGCCTAATAGGGTGGAAAACCTGCAAAAATTCATCAGTGAAATTAGTGCCGAGTCGAGTTCTGGTGGAGGCGCCGGGATAGACGATCCAGTCTTAATAACTTAGACGGAATAAAATATCGATTTACGGTTTTCGACACGTTTTCCGGCATTTAGCGTTGTTCTGGATCTATTTGAAAAGTATTCAACATTTGGATGAGTGAATAAAGTGGAGCATCAATTTTAGTGCCGAGCATTATGAAAGCGTGTTGTTCAGTCGATAACTTGAGAACGAATCAATATATTAATTTGGAATACGTCCTCGAATCTCGGAAAATCTCGGCGGAGAGGGCTTTCAGGCCATTTCTATCCTAGGTCTAGGGGGGTGGAAGTCAGGGGATAAAAACAAAAATCAATAGGCCGATATGGCAATCCCCGCCTTACTTTTCGGGAGACGAAGCTGCCTACCAAGTTTCAGCTCGATATCTCAATCCGTTCTCAAGTTATCCGACGGACAGACTGAGGAGCGATCGAGCGAGCGAGCGAGCGAATAAGCTAAGACAAGAGTACCTCCGCATTCTGCTACGGCACTAAAATGTTAATCCCATCCAAATCAAGTGACAGGTATCGTAAAGAAATCGATCTTTTTCAAAACTGGCAAAGGGTTAATAAAGTTGAGAATGCGGATGAAGACGTAATCTTAGCATATGTTTCAGAACTGGTAAGTGTTATAGCGGTTACTATTCGGATCACTAAGGTTAACTTCTTTTCAGTCCAAGAAATATGAACCTTCGTCTGTGTGGACAAAACTGTCGATGCTAAAAACAATGTTGCTGACTAACGAAAATATTGACATCTCCTTCTATGCAGTGGTCAAATCTTTTATGAAACGCAACAGTGCAGGTCATGTACCGAAGCAAGCAAAAACCTTTACAATGAAGCAGATTAAAGCATTCTTATTAGATGCTTCTGATGACGATTTCTTGCCTTATAAAGTATACGTGACGTGACGATTCGTTCACAAAATTAATACTTGAAATTTACAGGTTGCAACAATTTTTGGAATTTATGGAGGTTGCAGACGAGAGGAGCTGTATAGCCTAACTGTCGAGGCCGTTGTTGATGCAGGAACATCTCTAGTTGTCACTCTTCCGAAGACAAAAACGGGACGCAGCCGAATGTTCACTGTTGTTGATGGGGGTGGGGTGAAATATTTGGACATTATTCGAAAATACAAAAATATGAGGCCTCAACATATCTCTCACAACCATTTCTTTGTTAGCTGTAGAAACGGCAAATGTACAGTTCAAAGAATTGGTATCAATTCTTTCGGTGATATGGGCAAAAAAGTTGCAGCTTTTTTAAAATTGCCAGAGCCGTCATTATACACCGGTCATGCATTTCGACGATCATCAGCAAGTTTGTTAGCTGATTCGGGCGCAGATATAAGTGTTTTGAAACGTCATGGTGGTTGGAAGAGCTCAAGTGTTGCCGAGAGATACGTTGAGGATTCCTTAGAAATGAAAAAAAAAATTGCCCATATGATCCAAGGAACTAATAACTCAGATGTTTCTCTGAATTTTCAATCAACATCCTCTTCGTCTTCTTCGAATACCATTAAGCCTGCGTCGCATTGTTTTGGCGGGGTAAGCTTCAGTAATTTGCAAAATTGCACATTTAATCTTCGTTTCAACGGCACCGAAATGCCAATAAAGAGGTCGCCCAATGAAGAAAATTCTTAATTTGAATTTATCTTATTGATTTGTAACTCAGTTTGTAATATTAAATAGTATTTAAACATTCGTTGTGTTATAATTTCTTAACACCACTAGTGGTGTTAAGAGCATCTTAACGCAACTCGTTGCTATGCAGTTATTACTATAGTAACAATATAGGATAAAATAAAATAATTTTAAATGACATTTCACAAACGTCACAGTGACAGCAATTAAAAGGTCTTGGGATATATAATCGCTTATAATAGGTACCACAAGTGTATGCTATTTAATAATGAGAAATAATATTAATAATGAGAAAAGAGAAATAATGACAAGAAATAATGGAGAAATAATGAGAGACATTTATAAATGTCATCCTCGGGAGGAATAAAATTCATAACACACTCATTCAATAATATACTATTGTAACGATTGATGCTAATTTAATTGAAACATGGAGCTATTTTATTTTTGTAATTCTGTAATAAATTCTACTTATTTATTTGTTTTTCACCCTCTCAAGTTTCTGCATCCCTTATTCGCAGTATTTTTACCCACCAGTCGGGAAGTTTGCATAATTAAGTTATTTTCGTCTACCTAATAATAGTAAATGTTCACCTACACTCGGTAATAAATTGCATTCAAAACCAATATGATAGATAGCTAAACGACCTTTAGGTACATCATTAATAGAAATCTGCAGGGACATTATGCATCTGGATTCCGGATTGATAAAAAACTTACGCTGTTTTTGCTTTAGATTTACCCTTTGAAAGAAATATTTGTATTTGAATTTGTTTGTATTCACCTACCTATTGAAAACTTTTAGAAAGCCGATTTTTTTTATAAAGTAAGTAATAGTTACTTACGTAATTAGTTATGAAAAGTCCTATATTGATCGACGAGCCGTAATATTTACAGTACAACATTTTGCCTAATTGGGTAAAATCAAATTTTTCAAAACGCAATTAGGTAAAGTAAATTTATTGGTACCAATACACAAGTCAACAATGTATTACAACAATGTATAATGTTAGGCACATCATACCACATTTAATTACTTTAAAACTATTATTTTGTCAGGGCGAAAATAGAGATTGTAAGTTCAAAACATTTTCAATAAATTATGCCAAAAAATTGATAAATAATAATCGACATAGACACTACGACACTAGAAACATCTTATCTTATGTAAAGCGATAATGGTTTCTTTCGTTTACTTATTTAAATGCGAATTCTGGCGAGCGATGAACACAGCTGAAAGGAAAGGCACTGTGCCTTTGTGTTTATTTTATATTTATGCTCATGGTTAATTCAAATCACTTAGCATTTAGATTATTCTCTAGGGCTGTTTACAGCTAAGAATAAAATAGAAAATGTTTCTTTTTTAGCCCAACAGTTATAGAAATTAAATAATGATTTGACAAAAGAGTGTCAAGAGCCGATTATTGGCTTTCCTGACCAGAAGACGTTTCATAGAATTTAGATCAAAGCGATTTGGACGAAGGAATTTCGTAAAAATGCTAGGGAAAAATTTTAAATCAAAGTTTGCAGTTGACAAGCAGAAGAAATTCAAATTTAATATCCGCCGTCTTCGCTTTTGCATTTAATGAAAGATGGAAGTGCTATTACTGATAACATGATGATAATTGGCAAATAAAATGTAAATGCAGAGACATAACAACAAATTGAGTTAAACAGCTCCTTTACTTTTAAAATTTTTACATCAAGACGACTCCTTCAGTTCACTTCCATTTTAATCAAAAGCCATGTACATCAATGCGATGTGTATCCCTGTAGATGTTTATCATGTTAATGTGAATGTAAGGGTGGACTGAATTTACTGGTAGAATCGGGTGCAGATTTTGTCAATCTGCATCTAGTAGTAGTGCCTCCGCAGACAGTGGTGTCAAAAAGGCGAAATGTTGAAAATTGGCCGTAGTAGTATTTCGGTCTTTCACCCCTAGCTCCCACCCCCTTAGTCCATATGGCCCAAAAGCTTACTTTTCGGGAGACAAAGCCATATACCAAGACTCAGCCCGATATATCAATCCGTTCTCAAGTTATCGCTCGGACAGAGTGAGGAGCGATACGACGAGCGAGCGAGCGAATAAGCATTCGCATTCTGCTACGGCACTAAAATTATTTCCCTGCAGACGTAATTATGCTATGAATTATGAAACGCGTGCTTTGGAGTGCATTTCGGAGGTACGGCTGCAGGTCCATTAAATGGTAAATTAATAAAATTAATTGATTATTTATATAATCTCAACCCCATTGCTTGAAGGCACAGATTTCGATCGCTCTTCAATAATTTACTGAAAAATTCCTAGTAAATGCTTGAAATGCGAAAGATTTGCTGAGGGCTCGCATTTTATTCCAAGTAAATTATTAATTAGCTAAAGAGGAGTTTATAAGACTACAAGGTGGTGGATTATGGCATTAACGAGACAACAGCCGTCGCCTCAAGCAAGCAGAGTAAAAGCGAATGTGTAATTAATTAATTAATTGGGAAGTTCGTTCGTTTTCTGGCGGCTGAGTGAAATATAAAATGCAAAGAGGATAAGTAACTGGTTCGGCGAGCGTTGTTCCTTTAAATTTGCAGTAATTAATCCCGCGAGAACGGTGGATAATACGCCCTTGTATAAAAACCATTAAGGGTTTTTAGGCAGTGGATGAAAGCAATAAAAGCAAATGAAATTTTACGATGCATGAAAATTTTATTAATCATGAGTCTTCACTTAACAATTATTACACAACTTCACGAGCGAACCTTCGTTATAATTCACAGTCCTCAAATGACTACGTAATTAATTACTCGGGGGTCGCAAAATAATGTTGCGGTTTCGCACAAAATTCACGGAGAATTTTCAATTGTGAATCATTTGTAAGATGTAAAATAGTGTTGAAGCAAGAATTAAAACAACAATATTTATTCTGTGGGCGATAAGATTACGCTTAACTCGTGATACGTCTTCTGTTTGCTGTTACTCAGGCGTGATGTGGCTAACAGCTGCCTTCTTCTGTAAGTCAACTAAAAACTACCCCCTGTAAAATTAATTTTAGATTTCCTCTTAACGAAAATCAACCACGCCACTAGCACGAACCGCATTATTGGTGGCAGAATCGTACAAGACCCCCGGGAATATCCCTTTATAGTATTACGTTCGAAACGATTGTGGTACGTGCACTTAACTAATAATTTTAGGTGTCTCTGAGGTTGGATGGCCGCCATATCTGCGGAGGTTCTATTATAGATTATAGACATGTCATAACGGCGGCTCATTGCTGCTTTGGCAGCAATAATAAAGTGCTACCGCCCCAAATCATGTCGATTGCAGCTGGGAATTTAAATATCAGAACCCCCCACAACTCGACGGTTTTTAAAAAAGTGGATGAAATCATCTTCCATCGAGGGTACGACCCCCAATTTATCGTCAATGACGTTGCCATCCTTCAGGTAAAACGCTTTGGATTTTTAACTTCTTGCGAAGCAGTTACTGGAATCGTTCGGAAAATTCAGAAAAATCGTCAAAAACATGAAATTTTTACGTTTTAGGGTCCTGGGAACCGAAAAAAGTGGTTTTTCAAAAAATGTTTGTCTGTCGGTCCGTCTGTCTGTCTGTCTCTGTCCGTCTGTCTGTCTGCCTGCCTGTCTGTCTGCTTGTCTCTGTCTGTCTGTCTATCTGTCTATCTGTCTGTATCTGTCTGTCTGTCTGTAAGCACGCTGCAGCTGAAACTACTGAACGTATCGAGATGAAATTTGGCACACATATTCAGTGGGCACAGTGGGTTCACTTGAAGTGCCTTTTTGGCTCATGAACTTAAAAAATTTAAATGCAAACCTCCATTTTTCGCTCTTCGAATTCTGCTTCCAAAAATGTATCAACACTTAGTGCCCTTTGGCAGAAAAATCATCAAAGACACGCTGCAGCCGAAACTACTGAAGACATCGAGATGAAATTTTACGTACACGTTCAGTGAGATGATGCGATTTTGGGGCAAATCGGTTGATTACATTATATCCAAATTTACACGTCTATATGGCGCCCCGTCTACGTTTACATAGCGCCTCCGATAAATCCGGGGAAAAAGTGCGCTTCTTTTACGAACGCTGCCTAAACGTTTGGAGATGGAACAAAATCTTATATAGAAGAATTGTTGGCAATAAATAAATCAACAAAAAAGTCGGCAACAGCATATAGGCATCTATGATAGGTAGCCTACAATAATTGTTTGTGTTTTAATTTTTTGTAAAAATCGATTTGACTGTTTCTTGTGGGCTATTCGTCATAGATACCTATATGCGGTCGCGGACTTTTTGGTAGATCTTTTCGTAGCCAACAATTCTTCTATTTATAATTTTGTTGTATCTTCAACCGTTTACTCAGCTTTCACGTTTTAAATTATTAAAGCGGAGTTTTCTCGCGGACTTGCACGCAACGAATAACTGAAACGTTTTAAATAGGGTCAGTGGTTGACTTTTATTCTATTTTTATTTAAATTTAACATTGTGGTTAAAATCCAGCTAGTAAAATCGGGTAAATTCCATGCTACTTTAAACTTTAAAACACCAACGTGACGAAACACTGTTCTGGTCTGACTGAGTGAGTCTGAGGCTCAAGGCCAAAAGAGAGGATAAAACGTGAGGAAGTTTCGGACGTATGCAGTCGTGGCAAAAAACTAAAGCTATTTCATTTCTTTGTAATTATGGCGATAAGGTCAATAATAGGGTCGAAAGCCTTAGAAGTAGATACCATTTTTTCGAAAAATGTTATTTTAATGGTGATAATCTTCCTTGACCTTGTAGGTTATTCTGTTGCAATAAATTGACGCCTTCAATCGATAGAACCTACCTTTAGCGATAACCTGATTATATGGTTGGTTCACGATCTGTACGTTTACAAATTCTGTGAAAAAATAGAAGTTTCTACCAAAACTGCCAATTTTTTCTAACCGTTTCGTAGATTTCAGGAAAATTTCCAGATTGGACTGAAAACATTCTTCCAGTTAACTTGAACTACAAAACTCCAGAATATGGAAATTGCACCGTTTGCGGCTGGGGCGTGACTAGACAAGTATTTTTTTTTCCCCGAAGCAAAAATTTTCTAATTTTTTTAGAACACTACTCTAATCAGTCCGCTCCTGCAATGCGTGGATGTGAATTTAATTTCAACATTCAGCTGCAACCGGACCTACTACCCCCAACAAATTACTAAAGGGATGGTCTGTGCTGGCGGAAACGGTTCTGACTCCTGCCAGGTTAATAAATAATAAATTTAAAAGGAAAATAATGAATTAACGCGTTACGCAACTGGTGGATTATTTCAGGGCGACTCTGGGGGGCCGTTAGTCTGCAAGGGGGCCCTTACTGGAATTGTTTCTTGGGGAAGCGGCTGTGGAGTTAACCCCGGAGTTTACACAGCTGTGGCCGAGTATCAGTCTTGGATAAGAAAATATTCCAATTCTCCACCGACGTTAGTGGTCTTGTCTTCGATTTACCTTTTACTCCTGCTGCACTACTTAATTTAACTATTGTTACCAGAACTGAATAAAAATAGAACGCACATTCGCAGCTGTTGATTTATTTACAGATTTTACACCAAGGGGAGTGTTTAGGGCTGCAACGGCAATATTCAGCCCAAGCTGTGCACCAAATTTTTTCGTAAAGCTCTTGAATAAAAGACAAATCAAAATCGAATGGGTATTAAAGTTATACGCATAAAATAAACTGATTGTAACATTTTTTTTGCTCAAAAAGTAGATAACTAACTTATCGCCTCGATACTGAAGTTCCTTTTTATAACTTCAACCAAAAAATACAGAAATATGCGAAACTACTTCGGTGACCAAATTCCATCATATTACCTAAGTGCCTAAGTACCTAAGTGGAGGGTTGAAATATTGCGAGGGCGGTTGATAAAGTGAAAAAGGTAATCTTTATTCAAAAGAGCTAAATTTATTATTATTGAAGAAAGACGAAATTGCGCGAATATGGCCAAATTAACGCTTGGGGGGTGAAGGGGGGTGAAAAGTAACTGTAGTTTAGTAGAACTATCGAAATTTACAAGAAAAAGAAGCGGTCTTCAGTAAAATTTGCTTTTTAAGGGGTCACATATCGAGAAAGGAGTTGAAAAACTGAGGATGGGTTCAAAAATAATGAAAATGACTTTGAATTACCAAAGAACAACAAAAAAGCTCAAAAATAACATGTATTTATTTTCCTTGCTAGGGTTTAGGGGTTGTTAGTAGTCTATGGGTTGGTTTCAAGTTGAATGAAGACTCATAAGACTTTTTTTTAAGTTGTCCGAAATCTATCGAACTTTGTAATTTTATACCACCATTTCCCCGAAAAAATTCTAGTTTGAACCCTTAAATTTCATCCCCCTTGTTAGATCGTAAAAAAATTGACCATTCCTCCACCCCTGTCACTGTAAATTGACACATCAAATTCGGCCTTAATACGTTGACCAGTTTTTAAGTTATCGTATTATTGCGTTTTTGCACGTTGGGGGTTGTAGTTAAGTGAATTTTCGAATTTCCACCCCTGAATTTCATCCCCATCATTAAATTTCTCCTAAAATTCACTCATCCCTTTTCGAAGACACAAGGTGTAAGGCCTCACAATTTCATAGCAGATACTACTTCTCTGTAACAAATTACAGGGCTTAATAGACGTTTCAACCCCTAAACTCCACCCCCACATACTCTAAAGAAAGTTGTGCTTTCAATTTCGCCACCCTAATTCAATTCATTCAAAAATTGCGGCTATTTAGAGATTCGCGTATTCAACCCCTCATGATTTCACCCCTTTATGATTAGAGGGGTGAGTTTATTTCTAAAGTGTTACATAACTTCTTGCGTATTTACTTAGTGCGGTTGTTCATAAATAAATCAATAGGATTTCAGAAAAAAAAAATAATAGTTATTTTTTGCATATTTACAAAGAAAGTCGTATTAACCTCCCCACTCCACTCCACCATTTAAAAAAAAAGGGAGGTTACTGCAATCACTAAAATTTTCGAATTCGAGATAAGACCGGATCTATACGTTTTGAGGTCTCAGGAGCCCAAAAAAGTGGTTTTTAAAATGTGTCTGTATGTATGTACGTACGTTCGTAAACACGCCACAGCCCAAACTACTCGACAGATTTAGCTGAAATTTGGTACGTGTGCATGTGATAACCCAACTTAGATCTGAAAAGCTTTTGGAGCCAATCGTGCAACCAGAAATGCCATTTTGGCACATCAACTTTTAAATTTTAAATGCAAACCCCCATTTTTCACGTCACGATAGGAAAGGCCTTCAAATTCTGCTTCTAAAAATGCATTCATTCTTAGTGCCTTTTTGACCAAAAATAAAAAAAAAATTGATTTTTATCGGACTTTAAAATCGCGGTACAGCCCAAGCCCCTGAACCGATTTGGCTGAAATTTTGCACAAGGGGATTGTATTACACGTCGAAGAGGTGAACAAATTTTGGATTCAATCGGCCCACGGAAAGTGCCGTTTTGGCACACCAATTTCGAAATTCAAAATTATTCTCTAATTTACCCATCCAAAACAAGTTTTTGAAAGATTTATTGTCACTATCGAGGTCACCATCATAAAGGTCTTCAATTTCTGGTTTTAAATGAGACAAAATTGATTCGCATTTAGAACCCTTTGGGTAGAAAAATCGAAATTTTGTAATAACACTGAAACCACTTTATAGCCCAAACTAGTGGATCGATTTGCCCGAAATTTGGTAAATGGAGGTGAGGTGACCCGTTGAAGAGCTGAAAGGCTTTTGGGAGCAATTGGTCAACGGGACGTGCCATTTAGGCATATCAACTTTAGAATCTTAAACAGAAGTCCCTGAAATCAAAGACCCACGCGTTGGGGAGGTTCCAGCCGCTTCTCTGCTGCCATTGTTTTTTAATGAAAAATCGTAAAGAAAGTACCAGTTTTTTTAACGAAAAAATCGTAATGAAAGTATCACTTTTTTAACGATTTTAACATTTTTTCATCTTTACATATTACATCTTTACATTGTTACATTATATTATCACACCAAGTAAGTAAAGGGCTACCCAGTGTTGCCAATCACTCCCCCATATAGAAAAAAATTCTTTTCCACTTTTTCGCGTATGGGGGGAATATACAAAAAAATTACATGTACAACACGTAATGAAAGTATCTTTTTTTCACTCGTTTAATTGATACACTCCGCCTACGGCGTCGTGTGTCAAACTTCAAACTCATGAAAAAAAGTAGGTATTACTTTCATTACTAGTAGTACAAATAACTATTTTTCCATATTTACAGTGAAAGTCGTCTTTTTTAAATGAAAAATCGTAATGAAAGTACCACTTTTTCAACGAAAAAATCGTAATGAAAGTATCACTTTTTTAACGATTTTAACATTTTTTCGTCTTTACATCTTACATCTTTACATCTTTACATTATATTATCACACCAAGGAAGTAAAGGATTACCCAGTGTTGCCAATTATTACTCCCCCATATAGAAAAAAAAATCTTTTCCTCTTTTTCGCGTATGGGGGAATATACATAAAAATTACGTGTACAACACGTAATGAAAGTATCTTTTTTTCATGAGTTTGATTGATACACTCCGCCTACGGCGTCGTGTGTCAAACTTCAAACTCATGAAAAAAAGTATTACTTTCATTACTAGTTGTACAAATAACTATTTTTGCATATTTACAATGAAAGTCGTCTTTTTTTAATGAAAAATCGTAATAAAAGTACCACTTTTTTAACGAAAAAATTGTAATGAAAGTATCACTTTTTTTAACGATTTTAACGTTTTTTCACCTTTACATCTTACATCTTTACATTGGGAAAGGACTACCCAGTGTTGCCAATCCTCCCCCCATATAGAAAAAAAATTCTTTTCCATTTTTTCGCGTATGGGGGAATATACAAAAAAAATTACGTGTACAACACGTAATGAAAGTATCTTTTTTTCATGAGTTTGATTGATACACTCCGCCTACGGCGTCGTGTCAAACTTCAAACTCATGAAAAAAAGTATTACTTTCATTACTAGTTGTACAAATAACTATTTTTGCATATTTACAATGAAAGTCGTCTTTTTTTAATGAAAAATCGTAATGAAAGTATCACTTTTTCTAACGATTTTAACGTTTTTTCATCTTTACATCTTACATCTTAACATTGGGAAAGGACTACCCAGTGTTGCCAATCCTCCCCCATATAGAAAAAAATTCTTTTCCGATTTTTCGCGTATGGGGGAATATACAAAAAAATTACGTGTACAACACGTAATGAAAGTGTCTTTTTTTCACTCGTTTGATACACTCCGCCTACGGTGTCGTGTATCAAACTTCAAACGCATGAAAAAAGTACTACTTTCATTACTAGTACAAAATATATTTACCGACTTGTAAAGTGTTAGGGGTTGTTAGTGCGATAAGGGTTGGTTTTAGGTTGAAAACTCATAAACCTTTTTTCAATTGTTACTGCAGTAACTTGCAGTAACCTCACATTTTTTTATTTTGGGGCTGGGGAGGTTAAAAATTAGTCCTCGGGGATTAAATTTGAAAAGGCTCTACTTTTAATGCCGGGAGTGCAGAAATAATTATCAGTTTTGCTTCGCAGAAAATAAAGTAAAACAAAATGTCGCATCATTATCACGCAGACGAGGGCGAAAATATGCACTTTATTGCGCTATCTTTCCAACTACCTAATTTAACTGAATAAATTTTTGTCAAATTAATATTGACTCACAATATAATGCCCAGAGATTTAACGAGAAATTAAGATAAAGAGATAACATAAACAAGTCTGTCTGACGATACTGAAGTGTCAGTGTTAGTGTTATCGCATTCCCCTGAAAACAACAATATTGTACAACAATGGAGACAAGCGAAGACCAAAACGTGTTTGATGATGTCCTACTCGAAATTGGGGATTCCGGTAAATTCCAGAAAAGATTCAATTTTATTTTTACATTTTTGTACGTAATCATTACGACAATGACTACCTTAAATTCGCTTGTCTCCGTTGCTATCCCCGATCATTGGTGCTTCGTACCTGGACGAAAACTTACAAATTACTCTTTGGAAGAATGGAAAAATCTCACTATACCTCGGTAAGAAAATAAATTGTTAATTGCCGTAATAAAATCGATTTTTCTAGAAATAATCATGGAGAATTCAGTAAATGCGAGATGTTAAACGTGACGAACGTTGATCATAATTTTCGAGATCCCAACAACAGCGCAATCGGTAATTATTATTATGGTCAAAGCAATTGTAATCTGCAACTACACTTTTTTCCTAAAACAATCCGTTGTGAGCTTTAGACTCAACGTTATAAAGCCTCATAAACTTTTGCCAGTTGTAAAATAAGCCCAAGGGAATCCATTATTTGCGTGAGTTAGGCGAGGGTGCTGACGTGCTGTTACAATGTTTTACAGCTTACGGTTAGGTGGGGAAAAGTAAATTACATAAAAGGCTTTTAATCGGTTATATTTTTCCCAGCGATGAAAAATTGATAGCAGCCCTCTCGGAATTTCAATATTTAAATGACTTTAAAACTTGGAGGTTCACCTTAAATATTTAGGATAAATTAATGACGATTCGGTAGTAAACTTTCAAATTTCATTACTCTTCTAATCAAAACATAAATTTTTATGACGAACTAAGAGTGTTGTGTCGAAAACCACGACCTCTGTGAGAGGTGGGGACTACTAGCTTCCATGATGTCAAAGACATCTAAAGAAAACTAGCGGCTGACAAAGTCAGCTCCGCCCCAGGCTTCGACACCACGTGAATGCAATGATTCGATTGTGACAATGAAAAATTAAAAATTCTTCACTGCCAAAATCAAAACGAAAGCGGCTGGTTTGAGCTCATGGTCTCAAACAGGGAACGACAGACAGCTGTTTCGATCTCTTGGATCTCATCAGTGTCGTGCACCCCGAATGAAACCACAAACTCAAACCAGCCAACGTCGCATTTTCTGTTTAAAGGTTGGCTGGTTTGAGTTTGTGGTTTCATTCGGGGTGCACGACACTGATGAGATCCAAGAGATCGAAACAGCTGTCTGTCGTTCCCTGTTTGAGACCATGAGCTCAAACCAGCCGCTTTCGTTTTGATTGTGGCAGTGAAGAATTTTTAATTTTTCATTGTCACAATCGAATCATTGCATTCACGCCACCTGTTGCTAAACAGGAGTGGTGTCGAAGCCTGGGGCGGAGCTGACTTTGTCAGCCGCTAGTTTTCTTTAGATGTCTTTGACATCATGGAAGCTAGTAGTCCCCACCTCTCACAGAGGTCGTGGTTTTCGACACAACACTCTTAGTTCGTCGCATTTTCTGTTTAAAGGTTGGCTGGTTTGAGTTTGTGGTTTCATTCGGGGTGCACGACACTGATGAGATCCAAGAGATCGAAACAGCTGTCTGTCGTTCCCTGTTTGAGACCATGAGCTCAAACCAGCCGCTTTCGTTTTGATTGTGGCAGTGAAGAATTTTTAATTTTTCATTGTCACAATCGAATCATTGCATTCACGCCACCTGTTGCTAAACAGGAGTGGTGTCGAAGCCTGGGGCGGAGCTGACTTTGTCAGCCGCTAGTTTTCTTTAGATGTCTTTGACATCATGGAAGCTAATAGTCCCCACCTCTCACAGAGGTCGTGGTTTTCGACACAACACTCTTAGTTCGTCGCATTTTCTGTTTAAAGGTTGGCTGGTTTGAGTTTGTGGTTTCATTCGGGGTGCACGACACTGATGAGATCCAAGAGATCGAAACAGCTGTCTGTCGTTCCCTGTTTGAGACCATGAGCTCAAACCAGCCGCTTTCGTTTTGATTGTGGCAGTGAAGAATTTTTAATTTTTCATTGTCACAATCGAATCATTGCATTCACGCCACCTGTTGCTAAACAGGAGTGGTGTCGAAGCCTGGGGCGGAGCTGACTTTGTCAGCCGCTAGTTTTCTTTAGATGTCTTTGACATCATGGAAGCTAATAGTCCCCACCTCTCACAGAGGTCGTGGTTTTCGACACAACACTCTTAGTTCGTCGCATTTTCTGTTTAAAGGTTGGCTGGTTTGAGTTTGTGGTTTCATTCGGGGTGCACGACACTGATGAGATCCAAGAGATCGAAACAGCTGTCTGTCGTTCCCTGTTTGAGACCATGAGCTCAAACCAGCCGCTTTCGTTTTGATTGTGGCAGTGAAGAATTTTTAATTTTTCATTGTCACAATCGAATCATTGCATTCACGCCACCTGTTGCTAAACAGGAGTGGTGTCGAAGCCTGGGGCGGAGCTGACTTTGTCAGCCGCTAGTTTTCTTTAGATGTCTTTGACATCATGGAAGCTAGTAGTCCCCACCTCTCACAGAGGTCGTGGTTTTCGACACAACACTCTTAGTTCGTCGCATTTTCTGTTTAAAGGTTGGCTGGTTTGAGTTTGTGGTTTCATTCGGGGTGCACGACACTGATGAGATCCAAGAGATCGAAACAGCTGTCTGTCGTTCCCTGTTTGAGACCATGAGTTCAAACCAGCCGCTTTCGTTTTGATTGTGGCAGTGAAGAATTTTTAATTTTTCATTGTCACAATCGAATCATTGCATTCACGCCACCTGTTGCTAAACAGGAGTGGTGTCGAAGCCTGGGGCGGAGCTGACTTTGTCAGCCGCTAGTTTTCTTTAGATGTCTTTGACATCATGGAAGCTAGTAGTCCCCACCTCTCACAGAGGTCGTGGTTTTCGACACAACACTCTTAGTTCGTCGCATTTTCTGTTTAAAGGTTGGCTGGTTTGAGTTTGTGGTTTCATTCGGGGTGCACGACACTGATGAGATCCAAGAGATCGAAACAGCTGTCTGTCGTTCCCTGTTTGAGACCATGAGCTCAAACCAGCCGCTTTCGTTTTGATTGTGGCAGTGAAGAATTTTTAATTTTTCATTGTCACAATCGAATCATTGCATTCACGCCACCTGTTGCTAAACAGGAGTGGTGTCGAAGCCTGGGGCGGAGCTGACTTTGTCAGCCGCTAGTTTTCTTTAGATGTCTTTGACATCATGGAAGCTAATAGTCCCCACCTCTCACAGAGGTCGTGGTTTTCGACACAACACTCTTAGTTCGTCGCATTTTCTGTTTAAAGGTTGGCTGGTTTGAGTTTGTGGTTTCATTCGGGGTGCACGACACTGATGAGATCCAAGAGATCGAAACAGCTGTCTGTCGTTCCCTGTTTGAGACCATGAGCTCAAACCAGCCGCTTTCGTTTTGATTGTGGCAGTGAAGAATTTTTAATTTTTCATTGTCACAATCGAATCATTGCATTCACGCCACCTGTTGCTAAACAGGAGTGGTGTCGAAGCCTGGGGCGGAGCTGACTTTGTCAGCCGCTAGTTTTCTTTAGATGTCTTTGACATCATGGAAGCTAGTAGTCCCCACCTCTCACAGAGGTCGTGGTTTTCGACACAACACTCTTAGTTCGTCGCATTTTCTGTTTAAAGGTTGGCTGGTTTGAGTTTGTGGTTTCATTCGGGGTGCACGACACTGATGAGATCCAAGAGATCGAAACAGCTGTCTGTCGTTCCCTGTTTGAGACCATGAGCTCAAACCAGCCGCTTTCGTTTTGATTGTGGCAGTGAAGAATTTTTAATTTTTCATTGTCACAATCGAATCATTGCATAAATTTTTATATTTGAAGATAAATTTCGTCGCTAATTATGAAACCCTCGCCCAAAACTCTCACTTTACGCCCTTGATACATAAGATTTAATATATATTTCTCTTGGAGGCTAGGGATTCACTTTAAATATTTACGATAAATTAATGACGATTCGGCAGTAAACTTTCAAACATTACTTTTCTAATCTCCTGTAAAACATAAATTTTTATATTTGAAGGTAAATTTCAAGTCGGTGATTATGAAACCCTCGCCGTAAACTCTCACTTTACGCCCTTGATTCATAATATTTAATATATATTTCTCTTGGAGGCTGTGCCCATGGATGGGAATACGATAAGACTTACTATCGGAGCACCATCGCATCTCAAGAAAATTGGGTCTGCGCCCAGGAATTAAATCTGCCCAATTTTCTGGTCTTCGGCAAAATCGGTGAACTAATCGGCACCCTTCTTTTCGCACAAATCGGAGACACGTAAGATTTTCAAAGAAAAAATTTCAGTCAACTAATGTTTCAGATGTGGAAGAAGACCAGTCTTCTATGGATCGGCCTTAATCGTGCTCATAGGAAGAGTCGGTTTTTTATTAGCCGATGGAATGTCTCACTTTTTCTTTCTGTTAAATCTCCTCGGAAGCTTAACAGGAGTCTCACTAGTTCAATCAACAATCGTGATCTCTTTAGAAATTTCGAATTCAGAAGACCGAACTTACATATCGCTTGTTCAGAATATAGCTTGGACCATTGGGCTCGCTTTTGGGCCCTTTATTCTATGGGCTGTTGGTGACTGGAAGATTTACACTTTAATCACAACTCTTCCGATTATCCCTTTCCTGTTCTTGAGAAAGTAATAATTATGGCAAAGTTTTTTTTCTTCAAACGTCAAAAATACTGCAGTTAAATGACGTTATTTTTACTCCGGCGGCGATGAAGTACCTTGTTTTTAGTGCCGAAGCATATGCGCATAACTTGAGAACGAAAGCAGATATCGAGCTGAAATTTTGTACACCGGTGTATACCCCTAAAATCGCAAAGGGGATTGTTTTTGTGCAATATCGGACCGTAGGAGTCGGAGTTATGGGTGAAAAACTGAAAGAAATACAATTTTCGACGTTTGATCGCGAACGCTGCCTCAACGCTTGAAGATAGATCAAAAATTTGAAAGGAGGAATTGTCGGCAATGAAAAGATCTACAAAAAAGTCCGCGACGGCATATAGCTATTTACGATGGGTAGCCCACCGTGGTCGTTTTTGTGTTTTAATTTTTGACGAAAATAGCTTCAGTGGCTTATTGTCGGCTATCAGTAACGGATATTTATATGCTGTACCGGACTTTTTTGTCGGTCTATTCGTTGCCGACATTTCTTCCTTATAAGATTTTAATCCATCTTCAAGTGTTTAGGCAGCGTTCGCAGTGGAAGCACGAGAATGCGAGGTTTTTTCGGGACCGAAAAATTATAAATTCTAATAACTCAAGAACCAGTGGAGATATTTTACTGAAACTTGATATGCGCTTTTGACGAACAAATCTGTTAAAGGTGAGGGGGTGGCAATTTTGGGGGAAGAAATTTAAGGGTTCAAAATCACAAAAATATGAAAACTTCTCAAATATTTTGCACATGGAAGTCTGAAACCCAACACACATATTTCGATAATGTTTTTTTTCTGCAGGATGAGACAAAAGGGGTGCAAATCAGGGGTTGAAACTCAAAATTTCACGTAAGTATTGCTTGAAATTCAAGCCATTCGATAACTTTTCATCAATGGGCCAGAAAAAGTTTTGAGCATATATTTAGCCCGTACGACCGGAAGAGAAAAAAATTGTACCTCTAAAACTTCAACCTTGAAACATAAAAAATTCACTTAGAAGAAATGTAACCCTTGGACCACCTATTACCGGAGAAAACTAATTGAACGCAAAAAATTGCACCTCCTTCAACCCCCGAACACAAAACGTTAATATGGAGAAAATTTAAGCATTGGACCACCTCTTTCCGGAGGATACTAATTTAACACAAAAATTTGCACCCCTGAAACTCGCCCCCTCCAACCCCCAACCACAAAAACTTGACTTGGAGGAAATTTAACCCTTGGACCACTCATTATCCCAGGAGACTATTTTGAACCCAAAAAATTGTACCCCCAAAACCCACAGCCTTGAACTCTTGAACACAAATAATTGACTTGGAGGAAATTAAGCCCTTGGACTATCTACAACAAAAACAGACTAACTGAACGCAAAACGTTGCAATCCCGAAAACCACCCCCTTCAACCTCCAAATATGAAAAATGACAAAAATGACAAACATAAATAATTGACTGGGTGGAAATTTAACCCTTACACTACTTGTTACTGGAAGATACTAATTGAGTGCAAATAAATTTAACATTTGGACCACTGTTATTGCAGGATAGGTACCAATTAAGCGCCCCCGAAACCCACCCCCTTCAACACCTGAGGATAATAATTGAACGGAAAAAATTGCACCCCCTTCAACCCCTAACACAATTTGATGTTTGATCTATACTCACAACCGGATGATACTAATTGAACGCAAAAAAATTCATCACCTGCTGATACACCCTCACGATTGCTTTATCATGAGCATATGCTTCGGCACTACTACTAGGTGCAGATTAATCACCAAGTCCAACTCAATATATGAATCATTCACGGTGAATAAACATCTACAGGGATACACATCGCATTGATATACTTCTTCCGTTGGCTTGTACTCCGGCTTGATTTGAGTAATAATTTAATCAAAAATATCCACTTTTAATGAATTTTCTGCGTTTGAAGAAAAAATGCATAATATGTTATTCGGAGTAAAAGTGCCTTTGTGTGGCTCAGGCAAAAAACATCACTTTTTGCAGGTATATGATAGAGTCTCCACGATGGCTAGTCTCTAGAGGCAAAGTGGAAAAGAGTATTAAAACCCTCAAAAAAATCGCAAAAACGAATAAAAAGGAGGTAACTGACAAAACATTAGCTCCATTACGCATCAAGAGCGAAGTTAAGAAACCCGAAACTTCTTACGGAATATTCAGTTTATTTTCAAACAAAACCTTGGTTAAAATTACTGTAATTACGAATTACCTATGGTAATATAACTTATCGTAATTTGGTTAAAGTGAATTATTTCAGGGCAACGTATTTCTTTTTCTACGTTTCGATGATGCTAAATGTTAACAATCTCGAAGGGAATCCTTACATGAATTATTTCTGGCAAGGAATAGCTGAAATACCAGGAACCTTCTTGGCCAAATATTTGGCAGATAACATTGGAAGAAGATTTACATACGTTATCGCCTATATTTTAATTGGAATCGTTTCGTTTTTCTTGGCGTACATCTCGTCGACATCAGGGCACGCGTTAACAATTCTTGTAGGTGTGATTCTGCTGCGAGCGGCTTCTCCCCTAGTTTTTTGTGGACTGCAAATTCATACTTTGGAGCTTTACCCGACGCCGTTGAGGCAAAACGGCATTGCTGTAGGGTATTTTACGGGGGTGGCTTTTTCCGCATTGGTTCCTTACGTGTTATATTTGGTAAATTCGGCAAAAAACTGAAATCAGAAGAAAATTTGAATTTCAGGGTACTACAATCAATCCGAGCCTCCCTTATGTGATTACTGGAGGTTTGACAATTGTCGCTGGAATTTTTGGGGTATTTTTGCCGGAAACGTTGCATCAAAAACTTCCGGAAACTGTGGAGGAAATTCGGCACTTTGGGAAAGATCAGAAGATGTGGAGCATACCTAAGAAGATATAAGTTATTATACTGTGATTTTCCGATTGTTAAAACAACAACTTGTTGATGAATTTCATATATTTTTCTTCTGTTGTTTATTTTACCTTTTTAAAGACTTGGAAAAAACACGAATCTTGGCAATTCTTTCACTTAGGTACTAGTAGGTAGCGAAAGAATGAGGCGATATGGAACCATCACCATCACTATTATTACGATTTATTTCACAATGACGATACTTTCCATTGCCCAATGCCCTACATGCTTTACAAAATGACCTTAGAATAAGTGATAATATTAAATCAGTTTGTAGCGTTAACGAGGTGCAGATTCTAGATGCAATGGAAAGTATCGTCATTTATAAGTCAAGGGATAGGCCTATGAACGCAGATACAGGTCTGATAGCTTACTCCTCTCTGTTTAGGCTACTATAGGTAGGACTCGTTATACTTAAACGTGTTCACCCGCTCGTGATCATTTTTTAGACCTGTGATTGGTCTAACTTTCACAGCCAAGGGGTGGAGCTACGCGGGTGGGCCTATAAATATTTCGTTTTTCTGGAAGGTAGGGTTGTATAGCTTTGGCTTTGATAATGAGCACATAGTGTTCGAAACGCGTCAGCCGTGAAAATCAAGTGTTTCGGTGTAGTGTTTCTAGTGATAGCGTGATTTATGTAATGAAAATTCAAATTATTTATCCAGTCAAGTCGCTTCGAGATGGATTCTTATTTTTATGTTCAAATAAATAAATAAAAATTTACGAGATAAGTGGATTATCTAATGTTTCTATTATTTTTTATTACAATAAAATTTTTATTGTCAATTACCGGGATTGATGATAAAAGTTGCATGAAAATATTCGATTAATTGACGACAAAAATTATTTGCCTTGCAAAATGTTTTTTAACAGAATCGAGATCGAAAATGAAATTTAGTTAGAATTTCTGAAACATTTAAGTAACAAGATTCCATTCTTAAAAATTTGCATTCTTGGAGGAGGTAAAAAAAGCTACTTTTCACAGCATTTATAATAAATATGTGGAAATAAATTCAAAATAGAAGTTACCCCAAAAAGGCAAATTTTCGAAAAAATGTGCCTAAGGTTTTCCACTTGACAAAGCAAATTCTATCGAATGCAATAATAAAAACAAACAGTTATCTACAGGGTGCATTACTTTATCTCGGCGCCATTGCTAACTTTGCTAATACTGACGATACAAAATCGGCTAAATTAGCAAAGAATTGTATTTTTTACGCTGATTACGATGGCGAATTCAAAAAAACAAATCAACATCGTATTCGGAAATGATATTTTTTTAAATGGAACACCCCGTATATTTTGAGCTCCTTGAAAGTGTATTTATAATTCTCAACAAAAAAGTTTATATGCGTTATGTACTTTTCAACTTCTCCTAATTTTTTATTGGCTTTGGAAGCGATTGAATGGTCAGAAAAATCGATATTTTTGCTTGAAGTAAATAATTTCTTGTCAATTTTATTTTTACAGATTGTCTTTTTAATGATTATTTATTAAAACTTACGTAACTTCTTACCCCGTTAAGTCCCGTGCGGTTGGGTGCCCATCGGGCGCGTCCCCGGGTGGTGGATAGGGGAATGGCCAGTCCGCTGGTTAGTTACGGCCATACGTGCAGACCTGGGGCTTAAAACCCTCACGTGTCTGTACCAAAGCCGCTACCGCGAACCAACCCCTCTGAGACACCGGGCGCCCTCTCAGAGTAATAGCCTTACCTTCATGCGCCGGGCTCCATGAGGGCGGACCGAACTCCCGGGGTTAACTGGGAATTTCAGACCAGATTTAGGAGGGTACCGGAGGCCTCAATGCAGCAAATGGGGTCGGAAGACACTCATAGCTGCTCTGAGACTTAGGGACCTAGCAGCCTGAACAGAGGGACTGGAAGACTGATACTTCTGTTATCTGTACGGAGGGACAAAAAAAAAATAAAAAATTACCTCACGGTTGCGATAGGGATAGGCTGATAACTGGACCTATCAGATTTTTGTGACTAGGGACTAATTGTGACTGATGGGACTGAAAAAGACACCGCACTTGCACAGGTACCGTGACACTGGCAGACCCTCAGGGAATGAGGGCGGACCGAATTCCCGGGGTTAACTGGGAATTTCAGACCAGATTTAAGAGGATACTGGAGGCCTCAATGCGGCAAATGGGGTCGAAGGACACCCATAGCTGCTCTGAGACTTCGGGACCTAGCAGTCTGAACAGAGGGACTGGAAGACTGATACTTCTGTTGTCTGTACGGAGGGAAAAAAAAATAAAAAATACCTCGCGGTTGCGATAGGGACAGGTTGACAACTGGACCTATCAGACTTTTGTGGCTAGGGACTAATTGTGACTGATGGGACTGAAAAAGACACCGCAGTTGCACAGGTACCGTGACACTGGCAGACCCTCAGGGACTGTGGCACCAACAACCAGTTGTGGCTGATGGGGCTGTCCACCAAGAACCGTCGGCCACACTGGGGGAAGATGTCTGCAGTTTGTAACATAGAGGGACATAAATTGATACCTCAACTGAACCATTTAAGGGTACACTTTAAGCTGCCTTCGACACCAAGAAACCAGTTGTATCCGGCAGGGCTGAAAAAGACCTGCCGGTTATAGTGGGTTCGCGGGACGAAGCTTCAACAAACTCCCTAAAGAGCAGAAGTACCCGCCGTGGTATAGCAAAGCGGGGTGGCTTTTCTAGCACCCGATTAACACTATTCAGTTTCTACAGCAGAAGTACTGGGTCTTTGCAGAACCGGGGTTCCTGATGTAGGAAATGGATAACTGTCACAGTGCGGGCATAATGGACCATAAGGTCTGAATGCAGCGGACCCGTCAGGGAAACGCACCGCAGAACGAAATACGAAATACGAAATACCCCGTTAAATAGCTTACTTTTGTTTTTAGGTGCATAATGCATACAGGGTGTCTTACGAATATGGAGCAGTATCGATATCTCTGGGCTTAAGGAAGGTACAGTTGTAAGATTTGGCATTTACAGAAACTGACACATTCGGAATCTATTGAAATTATTGGCGACCATGGGGCACTTCCGGTTATACCGGAAGTAGGGTCCTACTTTTAAATTTTAAATAGCAACCCCCATTTTTCATTGCAGATTCGGATAGAGGAAGAAAAATTAAGCTTAAAACACCTACATGTAACTTGTTTGCGCCAGCCGCCTAGGTTTTATTAACGTTTTTAGAGAAAAGTTCCGCAAAACAGTGCTATGTAAAAATGGTCATAACTTGTAAACCGCGGGCGATAAAAATAAACATGACACACCGTTGTAAAGCGGAAGGACTGTTTTACATTATGATTGCCAAAAATCCTAAGAAAACTAAGTGAAAGTTGATTTTGAGAAACTGCAATACTGGAAATTTCAAACCCGAATAACATTTTTTTCTTAAATGGCAGAATACAAGTTTTTCTGCATGGATGGGTGCAGAATTTTATTCTCTTTTCAACGGTACCCATAAAGTGCCAAAAAACGAAACGATTAAAATCGCTGTTTTTTCCATAAGAAGAAAATGTTATTCGGCTTTTAAATTTCCAACATCTCAATTTCTTTAAATCGACTTTGAATCAGCTTTCATATGACTTTTTGGCAAGCATAATGTAAAACAGTCTTTCTACTTTACAATGGTGTATCATTTTTATTTTTATCGCCCGCGGTTTACAAGTTATGACCATTTTTACATAGCACTGTTTTACGGAACTTTTCTCTAAAAACGTTAATAAAATCTAGGCGGCTGGTGCAAACAAGTTACTTGTCAGGTGTTTTAGGTTTAGGTTTTCCTCCTCTGTCCGAATCTGTAATGAAAAATGGGGGTTGCCATTTAAAGTTTTAAAGTTGGACCCTACTTCCGGTATAACCGGAAGTACCCCATCGTCGCCAATAATTTCAATAGACTCCGAATGTGTCAATTTCTGTAAATGCCAAATCTTACAACTGTACTTTGCTTATGTCCAGAGATATCGATACTGCTCCATATTCGTAAGGCACCCTGTATATAAAGTTTTTTTTTACCAAATTTCAGTCCTAGCGGGAATTCAAGAAACACTTTTCATTAAGATTTGATCTCTTTAGCGATTCGATTTTAATAACTTGCTGCGCTAAAGCGTAAAAGTTAAAACAAAATATCGGTCACAATACTATAATTTCCTCATCATCTGTCCCACTACTCCCACTTGAATGCGTGTTTTCGTTTGCTACCATAATTATAAATGAAATTATAAAATATAAGGAAGAAAATTTTCAAAACTTCCAGATATTTTGAAAAGCAGATAAGTGCTTTGAGTTACGGTTCGAAACTAATTGCTTGAAAGCCAATGTTCGAAAACCAATTGTTCGAAAGTCAACTGTCCGAAAACCAATTGATCGAAAGCCAATTGTACGAAAACCAATTGTTGTTCGATTTGTTCAAAAAGCAAATTGTTCGAAAATAAGATTAATGTGCGCCTCAGGGTTCAGATAAGAGACAGAATTTGAAAAATGTAGTTTAACTAATAAAAAACTTTGTCGAACATAGACCTGAATGAAAGTTGAAAAAAAAAGAACTCGGGACCTTTGCATTGACGCATTGACTACTCGCTTTGGCTAAAAGCCGAAAACTCACATATTGCATTAAAGTGTTTGAACTACTCGCTTTCGGCTACGCGGATAGCTCGCGGTAAAAAATGGCGAGAGAATTTGAGAAGTGAGTATATTTTAACCAAAAAAATGCAGCAGAGAAGCGGCTGGAACCTCCCCATCGCGTGGATCTTTGTATTCTATGTAGATAGTAGTCAATTCAACAGAATTTGTCATCCACTGTCAGCCCGCTCCCTTTTAATGAGAAAGAATTTTTTCTCTATTTTCCACTGAAATGGCAGAAACTGTGAATACATTTTTAGAACCAGAATTTGATCGTCTTTCTAATAGCGACATAAAAAAGGAGGCCTTGCTTTAAAATTTAAAGTTGATATGCTTAAATAGCACTTCCCGTGGACCAATTGCTTCCAAAAGCCTTTCAGGTCTTTAACGGGTCACCCAATCTCCATGTAGCAAATTTCAGCCAAATCGATTCACTAATCTGGGCTATAATGTATCTTTAGTGGTACTACAAAATTTCGATTTTTTGACCCAAAGAGCACTAAATGCGAACGAATTTTGTCTTATTTAAAACCAGAATTTGAAGACCTTTCTGATTGTGACAATAAATCTTTCAAAAACTTGTTTTGGATGGTTAAATGAGTGAATAATTTTAAAGTTGGAAATTGGTGTGCCAAAACGGCACTTTGCGTGGGCCGATTGAATCCAAAATTTGTTCAGCTCTTCGACGTGCAATACAATGTCTATGTGCAAAATTTCAGCCAAATCGGTTCAGGGGCTTGGGCTGTACCGCGATTTAAAAGTCCGCTAAAAATCATTTTTTTTTAAATTTTTGGTCAAAAGGGCACTAAGAATGAATGCATTTTTAGAAGCAGAATTTGAAGGCCTTTCCTATCGTGACGTGAAAAATGGGGGTTTGCATTTAAAATTTAAAAGTTGATGTTTTATGTTTCTTTGTCACTCTCATTTCATATAACAATAAATCTATTACAGCTATTTTCGAATAAAATATTTTATAATTAAAACATTGCAAAATTATGTTGCTCTAAGCTAACATTTTTCTCTTCACAGGCTTCAAGCCTTGTTACAATTTTTGACTTTTGAGAACCGACTGACAAAAAATAAAATTTATTATTACTTATTACTTATTCATTCAAAAGGATATACGTACTTACCTACATATTATTATGTACGAAAGTAAGAATACTTTAGGTACAGCCGGGGACTTTGAAAATGCCCACCCCACCGTGACGACTCATTGGTCGACTGTATCGCAACGTGTTCAAAGTTTGCAGGCAAACATATCAAACGAATTTCAGCGATGCAGTCGACCAAGTGAACATTTTCAAAGTCCCCGACTGTACCTACCTCATACACATAATAAATTTTCAAAAACGTATCCGTATCGTTTCTATATATTTCTATCATCTGCCTCATCGTTAATAAAGTGATATAACAATATTATTATTTACAATTGTTATGTACAGGTATCTCAGATAGTGACGTGCGGTCTCCCAAAGTTGAATCACCTTGATGACTAATAGTGGCATTCTTTAAATCTCCAATCTACAAGTTAGCACCTGTTTTTCCTACCAACGCGATCAGCTAAATACGGTTATTTACAAATAAGGTTCGATCGCTGCGGTACGTGAAAATCGAAATGGCAATCGTTGTTATCTTATCGCACAAAGATGAGCGTTAATGTGCAGTTTTGTAAAATTATCATTTGTGTTCGAAAATGCCTCTCCTCAGCATCAATATGGCAATACCGATGAGGGATAATAGAAACTTCGATAGAAACCGAGAAAGCCAAATTTATATCCTACAAAACAGCGAAAATCCGCAGCGTTTCTCCCGAAGAAAATATGTGATAATTAAAATGATTCAAACGGTAAGAACGAAATATTCATAATTTGCGGCGAGATAAAACTGCATATTTATGGCGTTGTGTGGCAGTTATATTCCTATAATTTCAGTGGATTATTTGAATTTAATTTCAGATTCTCTGCATATGGTCCTTATCGGCGCTCGTGTGTGCAGCAATAGAAACAGGCAAAAGCACGATCCAAGATATGCTAATATGCACCGCCTTTGGGGCTCTTATTTCATATCCTCTGCTTTTTGTTTTGCTGACTTTTAAAGTGGAGGAGCAACCAATCGCTTTGGTAAGTTTGCAAACGTTAAAAAAAAATTATTGTAGCCCCCTCATGACCCCATTTCAATATTTTTTACGCGATCAAGACAATAATATTGCTAAAATGAAGATGAAAAACGATAAGTTATCGTGCTTAATGGAAGGCATTTTGCCTTAATAGTCCAGTCGTATTTGAATTTTTTATTAGAAGACAATAGTTTTTTGCGCTAAGATATTCTACCTTAACATACTAAAAGTCCTGACAAATCCTGCGTGTGCGTTAGCCGCAATCTTCAAAAAATTGTGATGGAGGACGTTTTCCCTTTATATCTCGAAAACCGTTGATCCTACGTGAATTTCTCACGTGACTAAACTGAAAGAGAATAAAATTTGCAACAGAATAAGATATAGTTGCACTCATGGCTTCTTCTGTTTTGCAGAAAAAAAATGTTAATTGAAAAATTTGATGCCTATTACAATTTTTTTATGCAAATGTGTAAATTATTAGAAGACAATGGTTTTTTGCTTTGAGATGCTCTACTTGATGTGCTGTTTAACATACTAAAAGTCCTGACAAATCTTGTGTGTGGGTTAACCGCAATCTTCAAGAAATGGTGGAGGATGTGGGCTTCCGCGGTTTTTCCTTTATATCTCGAAAACCGTTGATCGTACGTGAATTTCTCACGTGACCAAACTGAAAGAGAATAAGATTTGCAACAGAACGAGTATATCCTTGCGTTCATAGCGTCTTCTGTTTTCGAGATAAAAAGGAAAAACTTCGGAGAGACTCCTATACCCACCATTTTTTGAAGATTGCGGCTAACGCTCAAACAGGATTTGTCAGGACTTTTAGTATGTTAAACAGAACATAAAGTAGAACATCTCAGCGCAAAAAAACATTGTCTTCTAATTATTTCCACATTTGCATAAAAAAAAATTCTAATAAGCATCAAAATTTTCAATTACTTAATATTTTTTTCTGTAAAACTGAAGAAACCATGAATGCAAGTACCTATACACTCATTCTGTGGCAAATTTTGCAATTTTTTAACTAAATAATTATGAACTTGGTAAGCAGCTATAAAATTAATTTCATTTGTGCATGAAAATGGTCATGAGTCACGAACGCACTCTAATAAAGATGTTATCTCTTTTTCAGATAACAATAAATCTGATGTCAACCTTAGGATTAATAACAATTGGGGGAGTGATCCTGTCTACATGGTGGAATCAACAAAACGAATCAAAAAATACTGTAACGCATCATCTTAAAGAAATGGAAGTGTTGCAAGAACATTCAATTATTACAGCAAGGCTCGTATCATTATTTGCAGCTATTGCTGGTGTTATTTTGTACATAGGGGAAACTTTAATAATGGCCATGGAATTCAAGAGTGTAATTTAACCAATATTACTATTAAATGATGTATTAGATCTACCTTTGGATGGTGGTCCGGTAAATTCGTCGCCAGCAATTCGTCGCCAGCAATTCGTCGCCGACAATTCGTCGCCAGCAATTCGTCGCCCCAGCAATTCCTCGCCTCAACAATTCATCGCCAGCAATTCATCGCCACAACAATTCGTCGCCAGCAATTGGTCGCCGACTTAATTCGTCGCCACAGCAATTCGTCGCCGCAACAATTCATCGCTAAGGAAAAAAATGAGTGACGTCCAGCGAATCCCGATATTTTATTCTTGGTCTGACTGTGACCTCTATCCTGAGCTAGTTTTACATATACAGAGTGTCCCAGATTCAATGTGACGGGCAATATCTCCATCGTGACCAGAAGTTAAATAATTCTGAATTTTGGCATGAGCACCTATATTTTGACGTCCGGCGGATCTTTTCAGATAATACACTTATGTATGTACTTCAGACAGTCAAAAGTTGGTTTGATGCTCAAACTGATATTTGGTTACGTAATGTGCGTAGAAAGGCAAAATTAAATTTTATAAGCAAATAAATTCCGTTTCGGATTCCTGCTTACGAGCCCCCGTGTGCTGTTAGGTCGGATTAGTAAAAGTAAACATCCCTCTGCATTTTAGTAGCGTACAAACTAATTACGATAATTTCTTTCTTGGAAGTATATTTTTGTACAATATCCTGCTTACGTCGTTAAAGGATTAGAGAGACGCGACCCTAAATAAATTCCGATAAAACCCCAGGTAGGTACCTGCCTTTCTGTGGTCGTTTTCTGAAGAAATAAAGTTTGCAGAATATGCTAAAAGTTATTTAAACATGATAGCATGCAAAAACATTTGTTTTGCATCAAATCCGAGTTCTACTTATGGAATCAGCAATCAGCCATTATCCATAGTTCGCTGTTATAGGGTAAAAATGCCTTAATCACTACCTGGAACTGAATAATTTGTAGATCGGATAAATTACTGTTACCTATGTAGGTATACAACTAATTACAATAAATTAATTTTAAAATAAGATAAAAAATATCGATTTAAGCGGGGAAAGACCACAGACGAAGAATAAATATCGGGACCGCGCTGAACGTCTACAAAATGTTAAATTGTATCACGAAACGATCACGGTCGATTATTTGCGGGGAATCGCCCACAATGTAAGATACTAAATAAAAAGAATAACATTTTGAAAATCTTATGCTTCATTTCCTTGGCGATGAATTGTTGCGGCGACGAATTGCTGTGGCGACGAATTAAGTCGGCGACCAATTGCTGGCGACGAATTGTTGTGGCGATGAATTGCTGGCGATGAATTGTTGAGGCGACGAATTGCTGCGGCGACGAATTGTTGGCGACGAATTGCTGGCGACGAATTTTCCTAACTTCGGATGTAGGTACACTTAGTCACTGCATATCTCGAATACTCTTAAAATGGACTGATTTTAAGTTAAAAGAGCAACTAGATAATAATGGGGGGTTATCGTCTACATATTTACTTAAATCGTCTCTGCCATAAAATTTGAGATTTTTTAACTTATTTTATTGGACAAAGATGTACCTAGTTCCTGAATACTGATACTTACATTTTTCTGACCAAAAAATGTAGAAAAGTGTGCAAGTTATTTATTACCTACGTAGGTACCTATATTTTTGTTTGTCAAGTACCTACCTGTGATGTATTTTGATTGGAATTACAAAAAATAAAGAAATTTTAGTATACTTTCACGTTTCTGGATCGAATAGCATCAAAATAATTATTTACCTATGTAAGTGAGTAAAGTCTGTCTTTTGTGACTGTCGCACGACGTGCCGTAAGCGTAGTGCGCTAATCCGTTGAAGGAAAAAAAGTTACTTTTAGGTACTTTTTCCTGCAACCTACAGTGTGTCTCATTTTAACTGGAACCACACAAATATTTCGGTTAATTTTGTCCGAATCAATGCGTTCTTTGTTTCTGCATGTAGAGCTCCAAAATCTGCACCTTTGTAATACTCAACTTTTTTTATAAACCGAAACCCCAGCCTACTGCGATTTAATAAAGAGGCGAAAAATGACGAAATCGTATTAGGCATTTTTTTATCGAAAAATTTCATAAAGAAAAGTTGCTCAGGATCGCTCCAAATGGCTAAATCCGAAGTTTCAGGAAAAAATAAGAATGTTGAATTTCTTGAGGAAGAATCATAAAATAACGAAAACGTCATTTTTGCAACATATAACGGGTAATGTGAAATAAAAAAACAATGGAAGCGCATATGTTTGCTGTTTGTGGCACATTGCAACAGATTAATTGGGGTGTCCCTTGAAATTGTGAAGAAAAACGAAAATCTTACACTATCTTAATAATTTCAACTTTTTCTGCGATTGTTAAGTTTTATCCATCCATAGCCGATAACAAATGTCAAATCAATTCATTTCAATTGTTTTTTTACTTCACAGCACCCATTATGTTGCAAAAATATTGAACTTTTCGTTATTTTGTGATTCTTATTCCTCAAGAAATTCAACATTTTTATTTTTTCCTGAAATTTCGGATTTAGCCATTTGGAGCCATCCTGAGCAACTTTTCCTTTATTAAATCGCAGTAGGCGGGGATTTCGGTCTATAAAAAAAATGAAGTATCACGCATTTGCAGATTTTGGAGCGCTACATGCAGAAAAAAAGAACGCATTGATTCGGTTAAAATTAACCGAAATATTTGGGTGGTTCCAGTCAAAATGAGACACAGGTATATGAAATGTTGACATTTTCTACCTCCTGATAGTTGCTAAAACGTCACTTTATACCCTTTGAGGTTGAAGTAAAATGTTTTCTTTAACGGATCGACGGACATAAAAAAATACATGATCTTTTTTAGACGATATGGATGTGATGTTTAGTTGTGAAAATTTCAAAGATCGTGCAGATAGTAGGTATACCAAATACATATACAGGGTGGTATGATGCTTATTATTTCGTTGCTCACCATCATATTGAGATCCCGAAACAATAAGAGTTAGAAGATAGGTTTAAACTAGAAGAAAGTTGCGCTTTTTGATGGTGATTAAGAATCTGTAAAAAATTCTTCGATATCTTGATTCGTTCCTGAGTTATTCTAAAAAAACTGAAAATTTACATTTTTAAGAAAAATTCATAGCTTCCGAATGCTTTTCAAATGAACCTTGGAACTTTTATATTTTTGACAGCTGTCGTGTTCTATTGCTGTTGAATTCGATTGTTTTTGCATGTTACAAGAAATTGAAAAAATTGGTGTACCTATTTTTTGCAAAGTTTTTATTTTTCGCTAAGTTTTAGGCTGATTATCAAGAAAGCTAGACCTCTTTTCATCGACATAATATTTACGTGAACTGGAGATGGATCTCCCGAGTCTTACCTATTCCACACCTATACATACTTACATCGGTCCTAGTTGAAATCCCATAGTTGAAATAATAAGCTAAAATGTTGCGTTTTTCTGAGGAGTTGAAAAATTAAGTAGACCAACATTTTTGATGTTTAAAACACAAAAAATTTGGTTTAGAATCAATCTAAATTCTTTGATTTTGATGTGGACTAGCAGATAAAATGTTCATCTGTGGTTCATAATTTAAATTTCCCGGGCCTGGTTGACTTTCGGTGACTGAAGTGACAAACGTCAAATGCCTGTCACCCACTGTCACCTGTCAGACTCATGTCAGTTTGCAACTTTCGCATGTGGTTATTTCTCAACATATTGTAAAAGTTATCGTTTAATAATGTCGAAAAAACGTGGAAACAAGAAAAACGCAAATCTAGACGCCGGTAGTGACGACGAACAACAGACGAAAGCAGAAACTGAAAAATCCAACTTAACCTCGAAATCGAAGAGCAAACCTGCAAAGAAAGGTAAAAAGGGGAAGAAAGACGACTGGAGCGAAGATGACGACAATAAGCCAAACTTGTTGATGAACGCATCTGATGATGAGATCCAACCTACCTCGAAAACGAAAGCTAAAAAGAGTAAGAGAAGATTTTTTCACATCTGCTTTAATTTCGGGCATTTTCATAGAAAACAAGAAGAAGGGGCAGGGAGATACGGATAGTGAAGATGAAGGCACTAAACCCCAACCTAAAACAGAAACTGCAATAAAGAAACCAGCAAAGAAAGGTGGGTAAGAAAAATCTGTATCTTACATAATTTAGAATTTCAGGTAAAAAGAATAAGGATGATGATTGGTCAGACAAGGGTAGTGATGATGAAGATGCTAAACCCCCACCTAAAACAGAAACTGCACTAAAGAAACCAACAAAGAAAGGCGAGTAAAAAATATTTGTATCTTATATAATTTAGGATTTTAGGTAAAAAGAATAAGGATGATGATTGGTCAGATAAGGGCAGTGATGTCGATGAAGATGCTAAACCCCAACTGAAAACAGAAACTGCACTAAAGAAACCTGCGAAGAAAGGTGGGTAAGAAAAATTTGTATCTTACATAATTTTGAATTTCAGGTAAAAAGAATAAAGATGATGATTGGTCAGACAAGGGTAGTGATGTTGAGTTGAAATTGTCTGATGCTGAAGAAGAAATAGCACCAGTAAAGAAAAGCAAAAAGAATGTACAGAAGAAGAAAAAACAACAAAGTGATGATGATGAAGATGAAGGTGTGACATTATCGGATGTTGAAGAACCTCTTCCAGTTAAAAACAGCATCAAAAAGCAAGAATTTAGTGATCACGATGATAACATAGAAGAAGAGGAGAAACAGGAGATTTCTGATAAAGAAGAACAAGAAGTAGCAGAGACTGTAGAAGAAATTGCAGATAAAGTAAGTGATCTGCAAATTGAAGGGGAGACAGATAAAAAAACGGAAGAGAAGAAGTTATCTCATAAAGAAAAGAAAAAGTTGAAAAAACAGCAAGAATATGAAAAACAAGTGGAAACTATGCTTAGAAAAGGAGGGCAAGGCCACTCGGATCTCGATAGCAATTTTACCGTGTCCCAGGCACAGAAAACCGCAGGACAGATGGCCCAATTAGAGAACGCAGTTGATATTAAAATTGAAAGCTTCAGTATATCGGCGAAAGGAAATGATCTTTTTGTAAATGCCAGTGTTTTGATAGCAAATGGCAGGCATTATGGTTTAGTGGGTCCCAATGGGTCAGTATAGAACTTCAGTGGGCCTTGGAATTGAAACTCCTACTTCTGATGTCTTTTCCATGACATGTGTCAATAATTTTGACTTTCAAGTCCAAAGCCTACTGAGAATGAGTTTATTATGACATGTGTCAATAATTTTGACTTTCAAGTCCAAAGCCTACTGAGAATGAGTTTATTATGACATGTGTCAATAATTTTGACTTTCAAGTCCAAAGCCTACTGAGAATGAGTTTATTATGACATGTGTCAATAATTTTGACTTTCAAGTCCAAAGCCTACTGAGAATGAGTTTATTTTGGATCGCTTGATATATCAACTATTGTAGGCATGGTAAAACCACATTGTTACGTCACATCGCATCGAGAGCTTTCGCCATACCCCCAAATATCGATATTCTGTATTGTGAACAAGAAGTTGTCGCAGATGATTTCACAGCCGTGGAATCCGTATTGAAATCTGATGTTAAACGAACTGAATTATTAGAAGAATGTAAAAAAATTGAAGAGACTTTTAACGGGGGTGATTTGGAGGTGCAGGATCGACTGAATGAAGTTTATGCCGAGCTGAAGGCAATCGGGGCTGATTCAGCCGAGCCCAGGGCAAGGAGGATATTAGCTGGTCTTGGGTTCACCAAGGGGATGCAGGTAATTCATTTATTGAATTTCTTGGAGACAATTTCGAATTTGTAAGACTGGTTCAAATTGGGAGTTGATTATGTCTCGTATAGAATTTGGTTGTAGTAGGCGAAGGGATTAGCTGTTAAAAGTTTTAAACTTTTCGATTTGTTCCTTTGCTGCATTGTAAACATGAAAACAAACCGATTGTAGGTGGTTTTATTTTGTTGCTTTCGTTTTCTAATAAATAGACATTTTGCTATAATTATTTCACAATTAAATTTACCACATTTCTAAGTTCTGCAGTTTAGACGCTACAACCACTGATTGATCTAACTAGACTCACCCTTAATTGTTATTGCAGGATCGACCAACAAAAAACTTTTCTGGTGGCTGGAGAATGAGAGTATCACTTGCAAGAGCCCTCTACATAGAACCCACACTTTTACTCCTCGATGAACCCACCAACCACTTAGATTTAAATGCTGTAATATGGCTAGACAAGTAAGCATCAGCTTTATTCTTTAGTTCGAATATAAAAAAACAAATTTCAGCTACCTCCAAGGCTGGAAAAAAACTCTTCTAATCGTTTCCCACGACCAGTCCTTCTTGGATAATGTTTGCAATGAAATCATCCACTTAGATACCCAAAAACTGTATTATTACAAAGGCAACTATTCAATGTTCAAGAAAATGTACCAACAGAAAAGGAAGGAAATGATAAAGGAGTATGACAAACAAGAAAAAAGATTGAAAGAACTCAAGGCACACGGATCTTCCAAAAAACAAGCTGTAATAATTAGTTTCGCTTTTAAATGGTGGTAACACAACATATTGCAGGAGAAGAAACAGAAAGAAGCATTGACGAGAAAACAAGAAAAGAATAGAACGAAAATACAAAAACAAGAGGATGAAACTCTTCCGACTGAACTGCTGCAAAAACCTAGAGAGTATTTCGTGAAATTCTCGTTTCCAGAGCCACCGCCGTTACAGCCGCCAATTTTGGGACTTCACGGTATGTATCACTTTTTCCTCATTTCATATCTTAAATTTTTGCTTTTTAGATGTTAATTTCGCATATCCAGGACAAAAGCCTTTATTTGTGAACACAAACTTCGGGATTGATATGAACAGCCGTGTGGCGATCGTAGGCCCAAACGGGGTTGGAAAATCAACCTTTTTGAAACTTTTAGTGGGAGATCTCCAACCCCTTTCAGGCGAACAAAGAAAAAACCACAGACTTGTAAGTTGCTTTATTTGAAACAATCAACTTCACTTGGATTTGTAGAGAATTGGAAGGTTTGACCAACACTCGGGAGAACATTTAACAGCTGAAGAAACTCCCTCTGAATATTTAATGAGATTATTTAATTTGCCCTATGAAAAAGCGAGAAAACAGTTGGGAACGTTCGGATTGGCCAGTCATGCGCACACTATTAAAATGAAGGATTTATCAGGAGGGCAGAAAGCCAGGGTTGCACTGGCCGAATTGTGCCTTAACGCCCCTGACGTGTTGATTTTGGTAAGGCTTCGTATTGTCCGCGAGCGACAAATGTCGCGTCGAGTTGTCCGCCTGCAATTTTATTATTCTAGGATGAACCTACAAACAACTTGGACATTGAATCAATCGATGCTTTAGCTGAAGCTATTAACGAATACAGTGGCGGCGTTATAATTGTGACTCACGACGAACGTTTGATCAGGTAAATTTTATTTAAAAAAATTTAAAATAATTATTTTTTTAGGGAAACTGATTGCTCTTTGTATATTATTGAGGATCAAACAATTAATGAAGTGGACGGTGACTTTGATGACTATAGAAAGGAACTTTTGGAAAGTTTAGGCGAAGTCATTAATAGTCCCAGTATTGCGGCTAACGCTGCGATAGCTCAATAGGAACGAAGAATTATGATTATTAAATTAATTTACGATAATTTTTATTTATACTATAAAATTGGGTTTATGAATAAAGAGTAATAATTTACAATAATTTTTGCATGACTAGGCAAACAGGTGATTTACTGCCTAGCTAGTAAAAGTAGGGTAAAAATAAAAAATTGGGAACTCGAAAACCATAGATGGAGAATAGCTTATATTGGAAAAAAGTTGCGTTTTTTCAAGGTGATATAAAGAATCTGATCTCTTTATCTTGATTCGTCCCAGAGTTATCCCGAAAAAATTGAAAATCATGATTTTAAAGAAAAATTCATATCTTTCTAACGGTTGGTGGTAATTAAATAAAACTTGGAAATTTTATATTTTTGACAGCTGTCAATTCAGCAACATTGACAGAAATTCTCTAGGCCTTCTAGATTTTAAGCAACGACAGTCAACTTTCCTTTTTCTTATGGCCCCCATATTAGATTTTAACATCATTAAATGCAAAAAAAAATTTGCTTTTCAAAAATGAAGCCAACATGGACTTTTTTGACAGATCGTCAAGTCTTGAAAATTGCTATGAATAGTTTGTAAAATCAGCCTAAGCTTAGATGAAAAACAATTGCACAATAAATAGTACACTGATTTCTTCAATCTCTTATAACATGTGAAAACAATTCTGGTTTTCAATTAAGAGATTTTTAGGCAAAATTTGACAAAGCCCGGTATGCTTTGCATTGTCAAATATGTCGTCACAAATTAGACAGAGGCCTACGAGATTGGAAATCGTGTTGTAAAGCTGAAAAATTTCAAATAAGTTTCATTTCATTGAAATATTTCACACCCCTTGAAATATTTTTATTTTATTTATTTGTTCTAAATTTTAACGATTTCCTATATAATTAAAAAGTAGTGTTGAAACTTGTGGGTTGTACGTACTTAAATTTTTAAACTGGACCAAAGTTAGAATATCTTTCATATATTTAAAGAAATATTTCAAAAAAATAAGTTTCATGAAATTTTTACAACACTAATTGGAAACCTTCATTGAATTTGAATCCAACGTTAACAAAGAAGTCCATATTGATTAGGTACATTTTTGAAAAGCTCAACTTTTTTGTGCATCCGGTGGTGTTAGAATCCAATATGGCGGCCATAAGAAAAAGAAAAGCTGACTGCTGTCGTTGCTGAAAATCTGGATGGCCTAGAAAATTTGTCAATAAGGGTTTTCAGCATAAAAGGATGGAAGATGTGCCATGTCAGACCCCCTATGCGCCGCCATAAACAGTAAACCATCTGCGCATAGTGCGCTGCCGCTTGATTGGCTTGACGTCACAATTAGAAAAGGACCCTCTTATACTAAAAACCCTTATTGACAGCTGTCAAAAATGTTATTGAAAGCTGCCAAAAAGGTGATTGACAGCTGTCAAAAATGTGATTGAAAGCTGCCAAAAAGGTGATTGACAGCTGTCAAAAATGTGAAGTTACAAGTTTCATTTGAATACCACCGTTAAAAATATAAAATTTTCTTTAAAATCGCAAGTTTCAGTTTTCTCGCGATAACTCGGAAACTAATGAAGTTATCAGGGAATTCTTTACAGATTCTTAATTACCTTAAAAATGCGCAACTTTTCTCTAATTTAACCTACGTTTGGCCTCTTATGGTTTCCGAGTTCCTAATGGTGGGCAACGAAAAATTCACCACCCTCTATACGAGGACAGGTAAAAAGTTTTCTAGGCTGTTAGGGTGTATCGAAAAAAAAAGAATTTTGGAATTTCGTTTTGTAATAGTCGCCAAAACTTGCGTTTTACTAACCTGAAAAGAAAGTTTATTTAAGGTTTTGCTATAGTTCAACGTTTTCAGCCCTCTACCAGAAAAAACTATAATTCCATTTGAAAAAACAAAGTTAGGGTCATTTCCGGTTAAACCGGAAGTGGAAAAAATTCCCTGAATACGCGCGCAAGTGTCCCCCTCCCTGCGGGATTGTCCAGTTTTTATTTCAATTCAAAATCTTTATTACCTCCAAAGATATTCAAGGTGGGAAGTTTTAAAAATAACACCCTGTATGGCCATTGCATTATAGTTTCAAATACAATTAACTCATCAATCAAGTTGCTGGTGCATGCATGACAGAACTTATGTATGACAGTACTGGTTGACGTCTAAAGTTCAAACGTTAAATTTTTGTGCGTTTTTTAATTTTCGAAGGCCCACCAAATATAGGCCACTCGAGACATTTCTAGTGTAAATTGCCTTTGAAATATTCTTATTAACTCGAAAGGGAAGCACAGAAATTCGAATAAAAAAACGCACGAAAATATAACGTCTGAACTTTAGACGTCAACTAGTAGTGTCATAAGTTCTGTCATGCATGCACCAGCAACTTGATTAATTAGAGTCAATTGTCGTTGAAACTATATGGCAGTAGGTAGCTAAATTTAACTAGAGATGAAAAAAAACAGCCTTTAGTGGTATTTAAAATCTACTCCGAACCTACTAGTGATAGAAAAACAATCAATAATGAATTTAAAAAAATTATTCATTGTAGACTTGGAATTTCAAAATAACCAATATTTGAGGGGCGGTAGAGGGCTAAAGATGTTGAACTATAGCAAAACCTAAATAAACTTTCTTCTTAGGATAGTAAAAGGTAAGTTTTGGCGACTATTACAAAACGAAATTTCAAAATTCTTTTTTTTTCGATTCTCCCTACTGTGTGTACTTTCAAAGTTTAAAATATACATTGTCTTCAAATTGCGCTTACTATGGGAAAATGAAGCGGGAAGGAGAATTAACAGAAATAATTTTCAGAAAAAATCTATACTTTTGACAAGAAATGATTTACAAATGTACTATTGCCACAAACATTCATCAGTCACTCAGTCACCCACATAAAACCAAGCTCCTATATATGTTTATAAATTTGCCATTAGTATAGTAAGTTAACGGAACAATATGCAAAGAAAGCCCACTAACAGTTTTTTTTATCAGTTAATCGCTTTCCAAATATATCCCTCTTACTGCAAATAGCTTTCATAGACATTGGCAGTCTTGAATTACGTAAAAATGCCGTCGATACAGTCAAATATCGATCATCATTGAAAGTTTCTGGAAAATCTGACTGAGAGACGACAATCATGCAAATAAAAGCTTTGATCTATGAATTTAACTGCTATGACGGCCCTTTAAGAACTGCACGTATTCAAAATATTTGCAAATATAATGGGGGAAAAGTTTAGTGTCTTACATGCTATTTTTGTTTCTACATTAATTTAATATATTATATATAACAATACTATGTATAATAATGAATCAATCATAGTCAGAATGCTTTCGCACTGTTAAAAAAACACTTTGGCTTTAATCCATCGAGGGACACCATACTAGTAAAATGGCACTAGATTTACTCCAACGCAGCCACTAAGCTAAGCGCACACTTGGACACAAATAAATTTAATCGACAGTAAATTAGAATAAAACATCACAATTGGGGTCCTTGGTTTTTTTTTCCTCGTGATCCAGAGTCGTATCACATCCTCCTAAACCAGATTGTACTCGCGGAGGTTCGACTGTAGTATCGTATCCTTCACCGCCGCGAATACGAATTTTATATTCTCAGTGTCTGGAACACACCATACTCCATTAGTAAAAATACTATGCAAACGGCTTGCAGTTTTAAAACTAGTGATGTACTTGTGACGTCATCAATACTAAAGCATCTCGTTTCTACGGTATTACTGCTTACGCCTTACAAATTACATTTATAAATACAAATCAACAAAAAAAATACAAGCTTAATTAACAAAATTGAAACTCGTGCTCAGTTGGCTTTGGAACTTAAACTGGCAACTCATCTCTTTACTTATTTACGAGGGGGAAACCACCTAGGATTTAACGTGTACAAGTCGGAGGAGGATTTACGGGGATTTATGAGGATTTACCGAGTAGAGATGGGTAAAAGCTGCTATTTTCAAATAACAGTTACAACTGTTATTGCTATTTTTGAGTAACAGTTTAAAATAACAGGTTAAAATAACAGTTTGTTTTTACTGGCACCGTGTGGTCGTACCGTCCAAGGGCGGGTCGGATTCCGATAATGCCGCCGCCGCGGGGTGCTAGTTTCTGGTTAGGTACACTTTTCTTTTCTAGTGTCTGCAAGTAGTGAAGCTAACCAAACTGGGCAAAAGCGCAATTTATAGTTCGCACGTAAACGGAAGCGGAGACGGAGACGGAAGCGCAAGAAAGTTAAACCATACAGTTTTAAACGGATGCATTTATAGTTCGAACGTAAGCGCAAACGGATACGGGCGGAACGTAAGCAAAACGGAAGAGATGGCCAAGTTTCATCTCTTCCGTTTACGTTTCTTCCAGGCGACCAATCAAATGGAAGGATGCTACGAACACCGACGACATCGTTCGAGGTTTCCCGATCCTCGTCAGCTGTTTGGCTGTGTTGCTGACAAATAGTTGCTGACCTATCCAACCTCGCCCTCCCCATCCACCATCCCACCCCACCCCAAGTCAAGACCAAGGGGTTGTAGTTGCAGAGTTGGCAGACATCTTCCTTTCCTTTGGAAACTTGGTAGAGAGAAGGTTATAAGTAATGTCAATAGTGTCAATTTCACATGTCACAACTGATACTTGACAGCAAAATTTGACACTCTACGAAGAATCTTGCGTTGCTTGCGTCAATCTATAAATTGGGCCTGTGCGATTCTTACGTATCCGCTTCCGTCTCCGTCTCCGCTTCCGTTTACGTGCAAACTATAAATTGCGCTAAACTGTTATTTTTTAACCTGTTATTTATTTTGTTGAAAAGCAACCTGTTACTGTTATTATCAAATAGCAGCTTTAAAATAACAGGTTGCCAAATAGCAACCCATCTCTATTACCGAGCATTTATTGAGACCTCGTGCTCTTAAAAATCACTTCGGCGCTTGCGTACTTTTTATGTTCATCGAACATTAATGGCCTTAAAATGTAATTCTTCTTCTCAGTAAGTAGTACAGTTGCGGACATGAAATTTTCATACATAATTTTTCTGTCCTATTGATGTAAATTACTCTTTATGGTCATGACTGACGTTTTCTATGACATTTTAAAATTATTTCATGCATGCAATTGTTGCTAAAATAAGGCCAGCTTTACAGCTTTTGTCAATCAAATGTATGAAATTCCATGTTCGCGACTGTACCTAAGTATTCAGTTTTATCGTGTTTCCATTACCATTAGTAGCTTTAATTTTGTTGAATTCGGTGAGTATGCACTTATGGATACAGATGAATAATAATTGTAGTGGTTGTAGTGCACAAAATTGTCGTTTTTTAATTAATTTTTAATCGTTAAGGCATCATCAGGGAACAGATTCCAACAAAAGAATTAAATTGTAATGACTAATTAATAACTAATGACTAAGTAATGGTCACAACCATTTGTTAAAACTTAATTTTTGATAAAATAATAATCTCACAGCCACCTCGTTCAATTTGACGTAAGTCACATGATCTCCCGGAAATGTCACTAACGTCAACAAGGGTGCGTTCAGAAACTATTACTACAACATTACAATCATGATGTGTTTAAAAATCGGCACAAACGTGAACATTAACCGTTCTTTTTGCAAAAATACGTCAACAAGGGTGCGTTCAGAAACTATTACTACAACATTACATGATGTGTTTAAAAATCGGCACAAACGGGAACATTAACCGTCCTTTTTGCAAAAATACGTCAACAAGGGTGCGTTCAGAAACTATCACTACAACATTACATGATGTGTTTAAAAATCGGCACAAACGTGAACATTAACCGTTCTTTTTGCAAAAATACGTCAAGAAGGGTGCGTTCAGAAACTATTACTACAACATTACATGTGTTTAAAAATCGGCACAAACGTGAACATTAACCGTTCTTTTTGCAAAAATACGTCAACAATGGTGCGTTCAGAAACTATTACTACAACATGACATGTGTTTAAAAATCGGCACAAACGTGAAGATTAACCGTTCTTTTTGCAAAAATACGTCAACAAGGGTGCGTTCAGAAACTAGTACTACAACATTACATGATGTGTTTAAAAATCGGCATAAACGTGAACATTAACCGTTCTTTCTGCAAAAACACGTCAATAAGGGTGCGTTCAGAAACTATTACTACAACATTACATGGTGTTTAAAAATCGGCACAAACGTGAACATTAACCGTTCTTTCTTCAAAAACACGTCAACAAGGGTGCGTTCAGAAACTATTACTACAACATTACATGATGTGTTTAAAAATCGGCACAAACGTGAAGATTAACCGTTCTTTTTGCAAAAATACGTCAACAAGGGTGCGTTCAGAAACTAGTACTACAACATTACATGATGTGTTTAAAAATCGGCACAAACGTGAACATTAACCGTTCTTTCTGCAAAAACACGTCAATAAGGGTGCGTTCAGAAACTATTACTACAACATTACATGGTGTTTAAAAATCGGCACAAACGTGAACATTAACCGTTCTTTCTGCAAAAACACGTCAACAAGGGTGCGTTCAGAAACTATTACTACAACATTACATGATGTGTTTAAAAATCGGCACAAACGTGAAGATTAACCGTTCTTTTTGCAAAAATACTTTCACGTTTGTGCCGATTTTTAAACACATCATGTAATGTTGTAGTAATAGTTTCTGAACGCACCCTTGTTGACGTTAGTGACATTTCCGGGAGATCATGTGACTTACGTTAAACTGAACGAGATGGCTGTGAATTATTACTTTTTAACATAAATTAAGTTTTAACAAATGGTTGTGACCATTAATTAGTCATTAGTTATTACAATTTAATTCTTTTGTTGGAATCTGTTCCCTGATGATGCCTTAACGGCGAAACATGTCATAATCGAATAGATTAATTAAAAAACGACAATTTTATGCACTACAACCACTACAATTAATTATTACTGATCTGGATTAGTAGCTTTATTCTGTAAATCTGCCTAAATGGTTTGAACCGGTATTTCATAACCTCATTTTATTTATAATTCTCCCACCTTGAATATCTTTGGATGTAAAAAAGGTGTTGAAATGAAATAAACGCTGACCAGAATTCTGCAAATTTTTTTCACTTTTAGTTTAACCAAAAACGCCTTAACTTTTTTTTTTCAGAATTTCCGATTTTTTTTGAGTCAAAAACATGTACGGAAGTTCAGTTACGGCCTCAGTAATAAATTGAGATTTTACAAAAATGCAAAAACACACGTCAAGTTAGCTTTTTTGATGCAAATTCATCTGTGCAATTAAATTTTCCTTTATGTTTTTATTTTATTCATTTATAAGAAACGAGCCCTATTGTAGGCTGTAATTTCCGGTTGCGGCCAAACCGAAAGTGAAGAAACCGAAATTCACGTCCTCTACGCGGGGTTGATCAGCGTTTATTTCGTTTCAATATCTTTTTTACATCCAAAGATATCAACGTGGAAAGTTAAAAAAACCACCCTGTACACTAAAACAGGTCAACGCAGATTTTTCAAAATCATAATTTTGCGTAAATATTTCATAGGAAATAGGTACGTTTTTGAAAGTCTAGGGTGGCCGCGACTCCACTTCCGGTCAATTATGATACTTGTTTCTAACTCAGAAAAAATCGTAGATTACGAATCCGTTGAGAAAAAACTATAATTTCATTTGAAAAAACAAAGTGAAGGTCATTTCCGGTTAAACCGGAAGTGGAAAAAATCACTCAATATACGCGCAGGTGTCACCCTCCGTGCTGGTACGGCCAGGGTTTACTTATTTCAATTCAATATCTTTTTTACGTTTAAAAATATTCAAGGTGGGAACTTAAAAAAAAACATCCTGTATAATGATTTATTGGGATTTATGGGGATTTACTGGATTTTTGGTGGATTTACAAAATTATATTAGGATTTCCGGGGATTTATTGTCCAAAAAGGAGTTATGATGTACAAATTTTCATTGGTAGCTTCCCCCTCGCTTATTTATGAACTGTATCAATAATTTTGTAAAACAAGGATGTTTTGATAGTCAATTTGCAAGTTCCAAAGCCCACTGAGGGTGAGTTTTTTCGATCATATGATGCTAATTCTTCTACCCATTTAATAATCGTCAGACTTCGTGAGCAGTCGTGAAATTCTTCCCATCTAACGAATTCTACTTTAACGAGTCTTGTTGCATAGAGTAACACTCACCAACTATATTTTTCACTACAAGAACCGTACATCACTAGTTTCAACGAACACAAAGCGTTAAAATAGCAAAAAAACAACCAAAATCACCTTCCTCATGCAAAACTTAAGCTAAATTGAACTCTTTGAGAGCCGATTGCATAATTGTGTCTTTGACGGCACAGAACACGAGCTTTATGTTCTCGGTGTCTGTCGGTCAAAATATGAAATCCAGTAGTCGCATGCAAAACAAAACTTAAGATTATTGTTAGGTGTGACAACAGAAAGTGAAAGCGGGTTAATAATACGTAAAACTAAGAAATAATAGAATACCTGTAGCACATGTAAAGTGTGAGTATATAATTTTTTCTGTGTCTGGATTCAGGTCTACAAACATCCTGAGGATAAATTCCCTAGCTGCAATGGCATCTCGTTGGGGTCCTAGCGTCAAAACAGGGGGGTACAATTAGCGTATTACAGATTCAATACAAATACGGAATTTCAGCTGCGGCAAGGATAAAATGCATTGACCTGTGGCCGTTGTGAAATGAGAATAACAACTTCGCTCGGGATCGGGATTCTCCTTTAGATAGCCCTTTAAAATGTACTCCCTTGCACCTATATGATCCTGCTTCGCCCCTTTTTTCGAAATGTAAAGAAAATCTCGACAATTAGATATTGGACTTGTGACTATGGGGCAAATTCATGCCTCAGCATAATTTTTTTTGTTATGTAGTTAAGTAGGCTTTGTGCTGGCAGTAGGTTTCTGTAATACCACCCCTCAAAACTATCATAAACTGTCAAGAGCGTGAATTGCAATAATGGGAAACATGAAATGAAAAACTAACTATAATTTCTGGTCCACTAATACACAAAAGTATTATTGCGAAGAGAAATTGAACCAAAATGACGTCACCATAGGTGTTTCCATGTAATAGAATCGTGAAAATGACGTCATCACAGATGTGTTTTGATAATAAAAGAATATTCATGTTTCCCCCTTCTACTACTATCAGTTAACAATTTAAAATTGACACAATTATGAAGTTTTGAGAGATGGTATTGCAGAAATCTGTAGGCGTCACCTAAATATTTTCGCCCTAAGCTTATAGCTTGCTTACATAACATAAAAATTTAAATCAAAAACTGAACTCGTACCCCTTTGGCCTTAATTCCGAGCTTCAACATAAAAGATACGTTACCATAAACTTTGTTGCCCACAAATCGTGAGATAATGCTCGTAAGAAGATTCCTCTAACACTACATTTCACTATCGAGGAATTTCAGAAGAAAAATGGTGACAAGTGATGGAAAATCATTTGACAACTGGCATTTGACACCTTCCACGATCTACCAAAGACGCTCCTTTTCGTATGAAAGTCCTCGATAGTGAAATGTAATGGTAAAGAAATCTATAAGGTCACTAGATAGAGCGTTGCTTTAAGGTGAGATGTAATTTTAAAGAAATCTAAGGTCACTAGTTCATTCGCAAATCAAAGAACCACCGATATGGCAACATTAGCGGTAAATACAACCGACAACGCCGCTTTAGTAACTTTAGGGACATATCTTGACGTACGATATAATTTAAGGTTAGGTATATCACCCAAATTTGACAAGTTCGCGCGGGAAAATCATCTCTAGGACGATTTATACCTTGCTATTCATACTATTTCTGAATTATAACTGTTGCATTCTATTTAAGTACCTACAATAAATACTCCTCAAAAGTGTGTTCCTTATAAAGCGATTTTATCATAAAATTCTAAAAACTCAAAACCAACACATTGCTTTGGCCCACTCACTTGTAATTAGTTCCTGGCAATGCCTAATGCAATTCTGCCCTTACCACAGACATTTTTGTCTCTGCTGTCAATAAATTTCTCTCCTTTCTATCCATAATAAGGAAGAAACAGCATTCGTTGCAAAGACTTGTCAGATTAGATTTTGCAAATTTTGAAGGCACATTTCAAATTTTGATATATGCAGTATAGGCAACATGAAAACTCGAAAATATAGTTAGGGGCTTTTCTTACTTGGCCAACCTAGCCCCTCTAGCGGTGGTTCTTTAATAAATGAACAGAGTTAGATTGAGCGTTGCTCTAAGGTAGCGACATGCCATTCCGAGAAATTTTGCATCAGAACGGTAAATATCACAAATCTGGGGATTTCTATGGCTTATGGTTGCACTGCCGTAAAGTTGTTCTAGCGTCTTTGTTTTTATGCTTGGAAATGCGATGGAATTCGACCTCTAAAACGTGCAATTTAGGACACCTGATACAGCGAATGGACGTAAAGGTGGCTCTAAGGTATCGTAATTCACTCCAAACTGCTCCAAACAAATGAAATACATCATAATATACTTCACGGGTACGTTCAACGTCCACCAAATTGTAAAGATTGGGCGCAAGACATGCATTTTTTCACCGTTTCAACGAAAGTTCGTCCGTTATTTTGACCGTCGTTTCGAAATGTTAAAACCATAATGGCCGAGGTCACCTGGGTCCCTTTCGCGGCAATTTTCTTATTGTATCGTTAGAAAATGAGAAAAATTTCAACGTTACATCACCTCACGGACCATCTTGTACCTTTTAGCTCGAACGAAACATTTTTTGGATGCAATTTTTCCACCATTTTCCACGATAACGCATCCCTCGGCCACTTTTAAATCAAACTGTCGATAAATCGCAATTCCAGGAGACTTTTCCTGCCACATCACCGTGAGTCACGTCAAGCACTACTCATTTCTTCAATCCTATATGTCTGCTGCATGGCGCTACCTTAGAAGCGCAACGATGCGTATCTAATCTAGTGACCTTATAGGAATCTTCCTGCCAGCGCCATCTCACCATTTGCTCGTTAACTTATTCATGGTATAGTGGTTTTATGATACAGGGTGTCCCAATTGTCTGTATTCGGTCGATATCTCCGTTACTATCAGAGATAGCGAAAAACTGTTAAATTCAAAGTTGCAGAGGATCAAAGAATGCATATTTTAAAAATACAATCCACTAAGAAATAACGACACAAACATAGGTTTTTTCAAATGGCACACCCTATATATCAATTTTTTCTTATGTGCCTTTATAAAGTCCAAGTAACATTTATTAATAATTTCTTCATCTAAGTTATTGGTTTACAAGATATTGGCAATTGTGTGTGAAAAATAATTTTTGCACCACTTGTTTTTAATAATCACCCGTCAACCAATTTTGAACATTTAGTTTTGGAAAATTGGCATGACTTTAAGGAAGGTTTGATCTATCCTTCAAGCTGTTGAAAACGGTCCTAGCTTGTTAAGTTCGTCTCCAGTAATTTTATGAACTTTGGAGTATTTAGAGGTTATAATCTCAATATTTTCAAATGGCACCGCTATCAAATGTCATAGCCATTGGGTGTAGAATTAAATTTGCTTTCTTCTGATATAACATATCCCTATATCCAAGTTTCGTATTTTTCGTTTGATATGATTTTTAGAAATTTTCACTTATAATCTCATAAGAGCATTAATTCTTTCCGGAAATTTTTGGAGTGCATTCCAACAACGTATTAATCGGCCCGAGTGGAACACGAGGGCCCGATTACGTTGTTGGGATGCACGACTAAAATTTCCAGGACATGAATTAATGCTCGAATGCAGATTCGGTAAGAAAATAGCAACGATACAGCCACAGAAATGGAATAGAAATAATTTTTGACATTTAATTTGACATAAAAATTTCCACTTATTAATTTCGTTTAGGTTGGTCTAGATAGGTATCAAAGATTTCCAGGAAATCCTCGAGTTGCCATGGTAAACACACAGAAATCAATTTTTCTATTGGCTAATGATTAGTATCGTGCGATTTTCATATTAATATCTGTCCGGGATCCACACGACCGAGATTCACCCGATTTCCATGGCGATTCATTGTTGACAACAATGATTCACCATGGAAATAGGGTGAATCCCGGTCGTGTGTATCCCGGACAGACTATAGCTTAATGATGTTTTTTGAAGGCGGCTCGGACTATATCACAGTAGGTGTCAAAAATTTTGTCAGCCATAATCCGTTATAATCCTGCGTTAATAATAATTGTAATACAGTTGTCGATCTTTTGCATGTAATTGGAGTAATTAATAAGAAACCCATCAACCGAAAAAATGATGACATGGTTTCCGTTTTGGTGGAATGTCATAAAAATGCACCATTATCATCCCATCTCTATGACCCATACCTACCCAAAAAAGAGAGATCCGCTGAAAATCGAATCATTTATAAAACTTATGCAAGAATGCAGTCAAAAAAGAGCAGCATTTTGAGACCTTGCAATAATAATCGCACTTTTTTCTAAATTTCAAATTCTGATGCATTTTATTTTAAAAAGCAATACTGTTAATTAGTGATAATCCCACTGGCAAATTCATTAATCCTATGTTTGTAGCCCAAAGACAAAGAGTGAACAAGATTCGAATCAGGGAAAATTAAGGAAAATACTAAATAGCCTCAAAATATTAGGTCTATGGAAACTGCAATACGCGATATTAGCGATGACGTGGAATCGCCATCTTTGTTGTGTATAGTCATAGTCAACGCCTCTCACTGAAGCCAAACAAAGCGAGATTTCAATGTGCAAATTCCAGAAAACTGCATTTTTCGTCAAATTCTTAGTTACAGTTACTGTGTTGTGTTTTAAGACCTTAATATTGACAAATTGAAGAATTGCTATCAATTAAATCGTTACACCATGTCCACAATGGGCTTTGTGCAGAAATAATTGAATCTACTCAAGGAAATTCTCGTTTGTTTAGCTTCATTGCCATGGTAACGTCCCTAACCTAGCCCAACAAAGATGGCGGACTACGTCACGCTAATAGCCCGTATTGCTGATAACATTTTTGACGTATACAATGACATGTAGCCAGAGCAACCCTCTGAAACATCACGAAGATATTATTGAAAATTATGTGTTAGTGTATAAAACCTCTAATAAAACGAAAAATACGAAACATAGATATAGGGATATGTTATATCAGATGAGAGCAAATTTAATTCTACAGTCGATGGCTGTAACATTTGATATTAACAAGCTAGAACCGTTTTCAAGGGATTGAAAGATAGACTAAACCCTCCTTAATGACATGCCAATTTTCCAAAACTAAAGGTTTAAAACTGTTTGACAGACGATTTTTTAAAACAAGTACTGCAAAAGTAATTTTTCCCACAAAATTGCCAATATCTTCTAAACGATTAACTTCAGGTGAAAAAATGATTAGTGTATGTTAACTGGAATTCATCGAAGAATCGAAGAATTTGAAAAAACCTTTGTTTGTGTCGTCACTCCTTAGTGGAACACCCTGTACATACGAATCTCTGATAGTGATGGAAATATCGACCGAATACAGACAATTGGGACACCCTGTATAACTCGGAATTAAAGTCGTCCCAACAGGCTGAAACGACGACTGTTAAATTCTCTACAAGAAGGGTATGAACAACTGAGCCGTTACATTAATTTGCAACAAAGAGGATTCGTCGTGATTGCAACCTGGCAGAACTTAGTCACAGGTCCAGCCCCCTTTCGTCTAATACGACCGGATCAAAGATACTCACCATCGTATTCCGGAAAATAGTCTACGAGATGTGAATACATAATTTTTTCCTCCAACAAGTCTTTCTTGTTTAAAAATAGGATTACAGACGAATGTTGAAACCACGGGTATGTTATGATGGTTTTGAAGAGTGCTTTCGATTCTTCCATGCGGTTCTGTCAAACAAAATTATCAACTTCGATTAAAATTTCAAATAATTACCTCATTTTCAGATTCGAAAAGAATCTGGTCATATTCACTTAAAGCTACTAAAAATATTATGGATGTGACGTTTTCAAAACAGTGGATCCATTTTCTTCTTTCGGACCTTTGGCCACCCACGTCTACCATCCTGGAACACGTAAATTTCCGTATAAAAGTTTGAAAATTTTCGAGAGTAGCTCGAAACCAAACGATAATAATAAAAAGCAAAACCCTTAAGGATAATAATTGCATTGGTGTTAGTGTACAATACTTAAAGCTACACTAAAATATACTACAGCTAGTTTTTGGTAAATACTTCTTTATTCATGCAACATATTTCAATGTAACGACACTACAGTAAAATTTCCAAAAATTAAACAAAAAAACAAGCCAATTGCATTGGAACGAGTGAGTGCTCCTAAACAATACAAAAGCCAAGAGTTTACCTGCTTAATTTTTCTCGAATATTAAGACCCGTCACTTTTATTTCACTTGATACGCTTATTTTCTCTACCATGCGATCCAAAAGTACCGGACAAGGGGAGGCCGCGCAAAACAAATGTTTGACACTGCTCGAAAATTAGTTTTCCACAGCCTCCCTGTGTCCGGTTACTTTTGGATCGCATGCTATTAAGTGCAATATAAAGTGAAATCGACAAAAAAGATTATAGAGTGATAAATTGTCAAAAAAATATCAACTCCGTGATGTAATAAAGAAGTATACTGAACCTTATGTACGACACTGGCGGTACAACAGGTCGTTTGTACTAAAAAGAAGAAAGAAGAAGAAAATAATAATGTCTCATACCTAAAAATAATGGAGTCGAGATCAAAAGGATACTCTATGATGCCCGTCGTAGGCGCTCGTGCCCGCAGGATGTCCTGTTCGGTGGGCAGGTAGTCGGGAGCTCTTATTCGCTCCAGGTCGCTAAGATAGCTGCAACCAACATAAGCATGCAACATGCAGCCAACACGACAACACAAAAAAAAACCAGTTATTATGACGAGATAGAGAGAGAGAGAGAGATGGAAAAGATTGTTAAGGATTAATATGTATATACGTTTCGAGTGCTCCGATGTGCAACAGCCACAAAATAAATAAATTTACCTAAATCGTAAATTTAGTTTTCTGTACCTAAATCTGATCTCGTCCAGATCGAATGGGTATTCTATGATTCCTGTGGTGGGCACTCGGACGCGCAAGATGTCCTGCTCGGTAGGCAGGTAGTTAGGGGCCGCCACCCGGTCTATCTCCTGCAAATAGCTGCAACGCACACACCTGTTATGCCCTGTTCGCGACTCGCTAATGTGTGACGTCAGCAGTGAAGAACCAATAGGACGGTGACATTTCGAAAATGCCCTTATGCTTCGGGTTAGGCGTGGGCAATATATAATCAATTTACTGTCCCCTTTTTCATGTTTTGAACATGGTGTCTTTTTGACAGTTCAATAATTTCTAACTATTATCCAAACTTGGATAAAGGTTTCTCTAAACTTACAAAAAGAAACTGAAATTCATGGAAAAGGCTATGAAAGTTCGCTCATTGACAATAAATTAAGGAGTAGGCAAACCCCTCCAAGCGTTCCATGGTAGTACGCCTATGATCATTGTCCTATAATAAGACGATTTTTCGCGACTTACCAGATATGACTGGTAACAGTGGTAAGTATTACTTTTTTTGATGATTTTATGGCGCCACGTATTTGCTGTACTAACCTTACCAGTGAGTAGTACATAAGTAGCTGGCAAATAAATTATTTCCATTTGAAAATAATGGGAAATTACGGTAGCTTTAAAAATCTTGTAAAATGAGCTCTGGCATGTTTCTGTATTTTCAAATATGTATAACCAGTCCTAAGAGCATAAAATGAAATATTAATTTTAATGACGTATTCACATTAAATGTCAAATCAAATCTTCTAATGAAAACCAATGACATAACTCCCATTTATTGGTCAAAAGAAATTTAGAAAGGTGAGATCGCTAGCACATATGTCATCAATTTTAAAACAACAAAAACGATGGATGCCAATCAAATTCGATTATTTTTCGAATTATACCAATCATACGGCAATTTGTAACATTCATACCGTAACGGCCCATTATTATACCGGGTGTCAACGAACCCATGTGACACATTGCTATTTCTTTTCTTTTTGGGATGTCGACTTATTGAAGTGCTTATGGGTTCATATACCCAATTTTGACGTGTTTACAAAAGTTTTGTTAGTTACTTCCGGTTTCACCGGAAGTGACGTTAACTCTGTTATTGTAAACAGCAAGGTCAGGGTTTCTTTACGCAATTCGAAAGACATTTTAATCAAAATTATCAAAATATCAAAAAACTGTTACAATCAGGTGGCAGTCATAGGGCCGAAATATTTTCACTTATAATTTCATAAGAGCATTAATTCTTTCCGGAAATTTTTGGAGTGCACTCCAACAACGTATTAATCGGCCCGAGTGGAACACGAGGGCCCGATTACGTTGTTGGGATGCACGACTAAAATTTCCAGGAAATGAATTAATGCTCGAATGCATATTGTCCAAATAATAAACATTTTCATAAAGAACCCCGCACCATCCTTATGGGAAGATGGCTTTCTGTCGGATTGGCTGAAATTTTAGTATGTTGTAGATTTTGACCTCCTGATCAAAAGTTATCATTGCCACAAAGCAATCGTACGGACAGATTTTGCTCCAGAGGGTGCCGAAGATAAAATTTTCCCATAAGAATTACATGCAGCGAAAATTAATTTGCATTTTTGCCATATCATAATAACACATGATAAGTCCAGGGGCACTTTTCTTACGTATATTATTAACATACTTTTATACAGGAGTCTTATGGGTGTGTTTGCTTATTATGCTGAAAAAAGTATTTTGACGATGGTCCGAAAAATATGTATGCCTTATGGGGAAAAGTTTATCTTCGGCAGACTCTATATCAAAAACTGTCCGTACGATTTCTTTGGGGCAATGATAACATTTGATCAGGAGGTCAAAATCTAAAACATACTAAAATTTCAGCCAATCCGACAGAAAGCCATTTTCCATAAGGATGGTGCGGGGTCCTTTTCTAATGCAAAGTGTTCGTTTTTAACCTCCCCCACCCTACAATTTAAAAAATAGGCGGTTACTTAAATTTTCGAATTTGAGTTAAAACATCAGATGTATACGTTTTTCTGCTTCCAAACATGAATTTACTCTTAGTCCCTTTTGACAAAAAGTTCAAAAATTCAAAATTTGTAGCGCACTTTAAAAACACGCTACAATCCAAACCCCTTGACCGATTTGGCTAAAATTTGGTATGTAGACATTTCGTAGCTGAAAAGTTTTGGAAGCCAATCGTGACACTGTAAGTGCCATTTTGACATATCAACTTTGAAATTATATCAAAGATCCAGGTTCCAGGTTTCTCTGCTGCCTTTTTTTAACTTTGTCAATTCTTTACTTTCACTGATACGTTGACTTTCTACTTGTTTCTTTCTTTCTCTAATGAACTTAATGAAGCTAATTGAAAATTTTGACAACCTCTGAAAATCCGATATTTTTACACTGTTTCCCAAAAATCAACAACTTCCATTAGAAAATTTATTTAAATGTTTATTATTTAGACAGAATGCACAGTTTAGAGGACTCCTGCGCTAATCCTGAAGTTACTTTAACTTAAAATAAAAGAAAACACAGCCAACTTCATTAAAAATATTTTGGCCCTTCGGCGGCCATCTTTGAAACTTATGGTAACATTTTTTGATATGGTGGTAAAGAAAATTAAAATATCTTTCGCATTGGGTAAAGAAACCGTCAACTTGCTATTTAAAATAACAAAGTTAACGTCACTTCCGGTAACACCGGAAGTAACAAAAAATTTGTAAATATGTCAGAATTAGCGTTTTTATAGGTATATGAACCTAAAAAAAATTTTGAGTAAATATTCCAAAAAACTTAAAAAATGGCGAAGTGTTACATAGGCTCGTCGACACCCGGTATACAGGGTTCCTACAAATGATTGTATCATCATAGGTGGCCGAGTAAATGGCTTTGATGTTTTGTTTTGACATTTTATTTATACATCTGTGAATGCGTTAAACGTCAATTTTTTTGTTTTTAAAGCCACCGCGATGGTACAATCATTTGTAACCACCCAGTAGTTTGTCATTAAGTAAGTATATACAGGGTGTCTCAGAACGCTCGCACCAAATTCTTATGGATTATTCAGGATTAAATTTTGAGTCGATTCGTGTTTTTGAAAATTTTCAGGGTCCAATAGTTCTCGAGTTATAACAGATTTGAGAGGACCAATCAGATTTCAGCTCTGAATTGCTTCATAAGGTAACTTAGTGTTAGATGCACTGTTTCCTAGGTAACAAGATACAACAATATTAAATTTTCATTGATAGAATCTTGTTACCTAGGAAATAGTGCATCTAACATTAAATTACCGTATGAAGCAATTCAGAGCTGAAGTCTGATTGGTCCTCCCAAATCTGTTATAACTCGTGAACTATTGAACCCTGGAAATTTTCAAAAACACGAATCGACTCAAAATTTAATCCTGAATACTTCATTAAAATATGGTACGAGCGTTCTGAGACACCCTGTATACTGTAGTTGCGAATTATTAAAGACAAATTCTATGCACATCATGAAAAGATACAAAGATTTTATATTCTACTTGTACATACAATAAGAAATAAAGAGTATCAGATGTTGAACAAGAACTAAAATTCCATATTTTCGGCAAGAATCATCTATAGTTTCGTCAATTTTGCGCCCTTTCTGGTGTCGTTAAAGAGCGGTTCTCTCGCTTTTATGTACTCAGATACAAACTTGTAGGTATATGAAAGCTTGCAGATATCTTGTTCTATATTGAAATATGTACCTGCAAAATATGTAATGTCAGATTTCAATCGTTCTTCAGAGAAAAAAATGAAACTCTCGTTAATTTAAAAAAATAACTGACCACATAAAATTGAGAGAAAACGCCTTAAAATATAAATCGTGTTGTTGTCTAGACTGCAAATTTTCTTGTTCAGACAGTATAAGCTACAAGATAGAAACTGTTTCATAAAACAACTGAACGGCTAAGTCCAACGAGTACGACAGAGACAGATAGCTCACATCATGAACTGGCAGAATTTTTATCTCCACTCGTACTATTTAGGGTGCGTTCGACAATTCGATTTCAAAGCAGCCCAGAGCAAAATTACATATTTGACATTTTGGCTGCGATGTTTGGGGCCTATTCGACTGACGCCCAAGCTGGTGCATCTCCATTCTCCATCTCTTTTTACGTAATACCGTTGCATTGGTGAAAGTGGGATGAAAATAGAACGAAATGGTACCTATGATGTATGTTCGAATCTGCTTCTTTTTTGTGTGATGCGAAAAAACAAATAAAGAGACACCCTGTACATACTATAAACGGTAGAACATCAGTTTCGAAGCTAAAAATTACGAGAAAACGTCATTGTCGGAAAGGTAAAGAAACGGGACATAATTGGTCCAAGTGGTCTATGAAGTTTTGACATTGTTTCACACGGAAACTTGATCACTTTTAATAATAATTACGGTTTATAGTATGCGGTGCCTGAGAGATCCAAAAAAAAAAACTTCATTCTCAGTCGGCCGTGGAACTGAAAATGTCGTCAAAATATTGCTTCAATAAAGAAGAAATAATGATTCAAGAATTCCAAAGCCAACTGAATGATTGGTTTTTTTTGGATCCCGTTATACAGGGTGTCTCAGAACGCTCGCACCAAATTCTAATGGAGTATTCAGGATTAAATTCTGAGTCGATCGGCGTTTTTGAGAATTTCCAGGGTCCAATAGTTATAAGAGATTTAAGAGGACCAATCAGATTTCAGCTTTGAGTTGCTTCATAAGGTAATTTAATGCTAGATGCACCATTTCCTAGGTAACAAGATATTATCAATGAAAACTTATACTGTTGTATCTTGTTACCTAGGAAACAGTGCATCTAACATTAAATTACCTTATGAAGCAATTCAGAGCTGAAATCTGATTGGTCCTCTTAAATCTCTTATAACTCGAGAACTATTGGACCCTAGAAATTTTCAAAAACACGAATCAACTCAGAATTTAATCCTGAATATTCCATTAGAATTTGGTACGAGCGTTTTGAGACACCCTGTATACTCAATACTGTCCTGCTGTTAACTTCCATACCGTTATGACGACTGACAACCTGTCAACCAGGTGAACAAATCGAGTACTTTTTTTTGAACAAGTCAATACGGAAATACGAATAAAGAAAGTACACCCCATAACCACGTGGTTATTACGGATAGTGCTCAGCAGGAAAAAAAATCGTGATTAGTGTGACCTTGATGGGGGTTGAAATGGCGATCAAAGGTGAACTTACTATTTGGCAGAATCCGTAAGCTGGTATTCCCTACGGCGGTCGTAGCACTCTTGAATTCCGGCGTCATTCCATAGATCTTTAATTGCGTCTACGTAAGGATTTTCAAACGTGGTGACAGTTTCGTAGTCTATATCCTTGATTAATTCGGCTTTTGCCTGCAAGAATTCACATTAAATCAGTTGATTGTGCGGAGATGGAAAAAACAAACCTTCTTCTTTTTTAGCATGTAACGCACTAGTGCGAAAATACAGTTCTAAAAAACGAGTAAAAATAAAGTAAGCGAATTCAGTTGTTTCTAACAAAAAAACGAAACGAGTATTTCGTGAAAAATCCTTTTAAGACACTGGGATGAACAACGGAACTCGCTACGCTCGTTCGGTAAACTTTCATACGCGTGCCTTAAACATGCATTTTTCACCCTGCTGGTATCATACATGGCTGTTATCTACTGTCAATAAGTCTGTTTGACCTAAAAAACGAAGCCTCCGTAATTTAATTGACATTATGTGCAAATGCATTTCCTTGTTTGATAACAAACGTTATGTCATTAAGTGAATTAATTGAAATCTCAAGGCTTCCTTATCCATCAGATTTTTTCCTTTATAAAGTACAGTGGTCTCGGTTTCACGAAAGAGAACTAAATCACATGTTACACGGTTAATATTATTAATTTGATTAAAAGTAGATTACATCATCCTCAATGTGAGCCTTTTCAACTGCACGCCAGTTACGTGGACTTAAGTAGATATCCAATTATATTATTATTGGACTAACGGAGGGAAAAACTCATGGTCAAAAAAACGGATGCACTCACCGGACTGGAAGACTCGCCATACTGAATTTTCAACAGTTCCATGGCTTTGATCATGCTCTGCATGGCCATGAAGATGTTTTGGTAGACAAGTTTGATGAAGCCCCTTTTGTCTTCATCGGAGTAGCCGGCTCCGTGGATGATTCGCATCTGTTTGATGAAGGTGGACTTGCCGGACTCTCCAGTACCTACAAGCAAAAAAAAAATTATTATTTCGAAAAATTTTACTATACAGGGCGAGGGGTAATTCATTCTTAAAAAGTGGGCACACCTGATTTCAGGATTTCAGATATTTCAAGTGATTTCAAGTGATCTCAAGTTTTTATAGTGAGAGATTATTTGAAAAAGTTCTCGATGAGACATCTTGTATACAGGCTGTCACCGGATCATGGTACACCACAGTCCCATAGTTTTTGGAATACATTTTTCAAACTTCGAACATCGAATGTACTTATTAAAGGCCATACTTTCTGACATATCAACCGATTTTTTTCCATTTCCGGTTTAACCGGAAGCGAGACCGGAAATGACACAAATTTTTTATTTGCCCGGTATATCAGTACATTTTTGGAATCCACTCAATTTTCTGAATCCAATGATACCACATAAGTGACATTTCAAGTGTCAGAATAATTTTTGGTTCCCATTTTATTCTTCCATGTAGACGGTTGTGACCACAAATTTTGTAAACGTCAACCTCTTTTTTTGCTTTTCATGGCTGTCTACCCTATTCCTATTAAATTATAATAAAACCGATTTTTTTCGATTCTTTTGTCTCTAATTTTCCTCATTTATTGGTCTCAATTTCATATTGATTGTGCTTTCCAATGGCATATCGGTACCATTTGAAAAAATGGAGTTTTTATTAAAAACTATTGTGGCAAACCTAACCACCTCATAAGTCAAAAAATGTGAGGTTTTTTGTATGACTGAAATTTTTCCAGGGTTACTATGGTCCATTGCCCTCTAGATAAGAAAAATTGGCAGTCTCGGGGACGGTAGAACCTTCTACTTTTTCACAGAATTTGAAAATGTAGCAGCGAGGGGTTAACCACTTAGCGATTTTGGTGTACGGTTCTCTGGAATTTTGGCAATTTTCTAGCAATTTTGGCGATTTTTAGCGATTTTGGCAATTTTTGGGGGGCATTTCACACCCCAAAAATTTGTACACCACTGCCGAATTTTCAGGGTACTGCCGTAAATTTGTACACCACTGCCGACTGTGAAGTCCCCCGACTGTCGAATTTGGTCAATTTTTGCAACCACTGCGTAACATTTCCCACTAACACTGCCGAAAATTTGTACACCACTGCCGACTGTGAAATGCCCCCCAGCAATTTTCAAGCAAGTTTCCGGCGATTTTCAAGCAAGTTTCCAGCGATTTTGCAGCAATTTTGGCGATTTTCGAGGGAATTTGGCATATTTTTTTGGCGACTTGGAAATTTTCTAGCAATTTCGGCGATTTTTAAGCTCCTTCTGTGGTTTTTAATGTTTCATTTTTTAGAATCAAAAACCCTGTACTGATTTGGACAACTTTTAAAACTAGATCTCAGTCATTTGTTATTACTTTTCTTCGACTGAAAAAGGGTTGAAGCGCGGCTGCTACAAGCAGAAACACAGTAACCAACATTTTTTGTGAAAATGAGTTGCACATTTAGATGCATATACTTTGTTATCCTTTGTCTTTTGAGCCAATAAATAATAAATTAAGCAAAGTCTCGTGGAACTCAGTTTAGACCCATATAAATGATGTCATAGCCGATTATTATTAATTATTTTCTCCAAAACAGTGAAGAAAATGGCAGTCATGAATTAGACTTTCTTATTAAGATTAAATTAAGAGCCACATCAAACAGCTTATGTTTTTTTTAGCAGTATCAGATATTCTATGTCGATTATCATCGAACTTTATTATTTTTTATGGGAACTTTGGTGGCGATTTCCGCTGGTTCTCTTAATTTTCAGCAACTTAGCGATTTTTGGCAATTTTGGCGATTTTCTAGCGATTTTGGCGATTTTTTAGCGATTTGGACGATTTTCTTACAATTTGCGATATTGTGTACACAAGTTTACCATGCGGTTAACCCCCCGTGTAACAGTATAGCAATAAATTAACTTGTGTCGATATATTTCACCCCTAAAATGACATTTTTTGAAAAAATTGAATTAAGCTTTTTGATCCAACAATGCAACAGCTATCGAGCTCAATAACAATAACTCGAACAAAAATATGCCCTTTTGGTAAGAAAAATTGAAAAAGGGACAATTTTGCCCCTAAAATGTCAATTTTCGAAAAAATGGCACTAAGGTTTTTGATCCATGAATACAATAGCCATCAAATCCTGTAGTGAGAAAATACAATTTTGCTAATAGAAATTTAAAAAGGAGCCGTTTTGTCACTAAAATGGAATTTTTCGGAAAAATGGGACTAAGGTTTTCGACTTGAAAAAAAATCAGCAATTCCGTCACTTGGATTTTATGAAAAAGCAGGGTATATTCGTGTCGAGGGGTGAGCTGCAGGGGACATATGTTGTACAGGTGCTTGGGGAAATCCGAGGAAATCTCGGGGAAATCTGGGAAAATCTTGCGAATAAAAATCCGGGAAATCAGAGGAAATCTTGTGTACAAAAGTTTCCCCTGCGACTCACCCCTCCAGTCGTGTATTTGTGTCAACAGGTTTCGGTGATTTTGAAATGATTTCAACTGATTTCACGTGATTTCAGCTCCCGTGTACACCTGATTTCAAAGGTGAATTACCCCTCGATACAGGGTATGGAAACAGCCGATTATTTCCCAAACTATTCACTTTATCAAAAAATTGTTCCAATAAAAGTTGAAAGGCAACCTTAGGCGCACATTTTGATGTGATTCACCCGACATAATCTTATCATTAGAAAAATTGGTATGACTCAGTGAAGCAGACGTCAAAAAAAGTGAATCGCAAAAAGATGCGCCTGAATTAGCTTTTCAACTTTTATTGGAACATTTTTTTGATAAAGTGCATAGTTTGTGAATAAGACGGCCAAATCCATATTTTTGAAAACACATTCAATTGGCATTTTCTCGAAATTCCCATTATAAGAGCACGATTTTTTCACACCGTTGTAAAGAGAAGAAAATTAACTTTCCAATGATACTGCATTTGACATATCTTCTCATTTAAAAAAAAATCGATGACGTCATTACTTGGCAATGTCAAAAAAAAATTGATTAACCCAAAACATGCGCCGAAATTCACCATTCAACTCTTATTTGAAGACAGTGAATAATCGGCTGTTTCCCTACATTTGATTGACCCTGTATAAACGCATTGTCGGGAAGCGTGATTTCCGCTTCCCTCGATCGATTTTAATTGCAAAAGTGGCGCACAAACAAACCAGAATTAAACAATAACGAATCTTTCCTAGAAGATGAGTCAAATGCATCGCGGACACTGAAAAATGTTTTTTATGCAATTTGCATGTTTAGCATAATCCACGACGATTAGTGTTATTCCCCTCGTCAGGCTGGAAATTATAATTTTAAATGCGCGTGTAATTGTTGAAAAATGGAAAATTACGAAGAAACCGGCTGTGTGTCGGCGAAAATCGCGCGAAACTGACCAACCACAATTTAATTGATGGGCCGGCCTTGAACAATTCGATCCACTTTAATCAGTTCCGATTCCCGCTATTATCGACCGGTGAGAAATATTTGACTGATGGGAGTTGACAGAGGAGTTTGTGTGGATGACTAACTGGGGCCCTGATGGATGTGCGTTATAATTATAGTCAATTAGATGATAGGTTAATGCAATTACATTTTCACAAGGTGAAATTAAGATAGTTCAAAACGAGGTGTCTCACATATTATGAACTTGCAAAAATTTTAGCTTCTACGCTTTTTTTTTATTTCAAAAAATTGACCAAATTCGGCAGTGATCAGCAAAATAATGGCCAAACTTGCATTTGAAAACATAAGGCAACGCCTATATTTAGTATTAAAACAGTGTCAAAATCATTCTCAACCTAAAATTCTCCCGTCTGTTCAAATGACTATAAATTTTGACACAGCGCCGCAATTTTGAATCGCTTTTTACGTTAGAAAGATCATTTTATTGGCTTCATTCCAGAGAATGTTGGGGTTTTCATACATGGCTCGACAGGGTTGTTTCCAAACAACTTGTGAAGTTTTAGACCATCCCCAATTCCAAGAGAATTTTTTTTTGAATTTTTTTAAAGAGCGGAACAGGTGCAGAGGAGCAATATTTCGAGACCTGTTTGTCGTTTTTTGCCGCTAACACTTCTTTGCCCAGGAATTCATCAATAAATTTTCAAGGTCGTGGGATTTTGTAACAGTAGAAAGGACTTTCATTTTGATGACATTGGTCAAAAAGAACAAGTATTTTGATTCCCGTTCTGAGGTATAAAACCGTATAAAACACAAAGTTTTCACATGAAGCTGATCTCAGAGAAAACCAACGGTCTTAAGGCTGGCATTTTGATGTACGAGTTTTGATTGTTGTTGCCGAGGGGTTGACGACTTTTTTGGTGTACAAGCATGAGAAAATTTGTACAATGTTTTCAAGAATTTTGGAAATTTTGGTTATTTTTACATGATTTTGGACATTTGCTGAAAATTTTCGAAATTTTTTTGGAAATATTGGATATTTTACATGATTTTGGACATTTGCTGGAAATTTTTTAGAAATTATGGACATTTTGGTGTACAGATTTTTACCCAGTTGTCAACCCCTCGGTTGTTGCATTGTTGTCATCAATTCCTTTGGAAGAGGTCATCGGCCAAGTGGCTAAAGGAATTGCTTTTTATTCGATATGTACTTGTTGCGGAAGGTTTAAAGAAGGCAATGATTATATTCATGAACTCGTCACGTCTGTGTACAATTAGTAATTAAATCGTAAAAATATCGTATTTTTACAGTTTCTTTACAATTTATTTACTAATGTTACATAGACGTGGAGATTTGATGAATATAATCATTACTTTTTTGAACCTTCCGGAACAAGTACATAGCAAATAAAAAGCATTTGTTTTAGCTACTTGCCTGATGACCCCTTCCAAAGGAACTAATGGCAAAAATGGAACAACAATGAAAATGCATACGTCAAAATGCCAGCCTTAAATTAATAAGTCTGACTCTTCCATATAGTTTCCATAGCGACATATGATAGTGTGTATTCGATTCGAAAACAATAATGCAATAATGACACTTTAGTTCTCACATTTTCTCAAAATTGGTGCCAGTTAAACTGTCACTCTTCCATTGTCGTCATAATATCGTCATAGAAACTTAATGGAAAGATGGCTTCATTAATTTAAAACCGTTGATTTTCTCTTGCTCTTTATGGACGCTATGTCGAGCGTTATGTCAAAAAAGCCCATGTTAGCTAGATTTTTGAAAAGAAAATTTTTATTTGTATCTAAACGTGTTAAAATCCAATAAGGCGGCCATAAGAAAAAGAAAAGTTGACTCGTTGCTCAAAACCTAGAAGGCCTAGAAAAATTCCGTCAACGCCATTCAACTGACAGCTGTCAAAAATATAAAAGCTCCCAGTTTCATTCAAAGGTGCGTTCGGTTTGGAAGCTCCGTGCACTCCTCGTCCGTCTCTTTTTGATCTGATGATTTCGTATTTGACTATCGCATTCTTCCCTTTTGGCTTTACACATTTTTGACACTGTCGTCATGATAACAGGAAGTCCATTGACCCCAACTGGCGTTATGCGGCAGAAGGAGCACCTGTTATCATGACGACAGTGTCAAAAATGGGCAAAGCCAAAAGGGAGGAATGCGACAGTGAAATATGAAATCATCAGATCAAAAAGAGACGGACGAGGTGTGTAAGGAGCTTCCAACCCGAACGCACCTCAAATAGCATCAACCGCAAGATATTAGTTTTTTTTAAATGCCATTTTCCATTTTTTCAGCATAAATCAGTCGCTAGTCGTGTACAAAATTAAGGCGGTGTCCTAAAAAAATGTGGACAGTGTATGACCAAATTTAAAAAATCGGCAGTGGGGTACAAAATTATAGGGTGTGAAATCTTCCCCAGAATCAAGATACGAATCGGAGAACTCTTCAGAGTCTTAATCATCCCAAATTTTCTCTAATTTAGCAGATTTTCTAAAGCACCACCCGGATACGAGGATTATTGTTGCCTTGTAGCAGTTTTGGCACCATTGTAGTACCGTCAGATCAGAAAAATTTTAGATTAGTTTTAGATCTAGGGCGGTCATGGAAAACCTCGTGGAAAACGAACGTCGCTGTTTTTTTTTGGGTCAAGGTGACAGTGACAGAAGCTACCTGAACTAATCAAAGACAATACTTTTGTTTTCACGACCCCTCTAGACCTAAAAACTTCTTGAACAAATAGTACCTGAAACTCGAGTTTTTCCATGTTCTAAACTTTCAACAGACCCTACTATCTTTGAGCAAGACACATAAACGGAGCTTAGATAGGTACTTAAAGTTAAGGTTATGTGAAACAGACAAGAGTGAAAAACAATATAAATTATAACATCGTAAATAAAAGATAAAAGTCGGGTGATTCAGCAGAAGAGTGATAAAGGATGTACCAAGCGAAATAATTGCACCAAAATTAACACAAATTTCCATAAAATTATCGAATTAAAAATAAATCCAGACATCTCGATTGTTGTGAAACGATTTTGTTTTGACTTTTGTTGATTAATTGACAAACGCTCGATTTTGGAAGGGGTCAATTTCGGTTCGGGAAAAGCGCCAGAAAACGCACGAGGAGGACTTGCAGGTGCTCGGGGGCAAAGACTCACCAAGCAGTAAAAGTTTGAGTTCGCGTCGGGCATCTCGTTTATCTCGGCGGAGTTGTTTCTCGATTTCAGCGTTGATGCGTTTCTGTTCCCTAGCCTCATCCGACTGGCAACACTGCATGGTCATGCTCTTGGTGATGGGCCCCCTTAGCTACCATCCACCTGACTCGACCAAAACACACCTACAGACTGACACTTCCTCGAGCGGCGACCATCGCAGTAGGCTGGGTGTGGTGCTGAGGTTGTTCCGCCGGCATGCTCTTATACTACTCCTAGGGGTGAATCCTAATCCTGTTAGGGTAAACAGATTGGCGAAGCCTCATCCACGTCCTGCAGTAATGGGATTAGGGGGAGATCGAGGCGGCCTGTCTGAGGCCCGTCCACCGCGACCACGGCTGAGGTTACGAATCGGCAACACTGGCCCGCTTTTTCCTTCAGCCACTCACCACCATTTCCGCACGGGGTTGACGAACAATTCCGCTCGGAAAACGCACTTCACCACTATTCACGTTTAATAAAAACTCATTTCACACTAAACAGCAGCCGCCTCTTGTCAATATGGCGCTGCCCTGTACCAGCCGATTCTGTGCGCGCAGAACAGGAAGTGGACGATGCGCGCCAATTTTCGCGGATTTGAATCGACGACGCGATTTTTATTTACCGCACGCAGGTTCGGGCCGTGTGGATTTTTATGACCTCAATTTCTTCGTTTACTGGACCCTGAATCGCAAACACGGAGTACGTTGAAATTGAAAATAGGGAAAAACCTAGTACATAGACCTCGGAGAGAGCAAATTTCAAACTTTTACGTAATGCAGTCTGACAGCAAAAAAACCGCCAAAAATCCTTTAGAAGAACCCTCGTTTGTAAAAAAACCAAATCATGTAGGCCATGCGCGCAGGCTGTGACTTTCCCTGCAATCTGCATTTACATACAGGGTGTCACAGGTTGATGATGCACAGGGGCGGAGTGGCCCGGCGGGAAAATTCCTGGTGGCCCGCTGATAGTCGACTAATGCAATTCTTAAAAAATGTATTATTAAAAATAAAATATAAGTCATATAAATTCTTATCTTTACAATACCATACTCTTTGAACTAATAAATTGTTGCCGTGCCAGTTTGGCGAATAGAGTAATAACTTATATTACTCATTACAATAAAGGATTAAATAACTTAAATATCTAAACTAAACCAAACTAAACTTCTATAGATGTAAACAATAAAAATGAGAGATAACAGGTGTTCCATAGACAATGGGCCTATACAGTTTTGTGTAAATTCAAGAATCCGTTATGTTCAGGCCATTACTAAAAATTATTCTTAATTGTCATGGCAAAACTGCAACCCTAACGTAAACCCTGACTTTAAAAAATTCATTCAAAGTTCTGCGCAATTCATTTTGCATTCAAACGGAACCAACTTGCCTGGCTATTGACCTCATTTTCTATTGGTTCGGCACCGAGAGTGAAGCGCGTGACGTATACTATTCAACAATCAGAATTGGCAAAGCAATCACGCTTACAAGGTGATTGGATCTTACTACTTTACGTCACTATCCCCGCCTACTCGCCTGCGTTTCATCAGGCTCAGATTTCTTCAAACTTTCAACATTTTTTTAGAGATCTACTAATGGGAATATTCCAAAATAAAAAAATACGGGTATTTTTATTTTTAATGTAGATTGATATTCACCAATAAAAAAAAATCGCTGTATAGGCCCATTCTTCGTAGAATAACGTGATATTTATGCGTTAAAAGAATACCTTCAGCTGCATTCTACACATTTGTTTGTAAAAGTCCGAGTTTAATATAATCTATGACTTTTGTTTTTTAAAGTACCGGCAACTGTATTGAAGTTTTAGCAACATTTGATCGTCCACACGAACATTTTTAGGAAACTATGACGCTCGCTTTAGTTCCAACGAGAGAGAGGCAGTTAATCCGCAACGTGCGTGCTAAACGGAGAGCGCGAACGTCTGCACCTCAGGTCGCAACTGTTTTCTTTTACTGCTCCCTTCGGCTGCGCCTCAGGTCGCAAATTGTTTCTTGATGAGGGTAACCGAAATATTTCATGCTTAACAGAGGGTTACCCACTGCCATTGCAATCTTTAATTGGTAATTTAAATTTTCTAGAAATATTCCGGAGAGCAACCTTAAACAGCCGAAAATATGCAGCTTTATGATGCTGTCCTGTAATATACCCAAATATACCGTAACGTATGCTGTATACGTATATATATAATTTTTCGATGCTCACCATTGGAATTTCCTAAACGGTAAAAGATTCACGGTCGGTTAAATTACAGAAAAGTTGGCCTATTTCTTGACGATTAAGAATCCGAAGAGAATTCCCCGATATTGTAATTCGTTCCTGAGTTATCACAAAAAATCTGAAAATTGACAATTTGAAGAAAAATTTATAACTTCCTAACGATTGATGTTATTTAAATGAAACTTGGAACTTTTACATTCTTGACAGCTGTCAATTGAATGGCACTGACAGAAATTTTCTAGGCCTTCTAGATTTTGAATAATGACAGTCAACTTCTCTTCTTCTTATGGGCGCCATATTGAATTTGTAACACCGCCGGATACGCAGAAAAATTAGCTTTTCAAACATGTAACCAACATAGACGTTTTTAAAGAAATATGTAAAAGCCCGAGTTACACGATCGCAAGACGTATTTCATTACTGTTGAATTCAATTGTTTTCACATGTTATAAGATATTGAAGAAGTCGGCGTACTTTTTTGCAATTGTTTTTCATCTAAGTTTAGGCTGATTTTGCTAATTATTCCTACCAATTTTCAAATTCTGACATCTTCTGTCAAAAAAGTTCATGTTGAGTACATTTTTGAAAAGTCAAAATTCAATATGGCGGCCATAGAGATGTGAGCTTGAAAAGTTTCAGTTGAAAAGTTTCAAAAACTTTTTATTTCATTGAAAAGTTTCAGCCTATGTTGAAACTTTTCACTTTTTATTGAAAAGTTGTTGAAAGTATCAATGCGGTAATAATAAACTTCCACCGACAGCGCCGCCAATTCTAGTCGTTCTAAGTAGTATCAGTACCCATTGAGCAATGGAAGCAGTGAAATGAAGTGAAATACTACTTAAAAGATGAAAACAACGATGAATTTTAATGTTTAATGCTTTTATTTTGACTTATTAACTTGTTTACCTATACACTTTCTATTTTTGTCATTTAATATTATATTATGTTCCCTATTCACCTGTTGTAGATTTATTTAATTCTCCAGAATACTTTATACTATCCTCGATACTACCGTAGGACAACTTTTCATTTTTTTTTGAAACTTCAAAATTTCATGAAAAGTTTCAACAAATGTACTTTTCATGAAAACTCACATCTCTAGGCGGCCATAAAAGAATCAAAAGTTGACTGTGGTTATTCAAAATCTAGAAGACCTAGAAAACTTCTGTCGATGTCATTCAATTGACAGCTGTCAAAAATATAAAAAGTTCCAAGTTTCATTTAAATAACATGCCACTAATAATTTTTTTTGCGGTTTTTTGCAAAGCCAAAACCAATATCCAGTAGGTACTTATAGCATGATGGTATACATACAGTCGGAATCCGTTCTATAAAACGTCTCAAATCTGACAAACTCCTAATTTCAACTTGCATACCTACGTAATATAAAAAATTTGACTTAAAATTTGACAAAGTCAAAATGTGTCTGCCAAACGTTTTGCTTTTTTAATGTTTTTAGTTCTTCAGAGAAACAGGGAGAAATTTGAATTCACGATATTCAGCAGCTTTTACTGCGCACGCGTCGAATTTGTTGGATGAACTTCCCAAAAGTACTGAAGTAGGTATTTTAGGTGTTTTTTCTCGGTTTTATGACGTATTGAAATACAAACTTGCATTTGAAAGTATAGGAAATAATCTTATTGTTTTCTATTGAAATACTTTCAAAATAATGTCAGATTTGAATCGTCTTTTCGAGCAAAAATTGAAACTGACAGCAAAAGTGACAGTATTTCAATACAAATTTCAAAAAACAGTAAGGTGACCAATCACGAGAGCCCATTTGTATTGAAACACATAAAATCGAGAAAAAACGCCTTTTGTTTCGTCACAATTTGAAAGTGACGTGACATTTGCTGTGGTTCATTAACATTTTAATGCACGATTCCACCGATCTTACTTAACTTTAAGAGAGCCTTAAAATGACGATTATGACGTTTATACCATAAGACAAACGTCATTCTCCATTTTTAAGTCTAACTTAAGTTATAAGTTTGGTCCGTGGGATCGGCCATTATTGTCTATAAAATTTCACTATAATAAATTTTAGATCTCCAAAAACAAATCGCAATCACGTTTTATTCAACTTCGATAATAATTGTCAATCTGTATCTTGTGATTTCCTAAACAAATTAAGTCAAAACACGCAGCGCTCAGCTAGCAAGACTGACAGACGCAACGCAGGCGCTTCGATGTACTCTATCTCCATCCCTCTCCGTCTATTAGTAAGAGATAAAGGATGAAATATTTGGCGTCTCTTGAACAGAAAGCTGATTCTGCTCACATTATTGTAGATGCTCATTGAATTTTGAGCCAAATCGGACCAATAACTCGAAAGCCCTTCCACGGTCGTGACAAAAACAATAAGTACCGCATGCAAAAAAAAACGGGCTATTACTTATTGTCATTTCATTGACATAATCTGTGAACGGGTCTTTACGTAAAATCAACCTTGCTTTCAAATTTCGACTTGGGAGCAGGTACTGTCACGAGCTGTCACGAACTTCAATCGATTTCAAACATCAGTCATAATGACAATAAAGCTTGGACTTATATTGCTTTTTTTGAAGTGACAGAAAATTTGATGGCCCGTTTTTTTTGCCAGCGATAGTACATGTGCATTTTTTCATTATTATTATTGAGTTCGATAGCTGTTATCTTTCAGGGTGGAAAACGTTAGTACCATTTTTGTCGAAAAATATGTCATTTTGATGACGAAAAATCTCCTTGACCTTGAACCGATTGCCATCAAAATCAAATCAGCTCTTCGCCAAATCGATCCAGTAGTTTGGGCTGTTAATGTTTCTTCGAAATTTCTGATATTGTGCCAAAAAGGCGCTAAGTGTGAATACATTTCTAGATGCAGAATTTGAAGACCTTTCACGCGCTGATGAGAAAAATTGGTGTTCACAGTCAAATTTCATAGCTGATGCCCCAAAAAGACAATTGGCGTTTGCGGATTTCCAAGAAAATTAAGTGGGCATACCAAATTTCACAAAAAAACGGCGTCCGTCGACTGTTTTTTCAGTTTTCAGTCTTACAAAATGAAAATTTTCAATAAAAACCGCAATTAAAATTGATAGTTGGCTGTGCTGTGTTGTGATTGGCTAGTATATCCATTGTATACTTTGCTATGCTTTTCGGGTATATAGTACGCATATATCATATTTTTCAACTAAGCGGCAATTAACATCACCAAAATCGCATAATTACCTTTATTTAACATAATCCAAACATACACTCTACTTAAAATTAGTTAATAGTAATAAAATATTAAAACAAAATTAACTGAGTAAAAATAAGTTACAGTTTTGAAATTATATTACAAAGATATTTAAAATACACTGAACATTCCTTGCCTCCATCTAATCTAACGTAAACAAAAAATTAACAATAAACTGATTATACATATTATTTAAGGCACAAATATGAACATTTTCTCAAACAAAAAGAAAACAACAACACGATATATATTTTTGATCGTTTCAACAAAATAAATATTTACAAAGATCCTTTCAAAATGAGAATTGGCACCTGAATGTAAGACATGTTGATCCCAAAGAATGAGTATCCCTTTTTCATCGCAAGAAAAATTACGCTAAGTATATGAAAATTTCCTATTTTTCCTGCTTTTGCGACTAGATCTACCTATGAGAGCAATTTTTCTAAAATTTTCGAGAATGAGCTGGAGCTGACTAGCAATAGCTAAATGTTCATAGTGCTAAATGGAGGAAATGCATTAATTATTTAAGTAGATTAACTTATATTAAATGAATTAGGGATCGATATGAATGAGCAAATTTAATATTTGACTTTTTGTACTTAAGCTACATGTTAATCTCGAGACGTAAAACTCATGAGCATTTATCATAAAAATGTACAACTAAAAAATTGTAAAATTTCATATAAGGCACTTTAAAAGAAGAGACAAGTCCTAAACTGGCCTTGTAAAGTTGGCTGGAAACATTCCTTTTTCTCCAGTGGTTTCTTTGACCCCCATCAGCCATCCCTCCTCCTGAAATAAAACGTAAAAATTTGCAAAAATTAAAAAAGAAATTACTTGTTCTTCGGGGTCGTCATATTCGATTACTTGTATAAACTCTCCAACATCAAATGACAGTTCGTCGACATCTTCGCGGTTGTATTTGTAAGTCGACTTCACCCTGTACAACACTCCAGGGGGTAAATTATCAGTGCTGGCACCTAAAAAAACAATAATTAGACATTAAGTAAAATGTTAAAAAAAAGCGCACAAATTATTCAGTTAGCTAATATTTCATGCAAGATGAAAACTACTCACCAACAGGTATGTCATAGAGCTCCTCGACTTTTTTATTGTTTGTCTCGGCATTGTTAATACTGGCGTCGTTAGCTTTTTTTGGACTGCGGGGGGAGGGGGTTTTGCCGTCGGGCGTGCTCGTCCCATTTACTTCTGCGGGGGGTTTACCGGGACTGGAGGGGGGAGATGGTTCGGTCTTTTTGGGGGTTGGTGGGGTGGCCGGGGGCTCGTTAGCGTACAGTGGACCTGATTCACTTTTGGGGGAGTCTTTTTTAGTTGGGGATGGTGAAAGGTCTTCGGCTGCAAAACGCACGCACGCTTTAGCTCCACATAAATAACATTTCGGTTAGTCAAGGTGTGAAATGTTACACAAATCTGCTTCCACTTCATTTTTTTCTTAGACTTAAATTAACTTGAGAGGTAAAATGGTTATTGTTCTTTATTCCGTCATTAGTACTAGGTATATGAGCAATTCCATTTCAAGCGGACCACCAAATTCTACTTTTTGACAAAACTGCAATCCAATGAAAAAAAATCGCTTTTTTTACATAATTCTTAAAAATAAAAACGGATTGTAACTGTGATTTGTGCGGTTAAAGTTGAAATCAAATTCAGCCAGTTACATGGGAACTCCGCCCACTAACTACGCACCGTCAGCCAATAGCATTGACAGGTTTGTCGGTCATATACAGGATGGTCGTTTTATCTTGAGACTGGCAAATATCTCGAAAAGGAAGCATTTTAGAAAAAAATGTTTTGTATGAAAGTTCTATGACTTCGAGGGGGAAAATAGATGGCATCACCGCCATTTTGATTCAAGGTCACATTCAAGGTCAAATGAAGATCAACTTGATTTTTTTTAATGGAAACCTATATTTTTTATTACAGATTCTTATTCCCCATAAAAGAACAAACAACTTTCATCTAAACAATTTTTGGATCCGATGGATGTAAATTTTAACCTTTTTCGAAATCCCTAGACATTCCCTAGTAACAGCGGCAAGACAAAACAAACGAACAACCGTTGTAACTTAGCAATGATTAATTCTAAATAAATAAACCACAAAAATTGTTGTAGATTTTGTTTTTGCCATGCCGCTGTTGCTAGAGAAGGCAATGGATTTCGAAGAAGATTAAACTTTTCATTTAAATATCTGACAAACTATCCATCGGATCTAAAAATAGTTTAGATGAGAGTTGTTTGTTCTTTTACAGGGAATAAGAATCTGTAATAAAAAATGTAGGTTTCCATTTAAAAAAATGAAGTTGACCTTCATGACCTTGAATCAAAATGGCGTCGATGCCATCTATTTTCCCCCTCGAAGTCATAAAACTTTGGTATAAAACATTTTTTTCTAAAATGCTTCCTTTCCGAGATATTTGCCAGTCTCAAGATAAAACGACCACCCTGTATGACCTCATATACAGGATGTCCCGAAATTAGTGGTCAAAACTTTACCAGTAGATTCTTCTATGAAAAATATGAAAAAAAGTCCCTATGAATATATGTCGAAAAATAAGTCCTAAGGGAGCTAAGGCCCCTTAAAGGGGCCACTTAGTGTTTTTCTCTAAATAACCTCAAAACAGTTAAAGATAGCAACGTGAAATTTGGTATCTATACTAAGTTTTTGATGCTGAATTTACTATTGTGGAGAAAATGTTCATATTTTGTGCGTAAGCGTCTCGTACAGGAGGGGCTCAGGACTAAATTTACTCAAACATTTTTGTAAGTAGTTTTTTCTCAAATTTGATTCCCGAATCTGAAAATTTGAGGTTTTTTAAGCAAAAATTGTACTTTTGTTTGACATCGATAGAATGCGCCCTTTTCGAAAAAAATGGCTTTTTATTAGTTCAGGGCTCCAAAATTTGAAGACATCAAAATATCGTAAACAAGTCCATGGGACGGTTCCTTACTTCATTCTAGAAGGAAAAGTTCTTATGGGTGTGGATACGTCTAGCGGACGCTCTTCATGAATGACCCTGTATAGTAAAGTCGTTTTTTCGTGGAATCAAAGGTGCCATATCCGTCCAGCAACCAGGTTTCAACAGTCAAGTCAAAACATTGATGTACTATACCGGGTGTCAACGAACCCATGTAACACCTCGCCATTTCTTTATTTTTTGGAATGTCAACTTGGATTTTTTTTTACTTTAAAATGGCAGAAATCACAGACAATTTGACTAAAAACATTTCGGCCCTCTGGCGGCCGTCTTTGAAACTTATGTTAACATTTTTTGATGTGGTTGTAAAGAGAATGAAAATGTCTTTCGAATCGCGTAAAAAAACACCACCTTGCTATTTCAAGTAACAAAGTTAACGCCGTTTTACCGAAAGTAAGAAAAATTTTGTAAATATGTCAAAATTTGCGTTTTTATAGGTATATGAACCCCAAAACTTTCAACCTAAATGAAAGCCCCTATTACACGTTTGGAGGATTTATAGAACGGGTTCCGACTGTACTTAATCATGTACTTTAAGACTTCATTTTACGTCCTTTGCTCGTTTGAAACAAAAACTGCCTTCACTTTTAATCAGAAAGAAAAATAATCGTAAAATAATACAGGGTGTGCACTACCTAGAAAATTGTTAAATGACAATCAAGTTTTACGATGGAGATTAGCACCCATAATTTTTTTTTCTAATTACGTCACAAGAGACGTCATCACACCGAGCATTACACTTTTATCCATGAATAAAAAAAATTCGTTAATGTGCCTAAATTACTATTTGAACGACAAAACTTGAGATCAAAGGAGAAGTGAAATTTTAATGGCAGGTACTGACACTCAAATAGTTACATCTCACTAACAAAATTTTACGCGACCCGATTTATATTCTTCATCATCGCTTCCACTAGTAGTGAGATGTAACTATGTCAGTATCAGTGAAGTCTCGACATCCACTAAAATTTCACGGCTCTCTTGATCTCTTTTGTTGTTCGTTTGGTAGAATCATATTCTAGTGGAGGAAAGGGTAGGGTGAATTAGACTTTTTGTTGTTGTATTTGGCAAAAAGAAATTTTTAAAGTTAATATCGACTTTAAAGGGGATTTCGGACAATCAGGTGCTGCCGTTGATTATAAAATCTATAAGATCTATAAATTTTGTCGGCTGTGTAATACAGACTTTCATTTTGTATGATAAACCAAGGGCCGACTTCATAATCAAAATTAAATTAATGTGGCAAGTAACATTTCAAAAATATTTGCCTAGCAACATCTGCTTCTGATTGATCAGTATACCGTTTAAAGCCGCCTTTACCTTCGATTCCATAAACAAAATTAAAGCTTCCTTTAAACATTTCGCTTAGCAACATTCGGAAATAAAGGCTTCCGATTGGTTAAAGCCTTTAAAGTTGACTTTATCTTTAAATTTCTTATTATGGAAGCGGGGGTTACAACTATAGTCTGCATTACAGAGCTAAAAATAAGGATTATGTCACATTACAAACAATAGTCAACAACATTATCACTGTTGACTCTGACATTGACACTGACAACAAAGGACCCCGCACGATTCTTATGGAAAGTGGCTTTCGGTGAAATTGCCTAAATTTTTGATATGTTGTAGTTTTCATGATTCTGAACAAAAGTTATCATTGCGCCAACCTCCGGACATGGACAGTTTTTGCTACAAAAAATCCCGAAGATAGAACTTTTCCCATAAGAACTACATGTAGCGAAAATGGAATCGGCCGTTTTGCCATCATAATTCTGCATGATAAGTTCACTTTTGTTCAGAATCATGAAAACTACAACATATGAAAAATTCAGACAATTTCACCGAAAGCCACTTTTCCATATAAAACGTGCGGGGTCCTTTGACGTAAATGGAAGCCCGTTTAACACCACAACAGGAAAAAGCTTCACTCGATTTGTTTCGTCTGGAACAGTCGGAAATACCGGAGTGACGTCACACTTGCAGACTATTCACGAGCCGCCGAGAGGTTGACCACCTGACTGACTATGGTGTACAAAATTTTTAGTGAAATTTTTTTGTGCTTTATTTAATGTTTTACAAGCTGATTAAAACCCCTAGTCCAAAAAATATTAGCTGGCAAATAAGACTATTAAAGTTCTTCAAAGTTACATTTTTCTAATAAAACATTTTTTTTAAGTTAGGCTAAGTTGGGTTTAGGCATAACAAAATGTTAAAATTCCGACTTATAATACAGTACTTATTCTATTTTCCCGTCCGCATCATCATAGTCTTCATTTAAAGTTTAGTTGGCCGTCTAAAATTATGCCAGCCGCAGCCGACTTGCTTTATTTTCGATCATATACGTTACGTTCTTCTAACGACGCGATCAAAAATAGATCCTTCAGTCTTCAGTGCAAGTTTACAGCAGAGAATATGTGAAAATTGTTTGCCTTTGAATAATTAACAAGGCCCAAGGTCATCCAAAATCGGTAGTATACCGGGTGGTTCCCATAAATTTTTTTATTATAATCAGTTGACTTGCGGCCGGTTGTATAAAACTTTTATCTTCGGCTTAAAATCTCAACAGAAAAAAAAGCCTGACACACAACCCTGCCTTCGTTAGAAAGTGTCGGGACTTTAGACAATTATTATTATATCATTTTAGTATTTTTTTTTTCTTCCTTCCGACTAAAATGCCAATCTGAAGGTAAAGTCGTTGCCATTACTGTGTTGCACATAATTTGTGCTGTGTGGACCTTCCTATCATTTCCTGATGTTCAAAATAGTGTAAGATGTCAAACATGACGGATATGTCAGTGAAAAGTTCTTAATGACATTTCTCAAACCTGACTTACACTGGTTACACTGTGTTGCACATAATTTGTGCTGTGTGGACCTTCCTATCATTTCCTGATGTTCAAAATAGTGTAAGATGTCAAATATGACAGATATGTCAGTGAAAAGTTCTTAATGACATTTCTCAAACCTGATGACTTACACTGGTTACACTGTGTTGCACATAATTTGTGCTGTGTGGACCTTCCTATCATTTCCTGATGTTCAAAATAGTGTAAGATGTCAAACATGACGGATATGTCAGTGAAAAGTTCTTAATGACATTTCTCAAACCTGACTTACACTGGTTACACTGTGTTGCACATAATTTGTGCTGTGTGGACCTTCCTATCATTTCCTGATGTTCAAAATAGTGTAAGATGTCAAATATGACAGATATGTCAGTGAAGAGTTCTTAATGACATTTCTCAAACCTGACTTACACTGGTTACACTGTGTTACACATAATTTATGCTGTGTGGACCTTACTATCATTTCCTGATGTTCAAAATAGTGTAAGATGTCAAATATGACAGATATGTCAGTGAAAAGTTCTTAATGACATTTCTCAAACCTGACTTACACTGGTTACACTGTGTTGCACATAATTTGTGCTGTGTGGACCTTCCATCATTTCCTGATGTTCAAAATAGTGTAAGATGTCAAATATGACAGATATGTCAGTGAAAAGTTCTTAATGACATTTCTCAAACCTGACTTACACTGGTTACACTGTGTTGCACATAATTTGTGCTGTGTGGACCTTCCATCATTTCCTGATGTTCAAAATAGTGTAAGATGTCAAATATGACAGATATGTCAGTGAAAAGTTCTTAATGACATTTCTCAAACCTGATGACTTACACTGGTTACACTGTGTTGCACATAATTTGTGCTGTGTGGACCTTCCTATCATTTCCTGATGTTCAAAATAGTGTAAGATGTCAAACATGACGGATATGTCAGTGAAAAGTTCTTAATGACATTTCTCAAACCTGACTTACACTGGTTACACTGTGTTGCACATAATTTGTGCTGTGTGGACCTTCCTATCATTTCCTGATGTTCAAAATAGTGTAAGATGTCAAATATGACAGATATGTCAGTGAAAAGTTCTTAATGACATTTCTCAAACCTGATGACTTACACTGGTTACACTGTGTTGCACATAATTTGTGCTGTGTGGACCTTCCTATCATTTCCTGATGTTCAAAATAGTGTAAGATGTCAAACATGACGGATATGTCAGTGAAAAGTTCTTAATGACATTTCTCAAACCTGACTTACACTGGTTACACTGTGTTGCACATAATTTGTGCTGTGTGGACCTTCCTATCATTTCCTGATGTTCAAAATAGTGTAAGATGTCAAATATGACAGATATGTCAGTGAAGAGTTCTTAATGACATTTCTCAAACCTGACTTACACTGGTTACACTGTGTTACACATAATTTATGCTGTGTGGACCTTACTATCATTTCCTGATGTTCAAAATAGTGTAAGATGTCAAATATGACAGATATGTCAGTGAAAAGTTCTTAATGACATTTCTCAAACCTGACTTACACTGGTTACACTGTGTTGCACATAATTTGTGCTGTGTGGACCTTCCATCATTTCCTGATGTTCAAAATAGTGTAAGATGTCAAATATGACAGATATGTCAGTGAAAAGTTCTTAATGACATTTCTCAAACCTGACTTACACTGGTTACACTGTGTTGCACATAATTTGTGCTGTGTGGACCTTCCTATCATTTCCTGATGTTCAAAATAGTGTAAGATATCAAACATGACGGATATGTCAGTGAAAAGTTCTTAATGACACTTCTCAAACCTGACTTACACTGGTTACACTGTGTTGCACATAATTTGTGCTGTGTGGACCTTCCTATCACTTCCTGATGTTCAAAATAGTGTAAGATGTCAAACATGACGGATATGTCAGTGAAAAGTTCTTAATGACACTTCTCAAACCTGACTTACACTGGTTACACTGTGTTGCACATAATTTGTGCTGTGTGGACCTTCCTATCATTTCCTGATGTTCAAAATAGTGTAAGATGTCAAATATGACAGATATGTCAGTGAAAAGTTCTTAATGACATTTCTCAAACCTGATGACTTACACTGGTTACACTGTGTTGCACATAATTTGTGCTGTGTGGACCTTCCTATCATTTCCTGATGTTCAAAATAGTGTAAGATATCAAACATGACGGATATGTCAGTGAAAAGTTCTTAATGACACTTCTCAAACCTGACTTACACTGGTTACACTGTGTTGCACATAATTTGTGCTGTGTGGACCTTCCTATCATTTCCTGATGTTCAAAATAGTGTAAGATGTCAAATATGACAGATATGTCAGTGAAAAGTTCTTAATGACATTTCTCAAACCTGACTTACACTGGTTACACATAATTTGTGCTGTGTGGACCTTACTATCATTTCCTGATGTTCAAAATAGTGTAAGATGTCAAATATGACAGATATGTCAGTGAAAAGTTCTTAATGACATTTCTCAAACCTGACTTACACTGGTTACACTGTGTTGCACATAATTTGTGCTGTGTGGACCTTCCTATCACTTCCTGATGTTCAAAATAGTGTAAGATGTCAAACATGACGGATATGTCAGTGAAAAGTTCTTAATGACACTTCTCAAACCTGACTTACACTGGTTACACTGTGTTGCACATAATTTGTGCTGTGTGGACCTTCCTATCATTTCCTGATGTTCAAAATAGTGTAAGATGTCAAACATGACGGATATGTCAGTGAAAAGTTCTTAATGACACTTCTCAAACCTGACTTACACTGGTTACACTGTGTTACACATAATTTGTGATGTGTGGACCTTACTATCATTTCCTGATGTTCAAAATAGTGTAAGATGTCAAATATGACAGATATGTCAGTGAAAAGTTCTTAATGACATTTCTCAAACCTGACTTACACTGGTTACACTGTGTTACACATAATTTGTGCTGTGTGGACCTTACTATCATTTCCTGATGTTCAAAATAGTGTAAAATGTCAAACATGACGGATATGTCAGTGAAAAGTTCTTAATGACACTTCTCAAACCTGACTTACACTGGTTACACTGTGTTGCACATAATTTGTGCTGTGTGGACCTTCCTATCACTTCCTGATGTTCAAAATAGTGTAAGATGTCAAATATGACAGATATGTCAGTGAAAAGTTCTTAATGACACTTCTCAAACCTGACTTGCACTGGTTACACTGTGTTGCACATAATTTGTGCTGTGTGGACCTTCCTATCACTTCCTGATGTTCAAAATAGTGTAAGATGTCAAACATGACGGATATGTCAGTGAAAAGTTCTTAATGACACTTCTCAAACCTGACTTACACTGGTTACACTGTGTTGCACATAATTTGTGCTGTGTGGACCTTCCTATCATTTCCTGATGTTCAAAATAGTGTAAGATGTCAAACATGACGGATATGTCAGTGAAAAGTTCTTAATGACACTTCTCAAACCTGACTTACACTGGTTACACTGTGTTGCACATAATTTGTGCTGTGTGGACCGTCCTATCACTTCCTGATGTTCAAAATAGTGTAAGATATCAAACATGACGGATATGTCAGTGAAAAGTTCTTAATGACACTTCTCAAACCTGACTTACACTGGTTACACTGTGTTGCACATAATTTGTGCTGTGTGGACCTTCCTATCATTTCCTGATGTTCAAAATAGTGTAAGATGTCAAACATGACGGATATGTCAGTGAAAAGTTCTTAATGACACTTCTCAAACCTGACTTACACTGGTTACACTGTGTTGCACATAATTTGTGCTGTGTGAACCTTCCTATCATTTCCTGATGTTCAAAATAGTGTAAGATGGTCAAACATGACGGATATGTCAGTGAAAAGTTCTTAATGACACTTCTCAAACCTGACTTACACTGGTTACACTGTGTTGCACATAATTTGTGCTGTGTGGACCTTCCATCATTTCCTGATGTTCAAAATAGTGTAAGATGTCAAATATGACAGATATGTCAGTGAAAAGTTCTTAATGACACTTCTCAAACCTGACTTACACTGGTTACACTGTGTTGCACATAATTTATGCCGTGTGGACCTTCCTATCATTTCCTGATGATCAAAATAGTCTAAGATGTCAAACATGACAGATATGTCAGTGAAAAGTTCTTAATGACACTTCTCAAACTGGACCTTCCTATCACTTCCTGATGTTCAAAATAGTGTAAGATGTCAAACATGACGGATATGTCAGTGAAAAGTTCTTAATGACACTTCTCAAACCTGACTTACACTGGTTACACTGTGTTACACATAATTTGTGCTGTGTGGACCTTCCTATCACTTCCTGATGTTCAAAATAGTGTAAGATGTCAAACATGACGGATATGTCAGTGAAAAGTTCTTAATGACACTTCTCAAACCTGACTTACACTGGTTACACTGTGTTGCACATAATTTGTGCTGTGTGGACCTTCCTATCATTTCCTGATGTTCAAAATAGTGTAAGATGTCAAACATGACGGATATGTCAGTGAAAAGTTCTTAATGACACTTCTCAAACCTGACTTACACTGGTTACACTGTGTTGCACATAATTTGTGCTGTGTGGACCTTACTATCATTTCCTGATGTTCAAAATAGTGTAAGATGTCAAAAATGACAGATATGTTAGTGAAAAGTTCTTAATGACATTTCTCAAACCTGACTTACACTGGTTACACTGTGTTGCACATAATTTGTGCTGTGTGGACCTTCCTATCATTTCCTGATGTTCAAAATAGTGTAAGATATCAAACATGACGGATATGTCAGTGAAAAGTTCTTAATGACACTTCTCAAACCTGACTTACACTGGTTACACTGTGTTGCACATAATTTGTGCTGTGTGGACCTTCATATCACTTCCTGATGTTCAAAATAGTGTAAGATGTCAAACATGACGGATATGTCAGTGAAAAGTTCTTAATGACACTTCTCAAACCTGACTTACACTGGTTACACTGTGTTGCACATAATTTGTGCTGTGTGGACCTTCCTATCATTTCCTGATGTTCAAAATAGTGTAAGATGTCAAACATGACGGATATGTCAGTGAAAAGTTCTTAATGACACTTCTCAAACCTGACTTACACTGGTTACACTGTGTTGCACATAATTTATGCTGTGTGGACCTTACTATCATTTCCTGATGTTCAAAATAGTGTAAGATGTCAAATATGACAGAATTGTCAGTGAAAAGGTCTTAGTGACATTTCTCAAACCTGACTTACACTGTGTTACACATAATTTGTGCTGTGTGGACCTTCCTATCATTTCCTGATGATCAAAATAGTATAGGATGTCAAATATGACAGATATATCAGTGAAAAGTTCGTAATAACATTTCTCAAACCTGACTTACACTAGTCGAAATTAGCTGTATAACGGATTAAGGAACACTACTGTACATGTATCATTAATCTTGTAATTGTCTCCAGTAGTAAAACTTGTGCTCTTTGTGCGACAACTTCTTACAATTGTTAAACTTTACTCCTGGCAACAATTATAGGGATGAAACTATACGCGGACATTTTACCTCCCTTATTTTTGAAGTGGAAGCTTGAATTTAGTCTGATTAAGATGAATCAATGAAAACTAAAACAACGAAAAACCAACAAAAACGAAAACTTACGATGCGGATTGACGGGTGATATGTTGTTTATAATGAGCGGCGACGAATTCTTGTTGGCCGTCACGCGTGGAAGACTCGATCCGTTCGTTTTTTTAAGAGAATACGACCCCCTCTGACTGTCACCCTCCAACTTATCGACAATAGCCTCCAATTCGCCGAAAACCTGAAAAATCCCGGCCATTAGTCAAACCCGTCGACCCACATAACTCGAGTCTCTATTTTAAGACCGGTGAAAATATTGTGACTTACTTTCGACGCTTCCGAGTGGAAAAGATGTTCCGCGCTAAAAAGAGACTGCAAATTCGTCACCAGAAACAATACCCTGGAATCGTAGAGGGCCGGGAGTTCGTCGTGGAGTTCAGAGTTGAGCATTTCGTAAGTCCTTCGCGCCTCGTCCAATTGTTCTTTGCCTTTCGAGATTTTGACGTCGTCTCTTTTTTTCATGTTCGACTGGAGGGCTTGGAAGCTGTGTCTCTGACTGTCGAAATCGACGAGTTTTCTGCCCCTTTTGTCGATTTTTTTCTACAAATAATTTTGGTTAAAAAAACCGCGTTTTTTCTCAATTGGCAGATTTACCCTCATTTCTGGGAACTGACTTTGGTAAGTGTTCAAAGGTAATAGAACTTGGTCGGCTAATTTGTGGCTGAAATCCTGCCATAACATATCGACTGACTGTGTCTGGACGTAAAGTAAGTCGTGGCCGGTCCACTGACTTTCGTAAGTTTCACCGATGGCTTCTAGTAACGATTTTGAAGCCTTCTGCGCTTCTGCAACGAAAAAAAACAATAACGTCCGTTGCAGTTTTAGTGTTTTAGGTTATTCGCTCGCTCGTCCGAGCGATAATTTGAGATTGGATTACTTTTGGGCCATATCGGAGCAAGGGGGTGGGAGCTAGGGGTGAAAAACATGAATCTCTAAATAGCCGCAATTTTTCAACGAACTGGATTAGGGTGGTGAATTTGAAAACATAACGTTCTTTAGAGCATATGGGGGTGGTGAAATAGGGGTTTGGAGCTTAGGGATTGAAACGTCTATGAAGCCCTGCAATTTGACGCAGGGAAGCAATATCTGTTGTGAAACTGTAAGGTCTTATACATTATATCTTCGAGAAAGAAGAAGTGAATTTTAAGAGAACTTTAACGGAGGGAATGAAATTAACATTTTCAGTAATTTTTAACTCGACCACAATTTTTCAACCCCTTTCACGATATGTGAACCCTCAAAAAGCAAAATTTAAACAGACTGCTTCTTTTTCGTGCAATTTTCCTTAGTTCTGATTTACAACAGTTACTTTTCACCCCAATTAACTTTTCATCTCCCTTCACAATTTGGCAACCCCCTTGAGCGTTAATTCGCAATTTTGTTTTTCTTTGGTAACACATTTTACTCTTTTGGATAATGTTTACCTTTTTCATTTTTTCATCCCCCCTCGCAATATTTGAACCCACCAAAGGCTAACATAGCATAATTGGCTAATTTTTGTATTATTCTCTGTAAGGGTCGGTTTTTTCATCTCATTTTAACTTTAACATGAGGTTTGTCACCTTAGTTTCCATTGTGACAATAATTTGTTTCTATGGAAATAACCTCATGTTAACTAACTATAAAATGAAGTTTATCACCCTAGTTTCCATTGTGGCAATAATTGTTTCTATGGAAATAACTTCATGTTAATATGGCAACAATTGTTTCTATGGAAATGTGTTGCCACAATGGAAACTAGGGTGACAAGCCTCATGTTAAAGTTAACATGAGATGGAAAAACCGGCCCTTACTCGACTTAACTTCGGTTAATTTTCACCCTCTTTGACTTTTCATCCCTCTATACAATTTTTCAACCCCCTAAGCACCTATATTGCTAAATTCGCCTAATTTCTTTTTTCTTCGGCAGTTAAGTTGAACCCATACAGGATGTTTTTTTTTAAACTTCCCACCTTGAATGAAAATAAACACTGGTCGTCCCAGCACGAAGGGGGACACCTGCGCGTATATTGAGGTAATTTTTTCCATTTGCGGTTTAACCGGAAATGACCCTAGCTTAATTTTTTCAAAAGGATTTAAAGCTATTTCTCGACGGATTCTGAAGCTACAATTCTTTCTGAGTCAGAAACAAGTATAATATTTGACCGGAAGTGGAGTCTCGGCCACCCTAGATTTTCAAATACTCAGAACGCTCGCACCAAATTCTAATGGAGTATTCAGGATTAAATTCTGAGTCGATTCGTGTTTTTGAAAATTTCCAGGTTCCAATAGTTCTCAAGTTATAGGAGATTTAAGAGGACCAATCAGATTTCAGCTTTGAGTTGCTTCATAAGGTAATTTAATGTTAGATGCACTATTTCCTAGGTAACAAGATACAACAATATAAATTTTCATTGATAGTATCTTGTTACCTAGGAAATAGTGCATCTAACATTAAATTACCTTATGAAGCAACTCAAAGCTGAAATCTGATTGGTCCTCTTAAATCTCTTATAACTTGAGAACTATTGGACCCTGGAAATTTTCAAAAACGCCGATCGACTCAGAATTTAATCCTGAATACTCCATTACAATTTGGTGCGAGCGTTCTGAGACACCCTGTATATCGAAGAAACCGGTAAAAAATTAAGATTTTTGAAAATCGTAAAAATAGGCCTACTCTATTTTTTAGAAATGTATCTGACGGTTTAGTTTGACATTTGTTTTCTGTTTGCGGTTTAACCGGAAATTGAAGCCTCCGATAAAACTCGCTTCTTATAAACTAATGAAATAAAGACATAAAAGAAAATGTTATTGCACACATGAATTCGCTTCGAAAAAACTAACTTGGCGTGTTTTTGCGTTTTTTGAAAATCTCAGTTTTTCCTCGATTTCTTCGATGTTTTTGAAAATCTAGGGTGGCCGTGACTCCACTTCCGGTCAATTGTGATACTTGCTACTAAGTCAAAAAAAAATCGTAGGTTACGAATCCGTTGAGAATCCATTTGAAAAAACAAAGTTAAGGTCATTTCCGGTTAAACCGGAAATGGAAAAAATTCCCTTAATATACGCGAAAATGTCCCCTTCCGTCCTGGGACGACCACGAGGGGTTGACAACTGGGTAAAAATCTGTACACCAAAATTTAAATAATTTCTAAAAAATTTCCAGAAAATGTGCAAAATCATGTAAAAATATCCAAACTTTCCAAAAAAATTTCCAAAATTCCTGAAAAAAATTGTACAAATTTCTCATGCTTGTACACCAAAATTTCCAAATTGTCAACCCCTCGGACGACCAGGGTTTATTTCAATTCAATAATATTTTTTTACATCCAAAGATATTCAAGGTGGAAGGTAATTAGATAGATAATTCTTAGTAATAATGCAGAAATATTATTACTAATAGAGAACTATTAGCTACATTTAATTTTGTTTGATATTATCCTTGAATTTTAATAGTATCTAATCTTGAGTAACCTAAATTATTTTACGTTTTAATTAATTTGTATGTTAAGGAAATTTCTATATACGGCGAGGGCGCGGAAAGAAAAAAAAAGATGGGAGGTATTTTTCACTTTTTCCACCCCATTCGCAATATTTCAACCCCCCGAAAACTAATTTTTTTTATAATTCTACTTTACTAACGGTTAATTCTCATCCCGTTTTACTTTTCATTCTAATTTACAATTTTTTAACCCCCTAAGCGCGTCTATTATGCTCAATCCCTGTAATTACGTTTTTCTTCGGTAATAATTTCTACTCATTTATTGGATTATCTTTACTTTACCCTTTTCACTTTTTCAAGCCCCTTCCCAATATTTCAACCCTTTAAAAGCGAAATTTGCGCAATTGCCTTATTTTCGACTTATTTTCTTTAATTCTACTTAACGACAGTTAATTTTCACCCGTCTTGACTTTTCAACCCCCTAAGATCTAATTTTACAGACTTCGCAAATTTTTGTGGTTTTTTGTTCAATCTCTACTGTTTAATTCTGTACGGCCAATCTGTACGGCACTACAATTAGGTGCAGATTGATAAAGTCTGCACCCGACTCCAACAGTAAATTCAATGCAATTCAATACAAGGATACACATCGCATTGATGTACATCTTCCGGTGGCTTTTTAGTGCCGTAGCAGAATGCGGAGGTACTCTTGTCTTAGCTTATTCGCTCGCTCGCTCGCTCGCTCTATCGCTCGATCGCTCGCTCGATCGCTCCTCAGTCTGTCCGTCGGATAACTTGAGAACGGATTGAGATATCGAGCTGAAACTTGGTAGGCAGCTTCGTCTCCCGAAAAGTAAGGCGGGGATTGCTTTTGGGCCATATCGGACGAAGGGGGTGGGAGCTAGGGGTGAAAAACCGAAAAACTACTAATTTCAATAACTCGAGAACTAGGGGAGATATCTTGCTGAAAATTAGTATGCACGTTCGACCTTCAAGTCTGTTGAAAGTGAGGGGGTGCCAATTTCGGGGGATGAAATTTAGGGGATGAAAACCACAAAAAATATGATAACTCCGCAAGGGTTGCACGCAGCTGTCGGAAACTCAACGTACACACATATATCGGTGAAATCTTGTGGGGGATGCGTTTTTTCGTAAAATCGAACAAATGGGGTGGAAATTAGGGGTAGCAACTCGAAATTCCGCTTAATAAGTACTAGTCGAAATTGGCGTCATTCGATAGCTTTCCATTAATTATTCAAAAAAGGTGTCATTCATATTTTGCGAAAAACCACCCTTATAGGCGCTACAACCCCTAACATGCAGAAACACAAAAATACGAGAACTCAAAAACTACTCAACGTATCAAGGCAGAATTTGGTTTGTGAATTTCCAGTGACATTATAGGTGGATGGACAAATTTTCAAAAATATCTAACAAAGGGGATGAAATTTAAGGGTTGAAACTTGAAATTTCTTCAAGTAAATGGTAGCCTAAAATTACGGGGTTCGATAGATTTCGGTCAACTATTGAAAAAAGGTCTTATGAGTTTTCAATCTAAAACCCACCCCTGGGCCATTAACCACCCCTAACTCTTTGCAAGTCGATAATTATATTTTATTTATTTTTTCTGAAACCCTATTGGTTTATTTATGAACAACTGAAGTCAGTAAATACGCAAGGAGTTATGTCACACCGGAAAAATAAACTCACCCCTGTAAATCATAAAGGGGTGAAATCATGAGGTGTTGAAAACATGAATCTACAAATTACCTTAATTTTTAAACGAATTGCGTTAGGGTGGTGAAATTGAAAACACAACTTCCTTTAGGGCATGTGGGGGTGGTGAAATAGGGGGTTGGAGTTTAGGGGTTGAAACGTCTATAAAGCCCTGTAATTTGACACAGAGAAGCAATATCTTCTGCGAAACTGTGACATCTTACACACTGCATCTTCGAGAAGGGAAGATCGAATTTTAGGAGAAAATTATCGAAGGGGATGAAAGTTAGGGGTGGAAACTCGAATTTTCAATGAAGAATGTATAGTTGAAAATATTACCATTCGAAAGCTTTCTATTGATGGTACAAAAAAGGTCATATTCATCATTCGCGAAAAACGACTCTTAAAGGCGGTACAACCCCCTAACATGCCGAAACAAAAAAATGCGAGAACTCAAAAACTGCTCAACGTATCAGGGCTAAATTTGATGTGGTAATTTACAGCGCCACTGTAGGCGGATGGGCAAATTTTCATTAATATCTAACAAGGGGGATGAAATTTAAGGGTTGAAACTGGAAATTTTTTCATGTAAGTGGTGGAATAAAATTATGGGGTTCAATAGATTTCGGTCAACCATTGAAAAAAGTCTTATGAGTCTTCATCCTAAAACCAACCCCTACGCTACTAACAACCCCTAAGCCCTAGCAAGCGGAGTAAATATATTTCATTTATTTTTTTTTTGCTTTCTTCTAATTTGTTATTAATTTAAAGTGATTTTCATTAATTTTTGACCCATCCACAATTTTTCAACCCCTTTCATGATATGTGAACCCTCAAAGAGCAAAATTTACCCAGACCGCTTCTTTTTCGGGTGATTTCCGCTGGTTAATTTTGTAAAATTCGCGCAGTTTTGCCTTATGAATTGTTCTTGCCTTTTTCACTTTTTCGACCCCTTCGCAATGTTTCAACCCCCAAAAGTCAAATTTGCATAATTGGCTTATTTTCGTGTTATTTTCTGTAATTCTACTTAATTACGATTAATTCTCATCCACTTTGACGTTTCATCCCCCTTTACAATTTTTCAACCCCCTAGGTGTTAGTTTTGCCAAATTCGGATATTTTCGTTTTTCTTCTGTAATAAATTGAACCCATTTGGATGATGATTAAATTTTTCACTTTTTTCATCCCCCTTCGCAATGTTTCAAGTCTTCAAATGCTAAATTTACATAATTGGGTTAATTTGATGTTATTTTCCGCAATTTTACTTAGCCACGGTTAATCCTGATACCTTTTGATTTTTCATCCACCTTTACGATTTTTCAACCCCCTAAGTGCTAATTTTGCAAAATTCGCATAATTTCGTTTTTCGACGGTTATAAAATTGAACGCATTTGGGATTCAGTTTACCTTTTACAATTTTTCAGTTTCCTTCGCAATAGGTAGGTATAAGTGCTTATTTCAACCCCCACAAAAGTTTTAATTGCATAATTTGGTTATTTTAGTGTTTTATTTCGTAATTCTACTTAATCCACACTTCATTTTTATTCCTCATGACTTTTAGCACCACTGTGCGTCTGCGGAGGCACTACTACTAGGTGCAGATTTATAAAATCTGCACCCGACTCCACCAGTAAATTCAGCTCGCCCCTACATACACATTAACAAGGTAAACATCTACAGGGACACACATCGCATTGATACACATCTTTCGTTGGCTTTTATGTCAAGCGCTAGCAGGCCATGAATCCTTTTTTCAGTAATACTGTGTCAAAATGACAGCAGTGAGCTTTGGAATGAAAAGTCATATTCTGACAGAATCAACGCCAACTATGACTTTCGGTTCCAAAGCCCACTTGACGCATTACAATATCTTTGATTACCTCTTATACACCTAATATAATTATTAAATTCTTTTTGTATCCTATTAGCGGCGTTCTGTTGTCTCGTGAAATTCTGAAGATGTTCATCGAAGATCTCGTCGGCAGTTCTGTCCACCTTCCCCAAATTCTGTAATATCTGCAAAGAGAATAATTTTCGTTAAATTATTATCATTGGAGGATTTTGCGCAAAATATTTTATTTTCGGCGATTTTCGCCAAGCCAAAATACATCCAAGGTCGTAAAACAGCCCGGCACAAAATGCACTCATTACCAAAATAAACCGAGTGGATAACATTTTCAAGTTCAACACCCTGTAGTTTGGGAGTTTGTTGATTTTCGAAAGATGTTATTCGCGCTGAATAAGCAGAAGCTGCAAAATATTTCTCGGATTTTGTAACCGATGGACTCGAAGATTGAGTCTCGGACGTCAAAATTTAATTACACAAAGTTTATGAGCGGCTATTTATTTATAATATGGAAATAGATTCAACTGTGAAAATGGAGTAAGCTGGTTTTTCAAATTCGAGCATTTCTTTATTTTTAGATTTGTTATGTAACGGGAAATTGTCGTTTTTTGTTCGAATTATAAATGAGAATTTACAGAAATACGAGAAATTTAGACTGGTGTTTGGAATATGTTTTCGGTTAATCACAGCGGAAGCAGATCTGTGCCAAAACTTTAATTTTTTTTAATTGCGCATATTTAACGCTCGCACGTAAAGATGGCGTTGTTTAGTCAAATTAAATTTATTTATTCTTTGTTTTTATCAAGAATATGATAAAGTGAGAAATTGCACATTTGTAGATAGAAGGAAGAAATAAAGATACATTAACAGATGAGGGCGATAAAAACAGAGAGCGATCAACATTCTTTCATATACAGGCTGTCCCAGAGCCGTTAATTGTAAAAACGCAACTTTTTCTGTATCGATAGCAAAAGTGGGTTAGTATCATCTCATCCCAATGACCAACTCATCCCATCTGACAACTCATCCCAGACCAACTCATCCCAGATCAACTCATCCCAAACTAACTCATCCCAGACCAACTCATCCCAGACGAACTCATCCCAAACCAAGTCATCCCAAAAGACAACTCATCCCAGAACGCAACTCATCCCAGACCAAGTCATCCCAACAGACAACTCATCCCAACCGACAACTCATCCCAACAGACAACTCATCCCAAACCAACTCATCCCAGACCAACTCTTGCTTGCTATTGTTTGGGCTGTTCGCTTTAAGGTAGCCGCGGGCTAATATCATCTCATACAATTTTCCAATTCATCCCAGGAGACAACTCATCCCAAATGACACTACAACCTAGGTCAAAAACCTGACCAGACCTGAACTGCCCTAGCTTCTTGCACTGCAATACCGATATTTCGAAGAGTACTCGCTTTCGGCTCCGCCGAAAGCTCGCGTCGAACTTTCCACGGGCAGAATTTAAAAAAAATGTTATTAAAAAACCTGACCTGACATAGACCTGAACTGCCCTAGCTTCTCGCACCATTGCAAGACCGATATTTCGACGAGCACCTACTCGCTTTGCTCGCGTGAACCTTGGGGCGGGCAGAATTTGAGAGAAAATGTTATTAAAAAAAAACCTGACCTGACATAGACCTGAACTGCCCTAGCTTTTTGCACTCCAAACCGATATATTAAAGCTTTGCAAGCGTGGAACTTTGGACGGGCAATATTTGAGAGAAAATGTTATTAAAAAAAAAACCTGACCTGACATAGACCTGAACTGCCCTAGCTTCTCACACTGCAAACCGATATTTTGACGCTTTGCTCGCGTGGACCTTTGGACGGGCAGAATTTGAGAGAAAATGTTATTAAAAAAAAAACCTGACCTGACACAGACCTGAACTGCCCTAGCTTCTCACACTGCAAACCGATATTTTGACGCTTTGCTCGCGTGGAACTTTGGACGGGCAGAATTTGAGAGAAAATGTTATTAAAAAAAAAACCTGACCTGACATAGACCTGAACTGCCCTAGCTTCTCGCACTGCAAACCGATATTTTGACGCTTTGCTCGCGTGGAACTTTAGACGTGGTTGAGTTGTTGTTGGATGAGTTGTCTGCTGGGATGAGTTGTCTGTTGGGATGAGTTGTCCGTTGGGATGACTTGGTCTGGGATGAGTTGCGTTCTGGGATGAGTTATCTTTTGGGATGACTTGGTTTGGGATGAATTTGTCTGGGATGAGTTGGTCTGGGATGAGTTGGTCTGGGATGAGTTTTCACCTGGGATGAGTTGGTTATTGGGATGAGATGATACGACACCAGCAAAAGTATCCATCTTAGGTCAGATTGAATCTGTCATTAACGCTCTATCATGTGTTTGGGGACACCCTGTATAATATAAAAAAAATTGCCTATTTTGCAAAATCGTACAAAACAAAACGGTGCATGTTTTTGCGCATTGCTGAACAAAATTGAAAGAAAAATTCGCTTTATCGCTTTCAAGGAAGGATAAAATGTTTTAAACGTGATTAACTGTTTATTTCCATTCACATTAAGCGAGGAAATTCATCACGCATCAGACTGAATACGATAACAATGAAGTTAACTCCGCGAGTAAGTTTATATTCGTTGAACTATTTTTAGTTTTCATTTGGAGGTACGAGTTTCATTATGTCTTCATTATTGGCTTTTTATATTTTCAACACCTAATTTTCGTAAGTCGAGTTTAAAACAGATTCGTACTGATGTTTTTAAATTAAGTACGATAAGATTTTTATTAGTTTTGTTTGGAGCAGACGTGAAAGAAGAAAATAAGATAAAACGTGCGTCTTTTCCTAATATTATAACATAACCTCACATTCTTGGAAAGAAATGTCATGAAGTCAAAACAAGTCAGATAGTTTCACAACACAAGCAATTTTTAGCCATAATCGATATAACAAACGCGGTTTGCAAGACTAATGACCGGAAAAAAGTAAAAGAGCGCAGATGAATTTAGAAAGCACGCACGTCTTTGACTTTTTTTAATGAAAACGTATATCGTTAATATGAATAATAAGCCAGTAAATAAAAATATTAAAAACAGAACGAAGACAAAATCCACTTGGAAGAAAATGTGTACAGATGGAGAGAAAAAATTTTGGACGATAGATAAAATTAGTGGCAATTTATTGTAAAATCAGCTTTAGGGAATCATAACCTCACTATTGAGACTAGTGTCAAATTACCAAAAACCGTCAGTCATAGTGACATTAATGCTTGGTTCACATCAAAATTGACATAAAAATATCGTCCAAAGTTTTTTGTCCCCGACTGTACATAGTTGATATACAAGGTGTCCCGTAATTATGATGCCAACGCTTAACCAGAGCTTCCTATCGTAAAATATGTCAACTATATGTCAAAAGTCAATCGTTTCCGAGTTATTGGACTTAGAATGTGACCCACTGAGTATGGTTTTTTGTTAATATTCCAGCAACCACTTTATTTGCGGTTTTCATATTTTGCACATTTAATTAGCTCCTGAGTACTTATGTTTTGGTACATTTTGTTTATTTGTCAGTAGAGGGCCGGATTAGGAGGGTGAACCCCAGAAATGTTCCTAAAAAATTTTATTCGACAGAAAGCTGATAAAGGTATCTATTTTTTATGATAAAGCAACTTAAAACAAAACTTTTTCAACTCTTTACGCAATCGTTTTCACTTATAATCTCATAAGAGCATTAATTCTTTCCGGAAATTTTTGGAGTGCATGCCAACAACGTATTAATCGGCCCGAGTGGAACACGAGGGCCCGATTACGTTGTTGGGATGCACGACTAAAATTTCCAGGAAATAAATTAATGCTCGAATGCAGATTCGGTAAGAAAATAGCAACGATACAGTCACAGAAATTGAATAGAAATGATTTTTGACATTTAATTTGACATAAAAATTTCCACCTATTAATTTCGTTTAGGTTGGTCAAGGTAGGTATCAAAAATTTCCAGGAAATCTTCGAGTTGCCATGGTAAACCCACAGAAATCAATTTTTCTATTGGCTAATGATTAGTATCGTGCGATTTTCGAGAAAAAATCAAATTCTCGTTTTACATCTACAGTACCCTAAATGTGAAAATTTGCGACGGTGAGGTAGGTACTTGGTTTTTTCTCGAAAATGGTTGCGTAAACGAAAAAATCTGAAGAAACTTTTTCCACTGCTGAGATTTTTTCGATTACGCGAAAATAGTTGAAGGGGTGGATGGATAAAGGTGCTAACTAGCATTTTTGCAATTTTACAGTAGAGCGTTTTTAATAAGAATTAATAGTATTCAAACAATGTCACTTAACCCCTTTGTCCTCTGGATATCTCGCTAAATGTGCGCAGTAGCTTAACAAGGAAAGGAGGTAAAGTGCAGCAGGTGCTTAGCACCCTTATCCACTATTTATCTCATTTTTTAACCTCCCCACAACCAATATAAAAATGGGAGGTTACTGCAATCAGTCCAAAATTCGAAATTGAGATAACACCAGATCTTTACGTTTCAAGGTCTCAGGATCACGAAAAAGTGGTTTTTAAAAAATGTCTGTGTGTATGTACGTACGTACGTACGTATGTACGTATGTGAGCACGATTTCTCGGAAACTACCGAACGGATTTTAGTGAAATTTGGTATGCAGGTTAGTGTTGGCCTTCTGGTGAGCCCAGTTAATTTTGTTGCGAGTCCGAAGATGCCAAGTGCCTTTTAGGCATGTAAGCTATGAAATTTGACTGATGAACACTAATTTTTCTTAACAGCGCATGAAAGGTCTTGAAATTCTGTATCTGAAAGTGTACCCACACTTAGCGCCTTTTTGGCATAAAATCGAAAAATTCGAAGTAATGAGGAAACATTAAATAACACGCTACAGCCCAAACTGCTTAATCGATTTGGCTGAAATTTGGTAGGTAGAGATACCGTCACCCGCCGAAGAGCTGATTTAATTCTGGTGGCAATCCGAGGGCGGCAAGTGCCATTTTGGCATATCAACTTTGAAATTTGAATAATGAACTCCTATTTTCTCTATCAGCACATGAAAAGTCTTCAAATTTTGTTTTCAAAATTGTACTCAACCTTAATGCCCTTTTGGCAAAAGATCGTAAAATTCAGAAAACTCACAGAAAACACATTTGGTTTGGTGGAGTAAAACTTAGGCATAGTAAATAGTAAAATTTAAGTGATATTAGTGATAGGATTGGATCATTCACCAAGTGGAGAGGTTCCAGCCGCTTCCGTAGCTGCCCATTTTTTTAACCTCCCCACAACCATATAAAAATGGGAGGTTATTGCAATCACTCCAAAATTCGAAATTGAGATAACACCAGATCTTTACGTTTCAAGGTCCCAGGATCACAAAATAGTGGTTTTTAAAAAATGTCTGTGTGTATGTACGTATGTGAGCAAGATTCCTCGAAAACTACCGAACAGATTTTCACGAAATTTGGTACGGAGATTAGTGTTGGCTTTCTGGTGAGCCCAGTTAATTTTGCTGCCAATCTACAAACGCCAAATGCCTTTTTGGCGTATCAACTAAGAAATTTGACTGATGAACACCAATTTTTCTTATCAGCATGCGAAAGGTCTTCAAATTCTGTGTCTAAAAATGTTTTCACACTTGGCGCCTTTTTGGCATAAAATCGAGAAATTCGAAATTTCGAAGCAACATTAGATAATACGCTACAGCCCAAACTGCTTAATCGATTTGGCTGAAATTTGGTAGGTAGGGACACACAGTACCCCCCTAAGAGCTGATTTAATTTTGGTGGTCATCGGCCAACGGCAAGTGCCAATTTGGCATATCAACTTTGAAATTTGACTAATAAACTCCCATTTTCTTTATCAGAACATGAAATATCTTCAAGTCTCGTTTCCAAAAATGTCCTCAAACTTAGTGCCCTTTTGTCAAAAAATCATAAAATTTTGAAAAATACCAGTAGTAATATTTAGGTATAGCAAGTAAGAAAATTTACTTAATTTTGGTGGCAAACGACCAATAACAAGTGCCTTTTTGGCATGGCGTCTATGAAATTTGAAATATGACCACCATTTGTTTTATCAGCACATGAAAAGTCTTCGAATGTTATTTCAAAAATTCAATTAAATTTAGTGCCCTTTTGGCAATAAGTAATAAAATTTTTTAAAAATTACCGAAACACTTAGGTAGAGACTGAATTGATGGTAGGATTGAATTATTCACCAAGTGGGGAGGTTCTAGCCGCTTCCGTAGCTGCCCATTTTTTTCAAAATGTTACTTAGGCCCTTTATCCATCCACCCCTTCAGTTATTTGTTTAACAAGGCCAAAAAATTGCAGGAATTCAGCCAAGGCAGTAAATCTGTTTTTTTGCCGCGTTCAACACATAATTTTTTCGCCGATTGCCCTTAAAAAAGTGCATTTTTACTGCCGCACATTACTGACGCATGTGCGGCAGGAAAAGTTAAATAAAATCGATTTTTACTATCGCAAAAGAAGCAGTAAAAATGCACTTTTAATGACTACTGGTGAAAAATCAAATTGTCGTAAATGTGAAGATTTGGGATGACAATTTGATTTTTTCTCGAAAATGGTCGCGCAAACGAAAAAATTTCAAGAGTGGAAAAAGTTTTGTTTTAAGTTGCTTTATCATAAAAAATGGAATACCTAGCTCTAGCAGCCATTTCTGTCGAGTAAAATTTTTTAGGACTATTTCTGTGGGGCACCCTCCTAATCCGGCCCTTGACAATTACTGACAAGTAAACAAAATGTACCAAAACATATGTACTCAAAAATGCAAAATATAAAAACCGCAAATAAAGTGGTTTCTGGAATATTAACGAAAAACCATACTCAATGGGTCACATTCTAAGCCCAATAACTCGGAAACGATTGACTTTTGGAATATGGTTGACAGGAACTTTTCGCCATATTTTTATGTAAGGAAGCTCTGGTTGGTATTATAATTACGGGACACCCTGTAGAATCACACAAATGCAGGTGCAGTGTGAGTCAGGCGGTTTTGTTTTGTTGTGGTGTTAAGCGGGCTTTCAGTTTCGTTCAAATTGCTGTCAGTGGTTAATAAACAGTAATAACAATAATGTTCTCCATTGTTTCCTTTTTTGACACTGACAGAAAATTTGAAGGAACTGAAAACCCCTTTTAACAAAATAACAAAAGAAAAAGCCTGACTTACACAGCCCCTGCGTCCGTTAGAATAATATTATAAAATTATAAAAAGGGCCGTGAAATATGAGAACAGAATGGGGGAAAGAGGAGATGTAAGATATTACAAGAATGCTAGAAAGAGAAAATAAGAGAAAAAGAATGAGAGAAGGAGAGACAGAGATATTACGCAAGGGAAGATATACAGTGCGGGTAATTTTTCGATGCTCACCATTGGTATCTCGAATACCAGATACTAGATTTTGAATAACAACAGTCAACTTTTGATTTTTTTATGGCCGCCATATTGAATTTTGACACCTTCAAATACACAAAAACTTGGCTTTTCAAAAATTTAGTCAACATGAACTTTTTTGGCAATCAGAATTTGAAATTTGGTATGAATAATTTGTAAAATCAGCCTAAACTTATATGAAAAACAAATTCAAAAAAGTACGCCGACTTTTTCGATCTCTTATAACATGTGAAAACAACTGAATTCAACAGTAATAAATTACGTCTTGCGATCGTGTAACTCAGGCTTTCACATATTTTTTCAAAAACGTTAATGTTGGTTAGATTTTTGAGAAGCTAATTTTTCTGTGTATCCGGCGGTGTCAAAATTCATTAGAAAAAGAAAAGTTGACTGTCTTTATTCAAAATCTAGAAGGCATAGAAAATTTCTGTCGATACCATAAAAGTTCCAAGTTTCATTTAAATAACACGAAACGTCAAGAAGATATTAATTTTTCTTTAAATTGACAATTTTCAGATTTTTTGTGATAACTCAGGAACGAATCAAAATATCGGAAAATTCTCTTCGGATTCTTCATTGCCAAGAAATAGCGCAACTTTTCTCTAATTTAACCGACCTCGGACCTTTTACCGTTTAGAAGATCCCTCCCAATGGTGGGCATCGAAAATTTACCCACCCTGTAGAAAGACGCATGAATGGAGCGATGTGGGAAAGAGACAGAGACATAGATGTACAGGAAAGAAGAACAAGGATCAGAGAATCAAAATATAGTGCAAAAGATGAGTGCATAATAAGCGAAGAGTTACTTGGAGAGAGATAATGTGAAAGAAATGAGAATGATAGCGAGATTCAGATGCGGAAATGAGGAGAGAGAAAATAAGTTCTGGTTGGAGGAGGAAGAGAAGAGAGGAGATGCAGGGCGTGTGGGGAGGCGAGAGAGACAATAGAACATCTGGTGAGAGAGTGTGAGGGAATGAGAGAGAAGGAACGAGAGAGAAAGAGAATATAGAATAAAATGGATGAAGGAAGTGAAAAGGGGGGGAAGAGAAGTGATGTAGAGAGGGCAGTAATAAAGTTTTTCTATCTATCTATATTTCTAAAGGAAAGGCTACTTGAAAGTCTTGGATCCAAAAGCAATGTTCAAATTCCGTGGAAAAAAAAGGTTTTTTGTTTATGTAAATCAATTTTTTTTGGAAATGATATAAGCAAGCATTTAAGTTAACATTTTTACCAACTTCTACTTATAAATTTTACAAACTATTCCTACCATTTGAATCAGCAGTCTCAAATTTTGTTGCTCAGATAGTACCATACCTACAATAAGCGTAACTCAGCCCAATAATTATGAGATATTACCGTGGAATTCTGTTTCCCATTAGGTGTATCGTTTTTAGTGCCGTAGCAGAATGCGGAGGTACTCTTGTCTTTGCTTATTCGCTCGCTCGCTCGCTCGCTCGCTCGCTCGTCGTATCGATCGCTCCTCACTCTGTCCGTCGGATAACTTGAGAACGGATTGAGGTATCGAGCTGAAATTTGCTATACGGAATCTTGCCCAAAAAAGTAAGGCGGGGATTGCTTTTGGGCTATATCGGACCAAGGGGGTGGAAATTAGGGGTTGTAACTCAAAATTCCGCCTTATAAGTATTGGTCGAAATTAACGCCATTCGATACCCTTCCATTAATGATTCAAAAAGGTGTTATTCATGTTTTACAAAAAACCACCCTTAAAGGCTCTACAACCCCTAACATGAAGAAATACATAACGTCGGATAACTTGAGAACAGAGTGAGGTGTCGAGCTCAAATTTACTATACGGCTTTATACACTAAAAAGTAAGGCGGAGATTGCTTTTGGGTCATATCGGACCAAGGGGGTGGAAATTAGGGGTTGTAACTCAAAATTCCGCTTAATAAGTACTAGTCGAAATTGGCGTCATTCGATAGCTTTCCATTAATTATTCAAAAAAGGTGTCATTCATATTTTGCGAAAAACCACCCTTATAGGCGTTACAACCCCTAACATGCAGAAACACAAAAATACGAGAACTCAAAAACTACTCAACGTATCAAGGCAGAATTTGGTTTGTGAATTTCCAGTGACATTATAGGTGGATGGACAAATTTTCAAAAATATCTAACAAAGGGGATGAAATTTAAGGATTGAAACTTGAAATTTCTTCAAGTAAATGGTAGCCTAAAATTACGGGGTTCGATAGATTTCGGTCAACTATTGAAAAAAGGTCTTATGAGTTTTCAATCTAAAACCAACCCCTGGGCCATTAACCACCCCTAACTCTTTGCAAGTCGATAATTACATTTTATTTATTTTTTCTGAAACCCTATTAGTTTATTTATGAACAACTGAAGTCAGTAAATACGCAAGGAGTTATGTCACACCGGAAAAATAAACTCACCCCTGTAAATCATAAAGGGGTGAAATCATGAGGTGTTGAAAACATGAATCTACAAATCACCTTAATTTTTCAACGAATTGGATTAGGGTGGTGAAATTGAAAACACAACTTCCTTTAGGGCATGTGGGGGTGGTGAAATAGGGGGTTGGAGTTTAGGGGTTGAAACGTCCATAAAGCCCTGTAATTTGACACAGAGAAGCAATATCTTCTGCGAAACTGTGACATCTTACACACTGCATCTTCGATAAGGGAAGAGCGAATTTTAGGAGAAAATTATCGAAGGGGATGAAAGTTAGGGGGTGGAAACTCGAATTTTCCATGAAGAATGTATAGTTGAAAATAATACCATTCGATAGCTTTCTATTGATGGTACAAAAAAGGTATTATTCATCATTCGCGAAAAACGACCCTTAAAGGCGATACAACCCCCTAACATGCTGAAACACAAAAATGCGAGAACTCAAAAACTGCTCAACGTATCTGGGTTAAATTTGATGTGGTAATTTACAGCGCCACTGTAGGCGGATGGGCAAATTTTCATTAATATCTAACAAGGGGGTTGAAATTTAAGGGTTGAAACTGGAAATGTTTTCATGTAAGTGGTGGAATAAAATTATGGGGTTCGATAGACTTCGGTCAACCATTGAAAAAAGTCTTATGAGTCTAAACCTAAAACCAACCCCTACGCTACTAACAACCCTTAAGCCCTAGCAAGCGGAGTAAACACATTTTATTTTTTTTTTTGCTTTCTTCTGATTTGTTAATAATTCAACGTCATTTTCATTAATTTTTAACCCATCCACAATTTTTCAACCCCTTTCGTGATATGTGAACCCTCAAAGAGCAAAATTTACCCACACCGCTTCTTTTTCGTGTGATTTTCGCTAGTTCTACTTAACTACAGTACATTTTCATCTCTTTTGAGTTTTCATCCCCCTTAACGATTTTTCTCCCCCCCGAGCGTTAATTTTGTAAAATTCGCGCAGTTTTGCCTTTTTTCGGTAATAAATTTTACCGAATTTTACTCGTATGAATTGTTACTGAGTTTTTCACTTTTTCGACCCCTTCGCAATGTTTCAACCCCCAAAAGTCAAATTTGCATAATTGGCTTATTTTCGTGTTATTTTCTGTAATTCTACTTAATTACGATTAATTTTCATCCCTTTTAACTTTTCATCCCCCTGTACAATTTTTCAACCCCCTAAGTGTTTATTTTGCAAAATTCACGCAATTTAGTTTTCCTTCGGTAATAAATTAAACTCATTTGGATTATGTTTATCTTTTTCACTTTTCCAACCCCCTTCGCAACATTTCAACCCCCAAAAGCTAAATTTGCATAATTGGTTTACTTTCGTGTTATTTTCTGTAATTCTGCTTAATTACGATTAATTCTCATCCACTTTGACGTTTCATCCCCCTTTACAATTTTTCAACCCCCTAGGTGTTAATTTTGCCAAATTCGGATATTTTCGTTTTTCCTCGGTAATAAATTGAACCCATTTGGATGATGATTAAACTTTTCACTTTTTTCATCCCCCTTCGCAATGTTTCAAGTCTTCAAATGCAAAATTTACATAATTGGGTTAATTTGGTGTTATTTTCCGTAATTTTACTTAGCCACGGTTAATCCTCATACCTTTTGATTTTTTCATCCACCTTTACGATTTTTCAACCCCCTAAGTGCTAATTTTGCAAAATTCGCATAATTTCGTTTTTCGTCGGTCATAAAATTGAACGCATTTGGGATTCAGTTTACCTTTTACAATTTTTCAGTTTCCTTCTGTAATTCTACTTAACTTGGGTTAATTTTCACCCTCTTTGACTTTTCATCCCCCTTTACAATTTTTCAACCCCCTAAGCACCCATTTTACTAAATTCAATATTTCAACCCTCCAAGGGCTAAATTTGCATAATTGTCTTATTTTTGTATTATTTTCTGTAATTCTACTTAACTTGGGTTAATTTTCACCCTCTTTGACTTTTCATCCCCCTTTTTTTCATAATTTCGTCTTTTTAACACCACTGTGCGTCTGCGGAGGCACTACTACTAGGTGCAGATTTATAAAATCTGCACCCGACTCCACCAGTAAATTCAGCTCGCCCCTACATACACATTAACAAGGTAAACATCTACAGGGACACACATCGCATTGATACACATCTTTCGTTGGCTTTTTTCAAAAACGTTCAACAATATTATCATAAATCCATTCGTTTTCCTCCAAGCAAAATACGTGATAAATAATAAAGCGTGGGCGGACAGGCTAAGTTTCAACAAAATTAAAAGCACAAAACAGGTACTCCGATCAATTTAAACGGCCGTTTACCGGTAAACGGCAATTAACAGCGAAGACAGGCAACTGAAAGAGTCGTAACACGTCCTAGTTGGCTTTCTATTTCAAGTCGTTTTAGGAAAACAACGCCCGGATAACCAGAAACGCCATTTACGGAGCAGGTTTTCTAAGCAATGCAATAATACCATTATTACCATTCGGAGGTGAAGGTATAATTTTTCAATAATTAATTCTCAATGACAACAATAATGAATTTCTTCATTATATTGTTTCACTGGATCTACCGTGGAATGTCGTCGGCATTTTACATCGAAAGAGATATTAAAATTTTTTCGAGCGTCTCGCGTGAAAAATCTCGAATTTCGGTTCATCTGTGCAACACGCCTTGAAATGTTAATTGTTAACTTTCCATTCATGGAGCGCGTGAGCGTTCCTCTCTGCCCACAGGAATTCGCAGGAAGATTAAGCAAAACCACAAATGGATCGCGAAGAATCTTCCAGATTGAAAAAAGTTACAGAAAAAGTTCTAATTCGAAGACCAACAGACCCGTGTACAAATGTTGTTATTGTCAATTTATTTCGACAAATACCGTATTTATCGCGATCGCCTGGCACGTGTGACGTTCATATACCTGTTACCGCGTACCTGTGCTATCGAGCTATATTCCTGGAGGCCATTTCGATCCTCGAAAGGTCAGTCGAAGTGAGAAAGAGCCATGTCTCCGTGCATTTCTATTTGCATACCGCTTTTCCGTACTGCCTTCTCTTTTCGACGACTAACATTTTAGTTGATCTAACATTTCACGAATTCTATACAAGGATGCGATGAGTTGAGTTTCTCCTGGCTAATGATGTGATGGCACAAAGTACGGCTATCTATTTAATCCGCGTATTAATCTTATCTGTCGAGTAAGAAGGAATTCTTTTTATCGGTGTTGATCCTTTTGGAACATTTTTAGTGTTTACTATTATACCCATATTTCACGGTTTCTGATTATTGCATGCTTACAGTCTGTGAAACTAATGATGGAGAGTGAAAGGACTGTCTAACATTATTCAAAAAAGTAATCTTGATTACGGTATGCAAAATGAGCCCATTCAACATTCAACCCATTGAAGATGAAGTGGATATTAACCAGGCAGCCGGCTTATGTTGGCAAATAACCCACTCCACCATTTGTTTTTCGACGTTAGTAGTATAGCAAGCGGGGTTCTGGATGGCGCATGTCGGAGTCAAGGTTATCCAGAACCCCGCTAGCTACACTACTGACGTTTGATCGCGAACGCTTGAAGATAGGTCAAAAGTGAAAGGAGGAATTGTCAGCAATGAAAAGATCTACAAAAAAGTCCGCGACGGCATATAGCTATCTACGATGATCGTTTTTGTGTTTTAATTTTTGACGAAAATAGCTTCGGTGGCTTATTGTCGGCTATCCGTAAGAGATATTTAGATGCTGTCGAGGACTTTTTTGTAGGTCTATTCGTTGCCGACATTTCTCCCTTATACGATTTTAATCCATCTTCAAGCGTTTAGGCAGCGTTCGCAGTAAAAGCGCGAGAATGCGAGGTTTTTTCCGAAAAACTATTAATTGTAATAACTCGAGAACCAGCGGAGATATTTTACTGAAACTTGATATGCGCTTTTCACGTACAAGTCTGTTGAAGGTGAGTGTCAACTTTGGGGGATGAAATTTAGGGGCGGAAACTCGAATTTTCACTTCATTCTGTAGGGTTAAAATGAATGTCATTCGATAGCTTTCTATTGATGGTATAAAAATGGCCTTAATCATCATTCGCGAAAAACCACCCATAAAGGCGCTACAACCCCCAACGTGCAAAAACAATATACGTATCAAGGCCGAATTTAGCGTGTCAATTTACTGTGACAGGGGTGGAGGGATGGTCAATTTTTCATTACAATCTAACAAGGGGGATGAATTTTCGGGAAAATGGTGGCATAAAATTATAAGGTATGATAGATTTCGCTCAACCTTTAAAAAAAAGTCTTATGACTTACGCAAGACCGCTTCTTTTTCGTGTAATTTTCGATAGTTCTACTTGACTACAGTCACTTTTCATCCCTTCACCATTTTGCAATCCCCCAAGAGTTAATTTGGCCAAATTAGCGCAATTTTGTTCTTCTTCAGTAATAAATTTTGCTCTTTTGGCCAATGATTACCTTTTTCACTTTTCAACCCCCCTCGCAATATTCCAACCCTCCAAAGGCTAAATTTCGAGGGGTTGACAACTTGGAAATTTTGGTGTACAAGCATGAGAAATTTGTACAATTTTTTTCAGGAATTTTGGAAAATTTTGGATTTTAACCTCCCCAACTCCATCACAATTTTAAAAAAATGGGAGGTTACTACAATCACTAAAATTTTCGAATTTGAGATAGCACCAGATCTTCACGTTTTGGGGTCTCAGGAACCCAAAAAAGCGGTTTTCAAAATGTGTCTGTGTGTGTGACGTACGTACGTTTGTAAACACGCCACAGCCAAAACTACTAGACCGATTTAGCTGAAATTTGGTGCGTAGGCATCTCATAACCCAACTTAGATCTGAAAAGCTTTTGGAGCCAATCGCGCAACTAGAAATGCCATTTTGGCACATCAACTTTTTAATTTTAAATGCAAACCCCCATTTTTCACGTCACGATAGGAAAGGCCTTCAAATTCTGCTTCTAAAAATGTATTCACTCTCAGTGCCCTTTTGACCAAAAATTTAAAAAAAATTGATTTTTATCGCACTTTAAAATCGCGGTACAGCCCAAGCCCCTGAACCGATTTAGCTGAAATTTTGCACATGGGGATTGTATTGCACGTCAAAGAGCTGAACAAATTTTGGATTCAATCGGCCCACGGAAAGTGCCGTTTTGGCACACCAATGTCCAACTTTAAATTATTCACTTATTTAACCATCCAAAACAAGTTTTTGAAAGATTTATTGTCACCATCAGAAAGGTCTTCAAATTCTGGTTTCAAAAAAAATGCAGCAGTGAAGCGGCTGGAACCTCCCCATCGCGTGGATCTTTGACTTGTGTTTCTAGCCGAATTAGCACAGAAATTGTATAAGACTGGTTTCAACGACGGTTTTAGAACTGCCTAAAAAGGACTTACTTATACCTACTTTTCTCTAATGAATGTTTCAATTTGTATGTTCTAAAAAAGTTCTACAACCATCATGGAAACCAGTCATACATTTTCTTTGCTAATTCGACTAGAAACCCAAGGCAAAGATCCACGCGATGGGGAGGTTCCAGCCGCTTCACTGCTGCATTTTTTTTACAAGATTTTGCACATTTTCTGGAATTTTTTTAAAAATTAAGCAAATTTTGATGTACAGATTTTTACCCAGTTGTCAACCCCTCGCTAAATTTGCATAAGTACCTTACTTTTGTGTTATTTTCTGTAAATCTACTTAACTTCGGTTAATTTTCACCACCACCTTTGACTTTTCATCCCCCTAAGCACCGATTTTGCTAAGTTCACCTAATTTCGTTTTTTTTCGGCAATAAGTTGAACTCATATGGCTTATGTTTACCTTTTTCACTTTTCCCACCCCATTCGCAATATTTCAAACCCCCACAAGCTAAATTTGCATGATTGGCTTATTTTCGTGTTATTTTCTATAATTCTACTACGGCTAATTTTCATTACCTTTGATTTTTCATTCCGATTTACGATTCTTTAACCCCCTAAAAGTCTACTAAGCTAAATTCGCGTAATTTCGTTTTTCTTCGGTAATAAATTCAACTCATTTGGATTATGTTTAGCTATCTTTTTCACTTTTTCACGCCTCTTCGTAATATTTCAACCCTCCGAAACTTGCGTAATTGGACTATTTTCGACTTATTTTCGGTTATGCGACTTAACGACGGTTAATTTTTACCCCTCTTATATTTTCATACCCCTTTACAATTTTTAACACTCCGAGTGATAATTTTGCAAAATTGCGTTATTTTGCACGTTACTTTTGTAGTGTTGCGACCATGGAAAAGTTCGATTGAAAAGTTGGAAAATTTAAGTGAAAAGTTGGAAAAGTTCGGTGGGTTCACTGAAAAATGTGAAAGTTGGAAATGTTGGAAAATTTGAGCATAATGACTTCTTGAACATCATTTCATCAATTTAGACGGGGATTCTTGCCATTAGGCTGGAAAATGATCTCTTTACCTTTACCTTGATCCAAGCATAAAATGAAGCAATATAACAAATAATATCGTACACCCAGAAATCTGGGAGACGGTAGAAACTTCTACTTTTTCATAGAATTTCTAAATATGTACCTACAGTAACTAACGTCATATACAATTTTTAAAAATTGTGTTTTTCACCCCTAAAAACACCTTTTTCGAAAAAATGGCAGGAAAAAAATTAGCTATCAAATCCAGTTATAAAAATTTATAATTATACATATCTGTATTTTCACGACACCGATTTTTTGCCAAAAGGGCATCGCAATACATTTTTAGAAGCCGAATTCGAAGAAGCTTCCCTGAAACGTAAAGATTTAATGTTTTTGGCGATTCTGTTTTTCGAAACTGCTTCGCGAGTGTAGAGATTAAGAAGGCCTTAATTATTAGTACACACCTTCGCTTCATATTTGAGGTGTCATTTTTTTAATTTCAACTTTTCCAACATTTACCATTTTTCCAACTTTTCCGAACTTTTCACGAAAAGCTGGCCGAACATTTCAACAATTTCAACTTTTCCTGAAAAGTTGCAACACTATACTTTTGGTACTACTACTGTTTAATTCTGTACCGCCAATTTTCAACATTTCTGCTTTTTAACACCACTGTGCGTCTGCGGAGGCACTACTACTAGGTGCAGATTTTATCAATCTGTCCGCCCTTACATTCACATTAACGTGATACACATCCACAGGGATACACATCGCATTGATGTACACCTTCCGGTGGCTTTTTAAAAATAAATTCATCCTCAGTCGGCTTTGGAATTGAAAGTCTTGTCTTTTTCCTTGACGGGTGTTAATAATTTGGTAAAACAATGACAGAATTAATGACATAAGACTTTCAGTTTCAAAGCCAATGGCAATAGCCGTTTTTTCGCGATTTCGCCCGGTTGACCGCAAATTCATAACTGTGATTGATGCATTTACCCATTTTGCAGATTGTTGCCTAGCGACAATGTCAGAGCGCCAGGGTTGGAAAAAATCACGATTTTTTTGATTTTTATTTATTTATTGCTTTTAAAACCGTTAGCAGACTATTTTATTCAAATTATCAACTGAAGAGAAAGAGCTAGCCTTAACAAATGTTGAAGAAATGTATGGAAATAGTGGATTCCTGCCGATAATGATTCAATTACAGGCACAAATGGAACCATTTCAAAAAATTATGTTTTCAGAGGAAATTTTATCCAAAGTAACACCTCTACAGTGGTGGGTTTCCCAAATGATGTCTACGAAGTCAAAAACGTATTAGTTAAAGTCAAACAATTTTTATGTGCGGTCAGTTCGTCGGCGTCTTCTCCTCTTTTGGATTGGTGCACTCAAAATTACGGAATAAATTAGGCATCGAAAAAGCCGGAAAATTAGTGTTCCTCTATAAATTTTATAATGAAAATTGAAAATTGAAAACAAATATAAAAATTCTTCATAAGTTTATACTCCTATATACTACTTACCTAATTTTGTTATATGACGTTACGTCGATATGAGTTATACAGATTTTTTTCAATAAAAGAAACTATTCAACTTTGATTTAATTTATGATGCATAGCGCTGACCATTTAAAACCGTCTCACAAAGGTGTGTCAGAAACTGACATTAGTTTGACAATTTTGCGAAACAAATTTCTAGGAAATGTGGTAAATGCACCAATCCCAGTTATAAATTTGCGGTCAACCGCGGGCGAAATCGCGAAAAAACGGCTTATGAGTTTATTCTGGATCGCTTACAGGCAGTTACTTTAGGAACTTCCTAGGAAATTTCGGAAATTCACTATATAAAATTCCGTATCTAAAATTTCCTAGATAATTACTGTACCAATTCTGAAAATAAATTAACATTCAACGAACTATCGATTCATCACAATCCAAAGTTCATGCAAGCCTGCAATTAACAGCTACCATTGCATAAGACTTATTTTAGAGGTTATCATTATTGTCGTAACGTTCAAATTATGGTGTTCACTTAGCAGGTACATACGCTTCGGTAAACAATAAATGAAACTACTGCGGTTTATTTTGAGACACAAGGTTTTTTGAGACGAATTCCAAGACTCCTGTTGACAAAACAGATTGCAACAAAATAAGTCAAACTGAATGAATCGTCTTATTGGTTCATCTAAAGATTTAGGTATCAAAAACATTATTTTTAGTGCCGTAGCAGTATGCGAGGCACTCTTGTTTTAGCTTATTCGCTCGCTCCTCATTCTGTCCGAGCGATAACTTGAGAAATGATTGAGATATCGGGCTGAAACTTGCCGAAAAGTAAGGCGGAGATTGCTTTTGGGCCATATCGGACCAAGGGGATGGGAGTTAGGGGTGAAAACCCAAAAAACTATTAATTGCAATAACTTGAGAACTACTGGGGGTATCTTGCTGAAACTTGATATGCACGTTCGACCTTCAAGTCTGTTGAAAGTGAGGGGGTGCCAATTTCAGTAGATTAAAACTACAAAAAATATGCTGCCCGCAGCTATTTGAAACTCAACACATACATACACATATTTCGATAAAATCTTACGGGAGATGCATTTTCAATCAAATCGGACAGATGGGGTGGAAATTAGGGGTTGTAACTCAAAATTCTGCTTAATAAGCATTGCTCGAAAATGGCATCATTCGATAGCTTTCCGTTAATGATTCAAAAAAGGTGTAATCATATTTTTCGAAAAACCATCGTTAAAGGCGCTACAACTCCTAACATGCAGAATCACAAAAATACGAGAACTCAAAAACTCGAGCAAAAACTACTTAGCGTATCAAGAGAGAATTTGGTAAGGTAATTTCCAATGACACAGTAGGCGGATGCACAAATGTTTACTCAGATCTAACAAGGAGGATCAAATTTAAGGGTTGAAACTGGAAATTTCTTCAAATGTGGTATAAAATTACGCGGTTCGATAGATTTCGGTCGAAAATTGAAAGAAGCCTTACGAGTTTTTAACCAAGAATCAACCCCTAGGCTACCAACAACCCGTAAAGCTTTGCAAGCTGATAATTACATTACCTAATTGCGTTTTGAAAAGTTGGATTTTACACAATTAGGTAAAATGTTGTACGGAACACGTTATGAAAAGCCTAAATTGTTTGACTCGCATAATGTTGCAAATATTACGACTCGTCAAACAATATAGGACTTTTCATAACTAATTACGTAAATAACTATTATTTATTTCTTCTGTTATCTTGTTGATTTATTTATAAACAACCGAAGTAAGTAAAAACGCAAAAAGTTATGTAACACCATAGAAATAAACTCACCCCTGTGCATCATAAAGGGGTGAAATTAGTAGGAGTTGAAAACATGAATCTCTAAATAGCTGCAATTTTTCAACGAACTGAATTAGGGTGGTGATATTTAAAAACATAACTTTCTTTGGGTCGTATGGTGGTGGTGAAGTAGGGGGTTGGAGCTTGGGGGTTGAAACGTCTATGGAGCTCTGTAATTTGACACACTGTTGTGAAACTCTAAGGTTATTTATTATTTATTCTGAAGAGTCCAATGAGAAATCCAAACTGGTTTGAAGGAAAATGCGATGCTATCATGAGTCTAAAGACAGAACAAACCCGCTATTTGTGGGTCTACTTATCAACCTGATTGAGACCTGCAAACGCAAACAAACGGGCGGAGTTGCAATAACGGATGAATGCGACTGGTAATAATGTAAGACATAACGTTTATTACACAAGAATTCCAGATCATATCGTACTTTTTAAATGTTAGGTACTAGCTATTAGCGCAGGATATGCAGAGTCGAGTGCAGAGTTTATCTCGACTGTAACTGGTACCGGTAATTAAAAATAAAAATCGTCAGAAATCGTTCCAACGATATAGTAGGGTGCTCGCTAGACTTTATCTTTCAACCAAGGGGCACTTACGAGTGAAAATGTATGGAGTATAAATTTTGGTTTCTAATGCCCTCGGTATGCTACTGTCAAATTCGTCCAAGGGTCGTCCTGTGACAAAGGGCACAAATCAAAATTTTCCAACTAACGCCGCCACGTGAAAGTTCGTGTAGAGAAGTACCTTTCCTGAAAAATTCATGGTGATGTCTGTGCGGATTGTATTTTTTATTAATTTTGAAAGGAAAATATCTCCATTGATCCATACGGGGCCACGGACCTTTGGAGGCGATTATCTCGGTTCGAGCATCGGCAAAAACGCATCATTTTTAGGGGTATATTTCCTTTCCAACACGATTACTCCAAATCGGGGCGGTTAATCGAAACTAATTATTCTTAATAAAAGATGTGCTATTTTATTTTGTTGACGATCGTCTTTACAGAATATTTTTAGCGCAATCAATAAAGGAGTTAATTGTCTAAATCTGAGAGGAAGTAAAAAATTCATGCCACTGTAACGCTTGGGTTTCCGTGCCCCCACCACTACTTTCGCTGCGTCCCGCCACTCCGCAACCCCCTGAGACGTCCACATCTACAATCTTAGAGAATATCCTGTATTCCTGAAAATAATGGAAATAAGACTTGGAACTCTTGAAAAGCACTTTTTATTTCATGTAGGTAAGAAAAACAATAATTTTTAATTTGAAAATTCTTCGTCGTCCTTCTCGTTGATCGGGGAACCTCCGTGATCGGGGGTCTTCCCTCATTTGAATTTCCTTCATGTTATTTTTACAGGATCGGTTTTCCCATACCGTGGCATGAAAAAATGCAGGAAACCTTATTTTTATTGCAAATGCAACTCTTGCTTATGCAGTCTTTAAAAATAATTTTTGGACAAATTAGGACAATAATATCTGAAATGGTTTTTTGGGACGGCGGGCTATGTTTGAAGAGCTGGCCCAAGACTGTCACCCACGTCGTTTTTCCCATCTATAACCCTCAGGTGACGGAAAATTAGGTCGAGAATTTAATTAATTCAACCAAATTTTGGTCTGAAAGAATAGAACTCTCAAGCAATGCCGCTTCAAACTGTCTTCGGTTGGAGGCAGTTTTTCTAGCGACTTAGTTAACGCAAGTAGGGCCCGTTAAATCGTTGATAGATATTATTACTTCATCGTTGTTGGTTCAACACAAAAGTTTCCATATTTTTGAACGAGTTTTTGAATTTAATGTTGTCCAACTCTTGGTCTAACTTTTCGTCAAATCCTACATCGCCAAGTAATTCACATAAGTTTTTGTAAATTTTCCATCAATTTAGCGTCCCAACACCTCTGAACTAGCTTGTAGCATCAAATTCTGTTAGGGCATGAAATATACATTTTTTGGAAGTTTTGCTTCCGGAATGTTTCTTTACTATTTCCAGTTCTCATCCAAATCTCTGTATATAAATTCTCTGTCGACTCGAGATACTGATACAGACTTGCCAGTTATTCTCGTGCATTTTAAAGAATATCGCCAGAATACTCCAGAGGTTTGAATAAGAACTGGAAATAGTATAAAGATACATTCCCGTTCAACCCACAGTCCATCAAATTAATTTGAAAGAAAAACTACTAAGCGGTTTTGGAAAGTTAACTTGCTGGGCTGGAAAATTTACCAATAGGTACTTCCGGGAGTTGGTGGGATTTGAGGAAACATAAAACCGTTTCAGATACATCTATTATTGTATTAATTTGTCCACAGATTATTTTTAAAGACTGCATAAGCAAGCATGCAATAAAAATAATGTTTCCTGCATTTTTTCATGCCACGGTATGGGAAAACCGATCCTGTAAAAATAACATGAAGGAAATTCAAATGAGGGAAGACCCCCGATCACGGAGGTTCCCCGATCAACGAGAAGGACGACGAAGAATTTTCAAATTAAAAATTATTGTTTTTCTTACCTACATGAAATAAAAAGTGCTTTTCAAGAGTTCCAAGTCTTATTTCTATTATTTTCAAGAATACAGGATATTCTCTAAGATTGTAGATGTGGACGTCTCAGGGGGTTGCGGAGTGGCGGGACGCAGCGAAAGTAGTGGTGGGGGCACGGAAACCCGAGCGTTACAGCGGCATGAATTCTTTACTTCCTCTCAGATTTAGACAATTAACTCCTTTATTGATTGCGCTAAAAATATTCTGTAAAGACGATCGTCAACAAAATAAAATAGCACATCTTTTATTAAGAATAATTAATTTCGATTAACCGCCCCGATTTGGAGTAATCGTGTTGGAAAGGAAATATGCCCCTAAAAATGATGCGTTTTTGCCGATGCTCGAACCGAGATAATCGCCTCCAAAGGTCCGTGGCCCCGTATGGATCAATGGAGATATTTTTCTTTCAAAATTAATAAAAAATACAATCCGCACAGACATCACCATGAATTTTTCAGGAAAGGTACTTCTCCACATGAACTTTCACGTGGCGGCGTTAGTTGGAAAATTTAGATTTGTGCCCTTTGTCACTGGACGACCCTTGGACGAATTTGACAGTAGCATACCGAGGGCATTAGAAACCAAAATTTATACTCCATACATTTTCACTCGTAAGTGCCCCATAATTCCTAAACTAAGCGACTTTTCTCCTCGCGAGCACCCTACTAATAGGATAGGTATTGGTTCCGGTGTAATAACTGAGACTACTTTTTTTGTGTTTTTAACACGGTTTTGAGAGATATGGAAGAAGAGTAATAAAAAATAAAATAGCTTTTCCATTTACAAATAATCTAACACTACCGATCTGAAAATCGAGCTGAAGATTTGAGACTTTTTAACCAGTCGAGGGATGAGAGCCACCTTCATCATTTTGGCAGCTGTCTCGGGCAACAAAAATTTTCTTATTTTGTGTTGCTTTGAATGTTCTTTGCGCCACTACTTAAAAATGTTTGATGAAGTACAGAAATTAATATGTTCAAAATCAAACGTGTTCTAATTTTCATTCAATAATGTATTATTCTAACATGCTCGATCTGCTCCACTTCAGCAGGTAGGTAATGCAGAAAGAGCAGACATGCACGTCTATTCTAACGAAGTAGATAGGATTTGGTGAGATTAAATCGACTCCCGAGTACGAAATTGTCATCAGGGTAGTTTTCCCCTCCAGGTAATCTGATATTTTCTACTACGTAAATACTTCCTATGCAAATTTTTAGTTGAAATAAGGGATGTTTCCTAAGTACTGTTATTATGAAGAAAAATTTCTGTGAACCTAAATAATTATGAAAATGCGTAATGAGAAATGAGCACAAAAATTATGTTCAGGAACAGGGTTGAAAGTAGTATCATTGAAAATCTCATTGTTTTCTTAATCGTAACAAAGGAAAACATTTGCTGTTTTACTTACCTTTTTAAGAAATAAAATAAAATTTTGTTGGAGCATCGCTCTGATTATTTCCAAAATACCTTTTAAACCAATCAATGAGAGTCATTTAATCTTGCATCCAATCAAATTCATTTAAGAGCAGTTTTATCGCAGTTTGCACGAGTCATTTAATCGTTTCGTCGACGACTTGATCCTGAACACAATTTCTTCAGTGTTGAAAATCACCACGTAAACAAAATTATGAAAAATTAAGGTCCATAAATATGACCACCAGACACAGATCCTACACGCAAGTAATGTCTTCCTTCCACAAACCATTTTTACGTGTTTTTGGGCATAAAGAACGCTGATTTCTTCTGAAATCTGAATATAATTTAAAAATTCAATAACATTTTGCTTGAATGTTTCCTAACCTCAAACGTCAATGAACTATAAAAGCTCGTACACGACATCTTATTGGACTTTTGAGTATAGGCAACCCCGGTTTGAAAAATCATACTTTTATCAAAATAAAGAGTTTAATATGAGAAATAATCTTACAGAATACCACTCGTGCATCGCTATTGCAATCAGTTAAATGTTAGAAATAATTACTCAAGCTTTGTTGTCGTATAGGTAAAACCGAGAGTAAAACAATTCGAAATAAATTGTTTATTTTACGTAGGGCTGTTATTTTCACCTCCCGGTAAGATCCAGACTAGGCCTGCGACTTTTATTTGATATATCGATAAAAGTGTGTTATCGATATCGATATATCGATAAGTTATCGATATATCGGTAATACATCGATATATCGGTATATCGATATATCGATATATCGGTATATCGGTATATCGATATATCGGTATATCGATAAGTTATTATACCGGGTGTATCATTTTCCGCGCCGGATGGGAGATTAACATGGGAAAACGAATTTTATTTTTTCCTTGCTCCAGGAACAGATTTAAATCAATGGTAGCTTATCCAGTGGATAGACCCGGCTGGCCGGTATCCTGAAAAAAAAGATTGCCTGCTAGTGCCCTTTGGTTACTTAGCAGGAATTTTTGAAAAATTGGATTTTAAAACGACGCGCGCATTACTTCGTGTACTTTCGGTGTCCTTCGAAGCTTTACGTAAATTGTCAGCCAGGGCCGAATCTGCGATTTTTGACCTAATTGTTGACATTAAGAAAGCCGTGGCTTGAAATTATTGTTTTAAATCTGGAGCAAATCGTTCTATTTTACCTTCTTGCTGACGCAGAATTAATGTACCTACCAGCGGCGACAAGCGGCAGCCGACAAGGGTTCGGTCAGACTTGGTTGACGACCTAACCTCAAAAATTTACTTGGTCAAGTAAATTACTTTGAATTGCAATTATGAGGTAAGCTCTTACTCGGTGTTAGCGTTTAATTAATCAATTATTCTACTTTAGGTGGCAATATTGTTAGTGGTAGTTCGAACAAGAATCAGAAGGCATTCTCAGGTTTGGCAATGACCTCCCATCGTAAACTGTCTTTATCTTTTACGTTACCTATTTGTGTTAAAAGGTTTTGTAAGTGAAGACACAAGTAGGAGTTACATGTATTCGTGGAGAGAACATTTTGTATTCCCTTAATTAGTTGTAGATAGTTAGAAGTTGTTTGGTAATGTTTAAGAACCCTGTTTGGAAAAGCAGCTGCTGACAACATCGGTACTGGTAATTAAATTGGAACTTGAGACATCATGTTGTATTTACCTAATAAAATGCTTTTTGAACTTATTTCCAAATTTTTCAGTTCAAAAGAATCAAATTTTGTCCATTATTGGCTAAGTTGTTATTGAATATTAATCACTAGCAGAGTGGCACTAAAGAATAGATTGTTAAAACTGAGTAATGGAAGAAGCCAAGAACGCGTTTAAAATTCTTTATTAGTAATAGTTTTTTAAAACATCGACAGCTGGCACAATTCCATTTTTGTATCTTTACATCAATCCTGACTAAATTGTAGCAATATCACAAACCACCACTACTTTTAATAACACTCCGCCATGCAGTGCATAAAGAATTAAATAACAATTAGTAACTTTCCAGTATAATTCTTCTTGCTCAATTTTTCAATGGGAATGAGTAAACGGATAAATTTTTCCCCTGGTCCAGGGCAGTAAGATGGCATGGCATCCTGAAATAAATGTGATCACTGTTTATTTATTATGAGGGAGGTACCTATCCCTATCACAAAAAATATCCATTGTACCTACCTAATCAATTTAACTTATCCGCTCATCCGAAGGGTTATTGGTAAATGGGTTGTTGGCCTGGGACAAGGGTTTTCTCTGGAATAAGCCGTTGTTGTTTCGTCGATGTTAATTTCATAATCACAACAATCCAACCAAAAGCTGTGTCAAAAGTCTTGTTGTCACCTGTCAATCTAATTTCCATTTTGGCGACGTATGTTTTTTCGCGCTAAGGTTACCAGTCAGCCTGGTTATTGACACCGTGCGGGGTGCGTTCAGTTAAGTAGTGCTGCTGGGTGGGTAAATTGGCGTTGTAGTACTTACACAGTGTCAACAATAGCTGCTTTCCGTTTACACATTTGTCTGAGAAAACTCAGCTATTTGATTGGTCAATTACAAATGAACCAATCAAATTGTGAGATTAATTGAGGCTCCTCAGGTAAATGTGTAAAAGGAAAGCGCCTAACGTCAACGCGTCACTGCGCAGACCACGTTGACCAGGTAACGTGAACACTAATGTTGTCGCGTTCTTTCTTATGTATGCTACAAACAAAAGACAAAAACATGACCAAGTAGGCGACCAGGCTGACTGGTAACGTTAGCGCGAAAAAACATATGTCGACTGAAAGGAAATTAGATTGACAGGATTGACAGGTGACAACAAGACTTTTGACACAGCTTTTGGTTGGATAACAACGGCTTATTCCAGAGAAAACCCTTGTCCCAGGCCAACAACCCATTTACCAATAACCCTTCGGATGAGCCTTACTGTGATATTGTGGATTGTCAACAAGTTAAATTGATTAGGTAGGTACAATGGATATTTTTTGTGATAGGGATAGGTACCTCCCTCATAATAAATAAACAGTGATCACATTTATTTCAGGATGCCATGCCATCTTACTGCCCTGGACCAGGGAAAAAATTCATCCGTTTACTCATTCCCATTGAAAAATTGAGCAAGAAGAATTATACTGGAAAGTTACTAATTGTTATTTAATTCTTTATGCACTGCATGACGGAGTGTTATTAAAAGTAGTGGTGGTTTGTGATATTGCTACAATTTAGTCAGGATTGATGTAAAGATACAAAAATGGAATTGTGCCAGCTGTCGATGTTTTAAAAAACTATTATTAATAAAGAATTTTAAACGCGTTCTTGGCTTCTTCCATTACTCAGTTTTAACAATCTATTCTTTAGTGCCACTCTGCTAGTGATTAATATTCAATAACAATTTAGCCAATAATGGACAAAATTTGTTTCTTTTGAACTGAAAAATTTGGAAATAAGTTCAAAAAGCATTTTATTAGGTAAATACAACATGATGTCTCAAGTTCCAATTTAATTACCAGTACCGATGTTGTCAGCAGCTGCTTTTCCAAACAGGGTTCTTAAACATTACCAAACATCTTCTAACTATCTACAACTAATTAAGGGAATACAAAATGTTCTCTCCACGAAAACATGTAACTCCTACTTGTGTCTTCACTTACAAAACCTTTTAACACAAATAGGTAACGTAAAAGATAAAGACAGTTTACGATGGGAGGTCATTGCCAAACCCGAGAATGCCTTCTGATCCTTGTTCGAACTACCACTAACAATATTGCCACCTAAAGTAGAATAATTGATTAATTAAACGCTAACACCGAGTAAGAGCTTACCTCATAATTGCAATTCAAAGTAATTTACTTGACCAAGTAAAATTTTGAGGTTAGGTCGTCAACCAAGTCTGACCGAACCCTTGTCGGCTGCCGCTTGTCGCCGCTGGTAGGTACACTAATTCTGCGTCAGCAAGAAGGCAAAAAAGAACGATTTGCTCCAGATTTAAAACAATAATTTCAAGCCACGGCTTTCTTAATGTCAACAATTAGGTCAAAAATCGCAGATTCGGCCCTGGCTGACAATTTACGTAAAGCTTCGAAGGACACCGAAAGTACACGAAGTAATGCGCGCGTCGTTTTAAAATGCAATTTTTCAAAAATTCCTGCTAAGTAACCAAAGGGCACTAGCAGGTAATCTTTTTTTTCAGGATACCGGCCAGCCGGGTCTATCCACTGGATAAGCTACCATTGATTTAAATCTGTTCCTGGAGCAAGGAAAAAATAAAATTCGTTTTCCCATGTTAATCTCCTATACGGCGCGGAAAATGATACACCCGGTATAAACAATTTAAACAAGTGATGGTAGGAATTACTATACTTATTTAAACGACTTGTAGAGAATTGGACATCGCAAAGGTCTATTACCTATTCATACCTATCTAGCTCTTAAAACTAAGATATTACTCGATTACAGATATAATACCACAGTAACGATATCGATACAATTGTATAAGTACCGATATAAGGCGATATATCGATAAATCGGTATATTTAGTTATCGGTATATCGATATATCGATAAATCAGTGTATCGGTATATCGATATATCGATATATCGATATATCGATAAATCGGTATATCGATATATCGGTATATCGATATATCGATATATCGATACGTCGGTATATCGATATATCGGTTTATTTTAAATTTTAAATATCGATATTCGATATTCTAATTCCGATATCGCACAGCCCTAATCCGGACAAGATATAGAGATACACTTTTTCAATAAATGAAAGTCAAAATCCTCGCCAAAATCTATCTTTGAAATAAAGTCACAGTGAAACAGCTATAGTAGATCCAAAAAAGTATTGTAGAAGGATATTATAAGTAAACATTTTGTTAAGTTTGTTTACGATAGCGATCCAATCGAGGATCCAATAAAAACACCCTCAGTGGAAGTTGAAAATGAAAGTATATGTATCTATAATTATGTCTTATTGTCGGATCCAAGTCCAAGAACCAGTTCATACATTCAAGGAGTCAACGTACCTAAACAAAAAATATCTTGAATTCTTGATTCGATTATTTCTGCTCCATTTATCGAAAGATATGTCAAAAACTTTGCGCCTTAAGAATGTATTGGAGGCAAGCAAAAATGGTACCAATTAATAAAAATTTCACAGATGACAAAAAAGTTTAGAATAAATGGTACCATCGCTTTATTGGTATTTTTTTCTTGCTGGGGAACATTTTGGTATGATTTTCTTGGAAGGTTACTGAACCCGTTTTCGAGATATTAATTTATTACCATTAGTCAATAATGTTTCGTTTTCTAATTATTTATTGCGAAAACGTGGCATCGTAGGCTTTGGAAAACCATAGCAACGATGTAACTATGCAGTAAATTGAAATGATTTCCTGACATTATCGTGACAGAAGTGGCAGCTTAAAAGAAGTTACAGTGTTGCGAAGTTTCCTCATGGTTTCTTACTTCTGAATCATCGCCTTTTATCTCATTTTAAGAGGATTATGTATATTGTTTATAAACCTCGTTATTATTGTGTATAATATTTTAATCACCCTCAAAAGTTTTATGATACAAAATGAAAATATTGTCTAATTTAGTGAAACAACAATTCATTACACGAAACATGATTTGTGTTTTGCTATTCTTCAGATAAGTGCGTAAATTATTGTTCATTGTCTTATCGCTATTGTCACAACGTTCAGAGGGCAGACATTATTATTTTTTATTCTGGGTACTTTTTCCTCCAAATTGTACGTTCAATCAATACATCCTTAAGCAAAACCTAATCTTCTGAAGATTTTATTGCTTCTATTTCTTAGCCTCGTTTTTGGCTAATTTCTTTTTAATGTCCGATCATTTGCCACAATCGAAGCCAAAATCAACCCTTGGGTGTCACAGGCTCGTGGTACACCCTCTTTTTCTCCCTTATTTTTTGGGGTAAATTTTATAAATTTGTAACATCGAATGTATTTATCAAAAGCCACTTTCTGGCATAACCTTTTCTCCATTCATTTTCTATTGAAGTGACAAAACGTCAAAATTTTAATTTTCTATTGGTATGAGGAAATTTTGCAAGAAATTTTACTAACAGGCGAGTTGATAGAAGCGATTTCAATGCGATACGTCAGAAAACATGACAAATGTCAAAATTTTGCAATTGCCCTGAATTCTCCCAAAATGTGCTTTATGTGCGTGCAGTTTTGAGTAAAGTGTAAAGAAAAATATTCACGAAAAAGCCTCAGGTACGTTTATCTGTGACACTACTTATAACAAAAAAAAATAGACCCTAGAAGATTTGGGTTTTATGCAATGTTTTTGCTTTCCCGCCAAATTTCTATCAAATTGTCAAAAGTACAGGCCCGTACAAATTAGGGTTGTACAGTTCCAGAAAAATTTTAGATCTTCAATAGAAAATGAATGGAGTTTAACTTTCTGTTTTTAAATTAAACACTCTGTATATGACAACATTTTTGAAATCTAACACGATTTTCTGAGTCCAACGATACCACTAAGTGGCATTTCATCAAGTGTCAAAAGAATTTTTGAGATCATTTTTGAGATAATTTTTTTTGTCTTTTTAATTTGGAATTGATAGGTACCAATCATATCGGAAATTACGACAAACAAATAAAATTTTGACTGTTTGAAAAAAATTATGCGTTTTTCCACCGAAGTATTGTCCAGTGTTTCCATAGTGAAATTATGCTTTGATTGAAAAATTAATTTGGCAAACTTAGGACCGTTATCGAGGGGTTAACCACATGGTAAATTTGTGTACGCAAAATCGCGAATTGTAAGAAAATCGCCAAAATCGCTAGGAAATCGCTAAACAATCGACAAAAAAATTGTATTTGTAACATTTGCCCAAAATCAGTACAGGGTTTCTGAATCTAAAAAATGAAACATGAAAGACCACAGGAGCTTAAAAATCGCCGAAATTGTTAGAAAATTTTCAAGTCGCCAAAAAAATATGCGAAATTCGCTCTAAAATCGCCAAAATTCCTACAAAATCGCTGGAAAGTTGCTTGACAATTGCCAAAATTGCAGAAAAATCGCCAAAATCGATAGAAAATTGCCAAAATCGCTAAAAATTGCCAAAATTCTAGAGAGCCGTACACCAAAATCGCTAAGTGGTTAGCCGCCCCTCGACCGTTATTCTTTTCACCTCCAACCGAGGGGTTAACCACATGGTAAATTTGTGTACACAAAATCGCAAACTGTAAGAAAATCGCCAAAATCGCTAGGAAATCGCGAAAATCGCCAAAATCGCTAAAATTGTATTTGGAGAATTTGTCCAAAATCAGTACAGGGTTTTTGAATCTAAAAAATGAAACATTAAAGACCACAGAAGGAGCTTAAAAATCGCGGAAATTGCCAGAAAATTTTCAAGTCGCCAAAAAAATATGCTAAATTCGCTCGAAAATCGCCAAAATTGCTACAAAATCGCTGGAAACTTGCCTGAAAATCGCCGGAAACTTGCTTGAAAATTGCCAAAATCGTCAGAACCGCTAGAAAATCGCCAAAATTGCAGGAAAATCGCCAAAATCGTTGGAAAATTGCCAGAATCGCCAAAATTGCTAGAAAATAGCCAAAATTCCAGAAAACTGTACACCAAAATCGCTAAGTGGTTGACCCCTCGCCTCCAACCCTCCAGGTAATAACTTATCTGGATGTCCATCGCCATATAAGTCAAAAATTTTACGAATTGCCTAAAATTTGTAATCGAGGCGTAGCCGGAATATTTCTTTAAGTTGTCATCAACTTGCAGATTTTTGTGATAATTCAGGAACGAATCAAAATATCGGGGAATTCTCTTCAGAATCTTAATCACCAAGAAATAACGCAACTTTTCTCCAATTTAAACTACTCTCCATCGATTATGGTTTCCGAGATACTAATGGTGAGCATCGAAAAATTAACCACCCCGTATAAAACGGGTAGAATTTAAATTCCCAAAACCTTAAAAACAACATTATTTTAAGAAAACAGCAAAATCTTTTAACAAAAACAAAAAAGAAATTATCCTCCTGAAATCAAAAAATACAGTCACTTAAAAGATTTCTCTAATTCACAACAATTAGGCCTTAAAAAACTCAAAAATCCCAAAAATTATTTTCAAGAACCTAAAAGTGTTACGCAAATTAAGCCCTTCACTGACACCAGAAAATAATTTTGCAGGAACTGATGAAAGCCCGCTTAACAAACAACAGCAAAAAAACCTAACTTACACAGCCCCTGCGTTCGTTAGAAAGTGTTCCGATTTTATCTTGTTTAGGCAACAACTATGAGTCAGAAAGTGAACTGCTTTTTGCATCTCGTCCCTCGCCTGCTAGATTTTCACGATTTCATACAATATCAAAATTCCTGTTAAGGTCAATAAACAGCAACAATGGTGGCTGGAAGGGATCATAGTTTCTGCTTTTTGACACTGACAACAGAAAGGAATTTTGCAGCAACTGATGAAAACCCGCTTAACAAACAACAGCAAAAAAGCCTAACTCACACAGCCCCAGCGTTCGTTAGAAAGTGTTTCGATTTTATATTTTATTGTTTTAGGCAACTGTCAGACAGAAAGCGAACTGTTTCTCGCATCTCGTCCCTCGCCTACTAGATTTCCACGATTTCATACAATATCAAAATTCCTGTCAGGGTCAATAAACAACGATAAACAACAACAATGGCGGATGGAAGCGATCATTGTTTCTGCTTTTTGACACTGACAACAGAAAGGAATTTTGAAAGAACTGACGAAAGCCCGCTTACAACAAACCAACAGAACAAAGCCTGACTCACACAGCCCCTGCGTTCGCTAGAAATGTTCCGATTTTATATTTTATTGTTTTAGGCAACTGTCAGACAGAAAGCGAACTGTTTCTCGAATCTCGTCCCTCGCCTGCTAGATTTTCACGATTTCATACAATATCAAAATTCCTGTCAAGGTCAATAAACAGCAACAATGGCGGATGGAAGCGATCATTGTTTCTGCTTTTTGACACTGACAACAGAAAGGAATTTTGAAGGAACTGACCAAAGCCCGCTTGACAAACCAACAGCAAAAAAACCTGACTCACACAGCCCCTTCGTGCGTTAGAAAGTGTTTCGATTTTATATCTTGTTTTGTTTTGTTTGAACTGCTTCTCGCGTCTCGTCCCTCGCCTGCTAGATTTCCACGATTTCATACAAAATCAAAATTCCTGTCAGGGTCAATATGGCGGTTGAATTGTTTCTGCGTTTTGACACTGCCAACAGAAAGTAATTTTGAAGGAACTGATGCAACAGAAAAAAGCCTGACTCACACAGCCCCTGCGTTCGCTGGAAAGTGTTCCGATTTTATATCTTGTTTTAGGCAACTGTCAGACAGAAAGCGAACTGTTTTTCGCATCTCGTCCCTCGCCTGCTAGATTTTCACGATTTCATACAATATCAAAATTCCTGTCAAGGTCAATAAACAGCAACAATGGCGGATGGAAGCGATCATTGTTTCTGCTTTTTGACACTGACAACAGAAAGGAATTTTGAAGGAACTGACCAAAGCCCGCTTGACAAACCAACAGCAAAAAAGCCTGACTCACACAGCCCCTTCGTGCGTTAGAAAGTGTTTCGATTTTATATCTTGTTTTAGGCAACAACTATCAGTCAGAAAGTGAACTGCTTCTCGCGTCTCGTCCCTCGCCTGCTAGATTTCCACGATTTCATACAAAATCAAAATTCCTGTCAGGGTCAATATGGCGGTTGAATTGTTTCTGCGTTTTGACACTGCCAACAGAAAGTAATTTTGAAGGAACTGATGCAACAGAAAAAAGCCTGACTCACACAGCCCCTGCGTTCGCTGGAAAGTGTTCCGATTTTATATCTTGTTTTAGGCAACTGTCAGACAGAAAGCGAACTGTTTTTCGCATCTCGTCCCTCGCCTGCTAGATTTTCACGATTTCATACAATATCAAAATTCCTGTCAAGGTCAATAAACAGCAACAATGGCGGATGGAAGCGATCATTGTTTCTGCTTTTTGACACTGACAACAGAAAGGAATTTTGAAGGAACTGACCAAAGCCCGCTTGACAAACCAACAGCAAAAAAGCCTGACTCACACAGCCCCTTCGTGCGTTAGAAAGTGTTTCGATTTTATATCTTGTTTTAGGCAACAACTATCAGTCAGAAAATGAACTGCTTCTCGCGTCTCGTCCCTCGCCTGCTAGATTTCCACGATTTCATACAAAATCAAAATTCCTGTCAGGGTCAATATGGCGGTTGAATTGTTTCTGCGTTTTGACACTGCCAACAGAAAGTAATTTTGAAGGAACTGATGCAACAGAAAAAAGCCTGACTCACACAGCCCCTGCGTTCGCTGGAATGTGTTCCGATTTTATATCTTGTTTTAGGCAACTGTCAGACAGAAAGCGAACTGTTTTTCGCATCTCGTCCCTCGCCTGCTAGATTTTCACGATTTCATACAATATCAAAATTCCTGTCAAGGTCAATAAACAGCAACAATGGCGGATGGAAGCGATCATTGTTTCTGCTTTTTGACACTGACAACAGAAAGGAATTTTAAAGGAACTGACCAAAGCCCGCTTGACAAACCAACAGCAAAAAAACCTGACTCACACAGCCCCTTCATGCGTTAGAAAGTGTTTCGATTTTATATCTTGTTTTAGGCAACAACTATCAGTCAGAAAGTGAACTGCTTCTCGCGTCTCGTCCCTCGCCTGCTAGATTTCCACGATTTCATACAAAATCAAAATTCCTGTCAGGGTCAATATGGCGGTTGAATTGTTTCTGCGTTTTGACACTGCCAACAGAAAGTAATTTTGAAGGAACTGATGCAACAGAAAAAAGCCTGACTCACACAGCCCCTGCGTTCGCTGGAAAGTGTTCCGATTTTATATCTTGTTTTAGGCAACTGTCAGACAGAAAGCGAACTGTTTTTCGCATCTCGTCCCTCGCCTGCTAGATTTTCACGATTTCATACAATATCAAAATTCCTGTCAAGGTCAATAAACAGCAACAATGGCGGATGGAAGCGATCATTGTTTCTGCTTTTTGACACTGACAACAGAAAGGAATTTTGAAGGAACTGACCAAAGCCCGCTTGACAAACCAACAGCAAAAAAGCCTGACTCACACAGCCCCTTCGTGCGTTAGAAAGTGTTTCGATTTTATATCTTGTTTTAGGCAACAACTATCAGTCAGAAAGTGAACTGCTTCTCGCGTCTCGTCCCTCGCCTGCTAGATTTCCACGATTTCATACAAAATCAAAATTCCTGTCAGGGTCAATATGGCGGTTGAATTGTTTCTGCGTTTTGACACTGCCAACAGAAAGTAATTTTGAAGGAACTGATGCAACAGAAAAAAGCCTGACTCACACAGCCCCTGCGTTCGCTGGAAAGTGTTCCGATTTTATATCTTGTTTTAGGCAACTGTCAGACAGAAAGCGAACTGTTTTTCGCGTCTCGTCCCTCGCCTGCTAGATTTTCACGATTTCATACAATATCAAAATTCCTGTCAAGGTCAATAAACAGCAACAATGGCGGATGGAAGCGATCATTGTTTCTGCTTTTTGACACTGACAACAGAAAGGAATTTTGAAGGAACTGACCAAAGCCCGCTTGACAAACCAACAGCAAAAAAGCCTGACTCACACAGCCCCTTCGTGCGTTAGAAAGTGTTTCGATTTTATATCTTGTTTTAGGCAACAACTATCAGTCAGAAAGTGAACTGCTTCTCGCGTCTCGTCCCTCGCCTGCTAGATTTCCACGATTTCATACAAAATCAAAATTCCTGTCAGGGTCAATATGGCGGTTGAATTGTTTCTGCGTTTTGACACTGCCAACAGAAAGTAATTTTGAAGGAACTGATGCAACAGAAAAAAGCCTGACTCACACAGCCCCTGCGTTCGCTGGAAAGTGTTCCGATTTTATATCTTGTTTTAGGCAACTGTCAGACAGAAAGCGAACTGTTTTTCGCATCTCGTCCCTCGCCTGCTAGATTTTCACGATTTCATACAATATCAAAATTCCTGTCAAGGTCAATAAACAGCAACAATGGCGGATGGAAGCGATCATTGTTTCTGCTTTTTGACACTGACAACAGAAAGGAATTTTGAAGGAACTGACCAAAGCCCGCTTGACAAACCAACAGCAAAAAAGCCTGACTCACACAGCCCCTTCGTGCGTTAGAAAGTGTTTCGATTTTATATCTTGTTTTAGGCAACAACTATCAGTCAGAAAGTGAACTGCTTCTCGCGTCTCGTCCCTCGCCTGCTAGATTTCCACGATTTCATACAATATCAAAATTCCTGTCGGGGTTAATATGGCGGTTGCATGGGAGCATTGTTTCTGCTTTTAGACATACTGACAACAGAAAGGAATTTTGAAGGAACTGACGCAACAGAAAAAAGCCTGACTCACACAGCCCCTGCGTTCGCTAGAAAGTGTTCCGATTTTACATATTGTTTTAGGCATCTGTCAGACAGAAAGCGAACTGTTTCTCGCGTCTCGTCCCCTGCCTGCTAGATTTTCACGATTTCATACAATTTTATGATGAAAATTACACCCAAATAAGTAATGTCAGGAAAATAACAGTTGTTAAGAGGAATTCATGCAGGTATGCGGCGATCCACCAGAGAAGGTGTTCCTTTGACCCAAATTGCGAAACACCGCTTTTACATTAAGACGGCTTCGACTTGTAAAGCACATTGTTATCTTTCTGTTAGTAAAAATTCCCGTCGAGACGCTGGCATCAAGTGCCAAGACGTGCTATTCTAAGGCCCGGTTATTTTATTTGGATGGCTCGGTCAACTATTGCTGAAGTTACGCGAATCACAAATAAAAATAGCAGAGCAGGCTCAAATTCACGAAATTTTCATTGAGAAATTATTAACTGTTTAAACAGCAAATATTTGGACAGTCCTTTAACGTAGGCTGTTTTATTGACGAAAAATACGCGCCTAGTGATAACAAATTAAAATAGTTAATTTTGAGAGAAATAATTCGGAAAAAACTATGAAACGCGAGATTTGGCACACTTTCGTGGAAAGTAGGATGAAGAGCAACAAACGATTGTACCTCAAGGCAAATTCTGACGAGTAAATTCACGTAGATGAGCTACTTTTGTCAATTCTCACGATGCAACCAATGAATTAATAAAACAACCCATATGGGCTTATATGGTAGCAGTGAAGAAGTTGTGGGCGATTTACTTTTCAATGGCCATGTAGAGTAATCTAGTAACTTGGGAGCAATTTTGTTTGTTTATCAATTACCACGGTTACTGTGGAAAAACGCCAAAACTTTATTGGCTATAATAAATAACCAATCAAACGGCCCGCTAAATTAATCCACAATTTTTCATTTCACAGTTTCAAACACATAACCTACAAAAATGAAAAAGTCACTGACCTTCTCTTTGGCTCTTCCTGCATGCTTTTGGACGGACTTGGCCAATAAAGACCCTCGACTTTCTGCCATTTTTTTGAATTTTGAAAATTGTCCGCCCAGTTTTACAGCACTCACTCACAAATTCAAATTTCTGTCTTAAAAAATAGTGATGTAAGCACTGGGGATCACAAGACACTACCGCGCCAGCCTCATCCAATGTATTACTTTTAGACGGAGCATATTATTTTAGTACCTTTCAGGACGAAATAAACGTCCGACAACTTGTGAATGTGGGTAGGTAAAACAGGTTGAAGTCTCCGGTTTCAATTAATTAGGGAAGATGACGCAAGGGGGCGCGAGAATTTGCAGTCCAATCAGAACCAAGTCACAGAATAGGCAACCAGCACGACACGAAATCTCCATTATACAGGCCGTCCCAAAACAATGAAAAATAGTGGCAGTCGCCGAGTTCGCCACTTAAACGTCACTTTTCGAAGAAATATGGCGGGTTTAGTGGGATATGCGGTCTGGACGCTTATCTTTGAAACGGGGAGATGGTCTCACCGGGGAGATGCAACTTATCTCAGCACAAAGTCTCCCCGAACCTATTTTGGCTCATGACAAGAATTGGACGTTGACAATTGTGGCGAAAATCAAAAATAACTATAACAATAAACCTGAATTTTTGAGGTTTTACTCGTGTGATAGTTTATGCTTTATTTAAAGTTATAATGTTTCAAAAATTATTTAATTTGTCGGTTTCTGATTTAACTGTCTTGTTTGTTTTTTATTAGTTTGTATAGGTTTATCCCATATTCTCAAAGTGCCGAATGTTTCTTGTTAATTTTTTTGCGTCTTTATAAATGGGAATTTTTTATTGCTGCTAAAATTTTAATCAGTTTCGTCTTTGTTTAAAGTTTATAATGTTTCAAAAGTTATTCAATTAGTGGTATTTTTAATTTAACTTTCGTATTTCTTATTCAAAATTTCATGCTTTCATACAATGATCCTAAAAAAGTTGTTACTTATTATTCAGTCTTATAATTACCTATGTAGTAATTTACACACCTACATATAAAGACTGAACTTTTTCTATTTAGGTACAACAATATAAATTAACACTTACAAAACTGCATTTTTTTCTTTTTACGCCTTATTTTTCCTATCAAGTGCAAATACAAACATTTCTGCGATTGAAATGAATATCAATAAATTTATTTGCTAATCTTACGCAAAATAATTTTGGGCCTAAAAGCTCTCCCAGCCAATAAATCTACATTTCCTCTTCCGACACACTGATTTGCAACAGAATCATGCCCTTTTCTTCATTTTCATCGAAATAACCACTGGCATTTTGTTGCAACTTGATGCACACGCATGCGCATTCTAACCTGGGAACTGGGAGATTGAATCTCATAGGTTTTCCGTAGCTCTATATGCACTTGAGAGCGGCGTGTTGCCTAAATCTCACCGGTGAGATGATCTCCCGGTTTCAAAGATAAGCGTCCTGAGGTCTGTCATCCTTGCCGAAGACGCGGCAAATACAAAACAACATAGTTAAAAATGTTTTTCACCCCTAAAATGACATTTTCTGAAAAAATGGCATTAAAGTTTTCGATCCGGTAATACAACAGCTATCGAACTCGATGATAATAATTGCTCTTTTACTAAGAAAAATTGTAAGGGGGCTTTTTGCCTATAAAAACCAATTTACGAAAAAACGCGACGAAGGTTTTTGTTCTGGCAATGCAGCAGCTATCGAATCCGAATGACATTTTTCGAAAAAATGGCGCTAAGGTCTTGAAATTTTTCGAAAAAATGGTGGTTTTCAATTCGAAAAAAAATCAAATCCGGTAATTCGCGATTCTAGCTAAGGAGGACGCCCTCTGGTGTGTGACGTCACAAATAGGCAAGGGGCCAATGAGAGGCGCTGAAATGTAATGACAGACATTTTTGGTGGCATTTGGTTGGACGCTTCCAACAAAATATGCCTACATGTGACGTCACAAAGTTAGCTTGAATCGCGAATAGTATTCAATCTTATTTCCCACGCCAGTAGGTGCCAGTAGGCGATGGAAATCTGGTGATACGGTGGCAACAAGATAGTTACACCAAAATATCCCTATTACACTTTGATTGACGTAAATTTCAGGTTAAGTTTTTTGTCAAAATGAAGACCATTGTTGCCAGTTGAGTTATTTTTCTCTTAAAAAGGGGAAACCATGAGACAACTATTGCTAAAATAAAATCAAATTTAAGTCCAAAATTCCAATTTGCCTCGTTTTCCACAGAAAAGAAGTTTTCAAATCAGGACTGGTCGATAAAATAGGGTTAATAGTTTTCAGAAATCTACAAAGTTGGTTCTAGAGGTGATAGAATGCATTTTATACCTGCCTTAAAAATATCTACCAACATACAAACAATCTGTTTTCTTGATTGATTATTTTTGTTTAATCTTTGTAAGTGGTTGTAGCACCTTTTTATTTTTAGTTTTTCTTCTTTAGTTACTACTTTTGGCATTTTAAATACCTAAATTACCTTCCGCCAACACAGCAATTTGCAACTGACATGACAATTTCAAAATTCTCCTTCAGTCACTTTGACAATAATAATGCTGCCACTACAGGAAAAAAGTTTCATGGCCTACTGGCGTGGGAAATAAGATTGAATATACAGAGTGTCCGGAAATAACGTCATAATAGTTCGGGAGGTGATTCTGCTCCTAAAAATAGGGAGAATATCGAAATTTTGGTTCTGGGGTGACAAATTATCTGGTAGGAACAAAACAGGTGATTGACGACCATAGGCGCGCGAAACAGGGGGGCCTAGGAAAAAATGCCTCACAATTTTTTTCTCCCCAGCTTTCTTGAATTTTTGACTTCAGATAACAATTCTACATAAAAAAGGTACTCTTGATACTAGGCCATAGGATCAACCGTTTTAAAGAAAAACGCGATTAAAACACGTCATATCATAGTAAAATTTTATAAATGTAAAAAACAAGTTGGCTTGCTTCACAAATGTCTTTAGTCTGTCACTAATGACTACAACTTGTTATTCTAACTCCAACTTTAAAAAAAAAATTAATTAAATACCTGTTTTTGAGAGACACTTACCTAAGGTGCGCCCCCTGGGGGCATTTTCGGACATATGTTCATATAAACTTTTCTCCCTATTTTTAGGTGTAGAATCACCCCCCGAAATATTGTGACGTTATTTCCGGACACCCTGTATAATAGTTACAATTTTTTTTTCACACACCGTTTTTTGGCCAAAAAGACACCAAGTAGAATTCGAAGAGTTTAACGCGAGCAATGGGAATTTGCATTTGCATTTTGAAAGTTGATGTGCCAAAAAAGCTCTTTCTGATGTGACCCAAATTCTAATCTGCGCCTACAAATTTCCCACTTTGTGTGCCAAATTTCATCTCGATATGTTCACTGGTTTGAGCTGCAGCGTGCTTACAGACAGACATTTTCCAAAAACCACCCTATCCGGGTTCCCAGGACCCTAAAACGTAAAGATTTGATATTTTTGGCCATCCGATATTAACTTGCTCTGCGAAGTGTAGAAGTTAAAAATTTTTGCATTTCTAAAACTCTGTATTTAACTGAAATTACAAGGTAAGAGATTATCCATTACACAAGATAGCATACTCCACTAATGCATCAAAGTTCTATATTTTAAAATCTGTGAATAGATTTAATAAGTAACAAAATACCAATAATCAAGGAATTATTGAGCACTGAGTGATGTTACGTTTCGACAAGGTTATAATAAAAATAAACTGATAGTCTATTCTTTATTTTTGAGATAACAAATTGCTTTAAAACACAACTTACAATACTGTCGGGCGTCAGAAATATTAAAATTAATGGGAATTAAAAATAAGAAATAGACTACACCTTTAAACTTGTTAATGCTTAAGAAATTCCCCAATTAGAAATATAGTTTTGATATTCATATTTTTAATCTGATACAGAAGGCTTCATAACAGACAATATTCATATAAGACTCCAGGATTAATGCTAAAATGTATAAAACGTTTAAAAATTTTGTACTGTATATACTTTATTCATTTTATGTCTATTATGACTCCTAGCTGTAATACCATTAACAAAACGTCAACATAGCTCGTTCATGTTGGCAATAAACTTCACTTAACGATCATTAGTAGTAGCGGTTAAAAATAAAATTAATTTTTGATCGAAGAAATGAAGTTTATCGGGTATCACTTTAAAAATATAACAAAAATTAAAAACCAATAACTTAGCTATGTAAACGTACTAAACTACTAATACATATAATCTATGTGGGAACTAGTGTTCCTGTACAAAATATATTCCATCATTGACTTACATTAACAACAACTGGCTGTTACAAGGAATACTTTACAACTATAATAAAAGTACTACATTTTTAAATGGAAATTTAGAATATCAATTTAGTAAATTATTATAGATACATCAGTTGAATCCGACTTGTAAAGTATGATACCACAGCCAGGGGTGACGTCTCTGCTCACAAATTGGAGACACAATCATTGGTCAATTTAGTTCATATCACTACATGCACTGCTTAATTGCCCTCACCATCCTCCAACTTTCTCTTTTTACCCCTTGACACTATAAAAGCACGATTAAAAAAAATTAAAACAAATGTAATTACCATCTGGAGACTGGACTTCTTCTTCCTCCTCAAATTCCTCCTCTTCTATACCATCCTCCTCCTCTTCCTCTTCACCAGCTTCATAGTCCCCTTCATCAGAGAGCTCTTCTAAATTTTCGTTATATACAGCACCCAGACCCACACTGTCTTCAAGATCGTCCTCTTCTTCAGAACTTGCTTCTTCCTCTGAATCGTCTTCGTTGCCGTTCACTTCTTCCTCAGCATCGCTGTCTTCGGCTTCGCAGTCCTCGGCGTCGTACCTGAATATTTGAAATTTCTTGTTTATTTCTTTCAACATCTTTGTGCAAAATAGACTCCGAAGTCATGACATAACGCAAAGCGACAAAAAAAACAATAAACCGAAGATTTTGTTCAACTTCACCACGGTTGACGGTACTCAAAGTTTCAGTAACAACACTGCTACTGGGAAATAGGATTATTTTACATTGTTCAGGTCAGCAAGATCGAAAATTTGAGACCAACGTTCAGTCATGTCTTCCTTTGACAAAAAAAAGTTACCTGAACTGAGTACGTATGATGTACGCCATTGTATCAATTGGATGACGCCACATTTGGGTAGGGATTGTCATCTTTTGTTATTTGAACTCTATTATAAATCGAAATGACATAATGTGGAATGTTTTTAACTTGCTACTAACCTCTCCACCACTTTTAAAAAATGGGAGATTACTGCAAACACTAATATTTTCGAATTTAAGGTAACTCCATCTTTACGTTTCGAGGTACCAGGAATCAAAAGACGTGGTTTTTAAAATCTGTCTGTGTACTTTGGTAAACACGCTACAGCTCGTGCAACTTGAAATTTTAAATAGAGACCTTGAGATTCTGACTTGAAAGTGCCCTTTTGGCAAAAAAAGCTGAAAAGTTGAACATTTTTAAAGCATTCTAAAAATAAGCTACAAATACAGCTATTTGTTGGAAAAGTTTCAAATAACAAGAGTGGTCTTATAATTTCCGTGTTATTGCTGCGACCACCACCTGCATGGTAATCAACGATACAAAAATCCACGCGGTGGGGAAGTTCTACCCGCTTCCCTGACTGCCCACTTCTTAGTTTTATTTTTACAAATCCACTTCATCAGTCTTGCTTACGTGACGTCATCAAAGGTATACAGGGTGAGTCTGAAAGACTCCACATCCTTTATACCACAGAATCTACTGATCAAATGATGAAGCTTGGTGCAAAAATTATTGGTCAATTGTGATTCCTCTTGATGTTATAAGCCCCCAAAGATTTTAATTTTTAAATGTTCTTTTTAAATAACTTTCGAAAGGTGTATCGTAGGATTTTGAATTTTTGCATAGCATTGTTACAGACCAAGATGCAACTACTGATGGTACTTAAGACATTATCAAAAAGCGGATCCTTGTTATACAGGGTGGCCCCGATGTTATTTGCCCTTGAACTTTTTTATGTTTGAAAATATTGCTAATTTGCCTATGCGGCCTTATTCCCCGTTCAATTTTAGAACTTGTTTTGCTCTTAAAATTTTTCGAAAAAACTAACCACTCACGAGGAAAATTGGAAAAACCGAGAACATGATCATCGTGATAAACCTACAATTTCAATAAAAATCAAAGTGTACGTTGACACGCATCACATTTCAACTGTTTTTTTGCATTGAAGGTGTTGTCCTACATCTGTGCCCAGAACCATTGCTCACAACTGAAGAAAAAACATTGATGGTAATTTCACTTTTTTGTGAGGTAGACTCATCGTTGGTTTTAAGGTGATTACCTGCATCATGTTTTCGGTTTTTTCAATTTTTCTCGTGAGTGGTTAGTTTTTTCGAAAAATTTTAAGAGCCAAAAAAGTTTTAGAATTGGAGGGGGAATACGGCCGCATAGGCAAATTAGCAGTATTTTCAAACATAAAAAAGTTCAAGAGCAAATAACATCGGGGCCACCCTGTATAACAGAGATCCGCTTTTTGGATAACGTCTTAAGTACCATCAGCAGTTGCTTCTTTTTCTGTAACAATGCTGTGCAAAAATTCAAAATCCTACGATACACCTTTCAAAAGATATTTAAAAATAACGTTTAAAAATCAAGATTTTTGGCGGCTTATAACATGAAGAGGAATCACAATTGACCAATAATTTTTGCACCAAGCTTCATCATTTGAATAGTACATTCTGTGGTATAAAGGATGTGGAGTCTTTCAGACTCACCCTGTATACTACGGAAGACAGTACTATGGTCTGTCCGGGATCCACACGACCGAGATTCACCCGATTTCCATGGCGATTCATTGTTGACATGGAAATCGGGTGAATCTCGGTCGTGTGGATCCCGGACAGATTATAACACAGTAGGCAAATCAGTCTAACAGTATTAGACCGAAGAGCACTAGATGTAGTGCATTAAGCACTAAATTGGCAACCCTTAGACTGACGACCGTTATTTTTCGTATAAACACGTTGCTTTGAGTAAAAATTCATAGATATTCTGGGGCCACCTAGTGAATTGAGTAATGAAGCTGAAGCTTATTGAAAATATAACGTTACACTTAATATTTTGCTAAATTGCTATGTAAATAAAAAAATTCTAAAAAAATTACCATAAGTAAAATCTTTACACAACGAAAAGTAAGGTCTCGAGTTAAGGTTCTGAAATACAAACTTGCATAATGAAACATAGGATGCATTCATTCCTCTTTTGTAATTAATTTGAAGCTGACAGATAAAGTGATAGGATTGAAATACATAAGGTACTAATTTGGAAAAAATTTAAATGAACCAATCAGTTGAGTCCGCCTTTATTGTATAATTTGTAGTCAAAAACAAAATCGAGAAAAAACTCGGTTTATCCCGAGGTTTATCCTAAACTTTGGAGTAAGACTTTGAAATTTGGAACATCGAAGGTACCAAAAGGCCACTTTCTAGTGCAATAACCAAATTTTTTCCATTTCCCGTTATACCAGAAGTGGCATCAACTGTTTATTTTTAAATGGAACACCCTCCCTGTATTTCATAACATTTTTAGAATTCACATAATTTTCTGAATCCAATGCGAGATCCAATGGTATCACATAAGTATGACATTTCAAGCGACAAAATAATTTTTGAGGACATTTTTATATTTCAATCTAGAAGGTTGTGATCACCCATGTTATTCCAATGGCAGGAAAAATTGAAGTCACATGAAAAACATTAAAATTTTTGAGTTATGAGGCGGTAAATTTTGTTAAAACGATTTGTCTATCAAAACTTAATTTTTTTCAAATGGTACCATACCATTTGAAAGTACAGTGTGATCCAACTATTTTGTCCCACTTTTAAACTGGAGTATCTCCGTCATTTTGCAAGTTAGAAATTTGATTCAAAAATGGATTATATGGCACACTTTCAAGTTTTGTTTGGTAGATACAGTGTGTCTCATTTTAACTGGAACCACCCAAATATTTCGGTTAATTTTAACCGAATCAATGCGTTCTTTTTTTCTGCATGTAGAGCTCCAAAATCTGCACCTGTGCAATACTCAACTTTTTTTATAAACCGGAACTCCAGCCTACTGCGATTTAATAAAGAGGCCAAAAATAACGAAATCGTATTAGGCATTTTTTTATCGAAAAATTTTATAAAGAAAAGTTGCTCAGGATCGCTCCAAGTGGCTAAATCCGAAATTTCAGGAAAAAATTAAAATGTTGAATTTCTTGAGGAAGAATCATAAAATAACGAAAACGTCAATATTTTTGCAACATAACGGGTGATGTGAAATAAAAAACCAATGGAAGCGCATATGTTTGCTGTTTGTGGCACATTGCAATAGATTAGTTGGGGTGTCCCTTGAAATTGTTAAGAAAAACGAAAATCTTACACTATCTTAATAATTTCAACTTTTTCTGCGATTGTTAAGTTTTATCCATCCATAGCCGATAGCAAATGTCAAATCAATTCATTTCAATTGTTTTTTTTATTTCACAGCACCCATTATGTTCCAAAAATATTGAACTTTTAGTTATTTTGTGATTCTTCCTCAAGAAATTCAACATTTTTATTTTTTCCTGAAATTTCGGATTTAGCCATTTGGAGCCATCCTGAGCAACTTTTCCTTATAAAAATTTTCGATAAAAAAATGCCTAATACGATTTCATCATTTTTGGCCTGTTTATTAAATCGCAGTAGGCTGGGATTTCGGTCTATAAAAAAAGTGATCACGCAGGTGCAGATTTTGGAGCTCTACATGCAGAAAAAAAGAACGCATTGATTCGGTTAAAATTAACCGAAATATTTGGGTGGTTCCAGTTGAAATGAGACACTGTAGGTACAAATTTTTCAAGGCCAAACTTCGTTTCTGCGGAAATAAGTTGCATTTTTTAAATAGGACACCTAGTATATTTTTGCACAGATCGATAGGATATAATTTTCTGATTACACCAATATAACACAGTAAATATCAGATTGATATTTTCAGAGAAACAACATATTTCTGTTTTTAGCGAATATTGAAAAAAAACTGTCGGATTAAAGAAATGCGGTGTGCTGTGGTAACAAAAATTGTTCATCTGTAAACAAAAATTGAAAGTACGCCATATAATTCAATTTTTGTTTCAAATTTTTAACTTTAGACACCGTATTTCTTTAATTCGTCAGTTTTTTCAATATGCAATACTAACAAAAGTATGTTGTTTCTCCGAAAATCAATCAAATAAAAAAATGATCAAGGGTGGTTGTGGGAGTTGAAAAAATTGTCTTTAATACTCCCAAAAGACTTTTATTTCTTTGCATTGATGTCCCACTTGAAATTAAGGGTCGACTGCCAGCTTACAGAACTCAAAAATCACTAGTAGTAATTAATTAACGGCATATTTTCCAAAATTCATGGCCCTCCTTGGATCGTTTTATTATTTGACTTCTCCTATCGATCTGTGCAAAAATATACCAAATGTCGCATTTGAAACTTATTTCAGTAGAAGAAATTTGACTTTGAAAATTTTGTATGTATCTACCAAACAAAACTTGAAAATGTGCCCTATAATCCACTTTTTGAATCAAATTTCTAACTTGTAAGACAACAGAGTGGGACAAAATGGTTGGATCACCCTATACAATTAATAAACATTTGGATCTGCCCTATTAAATCCACTTTCAAAATAATGGTGCATCGGTACTATTATGGTACCATTTGAAAAAATAAAGTTTTGATGGAAAAATCGTTTTGGCAAAATTGATCCTCTCATCAGTCAAAAATGTTAATGAGACTTTAATTTTTCCTGCGTTACTATGAACCATTAAAATAACATGGGGGATCACAACCTTCTAGATTGAAAGATAAAAATGGCATCAAAAATTATTTTGACACTCGAAATGTCGCTTTATGTGGTATTGGATTCACGAAATTATGTAGATTCCAAAAATGTTGTGACATGCAGGGTGTTCCATGTAAAAATAAAAAGTTGATGCCACTTCCGAAAAGGATAAAATTTGGTTAGAACGCCAGAAACTGGGTCGAAATTTCAAAATTTTACTCTACTTCAAAAAGAATTTGTTGGTTGCCTATACTAACATCGTTTTTTAAATGAAAACCGTACTAAGTATAGTCCCGTCGCATATTAACGAACGCGGGGGTTGTCTTAGGCTTTTTTCTGTCAAAATTCCCGTCATCTGCCGTCACTCACTGTCAGTGTCAATAAACAATAACAATGGAGTTTGAAAGGGATCTGTGTTGTTAATTATTGTCCATGACAGGAATTTTGACAGAACTGAAATCCCGTTCACAAACAAACAGAAAAAAAGCCGGAGACACACAACCCCCGCGTTCGTTAATATGCGACGGGATTTATGTTATTAACGCTCGATTTGTTATACGTTTAGTAAACGCTCAACCAAAATAAAGTACTTCATCGTGAATGTATAATGTAAGTGTGAACCTTTTCTTTGTTACAGCACTTTTTAAGAACGCACCCTAGCATTTGACATTTGTGAACTATTAATTTCGTTTGTTTCTTGTGGCCTTGGAGCGCCAAATCGAACGCATCCCATTTGCGCCTCACAAGTTGTAAATTTTTATCCAGTTAGCTATGAGGAACAATGTCAATTTGACAGTGTTGTGCGCCGCCTATTTTCCAAAAATGGTGAAAATCGAAATTTAGTTTGCCGCCATTAAAATAACAAAATGCATACCCATCAAGATATTTAAGGCTGGCTATCATTTTAAAAATCTTTTCCCTGTAGTTTTCCACAGTTGTGGCCTCATTGTTGAACAAATCCAAATTCCTCAAGTGCTTGAAGTTTTTGAGAGGTTCCAGGGTTGTCAAATCCTTAATCCTGTTCCCACTTAAATTGAGGTGAGTTAACTTAGGGCTTGTTTCCAGCAGGTTCAAACCATTGTTTATCCTAAAACAGGGGAATTGATTAGCGCAAGTTTTATCAATAAAATGAAGGTCCTACCTGTTGTCACTTAGCTCTAATTTCTTTAAGTTTGGAAGCTTGGGGAATCCTTTCAGGGATGTCAGACCCACGTTGATAAGAGATAACGTTTCCAAATTACAAAATTCGTCTGTTAGACCTACTATACTCGTGCTCCGGCAGTTGTCCAAATTCAGCTCCTTTATCTGTAGAGAATTAATTTTAATTTATAGCGGAATTGTAGGTTTTCCTTGCGGAAATCGAAGTAAAGTCGAGTTTGCTGATAAAATGGAGGTGAAAATGCAACGATGCACGGGTGCATCAGGTACGGGATTAGCGGGAAAAATGCATTTTGTTCAATATGTCCGGGAAAACTTGTAAGCACATGTAGTGTGCAGGCGACGACACCTTTATATTATTTGAATACTCACGTCTGCCGGATCCTTTCCTCTTTTTTCCAACTCGATGCGTTTCTCCATCCCAAATCCCGTTCGCGATCACCACAGACGACGAAAAACCGACCGACGGCGCACTGTTTTCATACAACGTAACCTGAACACCACTTCGACTCGCTCAAGCAGCTTTCAAACCGCGAAGACACAAGAACTCATCGATTAGCCGCCACAGCGTTCACGGCATCATTTCATTACAACGCTAGAGGGGTACCTACAATAACACAATGGCGGCCGTGGCGGGAGATTTGACGACCAATCACCAAGCCTCGATTTTAATAACCAAATTCGCTTTTTCGAGTGAAATTTCGACTTTTCTCTGGTTATTTCCGGTTTTCTCCATGGCACGCGATGCTCGGCAATGCGGTGGATGAAAGAGGTGGAGAGTGCGGTCGGAAAGTTAATAAATCCGCAATTTGCGGAAAACTCGTTATCGCCGCGGATGGCCTCCGCGATGCTTTATCGAACCCGCAAAAATTCAAATCTAGACCACACACGGTATTTATAAAAACGAATGGACATGAAATCTGAAATCGATCGAATTATCTCACTTGGAATTTGAAGGAAATGGTTAGAAAATATGAGTTAGAAATTTACTGTCAATTGTCAGAAGGAAAAAGACTTCAAAAAAAATGGCACGGACAATTCGACGCGAAATCTGTCGGATGAGACTTTTCGACGCTAAAAACGCTTTCCTTTTACACATTTATCTGAGTAGCCTCAGTTAATTTCAGCAATTTGATTGGTTCATTTGAATATTGACCAATCAAATTGATGACATAAGTGAGTCTTCTCAGATAAATCTGTAAATGAAAAGCAGCTGAAGTCTAATGCAGCAGATATGTGGCACAAATCTTGATCTGTGTAGGTACATGGTGAACTGTTCTCTGATGATTTTGATGCGGTTATTCAACCGCAAAATAATAATAATATATTTTCTATATTGACCCAGCAAACACAGAAGGTCTGGCCGTGTTATGGCAACTGTCCGGCAAGTCCGGCACTGGCAATAAAATTACGGCCGTGTACTGGCCAGACGAGAATCGGCCATACGAAAGCAGCCTCAACGTGGCCGTACTATGGGCATGGCATACGAACAACGGCCAGACAAAGACAGCCATAGCACGGCCGGCCTCTGGCAGCCCTAACCCGGCCGACTCCTGACAGCCTTAGCCCGGCCGGCCTCTGGCTGCCTCATTCTGGCCGTATTGAAAATGTTTCTGTAGTTAAATAGTATGATGATAGTGATTAATTTGATAATGTAACCCTTACTATCATACAATGCGCAAAATTAAAGAGTATTACCATTATTACATATTTTTTAAATAATTGCCAGTTAGTTTATGAACAAGATACGAACAAAGTAAAGTATGAAGTGAAGCGGCCTAGTAGCAAGAAACTCGACTGTCGTTCAAAGAATCCGGGTTCGGTTCCCGGTGGTGAAGCGTTTTATCACGTTTTTTTGGTCCCGAGGTAGTTCCGGCCTGAACGTGGCCATAAGAACGCCGTAATGTGGGCTCAAACAGAACCAGACCCGGCCCGTGCCTGGGCAACGTAGATCGGCCGTAACAAAACCAGAGGCACACATGCGGGCCGCGCCAGATAAGGCACTCGCTTCTGGGCCGGTTCCGGCTTGTCCGGGCAGCCTCATTCCGGCCGGCAACCGGCCATAAGATTGAGGTTTGCTGGGGATTATTGAAAGTGACAGATAACGTCTTCTTCTTCTTATTTCTTTGACAATGGCCACAGCTTCCAGGGCTATACGGCCAGGGCGTGGATAGGTGTCCACGTTAGCAGGTGATGTTTCTTCCCTACAGGGAAGGCACTGATCAATTACAATTAAAGTTTAGAGTCTCTAAGAAACTGGGAAAGCGCGTCTACTGTTGCAGTCGAGAGATTAGCAAGGCATATGTCATATATAGAGAGAGGTGAGCGTTTTAGGAGATCACTACAGGTATTATAAAGCACTAAGCACAGATTATTATAGCGAGGGCATGCAAAGCAGAGATGATTCAAGTCACCAGTGGCGCCACAGTCACATGCAGCTGAGGGAACTACTCCTATTTTGTGGAGGTGCTGTGGGGAATGGCAGTGGCTTGTACGCATTCGAGTCAAGGTGGTAGTGAGGGATCTATCTTTAACGTGGATGGACTTGAACCAGGGTGCTTTTGGAGGTTTAGGAATGAAGGAAGCATATAATGTCCCTTTTTGTTGAGAAATTGTCTTCCATTCTTTGTTCCATCTTTTTTCAACTTGAGATTTTATAGGAGGCAAGAATTCTTTATAGTCAATTTGCTGACAGATAACGTCAAAATTTTAATTTTAGGTTGGTATGAGGCAATTTTGCAAGAAATTTTACTAACAGGCGAGTTGATAGAAGCGATTTCAATGCGATACGTCAGAAAACATGACAAATGTCAAAATTTTGCAATTGCTCTGAATTAGCCGAAAATGGCCTTTGTGTGCGTACAGTTTTGAGTAAAGTGCAAAGAAAAATATTCACGAAAAAGCCTCAGGTACGTTTATCTGAGACACTGATGCTGCTAACAATAAAAATAAACCCTAGAAGATTTGAGTTATGTAATGTTTTTGCAAAAGCACGTCAACTTAATTTTTTTGATGCAAAATGCAACTGCGCAATTACCCTTCATTTATTTCTTTTTCGATTTTCCTTATTTCTCGATTTGCCTCATTTTGTGAAAATCGAAAAATGAATTAAGAGAAATGTAGTTGCCCGGTTGAATTCGCAACAAAAAAATAGAGTTGACGTGCTTTTTCGTTTTTAAAAAATCTTCATTTTTCACGGATTTTTTTGATGTTTTCTACAATCTAGGGTGGCCATGACTACACTTCCGGTCAAGTATGACACATGTTTCTGACTCAGAAAAATTAGTAGATTCCGAATCCATTTAGAAAAATAATGTTTCTATTTGAAAAAAATAAATTAAGCTCATTTCCGGTTAAACCGAAAGTGGAAAAAATATTGCTTTACCTTCCCTAAATCGGTACTTGCCTGCCATTGACGTCTGCAAAATTTCAAATCGGTAACTTCCATACTTTTCAAGGTATCAGGCCGCGACACCCATTATTCTGAAACACCCGGTATATTCACTATGGAAACACTGGACAACTTCGGTGGAAAAATGCACTATCACTAGAAACACCCCACTACACCGAAACACTTGATTTACACTGCTGACGCGTTTCGAACACAATGTGCTCATTATCAAAGCCGAAGCTAAAACAACCTGCCTGTCTAGAAACTGAAATATTTATAGGCCCACCCGCGTAGCTCCGCCCCTCGCCTGATCTCGGTAGACCAATCACAGGTCGAGAAATGGTCACGTAAGGGTGAACACGTATAAATACAACAAGTCCTACTTAAAGTAGCGTAAACAAAGATGAATATGCGATCGGGCCTGTATCAGCGTTCATAAGCCTATCTCTAGACTTATGAATTACGATACTCTCCCAAGCGTCGAGCATCTGCATCTTGTTAACGCTACAAACTAACTTAATATTATCACTTATTCTATGGTCATTGTGTAAAGCATGTAGGGCAACACTGGATTTCTCAGTTCTGCCATATTTAAGGTGGGCTAAGTGCTCCTTAAATCTGGTGCTGATAGACCTTCGTGTTTGACCTACATACTTTAGATCACAATTTTGACAATTGATTTCGTATATACCAGATTTTTCGCTATTCCCTACTTTATCTTTCGGGTTGCCTAAAAGGTTTTTCAGTTTGTTTTCTGATCTGAAAACTGTCCTTAAATTTTGATGGGCAAAAAACCTTGTCAAACCTCTTGTCAACTGAGGTTCAAAAGGTAGTGCGACAAATTTTAAGTCCTGTTTTTGTTCTTCGAAGCGAAAAGTCGTGGCGTTTAACACTTGTTGTTTGAATTTTAACTTCCTAATGATGTTGTCTATTATGATAGGTTCGAACCCGTTACATCTCGCTATGTCTTTGATTGTTTTGAGTTCTTTCTGATATCTTTCCTTGTTTAAAGGAAAATTCAGAAGACGGTGTGCCAAAAAATGGAAACTTGCCATCTTGTGTTGTGCACAATGATGGGAGTCTGCCGAGATATAGCGGTATGTGCCAGATTCTTTCCTATAAACGTCAAATTCTAACTTATTATTATTTCTAATCACTAGAGTGTCTAGAAAAGGGAGTTTTTTCTCTTCTTCAACTTCGTGAGTGAATTTAATACTCGGAAAAATTGAGTTTAATTTTGAAATGAAGTCCTCTAAACTGGACTGACTAGGATCGAAAACAGCAAAAATGTCATCCACATATCTAAACCAAACCCTCGGAAAATACTGGCCAGACTCGGCTTGCAACTCCGTCTCGAGGACGCTCATGAATAATTCTGCCAAGAATGGGGAAAGGGGGTTCCCCATGGCAGTACCATCCTTTTGCTCAAAAAAGCAACCATTGATCTGGAAGCAGTTTTGCCTCATGCAGAGTTCTGCAAGTCGAATATACTCGTCAACGACCTCTCGCGAGAGATCGTTAGACTCAAGTAAGTTCCTTAAGTAGTCGAGTGTTTGTGGGACAGGAACACTCGGAAAAAGAGAACTAACATCGAAAGAAACCAGTATTTCATCTGTTTTTAACTCTACATGTTTAATTTTGTTGATAAACTCCAACGAGTTCTTGACCGAGAAACTGGGTTGTTTAACAGATAAATTATTAAATTCTTTGACCAACCATTTTGACAGCAAATAAGTTGGTGAACCTATTGCTGAAACGATTGGTCTTACACTTTTCCCAGGTTTGTGGATTTTTGGTAGGCAATACAATTTTGGGACAGTTGGATTGGATACGTGTAACCTTCTCCTAACGTCTTTGGTAATAAGGTTGCCGCATTTATCTAATGTTTTTCTCACATCAGACACCATTTTATTGAGGGGATTCTTTCCCATTTTAACGTAAGGACCATTGCTAATTAAGTCATCGACTCTTTCGAAATAATCCTTTTTGTCCAAAATGACAACCTTATTACCTTTGTCTGCCTTTACATAAAAACAATCTTTCGAGCGTAATTGTTTAATAGTTTCCTTTTCTGCTTGATTAATTTTGTAAAACTTATTGTTTCTGATGTTTTTCGAAATTTGTTGTTTGCATGCCTCTCTTATGAAATTCTTAGACGGTTCGCTCAAGTGTCGAATGGAAGATTCAACACCCGGTATATTGAAGAAATCGGTCAAAAAGCCGCGTATTTTTCAAAATAGATACGGTAAACCTTATTATTTTTTCGATACAAACCGTGATATAAACTCAGCTGCGCAATAAGGGTTTTTAGTATAAGAGGGTCCTTTTCTAATTGTGACGTCAAGCCAATCAAGCGGCAGCGCACTATGCGCAGATGGTATACTGTTTATGGCGGCGCATAGGGGGTCTGACATGGCACATCTTCCATCCTTTTATGCTGAAAACCCTTATTACATTTATTTTATTATTGGGTTTTGCTTTTTTCAAATTTCTTAATTTGTGAACAACAATTAAAAATAATTGTATCAAAAAAATAAGGTTTTGATTTGTATTCATGGGTTTGTAAATCTTGAATTTTGACCGATTTCTTCGACAGAGCGTTGTCACCCGGTTCCGGATTTCAAGGGACTGTCCCTTATTTTTAAACAAAATGTCCCGAGTGTCCTGGCGGAAGAGGTAACAAAATCAAACGAAAAATATACCTACCTTCTAAACTTAAAAAGGAAAAAAAATAACTTTTTATTTTAGAAGATTTTTTGTACAAGATAGCGCTTTCTTATCTAGTGTTTTTTTAAATAGAATTATTTATTACATACCGTTTTTCTAATAAATTCACAAAACTCTCTTATTTTCGTGCATTTTTATTTAATATTTTATCGAACTTATTCGTAAATGCCTTTTGAATGCCTCGCCAAGAGAGACGTGCCCCCTTAACAAACCTTCATAGGGCATGGCCGCCCGTATTTTTAAATTTTAATGGTGCCAACCCTGTTTGATATTTTTGAAAATCTATAGGTTGCCCGAGATTTGACTTCTGGTCAGGTCCATGTTTTTAACTATAAAAAATTCGTACCTATTGTTGATTTTCTATCTACTTTCAACGGACGTCAAAAAAACCAAATTTGATTCGTACCTATACTCCATTCGCGACCAAAACGGACGGCAGTAGGCTGTGGTTTGGTTTTTCAAAGTTGGTCACTATTTAGTAACTGAACTGTTGTCTCACTGAACCTTTTAGCCGTGTTGTCACATTTTACATTTAATTGTTGATTTTGACAGTTATTGAGACGCAGAAATGCCAAAACTAATTAACGTCGAACAGAAAAAGCAGATAATCAGGTGCTTTAAGCAAATCAAAGAAGATCACCCAGATTTAAATGATGCAGACGTTCGCAGGCGGGTGATATTTCCCTTTTTACGGAGGCGTACCTATTTATAATGTCACTTTTTAAGGTATAAAACAGTACCCAGACAGCACAAAAACGTCCAATGTACGTACATAAGTCATACAGCTCTGGATAAACCGATGTCCACTGTACATCCAGGTACGGAACCATGGACGTACAAAGGATGTCCATCGTATGTACAAATGTCTCCTAAACGGACATCCATAGTACAACCGCAGTGTACGTCTAATGGACGTACACACTGTACGTCTAATGGAGGTACACAAACACAATACACACACAATTATCGCTTACAGCTTCTTTATTCATTATTTACAATTATAGGTACATTTTCTCTTGAATTAAACCTTTCATTGGCTCTCCGTATGTACTTTTCTATGGCGTCTTCTATCTCTTTCACATCCTTGGCCTTGCCCGTTCTCATGATTGATTTTACAATAGAAAAGTGAAATAACTGTAAAATTGTTTCTGTAAGTATATACCTACCAATTATGCACTTGCACAGATTGAAGCTTTTGAAAGCTGAATAATTGCCCAAAGGGGTGGGCTTCTTTCTAAGAATCCGAGGTTAGGTTTACTTCAATTCTGTAAATTACAGTAATTATAACACTTTTGTATCTAAGTTTATATATACCTTAAAAACTTACTGTACTGCAACAAAGCAAAGGCAGGGCAAATAATAATGTACACAACACTCCCACGAGTTTGAGGCGATTGTGATTGTAGCATGATTGTAGTGAAAGAATAAAATGGCGAGAAACCTTGCGCCTGTCAATAGTATCAATTGTCATTTATGTAGTGGGGAAAAGGAAATCCCCAGGGAACGGCGCGCACTTTCAAAATTCGTCTAGGTTGTGTTTGCCCCCCCCCCTCGTCAACTGCAAGTAATAATATTAGTAACTACTTGTGATTTACTAAGCAAAGCAACTAAAGGGTATTATTACTTTTAAAAAACTTTGTACCATAGTAGATACGACGCTGTACGTAAATAGTACGTACAAGGAAATGCATCCACTGTACGTCCACAACGGTACATTGTCAGTACGTCCACAGAATGTCCAGGACGGACAGTACAAAAGCTGTACCAAAAATGTGCATCCAGAGTATGTACATGAAAATGCATCCAGTGTATGTCCACAGCGGTACATTCTTAGTACGTCCAGAGAATGTCCAGGACGTACAGGACAAATGCTGTACCTAAAATGTACATCCACTGGACGTCTTGTGCTATCTGGGTACCTAATAATGAAGACTTTGAGACAAGGACCACAAAATTTGAAACCCACAAGTGTTGGTAAAAGACCAAAATCTATGGAAGCGTAGAAGTGCCACTTTTGTCTGTTTTTTTGTTTCCAAATTATCAGAAAAAATGTTGAACAATTAGGTAAATTTTTATTAGGAATCTTGCAAACCTTCATACCCTGTTACAAATGACCAGTAGAAGTGCTATAGAAACCATTAGAAACTGCCACTGGTTTGTGTTGGTATTTAATGTGTATACTGGTCTGTACTGGAACGATACAACTGGAATGTACTTGGAATACCCCACGAATTGATTTTTATAATGATCTCTAATGGATGCTACTGGTCCAGTAGACTGCTTGGAAATACCAGTAGAAATGACAAAACTATTTCTTCTAAAATCTAATGGATTGTACTGGCTTTGTATTCGTACTGGGAAAATCCATTAGAATTGGAGTAGATGGCGCCAGTTGCAGAATTTGAGCCAATAGGAATCAAGCAAGTCCTGCCTGTTTTCAATTCATATAATCCTTCATATTAGTAGTTAGCCATCTTTGATGCGGTTGGTGTTAGTCATTGGCAATGTTTTTCTTGCAAGATTTTCGTGAGTTTCTGATTCCGTTTAGGAGATTTTGGTGAAGTGTGGACAATGTATCGTTGAGGACAATTCGGAACAGTTTAGAGTGTTATTAGGATTCAGGATGAGCGTCAGCCCGCCAGCGAAGTCAACAAAAAACCACCATCTTGCTTTGACAAAAGCCTGAAGTAAAAGTTAGGTACGTTATTTGGCAACCTCTCAAATTCTTCAAATTGCTTGAAACTATCAAATGATCGAGAGAAGGTGTGGAAGAGAAAAATCCTCCTCACTCTAGCGGGTAAAGTTAAAATATTTCAATCCTGAAGTCTGCTATCTCTAAAACCTACTATTGAACTCTTTTTTGTACTTTTCACTCTGAGAGCCAAACTTTTACGTTACAGATCATTCAACATTGGCTGCAGGAAATGGACTTCGCGAGAAAAGAAAGTCACGCCATCATACCATTGAGATCATACGCAGAGCCAATAGCGTTCCATTAATATTTGTATTGTGGATTTCCAGTGAAAATATTTTTTGTTGGATCCTATAGTGTTTTTATGGGAATCTCTTGTGGGTTCTATTGGTTTCCATTGGTGTCTATTGGAACTGCCCAGTGCGAACCAGGGCAATTTTCTGTTGGTTTGTACTGGGAATTACCCGTGCAAATACACACATTGAAACCAGTAGAATCCACAAGAAAAATTTTTCAATGGTTTCTACTGTGATTTGCAACAGGGTAGGGACCTGCATGAAAGCAGTTTAGATATTACATTTAATTCTAAAGCAAGCAAGGTAGGTACCTCCTCTTCAATCTCTACTGTGAGCAATTTCCTTCAAATAAATAATAATTTCTTGTTTCCTTCTCGTATCTTCAATCAATTACAAAAATTAACTGAAGCAAAATGATCACAAATCCAACACCACAGGAGGCTCCATTGACCTCTGGGAAAAAGGCGACTGACTGGGGCCTTGGAGTGCTCCGATTTACTTCAAACTGCACCATGGCTCCTGCCAGCCACGAGTTACATGAAGTCCGTTTTCCAAAAACATCCTTACGTGGGTATGCGTATCACGAAGGCATAAAACCATGGCGTCTTTCGTCAGTCTTCAGTAAAAGGAGAATTCTCAGATCTTTAAGCACTTCTTCGACATTATTAGACTCTCTGCGACATGCATCAAAGAGAGCAATTTTGAAGGTGACATGCAATTTGACAAATGTCATAAATACTATACCCAGTGAATTCTGTCACCCTAACAAAGCCTACTGCCGTCCGTTTTGGTCGCAAACAGAGTATATATTCTTTGATTCAGTAGAGACATCAACCAAGGTATTCCGAATCCGTTGAGAAAAATGGGGTTTCCATTAAAATCAACGACTATTAGGGTCACTTCCGGTTAAACCGTAACTCCCAGAAAATATTTAAAGACATTTTTGAATTCCTTGTATTTAATTGTGCGTTGTTATCAAAGTTCAAAGTTAGATCTTAAGAAAAAGGAGAAAATGGACCGTTCCGGTTCTTTTGTACCTGTATACAGGGTGGGTAATTTTTCGATGGTCACCATTGGGATCTCCTAAACGGTAAAAGATACGGGGTCGGTTAAATTAGAGAAAAGTTGCGCTATTTCTTGGCGATTGAGAATCTGAAAAGAATTCGCCGATATTTTGATTGGTTTCTATTCCTAAGTTATCACAAAAAATCTGAAAATTGCCAATTTAAAGAAAAATTAATATATCTTCCTAACGATTGGTGTTATTTAAATGAAACTTGGGACTTTTATATTTTTGACCACTGTCAATTGAATGCCATTGTCAGAAATTTTCTAGGCTTTCTAGATTTTGAATAAAGATAGTCAACTTTTCTTTTTCTTATGGGCGCTATATTGAATTTTAACATAGCCGGATACACAAAAAAATTAGCTTTTCAAAAATGTAACCAACAAGGCCGTTTTTGAAAAAATATGCGAAAGCCTGAGTCACACGACCGCAAGACGTATTTTATTACAGTTGAATTCAATTGTTTTCACATGTTATAAGAAATTGAAGAGGTCGGCGTACTTTTTTGCAATTGTTTTTCATCTAACTTTAGGCTGATTTTACAAATTTTTTATACCAATTTTCAAATTCTGACATCTGTCAAAAAAGTTCAAGTTGACTACATTTTTGAGAAGCCAAATTTTTTGTGTATTTGCTGGTGTCAAAATTCAGTATGGCGACCATAAAAGAATCAAAAGTTGACTGTCGTTATTCAAAATCTAGAAGGCCTAGAAAATTTCTGTAAATGCCATTCAGTTGACAGCTATCAGAAATATGAAAGTTCCAAGTTTCATTTAAATAACATAAAACGTTAGAAAGATATTAATTTTTCTTTAAATTGCCAATTTTCAGATTTTTTGTGATAACTTATGAACGAATCAAAATATCGGCGAATTGTTTTCAGATTCTCAATGGCCAAAAAATAGCGCCGACACCGTATCTTTTACCGTTTAGGAGATCCCAATGGTGAGCATCGAAAAATTACCCACCCTGTATACTATACAGGTGATGGTGAATTTTTCGTTGCCCACCATTAATGATATGGGAATTCGGAGACCATACGAGATGGAGAGTATAGGTTAAATTAGAGGAAAAGCTGCACTTTTTCAAGGTCATCAAGAATCTGTTAAAAATTCTCCTTTATCTCTATTCGTTCTTGAGTTATCTCGGTTTTAAAGAAAAATTCACATATCTTTTTAATGATTGGTGGTAATTAAATGAAACATGAAATTTTTATATTCTTGGACAGTTTATCATTTATCAACTCAAGATTTGCCTTCTAGATTTTGAGGAAACGGCAGTCAACTTTTCTTTTTCCTATGGCCGCCATATTGGATTTTAACACCATGCATTGATGGATACACACGAGAAATTCTTTTTTTTTGTAGTTTCACCGGTAAAGTACGCCTTGGGCATCGTTTGACTTAATAAGCTTATTTGGCATATTTTTTCAAAAAAATCCACATTTAAATCGGGATCGATTTACAGTTTTTTTGGAATAACTCAAGAACGAATAAAGATAAAGGAGAATTATCTATACATATAGATTCTTGACGACCTAAAAAGAGCAAGTGTTCTTTCATTTAACCAACTCTTGATCTCTTATAGTTTCCGAGTTCCCAATGGTGATGGGCAACGATACAAATTCACCACCCTGTATAAGTAGGTTAAAAGAAATTAAACTTTCGTCTTTCAGCATAACTAAGATCATTATTGCTGCTGTCCACACAATTATCACGGATTTCTGCCAGTAAAAGCCGCCATCCGAGAATTAATTTTTTCAAACTATTTTTGTAGGTAGGGCATATTCACAATAAAACAACGACGGAAATTTTTTAGTCTTTGTGTAAGACGAAAGTTTCATAAACATTTTCGTTAAATAAGAAAAAAAAATGAATTGAAAGACTACAGTTTCCTACAATAATGTCAAATCAGCGCTATATTCACAGGGTGAGTATCAACAAGGCGACGGCAATCCATAACTTCTGAACCCTTTCCAGAGGTAGGAAATTAATTCAAACGCCATTATTTACAGTATCGCCCCTTGAAAATCCAAAAATACTTTCAACTAAAAAGGATGTCCCAAAACTCTTGTAACGCAGTGTCATATGCAGTTTAATAAAATCAATAAACGAGGGGCGGTTCACTCACTAAAATGTGTACACCTACTTCGAATGCTGCGTTAAGTAAGTACTTCGAGCAAGTATTACGAGGTATTTCCACAAATACTTCGAACTGAAGTGTACATCTACTTCGAGCAGTGAACCGCCCCTCGTTAAAAAGTAACGAATATCTCTGAAAGTATCATAACTTTAGGTAAGTATATGATATATATTTTAATAAAAAACATGACATTATAACAGGGGGTGCCATAATTGATACAAAAATTCAATAACAACGATTCTAGCCAAGGAATATGTGACGTCACAAATGAAAAAGGAGCCAATGTAGGGATTGGATGCTTCCAACAAAATATTGCCGCGTGACATTACTTCCCGTTTCTTGATTAGACACTGTGACTTACCTATTCCAACACAGGGAAAAACCGTACAATAAACGGTTATTTCCAGTCACATCGATTTCCAGACAGTACTTTAAGCTGTTACATGCATAATATGGCATGGATGGAAAAAGTTACACGAATTTAAAAACAGCTTTTTCCCCTTTCCAGCTTTTGTAATAAAAATAAAAAACAGAATCATGAAAATGCAATTTATTAAATATGTGCTATGACTTAAAATAAAATGGAAACGATGAATAACGTAATTCCTATCGGTGAAACACACAATCATGTAAACCGCCTCGTCAGCACCTCCTATTACAGAGTGTGGAACGAAAATCAGTACAAAGGGGCGATATCAGAAAAATTTTAATAATAATGATGAGGTAACACTTGTCTTGTACTTAGGTTTCAAAAAACTATCTATAGTAGTCGTTACAATTCATTGGTTCCAGAAGAAAGCTAAGTGCTAATCCAAACGTAAACGAAATGTTTAATACGAACAACAAATTTAACAAATACACAAAGAAGCGAGAAATCATGGGCTTATCACAGAACATGTATGGCATGTTTTTATTATTATCAATACCGAAGGGTGAACTGCCACAGGGCAGGGACAGGAAGCAGAAGCGCAATACTGTACAGTCCATAAAACTAAGCCATTTAAACAACTTTTTGACAGTGTCTTGCTAAAAATGACGAACGACACTGTTTATTTCTATCAAGTTTGTTAACTCTCGTAGCTATGACATTCGAAGCACTACTATTCACACAAATTTCATTTACAATATTATTATTACCACATAACTGAAACTCAAACGGCTATCCACATAAGTACCGAAAATAAAATCCTAAACTCAAAATTATACACACTGGGGAATCCGTGGACAACCACTCGATGTCATAACTATTATTAAATTATCTAGCGATATATTACAGATCACTTGTCGCAGTAACTGACCAGATGGAGAAATACGAGGATATGTTGATTTTATAAAACAAAGTGACGGGGGGAAAATTCTGCTATCATTTTGACCTTAACTTATCCGGAGGAGATCAATTAAAAACAACACTAACTTAAATTAACAGAGGTTGAGAAGTCCCTCAGTAGGAACAAGCTGTGGTCATTTTATATCACAATTCAGTTTATAGTACGGGGTGAGTCTCGAACACAATAATATCAGATCAAAAACCTTCAGAAACTCACCGTACTACAACAAAAAACCTATTTATTAGGGGGTTTTGATCATATAACGGATTACTAGTTATAGTATCAAAAGCTCCACTCATAGAGTGTCTTATTGTGAACACATCAATAGCAGTCTGTGGCACTATCACGAGCTTCAGCTCAGTTTTACTCGCTTTCGAGGAGGTCCTATGGGGGGTATTTGTTGGGTGGCTAAGGCTCGGAAAGCTTCTGCTATTAGGTGGGGGTGGGTTTGTATCATCGATTTCCACCCTGGTGTATCCATCACATCCGTTGCATGTCTGCAAGTAACACAATATTGTAAATAACTCTATTTATTCTTTTCAAATAACACTATCAAACATCAAATGATCCTCAAAGTTTAGTCAAAATGGAATGAGCAGAGTGTTTAATAAAAAGCAAATCAAGTCGACCTTTATAACGATAATTTATCAACTAGGCAAGTGATTGATATCACCAAAAGTTTATTACAACTGAATTGGAAATAAACTTTCGGTTATGTCAATCACCACGTTTCACTGGAGTTGTTTGGAATTGGAACCCTGCCTTGTGTAGCCAATACAATGGTGGATTTTAATGAAAACTATGGTAGTTGTGACGTCACAAGTGTGACAAGTTGACCCCCGTCCCCTCCAGCACCAAATTACATGAAATTTTTCTGCATTGACTTACGTATTGATAAAATCTATTGCTTGTGCTTTCAGTTGATCGGCACTGTGCAGATCGGCCAGTATTAAAATTTCGGCGGCATTTTCTATCGATAGATTCGTACACAGTGCTTCCTCACACATCACTTTAAGTCTTTCAAGGGCATACTGAAAAAGTTGAATTATATTTGCTCGAAAAACCGACACTGGACATACTTTATCAGCTGCGGCCAATAGATCGTCTGCCATTTTTTCTAAGTTTGAGGCTTTCCCTGTATATATAAACCTAAGCATCTCTCGTAATACTTCGTGATCTACGTCCGTTATGTCTACTCTATTGTGCTTCCTCTCCTCCATTTCATGTTCGAACATGGCCTGGAAAACGGGACTTCTCGCTAAAAACAAAAAAAATGTTTAAAAGTCGAAGAAACAAGGGGCAAAGTTACCTGCTAATATCGACTTGTGGGCCTGAAACTCCCTGCCCCCTACCGATAACGTTACATCACTAAATTTTTGATTTTCGAATAGTAATCCTAAATCGTCTGATAACCTACACTCTGGCACTTTGAATTGTACAGTATTTGATTGGCCAGAAATATTTACACTATCTGCGACGACACTAACCTGAAATCGGAATTTAAAATTAACAAACTATTCATTAGGGTGTATCGAAAAAAAAGAATTTTGGAATTTCGTTTTGTAATAGTCGCCAAAACTTGCCTTTTACTGTCCTAAGAAGAGAGTTTATTTAAGGTTTTGCTATAGTTCAACATCTTTAGCCCTCTACCGCCCCTCAAATATTGGTTATTTTGAAATTCCAAGTCTACAACGAATAATTTTTTTAAATTCATTTTTTATTGTTTTTCTATCTCTAGTAGGCTCGGAGTAGATTTTAAAGACCACTAAAGGCCGTTTTTTTTCATCTCCAGTTAAATTTAGCTACCTACTGCCATATAGTTTCAACGACAATTAACTCTAATTAATCAAGTTGCTGGTGCATGTCTGACAGAACGTATGACACTACTGGTTGACGTCTAAAGTTCAGACGTTATATTTTCCTGCGTTTTTTATTCGCATTTCTGTGCTTTCCTTTCGAGTTAATAAGAATATTTTAAAGGCAATTTACACTAGAAATAGTCTCGAGTGGCCTATATTTGGTGGGCCTTCGAAGACTAAAAAACGCACAAAAATTTAACGTTTGAACTTTAGACGTCAACCAGTACTGTCATACATAAGTTCTGTCATGCATGCACCAGCAACTTGATTGACGAGTTAATTGTCTTCGAAACTATAATGCAATGGCCATCTAACTATTGATGAAAAAAATGGGCAGCTACGGAAGCGGCTGGAACCTCCCCACTTGGTGAATGATCCAATCTTATCACCAATATCAAGTAAATTTTACTTATACAAGCCTAAGGTGTTTTCTGTGATTTTTCTAAGTTTTACGATCTTTTGCCAAAAGGGCACTAAGATTGAATACAATTTTGAAAACAAAATTTGAAGACTTTTCATGTGCTGATAAAGAAAATATGAGTTCATTATTAAAATTTCAAAGTTGATATGCCAAAATGGCACATGCCGTTTGCCGATTGCCACCAAAATTAAATCAGCTCTTCGGCGGGTAACGGTATCTTTACCTACCAAATTTCAGCCAAATCAATCCAGCAATTTGGACTGTAGCGTGTTATTTATTGTTTCCTCGAAACTTCGAATTTTTCGATTTTATGCCAAAAAGGCGCTAAGTGTGAATACACTTTCAGATACAGAGTTTCAAGGCCTTTCATGTACTGATAAGAAAAATTAGTGTTCATCAGTCAAATTTCATAGTTGGTGTGCCAAAAAGGCACTTGGCGTTTCCGGATTGGCAACAAAATTAACTGGGCTCACCAGAAGGCCAACAGTAACCTCCATACCAAATTTCATAAAAATCTGTCCGGTAGTTTTCGAGGAATCTTGCTCACATACGTACATACATACGCACATCCGTACATACACACAGACATTTTTTAAAAACCACTTTTTTGTGATCCTGGGACCTTGAAACGTAAAGATCTGGTGTTATCTCAATTTCGAATTTTGGAGTGATTGCATTAACCTCCCATTTTTATATGGTTGTGGGGAGGTTAAAACGGCTGTTAGTGATCTTTAAAATCTACTCCGAGCCTACTAGTGACAGAAAAACAACAAATGTTGCATTTCAAAAAAAATTTCATTGTAAACTTGAGATTTCAAAATAACATAATATTTGAGGGGCGGTAGAGGGCTGAAAACGTTGATCTATAGCAAACCCTTAAATAAACTTTCTTTTCAGGATAGTAAAAGGCAAGTTTTGGCGACTATTACAAAACGAAATTCCAAAATTCTTTTTTTTCGATACACCCTACTATTCATTCAGTCATTTTTATTTTCAGCGCTGGTAGGCCATGGAAATTTGGTGATATAGTGGCAACATGACAGTTACAGCAAAATATCCCTAACATCCTTTGTTTAATACAAAAAGTATCATGGCCTACTAGCGCTGGGCATCAACTTTTACACGTACCTCACAGAAAATCGTGAGTTTGTCATCGGGTAGAAGCCCGTTGGCTTCGTCTAACAGAAAATCCCTTCGGATGAATTTCTTGAAACCCCAATCCTTCCCCTGGACGAATCGGTACGCCCTTTGGCTCTCCATCGCCTTCGTTTCTTCCCTTTTCGCGTTTAATATACTAAATTTAAATTTGGCTCTAACTTCACTTTTATTGCACGATACGAGCAGTAGATACAGTGAAAGATAGTCTTTGCTTTCTTCGTCTAAACCTTTGGGATTCACTCTTAAACACCTGAAATGAGAATTTAACGATTATTTGATCGGACCAGACTTACCATTTTAGTTTGTCGTTGGCTCCCGCGGAAAACGTTGAAGATTTTAAAACCTCCCCCATTTCCTCTCGACAAAAACTAAAATTATTTATTGTCCACATGTAACTGAATTTGACGACTTTAACCTGAAAAACAGAAAGGTTCGATTAGTTGTGGGAAATTCACTCACTCTGGTTGTTTGGGGGAACCTTTTCTTGCTGGACAAACCGAGTCGAACAAATAAACATGAATTTTTTGAAATTGTACATTTTAAGGGTAGGAAAAATTATGGATAAAAAAACGCTTTCATCAACAAACAAAACAAACGGCAAGTCCAGTTGTTAGGGGTGACAAATGAATGAACAGCACACTACATTTTTGAAATTTGAAAGCGTCATAAACATTTTGAGGTTAGGTCAAGTAATTTGGACAAAAAATATCTATTATCAGTTTTTGGTGGTTCATTTTGAAGAAAACTTACGTTTTCGTCTAAAATCCGTTTTTTTTACATTTTATTTAAGATAAAAACATCATCAAACCAGAAAAGCGCCACGGCCCTCATGATTGGTCGACTGCACAGGCGCCATTTGGTATTCAAGTTTAAAATGCAACCAATGAGGAAGGAGGTGTCCAGTGCCCTGCTCATGAAAATATTGTCAAAAAAATCCAAAGCTAAACTCCATAATTTTCAAACAGAGCGATCAATAAAAACGAGTTCAAGTTTGGTGTAACACAAACATACGGAAATACTTTAACCACAAATTCCCGAGAAAGTTTTTCCTAAAGTCATTATTAAAGGAGATAGATAGATAGATGGTCAAAGTGGTGGAAATTGGTTTTAATTATTAATAAATGATTTTTTTTACTGAACATTAATTTATTGTTAGAACCCCCATTTGCACGGCTCCAGTTAAAATAAATGTTCAGATTAAACCCCTAGAAACAATAATTGGTACAATTGTTTTTATGGCAAAGAACTGTCACTTAACTTTAAACGGAATCGGTACAAATGGGGGTTAACAGGTAAAAATTTTATGAAAATCTGCACTTACTGTTAAATTTATTTAGATAAGTTTCATAGAATTATCACTGATGGGGGATTACGGTACCTCTGGATTGAAAGACCTTTTAAAATGAGCTCTTACGTGTTTTCGCATTTTCGAATACAACCAGTAAAGGCCATAAATGAAATATTAATTTTGATGACGTATGAGCTACGTCCTTACGAAAAGTACGAGCCAACCTGTCCATTTCATTCCTGTTTAATTGTGTCAATGTCAAATCCAATCTTGTAATGGAAACGAGTGACAGAACTGTCATCCATTTGTCATCTGTGATCTTACACCAAGAAATTGTATAGAAAGGTGAGATCGCTGCTTTGATTTGTCATTTTATTTCTACAGTCGTAAATGCGTTTCGTTTTTAGAGCCACCTACGATGGTTAATTGGTTCAATCTTGTAACAACCCTGTATTAAGTACGTCTTTTACTTCCATATCTAATCAAAGCCATATTTAATGCCACTCTCCCTTAATTACGAATTTTCATCCTACACTAAAAGTTAAGATTTTCGGGCTTCACGAGGGCTGTGAAAGAACAACTTTTCACGGCTAGTCGTGTAAAATCATTTTGTTCGGTTAGTCGCTGAGAAACTAAGTAGTAGATACAATTTTTTTCGGCTCATATTTGCGGCTAGCCAAGAAAATAAGCCGGCAGTTACCATAGCTTCATAGGAAGAAAAACGTATGGTTTTATTAAAATTATTGACACATGTCAAGATTCACAGAGATGAGTTTACATTCCAAAACCCACTGAGGACATCGGACATCTTTTCTTTTTGGATCGCCTCCTGTAATTCAATAGCTCATTTTTTTACAGTCGTACAAAATGCATTAAATTAATACACCCAAGTTAAAATTTTAATAAAACGGCTCGGCTATTGTTCCAGGCCACTGCTGGATTATTAAAATATGAGGTGTTAGAATTAAAAAACCAACCTTGAAGGACTTCGACTTCATCAACATTAATAAACGTCAATCATCGAACTGCATTGTAATGATAATTGATAAACGTTGCAAACTCAGACAATGAATCAATGATATTATATTGCCATATGAGCAGCGAAAAAACTGGTAGATTTAACTCGCCCACTTGAACTGAATGATACTTGTAACCCACTAGAATAAATACAGGATGTCCTAGAAGATGACAGGTGTTTTTTTTAATAACTAATAACGCGATTTTAAATGTACTTACATGGTAAGGTTTGAATGGTATATTAGGCGTTTGTATTTGTACATAATTTTATGATACGTATTAGTCTTGCAAGCATTATGTCTTATCTATAGGCTTAAAACGAGATAGATATATCAAAAATGTTGAGAGAGGAAGATAGGTCGATATGTTATTAAAAAAAAAATGAAGGCTCCTTGGGCACATACCTCACCACGCATAACTATTTTCAATAGTCCATTTCACATATTACATAACATTAAAAGAAGGCCGTGAAAGTTGAAAATGACATCTCGCACTATAATAATACTTTAAACAGAGTAGATTATTAACTAGACAGCGCGAATTATTATTAGCAGTGCCGGTTTACGGTAGTTTAGGGCCTGAGGCGCTGAATATTTTAGCCCCCCGTAATTTTCCTAATTTTGCAGCAAGATCAGTTATTTATCATTCTAAATCCAATAAATTGCACATTTTTGAAAGTTTTAGGGAAATTTAAGTTCAATTTAACTTTCAAGCAAGGTTTTCTTCAATTTTACAGAAAAAAAATCACTTTTCTCAGCCAGTAATGGATGGATCGTGAAAAAACCTTCACCAATCGCTTAGTTGGGTGCGATTTAGTAAGGAAAGAGGGGTAACACGAGGAATCTAGGATAATTTTTACTAAGGGCATGGCCAACTTGATTATGGATTTTTCCATACTTTTGCAATCGAATCGGTCTTTTCTGATTCTGAACCCTATAAATTACATATTTTTGATAATTTTATGTAAACTTAGCTTTTAAGCAAGGTTTTCGTCAATTTTTAAACAAAAAATTCAATTTTCTCAGCCGGTAATAGATGGATCGTGACAAAAGCGTCACCAATCGCTTAGTTGGGTGCGATTTAGTAAGGAAAGAGGGGTAACACGTGGAGTCTACGATAATTTTTACTAAGGGCATGGCCAACTTGATTATAGATTTTTCCATACGTTTGCAATTGAATCGGTCTTTTTTCATTCTGAACCCTCTAAATTACATATTTTCGATCATTTTATGTAAATTGAGCTTTTAAGCAACGTTTTCGTCAATTTTTAAATAAAAAATTCAATTTTCTCAACCGGTAATAGATGGATCTTGACAAAAGCTTCACCAATCGCTTAGTTGGGTGCGCTTTAGTAAGGAAAGAGGGGTTACAAGTGGGGTCTACGATAATTTTTAATTTTTGATTTTCCCATAATTTTGTAAACGAATCAGTTTTTTCTCATTCTGAACCCTCTAAATTGCATATTTTTGATAATTTGATGTACACATAGCTTTTAAGCAAGGTTTTCGTCAATTTTTACAGAAAAAAATCAATTACCTCAACACGTGAAGTCTACTGGGGGGCATGGCCAACTTGATTTATTGAGTTTTCCATAATTTTGCAAGCGAATCGGTCTCTTCTCATTCTGTGACCCTCTAAATTACATATTTTTGATAATTTTATGTAAACTTAGCTTTTACGCAAGGTTTTCGTCAATTTTTAAATAAAAAATTCAATTTTCTCAACCGGTAATAGATGGATCTTGACAAAAGCTTCACCAATCGCTTAGTTGGGTGCGCTTTAGTAAGGAAAGAGGGGTTACAAGTGGGGTCTACGATAATTTTTAATTTTTGATTTTCCCATAATTTTGTAAACGAATCAGTTTTTTCTCATTCTGAACCCTCTAAATTGCATATTTTTGATAATTTGATGTACACATAGCTTTTAAGCAAGGTTTTCGTCAATTTTTACCAAAGAAAATCAATTACCTCAACACGTGAAGTCTACTGGGGGGCATGGCCAACTTGATTTATTGAGTTTTCCATAATTTTGCAAGCGAATCGGTCTCTTCTCATTCTGTGACCCTCTAAATTACATATTTTTGATAATTTTATGTAAACTTAGCTTTTACGCAAGGTTTTCGTCAATTTTTAAATAAAAAATTCAATTTTCTCAACCGGTAATAGATGGATCTTGACAAAAGCTTCACCAATCGCTTAGTTGGGTGCGCTTTAGTAAGGAAAGAGGGGTTACAAGTGGGGTCTACGATAATTTTAAATTTTTGATTTTCCCATAATTTTGTAAACGAATCAGTTTTTTCTCATTCTGAACCCTCTAAATTATATATTTCTGATAATTTGATGTACACATAGCTTTTAAGCAAGGTTTTCGTCAATTTTTACCAAAGAAAATCAATTACCTCAACACGTGAAGTCTACTGGGGGGCATGGCCAACTTGATTTATTGAATTTTCCATAATTTTGCAACCGAATCGGTCTCTTCTCATTCTGTGACCCTCTAAATTACATATCTTTGATAATTTTATGTAAATTTAGCTTTTAAGCAAGATTTTCGTCAATTCTTGCATTAAAAAAAACAGAAAACGACAGACTCAAAATAACAAAACGGGCTCGAAAATGGGTTTGGAGAAAATGAGGTCTTGTGTTTAATTATGAAAGAGACCGGAGGAATACAGTCACAATGGAAAATACAGTTTGGTGAAATGCAATTTTCAATCAAGAGCAAATCAATTCAGATCAATCCCATTTTTTTAAATATTGCGACACTGTTTACTTTTTTTAAGAGCGCAGATTGCAAAATAAAACCACAAAGAATAATAATTCATAATTGCATTTTAACCGTCGTGCTTTATATTGCAATGACTGAAAAGGTGTGTCTCAAAGTACAACATACAAACAGAATGTCCATACCAGTTTCCTTCCGTATTTCAACCGACGGACGCTGCTCGACAAAAAGAAGTCAAGTATGCGACATTGCTTTTATGGGTCATGAGAAGATAATAATTTTTATTAAACGACTCCGTTCTAACTTTCGAGCAGCAGAGAAAAATAAAAATCGAGCCCGCGCGTGAGATTTTTGACCCCGCGCAAGGACAATGAGAGAAATCTCCCGACTCTGGACGATGTTTTCGGAGAAAAATGCCAATAGAAGGGACAATGCTCGGATAATCTAACTCTAACTGTACCGTGGTCGAAACTTGCACTTGTGGTGCTCGGTCACAGCGGGTATGACTTCCAAGAGCCGTTGGCCTCGGCCAAGGCCAGCGCTAGACCATTGCCGTTTGAGTGGTTTGCCTTTTGTCGGATGGTCTCTGCCGAGGGGCCATCCGCTTCGCGCGAATCTGACGGAAATGCGAAGTATTCCCGTCATTTTTTGATTGATTTAAATCTTTGGTTAAGTTTTCTGTCAAAATTAATTTCCTTCCGTTTCTTAAGCAGGAACAACATTAATCTCAGAAAAGTCGAGTTTGTGTGTTAGAACGTTAAAACATGAAGTTACAGTTTGACACGTGCAAAATTATAACTTTCATGATTATCGAAAACGTTGAAAGTCGGTTATAGTTATTCATAGCTCACCCCATCACCCCATCACCAGTTGTCAAAGTGACAGTTCTATAATAACATTGGTTTGATCAAGGTTATAACCTGACGGACAAACAATATGGCGGAACTTCCGTTTATATAGTGTTACCATCAACCACGGAAACGTCATGAGAAGTCAAAGGTATAACTATTTAATTAAAAAGTTAACACGAAAACTCGACTATAAATGTACAACTGACATATGATACGATTTGAAAAATTTTCTTCCGTCATTTTGACAAACAGGGAATTTCTTTTTTGGTCGATTTTTATGTGACTGAAGTTGTAGATCAACCAACGAAAACTCTTAATTATATCAATCGATTTGACAGTTGTTTACTAACATTCGATAAAATAGGGCCTTTTACCAACAAAATAGCCACTTCCAAATCAAAATTCTCAAAGTCATGCCACGTAAAGTCCCGTCGCATATTAACGAAAGCGGGGGTTGTGTTTCTCAGGCTTTTTTTCTGTTGGTTTGTAAACGGAATTTCAGTTCTGTCATGGACAATAATTGACAACAAAGACACCTTTCAACCTCCATTGTTACTGTTTATTGACACTGACAGTGAGTGAAGGGAGTTTTGACGGATGTGAAATACCGTTTACAAACCAACAGAAAAAAAGCCTGAGACACACAACCCCCGCTTTCGTTAATATGCGACGGGACTTTATGCATTTGTTGAAAAAAGAAGGGCAGGATGCAGATGCATGCTACGTGTTTCGAGAGCAGAGACTCTCATCTTCAGGATGTTAAGTTAACAACTAAAGTAAAATTAGCAAATGATAAAAAGTTAAATTATTGAATAATTCAGGCCTCACACGTCAATTTTTCATAATTTTTTTTAGGAATTTAGGAGATTTTTAAGCAAAATTTTAAGAGTTTTTTCTGAACGATTCAGTTTGGTATTCTCCCGCTGTAACTTTTGATGACACGCTGTACATTCCTTAGCGGATTCTTGTACTCGTAATTTTGACACATATGTCATTTATTTCAATGACGTGATTTAATAGAGTTTTGACATACAATTTACAAATATGGTTTTATACATATTTTTCCAGCAAAAAAATACAGCGGAAGATAGAAAACATTGGAAAGCGTTTTTACATAACACAGAATAAGTTGATGTACTAAAGAGTGATCAAAAACTTTTCCGATGTAGTAGCCTTGGACGTGAGAGACGTAGGGCGTAGACTGCGGAAATTATATGAAAACGTCATTGTCAGATTTCGCTTTGAATGATGTTTTCAGCAGACTACGCCCTACGTCTCTCACGGTAAGAGCTGCTAGAACGGAAAAGTTTTTGTTCACACGTTATTATAAAATTTTTGGATTTTTTGGTAAAAGGGTGGTGTAATTAAATAAAAAAAATAAATAATATACGTATTTTCCTGTTGAAATAAAAAAGTTACAGGGGGGGGGGGGGGCGGGACGAATACCAAAGTGAATCAACCGGCATAGTAAGCGTCTTGCCTCTTGACAATGACAAAAAAAAATCATTTTTTTACGAGGTCTTTATAAAACACAGTCGGAAATGGCTGGGAAATTCTTTGTTAATAGGGAGAACTTTGGGAAAATTTTGATAAAATTAGGGGAAAATTAGAGGGATGTTAGTAGGTAAATTAGGAAAACACTGGGGAAATAACACGAAAATGTTTTGGAAATAAAGAGGAAGTTATGGGGTTTAAAACGGTATGTACAGTGCGTTCGCGAGACTTAGCCCCATGAGCTAGAGGCTGCAGTTATCAACGATGTGACCGACGTCTGTAATAAGCGATGCTTGGTATTTCCACCAATGTTAGCGAAGCCAGTAAGAGCGCGTACAAAAATCAACCGTCGTCGTACATTGTGTGGTGGAGAGATCAACCGGTCGTCAGTGACGCTTCAACGAACGTCGAACGTTCAGTTTACTTTCTTCCTCAGATAAACGAGTCGGAGTGAGACATAGCGCACGACACGATCAGGGCGTTACGCTCAAACTTTCTCGGTCTACGTGCAACAACGCTGGAGAGAGATGGCTTTCAAAACGTAGGTGTATTATAAAAGGGTACGATGGGGCTAAGTCTCGCGAACGCACTGTAGCAATCGTGCACCTGGGAAAAAATTGCAAAATTTCCAAAATTTCTAACAAAAATGCAGCAGAGAAGCGGCTTGAATCTTAATTTTATATGCCTAAATAGCACTTCCAGTCCACCAACTACAGCTTCCCAAAAAAAATTTCAGCCAAATCGATCCAGTAGTTTGGGCTATAATGTGTTTTTTGTGTTATTACAAAATTTCGATTTTTTTTACCCAAAGTGCAAAGTGTGAATGAATTTTGACTTATTTAAAACCAGGATTTGAAGACCTTTCAATTGTATACTCTCGGTAATACGACAAAATATAAATTATAAAGTTATTACAAATTTCAAGTCACAATAATTTTTGGGCGGAATCGGGAAATTTTTTGGAGAGGATAATGATAATGATAATAATGATAATGATAATGGCAAATTTTTTTGAGAAAATGGGAAAATTTTTAGGGAAATGATAGGAAATCGTGAGGAAATGCGTGAAATTTTTGGCAATGAAGGAAATTTTTGTCCACTAAAATGCATCGTGACCAACATCTCGTAAATTTCGGCCCCAAATTTAACATACAGGGTGGTCCAAATGTTTTAATACAGGGCTCTCACGGCGAAACGGTAAGATAAATGAGTAAAATAAAAAATCCAGGGTAAATTAGAATTAAATACCTTTATTTTGTCGCAATTTGGAACTCCCCATCTTATTGTATAATTTAGCAATAAACAATGAATACATTTTTTTAAATGGCACCATGCATGTTTCAATTTTTTTTTGGATTCCCTTTGATGCTCTCTTTATTGGGGTGATTTTATTTTTTTGATAAATTGAACAGTAAACGTAGAAATTTTTGTTGATTCAAATTTCGCGCGGTAATCCGGCAACAATGCGCTTCACCAATACTTCGATGGAACCACCCTCATCTCACCGTATGTCTCCCACTCCCACTAGTTGTACTGTGTACACAATGAAGTAAACAGGCTATTTATTATTAGGCCCAATCAGATTCTTCCAGAGGGCGTGTACACGGTACAACTACCCTGTAGTGGGGAGACATTCGGTGAGATGAGGGTGGTTTCATCGAAGTATTGGTGAAGCGCATTGTTGCCGGATCACCGCGCGAAATTTGAATCAACAAAAATTTCTATGTTTACTGTTCAATTTATCAAAAAAATAAAATCACCCCAATAAAGAGAGCATCAAAGGGAATCCAAAAAAAAATAGAAACATGCATGGCGCCATTTAAAAAAATGTACTCTTATTTATTGCTAAATTATACAATAAGATGGGGAGTTCCAAAATGGCGACAAAATAAAAGTATTTAATTCTAATTTACCATGGATTTTTTATTTTACTCATCTATCTTACCGTTTGGCCGTGAGAGCCCTGTATTAATACATTTGGACTACCCTGTATAATTCTTCAGATTTCCTTATTTTAGGAAATTTAGGATTCCGTTGTCATTTTTAGGAAGATCAGAGCATTTTAGGAATTTTAGGAGGTGTGAGAGGCCTGAATATTATGATTGTATCGAAAAACGCTGTTGTGATGGTGACTGAAACAAAATGAAATGAAATAGTAGGTTGATTTTGCAACATTTTCAGTCACCAAAACAATGTAGATTTTCAATATTTTTTATCATTTACTAATTATACTTTAAGTTAACTTAACAGCCTGAGGATGAGAGCTCTCGAAACACGTAGTTGCCCTCTTTTGTTCAACAATATCCAATCAAGCCACTTTGAGAAATGATCGACTTCTACTTTTTCGTTAAAAACGCCCATTTCGGCCAAAATACTGTGAAAGTGCTGCAATTTTATTTCTTAAGAAAAGTATGTAAAATCGCAAATAAATGCCTTCCGACATAATTTCTCATTAGTATACCTACCCCCGAGTTAAAATAACGGGTGTACCAAAAAACACTGAACGATTTATTTTTGCCTATAACTTTATTATTATTTCACCGATTTTCCCAAATTTTGCACAGGACGTAGCCAAAAGATGAGGATTTTAGAATTGACAATCATTTTCCAGATGGCGCCACTAATAATTTTTTCTTGCGGTTTTTTACAAAGCCATTTTTTGATTGGCTGGAGGTCAATCATTTGTGTACCGATCAAAATGAAATTTGTGTAGGATGAAAGCTAATGCTTTCCTCTTCCAAAAGAACTTTATAGAATCTTATTCTGGGCTTTCTTCATTTTTTTACAATTTTTTTAAACACGGATTTTTTATGTTGCTACTGGGGGGCATTTTACACCCCAAAAATTTGTACACCACTGCCGAATTTTCAGGGCACTGCCGTAAATTTGTACACCACTGCCGACTGTGAAGTACCCCGACAGCCTAAAAATTCATAGACAACTGTCGAATTTGCTCAATTTTTGCAACCACTGCCTAACATTTCCCACTAACACTGCCGAAAATTTGTACACCACTGCCGACTGTGAAATCCCCCCCAGTTGCTACCAATCTTGGAAAAAAGTTATTTTTAATACTTCCGTCACTATAGTACTTAAGTTAAATACCTGTAAAGCAACGTTATTTTGTGAGCTGTTTTGGAAGAGAAAAGCATCAGCTTTAACCTTACACTATTTTTATTGTGAACGATTTAGAGATGCTTCAGCTTCAGCCAATCAAAAAATGGCCTTGTTTTAAAGCCTCATCTTTTGACTACGCCCGGTACAAAATTGTACTTCTTTTGTAAGAACACTACTATTGATATCTGTTAAGGTTTGCTTGTAAATTGAAATTTCAAAATGACGGCCATTTTTTTTATCAACAAATTATTGTTATACACATCAATGGATAGGTCTTTTCATTCTGCATATTCTTTGTAAGAACAGTGTTGTTGATATCTGAAATTTTCAAAATAACTGCCATTTTTTTAGTCTTCCGTTCATCGAAGTATTATGTTATATACATCGGTGGATAGGTCTTTTCATTCTGCATGTTTTTTGTAAGAACATTATCATTGATATTCCTTATGGTTTTTCTATAAATTAGAAAAAACTGAAATTTTCAAAATGGCGGCCATTTTTTTTGGTCTTCCGCTCATCGAAGGTAATTGAACTTTTTTTCTGTTAAAGAGAATGGGAAGACGAACACATTACAGCAAAAAAATGGCAGCAGAGAAGCGGCTGGAACCTCCCCAACGCTTGGGTCTTTGATTCTAAAGTTGATATGCCTAAATGGCACTTCCCGTGACCAATTGCTCCCAAAAGCCTTTCAGCTCTTCAACGGGCCACCTCACCTCCATTTACCAAATTTAGGGCAAATCGATCCACTAGTTTGGGCTATAAAGTGGTTTCAGTGTTATTACAAAATTTGGATTTTTCTACCCAAAGGGTTCTAAATGCGAATAAATTTTGTCTCATTTAAAACCAGAAATTGAAGACCTTTCTGATGGTGACCTCGATAGTGACAATAAATCTTTCAAAAACTTGTTTTGGATGGGTAAATTAGAGAATAATTTTAAATTTCGAAATTGGTGTGCCAAAACGGCACTTTCCGTGGGCCGATTGAATCCAAAATTTGTTCACCTCTTCGACGTGTAATACAATCCCCTTGTGCAAAATTTCAGCCAAATCGGTTCAGGGGCTTGGGCTGTACCGCGATTTTAAAGTCCGATAAAAATCAATTTTTTTTTAATTTTTGGTCAAAAGGGCACTAAGAATGAATGCATTTTTAGAAGCAGAATTTGAAGGCCTTTCCTATCGTGACGTGAAAAATGGGGGTTTGCATTTAAAATTTAAAAGTTGATGTGCCAAAATGGCATTTCTGGTTGCACGATTGGCTCCAAAAGCTTTTCAGATCTAAGTTGGGTTATCACATGTACACGTACCAAATTTCTGCTAAATTTGTCGAGTAATTTGGGCTGTGGCGTGTTTACGAACGTACGTACATACATACAGACACATTTTAAAAACCACTTTTTTGGGCTCCTGAGACCTCAAAACGTATAGATCCGGTCTTATCTCGAATTCGAAAATTTTAGTGATTGCAGTAACCTCCCTTTTTTTTAAATGGTGGAGTGGAGTGGGGAGGTTAAAATGCTTGTTACAAATTAGTTCCATGTTTGGGTCTCTGTCAAGCTAATTTGACCGTACTATAACGATTGATGCTATTTCAATGAAACTCGTAAGTTTTGTGTTATTGACAGCTGTCAATCGAATTCTAGATTTTGAGTAATGGCAGTAGGTAACAATTGTACAAAAGCGGTAGCTAAAAATAAATCGTTCGGTTTTTTTCTGGGACACCCTTTATAACTGACACGAAGATTTCACAGATTCGAAAATCTAGAGAACCAAGTACCACCACTACAACTACAGGGAAAAGTTTCACAGCCTACTGGTGTTGGACATCAACCCCATTTGAACATAAACCTATAAAACGTTATCTTGCGTCGTGCTTCTTTTTGTTAAATTTATTGTTACGTTTAATAAATAACTAAAGTGCGATACAGGGTGTTACTTAACAATAACGGTGGACAAAATTTGCGGGAGTGGACCGCCCCTCGATTTTTGCTTACCTGCGTGTAGCACCAGTTCTCTGCCACTGGGGTGTTTACCTCCTGGGGTGGTGGACTCGGCACGCGGCTAACGGCCATCGTACTCGTAGGATGCAGGTTGGAGCTGACTCGGGCCGTCTGGCCGGCCGAGCAATCACTCACCACCGGCAGCCTGCAACAAAGAAAAATTTACTTTATTTTCGTTTTTCTTCTTTAATTAATAAATTAAATTTTTACCAAACACTTTTTCCGAGCATAAGATAGCATCTTCCAGAGGACCGGCGGGACTCCCGACATTGACAACCGTAAACATATCGCATATTCTTGTTAAATGGAAAAGCTCAACACGAAATAAGAGAAATAACCTTCCCGCACCGTGGACGGCATATCAACTGAAGCCTCCATAATCCGTGAAGGATCGAAACGCAGGTAGTTCCTTGAAATTTAAGGTCGAGGATGCACCTAAATACCCAGCAGGTAGAAAAACGTTTTATTTATTTTCCAATCGTTTTCACTAATAAAACGAGCAAGAGTTCATTATTCATTCATAAACGATTGCGATTATTGTCACATCACGAAAATTCAACGGGCAAGGTCAACACCCTGGTGATAACCAGACAGTTAGGTAGAGGATGATGACTGTTTATTGAAGGTCAGACTTAGTGCAAGAAGTGAGGGTCATTGCCCGTTTAGCGTTTTGCCACAAGGACGACGAAGAACGGGGGGGGGAGGCACAACCCTCCTCGAGGGTTGTTTGGGGAGAAGACCAGGAGAGACGTGGGAGAGACGCGATATCCCAAATACGGTATCTTTAGTCCTTCACACACGCTTCGATTTATCACCAGTTGTAAATCAATCAATAAGAAAGTCGTTCCTTTAATTTCTAGTGAATCGTAAAGCGTCTCCGATTATCCAAGGCGCTGCCATTCTTCACACCTTCAATAGCTGTTACAAAACATTTTCCGATTTCACCTATTCATTTTTCTGTACACATTGACTTATTACTTTCAGTCGGCACTGGTTCGTTTAATTATTATACAATATCGTTGGGCAATAATGGAAACGTCGTCGTCGTTTTAGATGATGCTTGCCGTGTGTGTACTCTGTCGTTATTCCGTAAATAAATTGCACTATTTTACGGCGTTCGCACGCTAATACGCGAGTAAACAATAACCGTAAAGAGCCATATTTGTCCATGATTCTAGTGCAAGTAAAATCGGCCTCTCCAAAAATTTTCACATAAGAAAGCTGTGCAATAGTTATTCGAGTAGGTGGCAAGAGTAGAAGTGCGTGATTTCGACTGTAGTGTTGTAAACATAGTCGGGGATTACGAAGGAAATAAAAACAGGGCGTAAAAATCATAATTACCGATTTTCGGGGCGTAAAATTACATTGTTACCTACTATTTGATTACGGTTGCAGAGGAAATGTCTTTAGGAAAATTAAATTCACCGTCTTTCTAAGATCATTACAAGGGACCGGATTTTAGGTGAACTACCTTTTTTCTCAGTTTCAGGTAAATAAAATTCACCGTCTTTCCAAAAGCCAACGAAAGATGTGTATCAATGCGATGTGTGTCCCTGTAGATGTTTACCTTGTTAATGTGTATGTAGGGGCGAGCTGAATTTACTGGTGGAGTCGGGTGCAGATTTTATAAATCTGCACCTAGTAGTAGTGCCTCCGCAGACGCACAGTGGTGTTAAAAGTCAAGAGGAATGAAAATGAAGTGTGGATTAAGTAGAATTACGAAATAAAACACTAAAATAACCAAATTATGCAATTAAAACTTTTGTGGGGGTTGAAATAAGCACTTATACCTACCTATTGCGAAGGAAACTGAAAAATTGTAAAAGGTAAACTGAATCCCAAATGCGTTCAATTTTATAACCGTCGAAAAACGGAATTATGCGAATTTTGCAAAATTTGCACTTAGGGGGTTGAAAAATCGTAAAGGTGGATGAAAAATCAAAAGGTATCAGGATTAACCGTGGCTAAGTAAAATTACGGAAAATAACACCAAATTAACCCAATTATGTAAATTTTGCATTTGAAGACTTGAAACATTGCGAAGGGGGATGAAAAAAGTGAAAAATTTAATCATCATCCAAATGGGTTCAATTTATTACAGAAGAAAAACGAAAATATCCGAATTTGGCAAAACTAACACCTAGGGGGTTGAAAAATTGTAAAGGGGGATGAAACGTCAAAGTGGATGAGAATTAATCGTAATTAAGCAGAATTACAGAAAATAACACGAAAGTAAACCAATTATGCAAATTTAGATTTTGGGGGTTGAAATGTTGCGAAGGGGGTTGGAAAAGTGAAAAAGATAAACATAATCCAATTGAGTTCAATTTGTTACCGAAGGAAAACTAAATTATGTGAATTTTGCAAAATAAACACTTAGGGGGTTGAAAAATTGTAAAGGGGGATGAAAAGTTAAAAGGGATGAGAATTAATCGTAATTAAGTAGAATTACAGAAAATAACACGAAAATAAGCCAATTATGCTAATTTGACTTTTGGGGGTTGAAACATTGCGAGGGGGTCGAAAAAGTGAAAAAGGCAAGAACAATTCATAAGGCAAAACTGCGCGAATTTTACAAAATTAACCAGCGGAAATCACCCGAAAAAGAAGCGGTCTGGGTAAATTTTGCTCTTTGAGGGTTCACATATCATGAAAGGGGTTGAAAAATTGTGGATGGGTCAAAAATTAATGAAAATCACTTTAAATTAATAACAAATTAGAAGAAAGCAAAAAAAAAATAAATGAAATATATTTACTCCGCTTGCTAGGGCTTAGGGGTTGTTAGTAGCGCAGGGGTTGGTTTTAGGATGAAGACTCATAAGACTTTTTTCAATGGTTGACCGAAATCTATTGAACCCCATAATTTTATTCCACCACTTACATGAAAAAATTTCCAGTTTCAACCCTTAAATTTCATCCCCCTTGTTAGATATTAATGAAAATTTGCCCATCCGCCTACAGTGGCGCTGTAAATTACCACATCAAATTTAGCCCTGATACGTTGAGCAGTTTTTGAGTTCTCGCATTTTTTTGTTTCGGCATGTTAGGGGGTTGTACCGCCTTTAAGGGTCGTTTTTCGCGAATGATGAATAAGACCTTTTTTGTACCATCAATAGAAAGCTATCGAATGGTAATATTTTCAACTATACATTCTTCATTGAAAATTCGAGTTTCCACCCCTAACTTTCATCCCCTTCGATAATTTTCTCCTAAAATTCGATCTTCCCTTCTCGAAGATGCAGTGTGTAAGATGTCACAGTTTCGCAGAAGATATTGCTTCTCTGTGTCAAATTACAGGGCTTTATGGACGTTTCAACCCCTAAACTCCAACCCCCTATTTCACCACCCCCACATGCCCTAAAGGAAGTTGTGTTTTCAATTTCACCACCCTAACCCAATTCGTTTAAAAATTAAGTTAATTTGTAGATTCATGTTTTCAACACCTCATGATTTCACCCCTTTATGATTTACAGGGGTGAGTTTATTTTTCCGGTGTGACATAACTCCTTGCGTATTTACTGACTTCAGTTGTTCATAAATAAACCAATAGGGTTTCAGAAAAAATAAATAAAATATAATTATCGACTTGCAAAGAGTTAGGGGTGGTTAATGGCCCAGGGGTTGGTGTTAGATTGAAAACTCATAAGACCTTTTTTCAATAGTTGACCGAAATCTATCGAACCCCGTAATTTTAGGCTACCATTTACTTGAAGAAATTTCAAGTTTCAACCCTTAAATTTCATCCCCTTTGTTAGATATTTTTGAAAATTTGTCCATCCACCTATAATGTCACTGGAAATTCACAAACCAAATTCTGCCGTGATACGTTGAGTAGTTTTTGAGTTCTCGTATTTTTGTGTTTCTGCATGTTAGGGGTTGTAGCGCCTATAAGGGTGGTTTTTCGCAAAATATGAATGACACCTTTTTTGAATAATTAATGGAAAGCTATCGAATGACGGCAATTTCGACTAGTACTTATTAAGCGGAATTTCGAGTTGCTACCCCTAATTTCCACCCCATTTGTTCGGTTTTACGAAAAAACGCATCCCCCACAAGATTTCACCGATATATGTGTGTACGTTGAGTTTCCGACAGCTGCGTGCAACCCTTGCGGAGTTATCATATTTTTTGTGGTTTTCATCCCCTAAATTTCATCCCCCGAAATTGGCACCCCCTCACTTTCAACAGACTTGAAGGTCGAACGTGCATACTAATTTTCAGCAAGATATCTCCACTAGTCCTCGAGTTATTGCAATTAGTAGTTTTTCGGTTTTTCACCCCTAGCTCCCACCCCCTTGGTCCGATATGGCCCAAAAGCAATCCCCGCCTTACTTTTCGGGAGACGAAGCTGCCTACCAAGTTTCAGCTCGATATCTCAATCCGTTCTCAAGTTATCCGACGGACAGACTGAGGAGCGAGCGAGCGAGCGAGCGAGCGAATAAGCTAAGACAAGAGTACCTCCGCATTCTGCTACGGCACTAAAATCATTTCTAGGGACCGGATTAATTGAAAATTATTTGAAAAAAATGGGCAGCCAAGGAAGCGACAGGAACCTCCCCACTTGGTGAACGATCTAATCCCCAATCACATAGCGGAAGTGTTTCGGGAGTTGTTCAAAATTTTTATTTTCTTTTTATTGCCAAAAGTGTGATTGTATTTTTGGAAACAGGATTTGAAGACCAGAAGACCTTATAAAACAAATGGTGGGGGGCATCTTTCAAATTTCATAGATAACATGCAAAAAAGGCACTTGTAATTGGCCGATGGTCACCAAAATTAAGTAAATTTTCCTATACTTGCTATATCTAAATTTTACTCCACCAACCTTAAAGCGTTTTCTGGGATTTTTCAAAATTTCACGATTTTTTGCCAAAAAGGCACTAAGTGATAAAGAAATTTTCGAGTTTATTATTCAAATTTCAAAGTTGATGTCAAAATGGCGCTTACCTTTGGCCGATTGCCACCAAAATTAAATCAGCTCTTCGGGTACTGGTATCTCTTCTCTACATACCAAATTTCAGCAAAATCGATAAAAAACCTATTTCGACACTTTATCACCCATAATAATTTAACCTAAAAGTGCTTTTTGTAACTTAAAATAGCGTTTTTTACCACTTAAAGAAAGTAATGCCTTGTTTAACTTTATTTACTTGTTTTGGGTTACTGATAATTTGAAAAAGCGAACACTCGTTAGTACATTTTTTCTACAAACACCATTAAAAACAATTGTTTTAACGTTTGTTGACAATTGTTAAAAATGACGTTTTCTGACACCAGTATTAAAAGTGATTTACTTTTTACACTCACTGTAAAAAGTGACAATGTAACAACAAGTATAAACAAGCCGCGGCAAAACTTGTCACTATACTTTAGTTACAGCAAATTTCATGGACATTTTCAACTAACAATGTGAAAACTTCTACAGTGCGTTCGCGAGACTTAGCCCCATGAGCTAGAGGCTGCAGTTATCAACGATGTGACCGACGTCTGTAATAAGCGATGCTTGGTATTTCCACCAATGTTAGCGAAGCCAGTAAGAGCGCGTACAAAAATCAACCGTCGTCGTACATTGTGTGGTGGAGAGATCAACCGGTCCTCAGTGACGCTTCAACGAACGTCGAACGTTCAGTTTACTTTCTTCCTCAGATAAACGAGTCGGAGTGAGACATAGCGCACGACACGATCAGGGCGTTACGCTCAAACTTTCTCGGTCTACGTGCCACAACGCTGGAGAGAGATGGCTTTCAAAACGTAGGTGTATTATAACAGGGTACGATGGGGCTAAGTCTCGCGAACGCACTGTACTTTTAATTGTGCTTGTAGAAAAAATAGTGTACGATATGCGCGTTAAAAGTGATTTTGTTTTCTCCGCTGCGCGTCGTGTCCCAAACTTCCCTTCTCACAAAATAAGTTTCATACGGTTTCATATTTAAATTCAAATTGTAACCCATTTAACTAAAAATCTATTTAACCTAAACTGATAGTTATTAAACCTAAAAACATATTTTAAACAACCTATTTAGGTACCTTTTTTCAATGCTTATAAAACCTAGGATCCGGCCCCTAATCATTACCTATTCTAAACCTGATGAAAACTTAAAAATCTCTTCTTATTAATTTTTTCTCTACTTTTTCTTCTTGGTGTCTATTGATAAAACTGCTCAATTCAAAGATCGTTTATACTTTGTTCATGTCTGATGCAAGATATAAATACAAAATACAATAATTTCAAAGCGTCCTGACATTTCTGTCCTGGTGCAATATATTCACGGGTTTGTAATACATATACAGAGCCATCATCTAATTCAAAATAGTAATTGCATTAGCGGACAAATTGGTTAGTGCCTACTGCCTTGAGAGGGTAACATAATGATCAAATAGTGAAATAATGTTAAAAATCGGCTCTATACGTTTCGCAGAATTTCGAAATATTGTGACATTTGTTTACTTTATCTACAACAATGCAATATACAGGCTGTCCGGAAATAACGATGAAATATTTCGGGGGGTGATTCTGCAGCTCAAAATGTGAAATAATAAGTTCCAAGTTTAATTTAAATAACATCAATTTTGATTTGAAGTCGCAATTTTCATATTTTTCGGAGTAACTCAGGAACGAATCAAGATATATCGGACTTCTCTTCAGATTCTTAATCACAAAGAAATAGCGCAACTTTTCTCTAATTTAACCAACTCCGTATCTCTTACCGTTTGGCAACGGTGAGCAGTGAAAATGGAATATATACAGGGTGCGAGATTAAAACTCCAAAACGCTATAACTTTGTGATTTGTGGTCCGATTTTAGGGAACTAAAAACCAAATGAAATTGCCGATAAAGTACTGCAAACTAAAGACGGTTTTGATTTTTATCAACTTCAACTTGAATGTCAACCATTTTCAAATGGACATGCCCAATTTTTTTTACTCAGTCTAATAGCTAATTTTTTTCTGCGTCTTCTGAAGTACAATAAGTTATGTTTCGTTTATAATTAGTTCTAAAAATAATTATAAATTTTTGTCAAAACTATAAAATTTTTTTTATTAAAAATTTTCAAATGTGCTGTGTAAAATGCATTTCGAGAATTTTTTTCGCGGCACACTTGAAAAGTTAACATAAAAAGATTGAAATGTTGACAATAATTTTAATTATTTTCAAAATTTATTATGAATCAACTCAACTTATTGTACATCAGAAGACGCAGAAAAAAATTAGCTATCAAGCTGAGTAAAAAAAATTGGGTATGTCCAATTGAAAAATAAAATAAATAAAAATCAAAACCATCTGTAGTTTGTAGTGTTCTTTGAGCAATTTCATTTGGTTTTTAGTTCACTAAAATCGGACCACAAATAACAAAGTTATAGCGTTTTGGAGTTTTAATCTTGCACCCTGTATATTGAGATTTGAATAGAGGCTTCCACGGGTCAAATTGATGGTTGGATTTTGGATTCTGGATGGGTGCCGTTTCAATTGTTTGTCAATTCATCCTTGAAGATGTCGGTATACGAAACGTCGGTGAGAACTAACCAATTGACACGGGACCCATCAGGAACCCAAAATCCAACCAAGTATAGTATATTTTTTTGCAAAATATCACGTTGCCATAGATATCGCTAGATCTTTTAGTACGATGAAATGCTGATTATACAGGGTGTTTGCATCTTATTTTAAGACCAAAACTTCATATGAACTTATGACCGAAAATGCTTCACACCCCCCTTAAAGGGGTCTTCGAGAATTCAGTTTTTTTCAAATTATTCAAAAAAATATAAATGATGCGATTTTGAAATTTTGAGCAGTGCTCAATGCAAAAGGCCTTCTTTTTGATCTTTTTCAGATTTTTAGCAGCATAATAGTATAGGCAATAAAATCGCCCTAATAAGGGTTTTTAGTATAAGAAGGTCCTTTTCTAATCGTGACGTCGCCTAGCGCACTACGACGTAATTGGTGCTTGAGCTCAGGTGGTACATTTCCCATTGCGTGCTAACTTGCGTGTCTGTACAATTTATCTCTCTTTACGCGCCACCCCTGCAAGTGCACTTTGCGCAGAAGCCACGCGCACATCTTCTGTCTTTTAACCTCCCCAACCCCATCACAATTTAAAAAAAATGGGAGGTTACTGCAATCACTAAAATTTTCGAATTTGAGATAGCACCAGATCTTCACGTTTTGAGGTCTCAGGAACCCAGAAAAGGGGTTTTTAAAATGTGTCTGTGTGTATGTACGTACGTACGTACGTTCGTACGTTTGTAATCACGCCACAGCCAAAACTACTGGACCGATTTGGCTGAAATTTGGAACATAGGCATCTCGTAACCTAACTTAGGTCTGAAAAGCTTTTGGAGCCAATCGTGCAACCGGAAATGCCATTTTGGCACATCAACTTTTAAATTTTAAATGCAAACCCCCATTTTTTACGTCACCATAAGGAAGACCTTCGAATTCTGCTTCTAAAAGTGTATTCATTCTTACTGCCCTTTTGACCAAAAATAAAAAAAAAATTGATTTTTATCGGACTTTAAAATCGCGGTACAGCCCAAGCCCCTGAACCGATTTGGCTGAAATTTTGCACATAGGGATTGTATTACACGTCGAAGAGCTGAACAAATTTTGAATTCAATCGACTCACGGAAAGTGCCGTTTTGGCACACCAATTTCCAAATTTAAAATTATTCTCTCATTTGACCATTAAAAACAAGTTTTTGAAAGATTTATTGTCACCATCAGAAATGTCTTCAAATTCTGGTTTTAAATAGGGCAAAATTAATTCGCATTTAGCGCTGTTTGGTTCAAAAAATCGAAATTTTATAATAACACTAAAAATACATTATAGCCCAAATTTCTGAATCGATTTGGCTGAAATATGGTACATGGAGATTGGGTGACCCGTTGAAGACCTGAAAGGCTTTTGAAAGCAATTGGCCAACGGGAAGTCCCATTTAAGCATATCAACTTAAAATTCTAAATACAAGACCTCCTTTTTTATGTCGCCATTAGAAAGGCGATCAAATTCTGGTTCTAAAAATGTGTTCATAGTTTCTGCCATTTCAGTGGAAAATACAGAAAAAATTCTCTCATTAAAAGGGTGCGGGCTGACAGTGGATGACATAAAATGGCAGTTATTGTCAAAAAGGTGGCAAAAGATTAACCTTAAAAGAAACATATTGTCAAACGTGATGGGTGATGTCCGAGGTGATGTCGGTATTTGTCAGAAAATTGCGAAATTAGTCAAGGATTAAAAAAATTCTGTTGAATTAACTACTATCTACACAGAATACAAAGATCCACGCGATGGGGAGGTTCCAGCCGCTTTTTATATTAAAAACCCTTATTAGACGAAAGCAAAAAAATTCGGGAGGGAAGATTTTGATTTGTTTACCAAATTAATGAAAATGAGTGAAGGGGATGATTTCTTACAGAATTCTGAAGAAAACTTCATATGGACATACAGGGTTGCGAATTTTTCGTCGGAACTCGGAAACCATTATAAGAGAGGGAGAGTAGCTTAAATCAGAAAAATGTTGCGTTTTTTCAACACGATTAAGAATCAGTAAAGAATTCTCCTTTATCTTGATTCTTTCGTGAGTTATCTATTAAAGATTGTTGTCAATTAAATGAAACTTGTAATTTTCATATTTCTGACAGCTGTCAACTCAACAGAATCAACAGAAATTTTCTAGGCCTTCTAGATTTTGAGCAACGACAGTCAACTTTTCTGCTTCTTATGGCCGCCGTATTAGAATTTAACACCATTAAATGCACACAAAAAAGGCAGCAGAGAAGCGGCTGGAACCTCCCCAACGCGTGGGTCTTTGATTTCAGGGACTTCTGTTTAAGATTCTAAAGTTGATATGCCTAAATGGCACTTCCCGTTGACTAATTGCTCCCAAAAGCCTTTCAGCTCTTCAACGGGTCACCTCACCTCCATTTACCAAATTTCGGGCAAATCGATCCACTAGTTTGGGCTATAAAGTGGTTTCAGTGTTATTACAAAATTTCGATTTTTCTACCCAAAGGGTTCTAAATGCGAATCAATTTTGTCTCATTTAAAACCAGAAATTGAAGACCTTTCTGATGGTGACCTCGATAGTGACAATAAATCTTTCAAAAACTTGTTTTGGATGGGTAAATTAGAGAATAATTTTAAATTTCGAAATTGGTGTGCCAAAACGGCACTTTCCGTGGGCCGATTGAATCCAAAATTTGTTCACCTCTTCGACGTGTAATACAATCCCCTTGTGCAAAATTTCAGCCAAATCGGTTCAGGGGCTTGGGCTGTACCGCGATTTTAAAGTCCGATAAAAATCAATTTTTTTTTTATTTTTGGTCAAAAGGGCACTAAGAATGAATGCATTTTCAGAAGCAGAATTTGAAGGCCTTTCCTATCGTGACGTGAAAAATGGGGGTTTGCATTTAAAATTTAAAAGTTGATGTGCCAAAATGGCATTTCTGGTTGCACGATTGGCTCCAAAAGCTTTTCAGATCTAAGTTGGGTTATCACATGTACACGTACCAAATTTCTGCTAAATCTGTCGAGTAGTTTGGGCTGTGGCGTGTTTACGAACGTACGTACGTTCGTACGAACGTACGTACATACATACAGACACATTTTAAAAACCACTTTTTTGGGCTCCTGAGACCTCAAAACGTATAGATCCGGTCTTATCTCGAATTCGAAAATTTTAGTGATTGCAGTAACCTCCCTTTTTTTTTAAATGGTGGAGTGGAGTGGGGAGGTTAAAAATATAAAAGATGCGATTTTGAAATTTTGAGCAGTGCTCAATGCAAAAGGATTTCTTTTGGATCTTTTTCAGATTTGTAGTAACATTATAGGTAGTATAGGCAATAAAATCGTCCTAATTTGACGAAAGCGAGAAAATTCGGGAGGGAAGATTTTGCTTTGTTTACCAAATTAATGAAAGTGAGTGAAGGGGATGATTTCTTACACAATTTTGAAGAAAACTTCATATGGATTATGGACATAGAATAGAGGGTGGAGAATTTTTCGTTGGAACTCGAACACCATAAGAGCTTAAATCAGAGAAAAGTTGCGTTTTTTCGAGGCGATTAAGAATCAGTAAAGAACTCTCCTTTATCTTGATTAAATAAAACTTGAAACTTTCATATTTCTGACAGCTGTCAACTCAACAGAATTGACAGAAATTTTCTAGGCCTTCTAGATTTTGAGCAACGACAGTCAACTTTTCTGCTTCTTATGGCCGCCATATTAGATTTTAACACCATTAAATGCACACAAAAATTGGCTTTTCAAAAATGTATCCAACATGCACTTTCTTGACAGTTCGTCAAATTTTGAAAATTTCTGTGAATAATTTGTAGAATCAGTCCAAACTTAGATAAAAAACAATTGAAAAAGAGTACACCGATTTTCTCAATCTCTTATGATAGGTGAAAACAATTGAATCCAACGGTAATAAAATATGCCTTGGCATCGTGTGACTCAAACTTTGACATATTTTTTGTGCATTCGGTGGTGTTAAAATCCGATATGGCCACCATAAGAAAAAGAACAGTTGACTGTCGTTGTTCAAAATCTGGATGGCGTAGAAATTTTCTGTCAATGCCATTGAATTGACAGATATAAATTTTTCTTTAAAATAGTGGTTTTCAGTTTTTTCGCGATAGCTCAGGAACGAATCAACATACCGGGGAATTCTTTACAGATTCTTAATCACCTTAAAAAAGCGCAAATTTTCTGTAATTTAACCTCGAATTTAACCTACCCTCGACCTCTTATAGTTTCCGAGTTCTCAATGGTGGGCAACGAAAAATTCACCACCCTGTATACCTATGGCGGAAAAGTTATCTTTCTAAGGCAGATATGGCCCTGCAATTAGAGTCCTAAAAAAGCATGTTTAGGAAGGCTTATTTGCCATATGCCCAATGTCATATGAACTTTTCTTCCTAAAATTATGTAACGAATCATCCCTTGGACATATTTTCGCTAATTAGGCAAATATTATTCATTCAAAAAGAACATCTTTTCCTTTTTATGTATGACAGATTAAGATTCTATTATTTGGTGAGAAAAAAGAATAAAACAAAAAAATTCAAAAAATTCAAAAAGTCCATATACTTCGTTCCAAATTTCAAATCGTATTTTTAAAATTTTTTTAATTTTTGGCCACCTGGCAGTAATGGACCATTTTTTAATTTTTGGTCAAATTACTATACATAGGTGCATTGTTAATTGCTTTTTGATAGGAATCGAGGTTTTTCTGGAAAAGTTAAACGAAGTCTGATTGGGGAGATTGTCACGTGACCTCGTAACACTTACATCCTCTAATGTTTTCCTATTTTTTCCATTTTACGAGTTTATTGCTATTATAAATTAGGTTCTGAACACGAGCACAAATTAGGCGAGGATTCTCGACTCTATGCAACATGGCAAGCTTTATACAGGTTGCCCTAGAACTTACGCAGGATTCATCAGGAATGGCAGACTCCTTTACGAAATTGAATTATAATTATTTTTTGGGTTGAAAATTCTGACTGGAAATTTCACGCATGGCCCTTTTCTTGATCATACAATCAAAGCACAGTAGGTATACGTTCACCTTGCCAATTGCCAATTTTCAATCAGTAATTTAAAAGAGGTTGCAATCGCCTATAGCTGATGCCCTCGTTTTGCTCAAACAAGATTTTGATAATCACAAATATCAACAGACATGATTCACAACAAGTATGTTTAATTTTTTAGAATTCGGACGCCCAAAATAAACATAAACAATAATTTAAAGTGCCATTTAGACGTTTCTGGAGCAATGATAATCTCGAGAGGGCATCGAGTTATTTGCTCAAGTATTACTGAAAGTCAAACAACGCGTGAATCCGAGACCATTTCAACAAAAATTATTAATGATAATGATGTCGCAACTCGTTTTTACAATTTTACGGCGACTCGAAATCAATAATAATCAACTTACTGTAAAATCGGGGTCGAAAAACGGCGTCTACTTACTGGCAGTCACGCTCTTTAAAATCTAATTGTTCAGTTTTGGTTATGACAGCTCGATTTTTCGATGCACAGGAAATGTGTACCAAGGTGAAAGAGTGGCCTGAACTAAATGTTTAATTAACCAAAATGGGGGAGACATCAATTTTCACCGCGTTTATCTAGGACTAGATTAGGTTTTATGAAGGCAGGGGATCGGAAATCACTCCCCCGACAAGTTTTTGCCGCGCGTAAAATTTCACTCATTTCTCGGACTTTCTACGATTTAATTTGAAAAATTATCTGTTCATTTCGTTCCGAGATAGTTCTGGAGATCGAAAGTTTACATATTCAGCGATTTAACACAAACATTTTTTGTTATATAACGTGAAATTCTAAAAAAAATCGTGCGATAATTCCGCCGAGGTCCTCTCCTTGAGTTTTTTAATAGTTTCGTTTCATGCCGTGAATATCCAGGAACTTTTTTCAGATCAGATAAAATTTAGGTACATAGATTTAACTTTCTCCTGAATGTAGGAGCAACGATGGTTCCAAAAGAGAAATCGATATAGTGGAGCGCGGGTGTTCAATAAGGAATAAAGAGCGCATAAAGGGAAAGCGCGGGTCCTTTCGCTCTCTCGGCGGGTGAAACTAGGAAACATTTCACCAGTGGTTTCTTACATTCAAAATTACACAATCGTCGTAGATTTCATTTGGAAATTCGAGCAAATCGGCCGTAATTTCGTCTGGAAAAAATTCACGACTTTTTGGCTCTTGGGCGTTTTTTAAAGCCGCTGGAGAAAGTGAGTTTTGTTTGAGCGGCGCGCCTAAAATCATTATGCAACGATCCTCAAAGTACAAATCGAGATACGAATTACACGATCAAAGCGGAGTCGAATAAAAAAAGAGGTCATCAGGTCGGCTATTATCTCATACCTGCGTTCAAGACTCGACGATAATAGTAATAAAAGGTTGAAATAATAAAACCAGGTTGAAATTTTCGGTGGCACTCATCTTGACAGGATGCTACAGTTTGGTGTTTAGAACCATACCGCAATGAGGTCACGGACGTGAATATATTTTTACAGGTCAAATATTAACACAATATTTTGTAAGATTTGCATGATAAACGTCCGAAAATAAACAGTGAAAAGCTCGCCTTAAACCGTTCAATTTATATAATTTCTCCAAAATACTTTCACTCGTTGCGTGTACGTCGACAAATGGGAAATTCGCCGCTAAGACAATACGATGAAAATTCGAATTTCGAATGTGGGAAAAGGCGATCGTTATCGCCGTTGAATTCGTTATGGTAGTGGCAATTGATGGAATTAGTGTCATGACACAGTAATATTTTTTAATGCCCGTCTACCCTCAATAATTCCATTACCCCCGAAATGTAGGTTAAGGGCGAGAGCGTGTCATGACAATACGAAAGTGGGTCTTTGAAAACGTTTACCCATTCTTTCAAATTATTTATTGTTTCGCCCCGAAGACGTTACGAGGCGGTTATCGTTCAACGTTTCATCGATAATGAAACGAAAGTAGAACCGATGCTCCAACTAAACGATCTGTTTATTCAGCTTTCGGTCACTTCTTTGGACGGCGCCTTCAGTTATGACACCAATTGATTCACGAGTGCAAAAAAGAAACAAAGCCAACGAAAGGCAGCTGTTTCCTACCATGCAAACGAGGAAAAATTATTGCTCGGGTGGCTATGCGAACTAGTTAAGGTAATTTCCAAATTTAAATTATAACTGACGTTATGAGAGCATCGGACTGTACTTAATATCTTGCCCCTAAAAATTACTTGGAAAAAATCGGTCAGAGGTACATAAATAGAGCTTATTATTAAGTGGTTTTACGCCCGACGTGCTTAGATAAATTTATTATACCGTGAGATCTAATAAAAAACGAAATAGAGTGAGTGGGCCATGAAATCAGTGAAGTTAACTAAATTCAATATTCTCTGTGGCTTCGTTGTCAAAAAGTGACATGTCGAAATTATTTCTACTGTCACATGAACGTCACTCTCAGCTTAGCCAACGTAAACGGACTATTTCATGGCCAACCCTAATTCGTTTTTTATTAGATCGCACAGTACAATCATAATTATCTATGTGACTAGCTCTTTTTAAAAATGTGATTTTAATGGCATTTCTCAAAAATTAACCACAAAGCCAAAATACGTACAGGGGAATCGATTATGCATAGTAATCGACAGCAATTTCAATTTATTTCATTATTTTTGATGTCAGATGTCAGTAGAACATGAAATCATAACTATAGTGCCTAAGCAAAATGAATGTGTATTAAAATTTTAAAAGAAATCTCAAAGCAAAATCTGCACAATTACAAAAAAAAAGCTAAAACCATCAAAATATCATTAAAAAAAATCTCACTTGTAGAATTGTACACAATAGTACACATAAACCGGGTGGTGTAGAAACCCTCAAGCGAAAAAAACATCATGTTACTGCGCTTTATACGTACAATTTAGAAAAGAGCAAATGCCCACTCGGACATGTGGGGGCCAACCACTGGTCTGCTGCAGCTGCAAGTCGAGTAGGAGAAAGAAATATCGATCGATTTTGTGACGAATGCTTCATTACCACTTCATTTCAAGCATATACGACTTAGGTAAATTCAGTTCCCTGGTTATAATTATTAGGGCGAATTCTGTTTTTTAAAGAACTGCGAATGTATGTACGTTAAAAAAAATCACCATTTGAGAAATGGAGGAACAGCCAAGAAAAATCTGTGAATTTTCTCTAATTGGAGTTTATTTTACATTTTTGATGAATTTTGTCTTTGAATTTTGATTAACTTTGAAAATATCGAATTACTCGTGCAAGTCAATCCATTTACAGAAACAATTTAGATTTCGCAAATTATACAGTGTGTCTCATTTTAACTGGAACCACCCAAATATTTCGGTTAATTTTAACCGAATCAATGCGTTCTTTTTTTCTGCATGTAGAGCTCCAAAATCTGCACCTGTGTAGTACTCAACTTTTTTTATAAACCGAAACCCCAGCCTACTGCGATTTAATAAAGAGGCCAAAAATGACGAAATCGTATTAGGCATTTTTTTATCGAAAAATTTTATAAAGAAAAGTTGCTCAGGATCGCTCCAAGTGGCTAAATCCGTTTCAGGAAAAAATTAAAATGTTGAATTTCTTGAGGAAGAATCATAAAATAACGAAAACGTCAATATTTTTGCAACATAATGGGTGATGTGAAATAAAAAAACAATGGAAGCGCATATGTTTGCTGTTTGTGGCACATTGCAACAGATTAGTTGGGGTGTCCCTTGAAATTGTTAAGAAAAACGAAAATCTTACACTATCTTAATAATTTCAACTTTTTCTGCGATTGTTAAGTTTTATCCATCCATAGCCGATAGCAAATGTCAAATCAATTCATTTCAATTGTTTTTTTTATTTCACAGCACCCATTATGTTGCAAAAATATTGACGTTTTCGTTATTTTATGATTCTTCCTCAAGAAATTCAACATTTTTATTTTTTCTTGAAATTTCGGATTTACCCATTTGGAGCCATCCTAAGCAACTTTTCCTAATAAAATTTTTCGATAAAAAAATGCCTAATACGATTTCGTCATTTTTGGCCTCTTTGTTAATTCGCAGTAGGCTGGAATTTGGGTCTATAATAAAAGTGAAGTATCACGCAGGTGCAGATTTTGGAGCTCTACATGCAGAAAAAAAGAACGCATTGATTCGGTTAAAATTAACCGAAATATTTGGGTGGTTCCAGTTAAAATGAGACACACTGTATATCTGCAGATTTCTGGTTGTAAAAACTATACCGCAGCAGATAAAACGTATATGTCAAAAAAAATTATCAACATCCTCAAAAATGGACAATGTTTACTTGCAAATACCAGTAAGCAGTTACAGTTACTTATTCTACAAAATCGCATTAGCGCGAAATGTTTATTATGGATCTAAACAAATATCTTTAGTTCGGACGAATATTCACCTCCCACTATGTTTTCCTGATATGACGTCATAAAAGGTGGCATTCGCTCCGAATTTCCTATAAAAGATGCAATTTAAATTAAGCATTTTTACAGCTTTTAACCTCCCCACTCCACTTCACAATTTAAAAAAAATGGGAGGTTACTGCAATCACTAAAATTTTCGAATTCGAAATAACACCAGATCTTCACGTTTTGAGGTCTTAGGGACCTAAAAAAGTGGTTTTTAAAATGTGTCTGTGTGTATGTTCGTACGTACGTTTGTAAACACGCCACAGCCAAAACTACTAGACCGATTTGGCTGAAATTTGGTACGTAGGCATCTCATAACCCAACTTAGATCTGAAAAGCTTTTGGAGCCAATCGTGCAACCGGAAATGCCATTTTGGCACATCAACTTTTAAATTTTAAATGGAAACCCCCACTTTTCACGTCACTATAAGAAAGGCCTTCAAATTCTGCTTCTAAAAATGTATTCACTCTTAGTGCATTTTTGACAAAAATTGAAATATTCGGGATTGTTAAGGTACTTTAAAAACACGATACAGCCGAAACCTCTGGGTCGATTTGGCTGAAATTTTGTACATGGAGACTGTATTATAACGTCGAAGAGCTGAAACAAGTTTGGAGGCAATCGACCCACGGAAAGTGCCGTTTTGGCACATCAATTTTCAATTTTAAATATACTCCCATTTTACCATCCTAAACAACTTTTTTTAAAATTTATTGCCTTTTGGGTAGAAAAAATTTAAATTTTGTAATAACACTAAAAACACATTATGGCCCAAACTACTGAATCGATTTGACTGAAATTTGGTACATGGAGATTGGGTGACCCGTTGAAGACCTGAAAGGCTTTTGGAAGCAATTGGTAAACGGGAAGTGCCATTTAGGCATATCAACTTAAAATTTTAAATACAAGACCTCTTTTTATACGTCGCCATTAGAAAGATGATCAAATTCTGGTTCTAAAAATGTATTCACAGTTTCTGCCACTTCAGTGGAAAATAGAGAAAAAAATTTTTCTCATTAAAAGGGAGCGGGCTGACAGTGGATGACAAAGTGGCAGTTATTGTCAAAAATGTGGCAAAATGTTAACCTTAAAAGGAACATATTGTCAAATGTGATGGGTGCTGTTCGAGGTAATGTCGGTATTTGTCAGAAAATTGCGAAATTATAGCCACAGACGAAAAGCATAAAAAAATGTTTGTTGAATTGACTACTATCTACACAGAATACAAAGACCCACGCGATGGGGAGGTTCCAGCCGCTTCTCTGCTGCATTTTTTTTTTATTGCTTAGAATACCTTCAAAACCTTAAATGTTAGGTATCTATTCTTAACAATGCGAAAATTTTGGCGGTAAGGGTGTAGTCACATATTTTTTTGCGGAAATGCCCGTAATTTTATCCTTTTGTTTTTTCTTTCTGCATCCTTCACAGTTTGTCAAAAAAAAAACGCTATTAATTTAAATTATTTCCATTTTACGAAATTCGGAATGATCGCCACCTTTTATGACGTCATATCCGGTTTTTACATTAATCAAAAAAAAATTTAAACAGTATAATTTGTGCTCCAGAAGTTTAATCAAATATACACTTGTGCCCTTTTGGCAAAAAAATGGTCCGTGAAAAAAACCTATGCATAACTATATTTTTATTACCGGATTTGATAGCAGATTTTTTTTCAAGTCGAAACTTTCGAAAAATGCCATTTTAGTGGCAAAATAGCCCTTTTTGAATGTATTTTAGAAAAAAGTAGTCTTATTATCGGATTCGATAAAAACCTTGGTGCCATTTTTTCGATAATTGACATTTTAGCGGCCTCTTTTTTAGTTTTTCTTAGCAAAAGAAGAATATTATTATCGAAATCGATAGCTGTTGCATTACTGGATCGAAAACCTTGATGCAATTTTTTCGAAAAATGTCATTTTATTGGTGAAAAACATTTTTATTTAAATTTATTTTAGTACCAGCGATTACGGCATAGTCCACCCGATTGTTTATAATTGTTATAATCGCTGGCTAAAGTTAATTCCTACATGTTTTTATTAAAAAACTACGAAGTTTTGAAACATTTTATTGCTACTTTGAGAAAAATTCGGCAGATTACTTAATGTGGTCAATACCTAAAATAATCATGCGTATTGTCTAGGGTTAATATGAAGCAGGAATACCTTAAAAGTCCGTCAGGCATAAGTCATAAAAAAAGATCAAAATTTCCCTCTCCTTCTCGACTTTAGAAAGTGGGCATTTGCTCTTTTCTAAACTTTACACTAAACGACATAAATAATTACGATGGAAGTTTCACATTTGACAAAACTGGAGTTGTACATTATCCAACCTTTTCCATTATCAGAGTGTTATTAAATAATTAAACCTCGAGACTGCTCGTTTCCGATGAAAAGCTCTCAACCTACAGGCCTGAATTTCGTAACCTGCGTTTATCTCAGTTCCAATAAATTTTTGGTACGAAACCTCTCTTGAAAGTGGTATTATTGCGTGTAATAGGGACGCAGATTTGTTTCAGCCGCTAACACGCTCTATTAAATGTGTGCCATGTTAGTAAAATGCAACACACCAATAGCACACATAAACCGTATTAAGTAATCCCACGCACATAACAAATTATCGCAATGCAAAAATTTTTATTTTTATGCAACTAATTAAACATACGTCTAACCGTTTTAATAATTAACCTACAAAAATTTTTTTTATTAGATATGATGATAACGCGAGGCGAGGGAGTAGGTCAATGTTGAACACAAAAAAATACGTTCGATTTGCTACTTTTATCACAAGTACTGTTTTGTTAGAAATTATTGCTTTTATTTCAATATTTATGCCTCACTTTACCAACCTTTTGAAAGATTAAATGTTTAGAAAAACAGAACCGCACTTTGATAAATTAACCACAATCTTAATTTCAGCACATTTTAAGTCCCCTATCCAACTCGAATCGTTCGAGATAACCACGTGGAACGGAAAGTGCGGTGCTTTAGCTATTTTTAATAAGTATTAACCTTCAAAGCAACTAACTGAAGGCCGAATAAAGGACTTTTCAGTGGGCATAATATTGCTTTGTACGTTTGACTTAATAGTCACAACAATAAAACATTCAAAATTCGAAAAGAAACAGATTATATTTATCGATAATAATTAAACCAATTTACGAGTGCAAAATAGAAAGAAATAATTTCACATCTCTTTTGTTTGACACGGCGCGCTGATTGCCTTTATTGTACGATCACGTTTTCACAACGATCAAGATAAGTGGATTAGAGGCTGTTCAAACACGCGAAGGGAGTATTACTCAAGTTTGAAAAAAAAATCCATTTTTCACGCATACATACGAGTCATACGACAGGGTCGAAGTTTACGTTGGACTCGCGGCAATTAAAGGAAATCGATGGTTTAATTTATGTCCTAGCACCTGTTGGTTCCACCTTGCAATGTGCGAATAAAAGAGATCACCTTGTTCGGATAATTAACAGGGTATTGAAATTTTATTAATGACAGTGGCACGTGCAATTTTCTCACCAGAAACCTTAGAAGCTATTAGAAATATGTGCGAAAAGGCCTCGGAAATGCACACTTTCTAGGCCCCTTTTTTTACTTCGGCTATGTAGCCAGTCAAACTGATGAAGTCAAAGATGAAAAGACGTAAATGTCATTGAGGCATGTCATAAATTAATGAAACTATTAAAACCGTTATAGGCGCCTTCCTAAAGCACCCTTACCGCAGGCTTATAATGTTGCTTTTAATGCTTTTTAGCGAGGGGTTAACCACTTGGCAATTTTGGTGTACGGTTCTCTAGAATTTTGGCAATTTTGGGATTTTTAGCGATTTTGGCGATTTATCCTGCAATTTTGGCCATGCGATTCTGGCGATTTTCTAGCGATTTTGGCAATTTTCAAGCAAGTTTCCAGCGATTTTGTAACAATTTTGGCGATTTTCGAGCGAATTTCGCATATTTTTTTGGCGACTTGAAAATTGTCTAGCAATTTCGGCAATTTTTAAGCCCTTCTGTGGTCTTTAATGTTTAATTTTTTAGATTCAAAAACTGATTTTGGACAAATTTTACAAATACAATTTTGGCGATTTTGGTGACTTTCCAGCCATTTTAGCGATTTCCTGGCGATTTTGGCAATTTTCAAGCAAGTTTCCAGCAATTTTGGCGATTTTCGCATATTTTTTTGGCGACTTGAAAATTTTCTAGCAATTTCGGCGATTTTTAAGCTCCTTCTGTGGTCTTTAATGTTTCATTTTTTAGATTCAAAAACCCTGTACTGATTTTGGACAAATTTTACAAATACAATTTTAGCGATTTTGGTGACTTTCCAGCCATTTTAGCGATTTCCTGGCGATTTTGGCGATTTTCTTACAATTTGCGATTTTGTGTACACAAATTTACCATGTGGTTAACCCCTCGCTTTTTAGCCTATGAGTTATACAGTTATACAGGGTGTTTCATGTTATGTTGGCACCATCGCTAACTGTTAATGCTGGAAGATACAACATATCGGCTAAAACAGCAAAGAATTGTACTTACGACAAACAATTCAAAAAAACAAATCAACATCGTATTCGTTAAATAATCCCTTTAAAAGAAACACCATCATACATATATTTTAGTCCCTTGAAAAGTTATAATTCTTAACGAAAAAGTGTATATGCAACAAGTATGTACCTTAAGCGTCAAATTGTATAGTTTATCCAGAATGTTCATAAAAATTTACATTTCTGAAAGTAAGTTATTTTTTGCCAATTTAATTTAGCAAATTGCCTTTTTCTCACATTCGGGATTATTAATTAAAAGTTATTATTTTCTTACGCTGATAAAAATTTATTTTGGTTTTAGGTGCTCACATAAATCACAGAAAGAAGTAAACAAGTAAATTTTTAAAGGACCCTGTACAATAAGCGACTACCTGGGCCCATCTCTACCAAATCTTAAATTTTGGTAAGCGAGGGATAGGTGAATGTTTGGTAGAAAAATTAAAGTGTGGTATCTTCTGGTTTCCGAGAAAAAAAATCGTGAGGCCCAAATTGGTTTAGAGCCACATACAGGGTGACACAAGCTCATGGTACACCCCCATTTTTTTCCTTATTTTTTGGATGAATTTTTTGAAACTTGGAACATCGAATGTACTTATCAAAGGCCACTTTTTGACATATTAATCAAAATTTTACCACTTCCGGTTTTACCGGAAATGACATCAACTTTTTATTTTCAAATTGAACACCCCATATATCAATACATTTTTGGAATCTACTTAATTTTCTGAATCCAATGATACCACATAAGTGACATTTCAAGTGTCAAAATAATTTTTGAGTCCAATTTTTTCTTTGGTCTGAACTTTAGATATTTATTAGTCCCAATTTCAAAATAGGCACATGGATAGATTCCTTATTAAACGTACTTTCCAACGGTGTATCGGTACCATTATGGTACCATTTGAAAAAATAGAGTTTTCATGAAAAAACTGTTTCGGCAACCTTAATCACCTCATAAGTCAAAAAATGTAAGGTTTTTGACGTGACTAAAAATTTTCCATGGTTACTATGGTCCATTAGAGTAACATTGGGGGGGTCACAACCGTCTAGATTGAAAGACAAAATTGGACTCAAAAATTATTTTGACACTTGAAATGTCACTTATGTGGTATCATTGAGTTCAGAAAATTAAGTAGATTCCAAAAATGTATTGATATATGGGGTGTTCCATTTGAAAATAAAAAGTTGACGTCATTTCCGGTAAAACCGGAAGTGGTAAAATTTTGATTAATATATCAAAAAGTGGCCTTTGATAAGTACATTCGATGTTCCAAGTTTCAAAAAATTCATCCAAAAAATAAGGAAGAAAAGGGGGGTGTACCATGAGCTTGTGTCACCCTGTATAGTAAAAGGTCCTTTGGCAGATTGCCTTTTTCTCACATTTCGGATTATTAATTAAAACTTATTTACTCTCATCTTCATAAATGATTAGAAATATAATAACTTTTCAAGAAAATAATGCTTTTATCTCAAAAAAAGTTGTAGATTTCCGAAATCATTACGAAAAAGTATATGATTCCATTTAAAAAAACGAAACTAGGGTCATTTCCGGTTGAACCGGAAGTGGAAAAAACATAACTAACTACACTATCAAATCCGCCGGATTAAAAAAATAAAATTAACCAGTTCGAGGATTTTTGCCAGAAATCTAGGGCAAAAATTTAAGGAATTTTGTTCCAGACTGTACACTCGCACTGTATATGGAAAGAAGTGTTCTGTTTAAACAAATCATTTCACGAATCCAATGTGATTTGATTTTTCTTTAATTGACCATCGTATTTAATTGGTTAAATTTTGAAAATTTGAAAAATTTAACCGATTACAATAGCGATGCACGAATGGTATTAGGTAACATTATCTAGCAAATTAAACTATTTATGTTGATAAAAGTATGAGTTTTTAAACAGGGGTTGTCTATACTCAAGAACCTCCTAAGATATTGTGAACGAGCCTTTATAATTCATTGACGTTTGACGTTAGGAAACGTCCAAACAAAATGTCATTGAATTTTGAGATTATATCCAGAAGAAATCAGCCGTCCTTTATTTCCAAAAACACTAAAATTTGGTTAGTGGAAGCAAGACATTACGTGCGTGTGGGAAATATTAATATTATTTACATATTAATCCCTTAATTTAGTTTACGTGGTTATTTTCAACAGTGAAAAAATTGTGTTCAAGATCAAGTCGTCAAGGAAACGATTATTCCCTTAATTTAGTTTACGTGGTTATTTTCAGCAGTGAAAGAATTGTGTTTCAAGATCAAGTCGTCAAGGAAACGATTAAATGGCTCGTGCATTAATCGCTTATAATACCACAAGTGCATGCTATTTAATCGGTTAAATTTTGAAAATGGTTACGAAAGCTTGTTGCCGGTGGTTAAACAATGAGAACTAAATTGCCATTTATTATCTGATTAAAGCCCGAGAGCTTTAGCTCGAGGGCTTTAATCTTTGATAATAAATGGCAATTTAGTTCGAATTATTTTACCTAAACGGCAACAAAGCTTGAGTAATTATTTCTAAAATTTAACCGATTACAATAGCGATGCATGAGTGGTATTCGGTAAGATTATTTCGCAAATTAAACTCTTCATTTTGTTAAAAGAGCGATTTTTTAAACCGGGGTTGCCTATACTCAAGAGCCCAATAAGATATTGTGAACGAGCCTTTATAATTCATTAACGTTTGAGGTTAGGAAACGTGCAAACAAAATGTCATTGAATTTTGAGATTATATTCAGAAGAAATCAGAGTCCTTTATGTCCAAAAACACTTAAAATATGGTTTGTGGAAGGAAGACTTTAATGGCGTGTAGGATATGTGCCTGGTGGTCATATTTATGGTAGGGCTGTACGGATCCAAATTTTTTCCAGATCCGGATCCAAAATCTGGGATCCGGATCTTAAAAAATATCCGGATCCAAATGCGAATATAGATCCGGATCCAAATCCGGATCCAGCTTCGAATCGAGATCCGGATCCAGATTCGGATCCAAATCCGGATCTAATCCAGATCCATATCCGGATCCAAACCATGTAGGTGAAAATTCTCATAACATTACACGAGGTGGTTTCAAAGTCTTGTTCCACAAAATTTACTTACTGTTTAGGACGCGTTTCGGAGTGTTACTCCATCTTCAGCTATAAAAGAAATCAGTTCCTCTTTGAAAAATGGACCAAACTTTCAACCAATTCTCATAACACCTCAAATTATGCAGCATCAATTTTCTTCAGCAGAATTTTTCTATTTTGTAAGCAAAGACGTCAAATTAAAAACCTACTCAATAATTAATAGACACATGAAAAAGTGTAACAAACTGGATCGCGGATCCGGATAGCAAACTGGATCCGCGGATTCGGATCGCAAACTGGATCCGCGGATCCGGATCGCAATCTGGATCCGTGGATCCGGATCGCAATCTGGATCCGTGGATCCGGATCGGCAGATCCGGATATTTTTTTTTCCCAAATCCGGATCCGATCCGGATCGAAATAAAAATCCGGTCGATCCGCACAGCCCTAATTTATGGACCTTTATTTCCCGTAACTGATTTTACGTGGTACGTAGTTATTTTCAGCAGTGAAAAAATTGTGTTCAAAATCAAGTAGTCAAGAAAACGATTAAATGACTCGTGCATTAATCACCCTTAAATGAATTCGATTGGATAGAAATTTCAAAATGAGTCTGATTGATTGGTTTAAAAGGTAATTTGGAAATAATCACTCTTAGGGGCGGTTTTTCCATCTCATGTAAAACATAATTTGGAGATAATCATTGCAAAAGAATATAATTTGTGTCTTCGGTATTAACAAAGTTAGCAATGGTGCCGAGATAAGGTGAATACACTGCATATAGAATTTAGTAGAGTTAGACTTCATTTTTTGGAAAGTGTACAGAGTGATTCTTAAATAGAATATTACAAAATTCAAGCGATGATTCCTTACACAATTTTAGGAAGAAACATTCTTATGAATATACATTATGTCTCAAAGCGATTCATAAAGGCGCAAAAAAATTGTGATGCCTCCACAAGAACAACGCACGGCCCTGATCAAAATAAAAATCTGAAAAAAAATCAAAAGAAAGCTCTTGATAACACTAACTTACTCCCCATTTACAGTGACAGAACGTCAACATTTGAATTTTATGTTGGTATGAGGAAATTTTGCAAGGAATTTTACTAACGGTGAGCTGGTATATATACAGGGTGAGTCAACAAGGTGACGGCGGTCCATAACTTCTGAACCCTTCCAGATAGGAAATCAATTCAAACGCCATTATGTACAACACCGCCAATTCTACATCCTAAAAATACTTTCAACTATACAGGCTGTCCCAAAACACTTGCAATGCATGGCAACTTCATTTTTTTAAATGGAACACCACCATTTTGATGACATATTCTGGATCACCTATAACATAGCTTTACATCGACATAAGACATTCCATGTTTTAAGGCTCTGTTCTAAAGTAATTAATTCTTTTTGAAAAATTTCGACCATTGCGGGTGCTTCTTAAAAAAAATCCTGAGAACTCAATTTTGTATCTAGAGAGCTGAGATTCGGTACGAACATGAAGGAAGGTCCATTCTATCTATCTAACATGATAACTATCATTATCACTATACAGGGTGTCAAAAATTCTGTGTCAAGTTTGGAAAATTTCATATATGCAAAACTCCATTTTTTCAAATGGCACCCCCTGCTATTATTGTGCCATGGGGTTGGGATGTTGAATTACCTTATTTTTTATTAAGTATGTCCTATACCTAAAGTCAATACTTCAAAAGATATTCTTTGTCTTAATTATTTTATTGAAGATTATTACGATCACAATTAAAGAATGCCATGGATTGTATGACAGTTACGATTAACCTTGTTTATTTACATAGTTACCAGACAGTTTGTCACATTTATTGACATACACAACCAGAAAGAATTCATTGACATGGTTTATTGCTTATGGTTGAAATTCATTGTGTATGTCAATAAATGTGACAAACTGTCTGGTAACTATGTAAATAAACAATGTTAATCATAACTGTCATACAGTCCATGGCATGCTTTAATTGAGATCGTAATAATCTTCAATAAAATAAATAAGACAAAGAATATCTTTTGAAGTATTGACTTTAGGTATAGGACATACTTAATAAAAAATAAAGTACTTCAACAGCCGAACCCCATGGCACAATAATAGCAGGGGGTGCCATTTGAAAAAATGGAGTTTTGCATATTTGAAATTTTCCAAACTTGACACAGAATTTTTAACACCCTGTATAGTGATCATGATAGTTATCATGTCAGATAGCTTGAATAGACCTTCCTTTATACTCGTACCGAACCTCAGCTCTCTAGATACAAAATTGAGTTCTCAGGAATTTTTTTAAGAAGCACCCGCAATAGTCGAAATTTTTCAAAAAGAATTAATTACTTGAGAACAGAGCCTTAAACCATCGAATGTCTTATGTCGATGTAAAGCTATGTTATAGGTGATCCAGAATATGGCATCAAAATGGTGGTGTTCCATTTAAAAAAATCAAGTTGCCATGCGTTGCAAGTGTTTTGGGACAGCCTGTATAGTTGAAAGTATTTTTAGGAAGTAGAATTGGCGGTGTTGTACATAATGGCGTTTGAATTGATTCCCTATCTGGAAGGGTTCAGAAGTTATGGACCGCCGTCGCCTTGTTGACTCACCCTGTATATAGAAGCGATACGTCAGAAAACATGGCAAACGTGAAAATTTTGCAATTGCTCTGAATTGGCCCAAACTGGCCTTTGTGTGCATGCAGTTTTGAGTAAAGTGCAAAGAAAAATATTCACGTAAAAGGCTCAGGTACAGTGCGTTCGCGAGACTTAGCCCCATCGTACCCTGTCATAATACACCTACGTTTTGAAAGCCATCTCTCTCCAGCGTTGTTGCAAGTAGACCGAGAAAGTTTGAGCGTAACGCCCTGATCGTGTCGTGCGCTATGTCTCACTCCGACTCGTTTATCTGAGGAAGAAAGTAAACTGAACGTTCGACGTTCGTTGAAGCGTCACTGAGGACCGGTTGATCTCTCCACCACACAATGTACGACGACGGTTGATTTTTGTACGCGCTCTTACTGGCTTCGCTAACATTGGTGGAAATACCAAGCATCGCTTATTACAGACATCGTTGATAACTGCAGCCTCTAGCTCATGGGGCTAAGTCTCGCGAACGCACTGTACGTTCATCTGCGTCACTATGCTGCTAACAATAAAAATAAACCCTAGAAGATTTGGGTTATGTAATGTTTTCAAGTAATTCAAGTAATTTTGAGAAAACGGACTTTCGGAACTTTTCGCCACAGAATAGTAATGTGAAGAATCACCCCATGCCTTATGACACTATTTAAAAATCACCCTGCAGATATGAACTTCGCAACCTTCGATGCCCTGATAAGATCTTATCTATACATTTTATATAATTCCGCTGAATTTGCCGGATATTTACGCCGTTTTTACCCCGAATCCGATAAGACCCGTTCATCGCCACCTCCGTCGCGTCCCACAAGAGCTAATTAGCCCATAAAAGTCGCGACTTGAACGCGGTCATATCGAAAGATTAGGTGCTGTTAATAATAGCTCGGTGCATTGGCGAAACTAGTGCAACCGTTCTACCGGTTGTCGCATTTTTGCTCCACACCTACGACGAAAAAATCGAATTTAGAACGCTCCGGAGTTGCACCATCCGACTCGCTCGAATGCGTTTCGCTAGGAAAAAAAAATAAAAAAAAAATCCCGATATGTATTTATGGGATGATCGTTTTTGGCGGAAGTGGTATCATCCTCTCCGTCATCCACATAACCAGGTTTCCTATCGAGAACAGAGCCAACCAAGAGAAGGGGAACAGTATGGCGACCCCTGACCTGGCCCGCTCCGGATCTAGAGCGGAGATGTTGGGGACTTGGACGTTCCACTTTCGTACTCTACATCAAACACGCGCCACCTCTAAAAATTTTCGCCGTTTGATCGACCAATAAAAAAAATGGCAGTCTCGGAGACCGTAGAAACTTCTAATTTTAAAAATTATAAAGAAAATAAAACGTAGAAGCAGAGAGTGATTACGATTAACGTACCTAAATTTGAAAAGAAGCTTTTCGCCGTTAAAATGTCACTTTTCGAAGAATTATAGCAGGTTGAACGGGTCGGAGAATTGTAATAGAATTATGATTATAGCACATGCAGCGTGCAGTGCGTAAACTCGAGCGTAAAACATCCCCGACCCGCTACCGCAAACTGCTGGTATCCGTTTAGTGGGAGTTGCGCAGTCTGAGGCCTGAGGCGTCTCAAGTAACACAGATGCTACAATCATAACACTTAAAGCTGTTATAGCTATTAACCTCCCCACAACCATATAAAAATGGGAGGTTATTGCAATCACTCCAAAATTCGAAATTGAGATAACACCAGATCTTTACGTTTCAAGGTCCCAGGATCACAAAAAAGTGGTTTTTAAAAAATGTCTGTGTGTATGTACGTATGTATGTATGTATGTATGTATGTATGTATGTACGTATGTGAGCACGATTTCTCGGAAACTACTGAACGGATTTTAATGAAATTTGGTATGGAGGTTAGCGTTGGCCTTCTGGTGAGCCCAGTTAATTTTGTTGCGAATCCGCAGACGCCAAGTGCTTTTTTGGCATGTAAATTATGAAATTTCACTAATGATCACTAATTTTTCTTATCAACACATGAAAGGTCTTGAAATTCTGTATCTGAAACTGTATTCCCACTTGGCGCCTTTTTGGCATAAAATCGAAATTTCGAGGAAACATTAAATAACACGCTACAGCCCAAACTGCTAGATCGATTTAACTGAAATTTGGTAAGTAGAGATGCCGTTACCCGCCGAAGAGCTGATTTAATTTTGGTGGGAATCGGCGAACGGTAAGTGCCATTTTGGCATATCAACTTTGAAATTTGAATAATGAACTCCTATTTTCTCTATCAGCACATGAAAAGTCTTCACGTTTTGTTTTCAAAATTGTACTCAAACTTAGTGCCCTTTTGGCAAAAGATCGTAAAATTTAGAGAAATCACAGAAAACACCTTAGGTTTGGTGAAGTAAAATTTAAGTTAGTAAATAGTAAAATTTACTTGATATTGGTGATAGGATAGGATTGGATCATTTGCCAAGTGGGGAGGTTCCAGTCGCTTCCGTAGCTGCCCATTTTTTTTTATAATAACTGCAGAAAACTCGTATCGGTTGTATTATTTGGTGTTGTGTATAAGCTGTTGGAACATTCTCCGAGTAAAAATATGAAGTATAACTTTATAAAGTCTTTATTACAGTTTTATAAAGGCTTACGTGACTAGTTTTTATACATTCTTGGCCTGCCACGTTAGCATTTTAGATTTGATAAACCTTTTATAGAGGTTATTATTTTCCGTATAAAAGCTGTAAGTATAAGAGAGTCGTAAGAATATTCTTACAACTTAATTTTGCAGCTTTTAGGCTCCTTAAGCTATATGCACTTTGCAGTTAGTAGGGTTTAAAAAGAATCTTTATAAATGTTGTATTACACCAGTAAGGCGCATACTTTAAAAAGGTCTTATAAAAGGTTATATTGCTCTGATTTAGGTTTTTACCTGTATTCAATGTCTTTATAAATTTTGGACTCATCGAGTGGAATATACAGGGTTAGTACAAAGTCCCGGGACGGTCAGTTATCTCCGTTATTTCCGTTATTTTTACTTTGAAACTTGGCATCCAGCCACAATTAAATACAAGGAATTCAAAACTGTTTTCAAAATTTTCTTGGACTTCCGGTTAAACGGGAAGTGACCCCAAAAATCATTTTTTTAAATGGAACCATACTTTTTTCTCAACGGATTCGGAATCTACGAATTTTTTAAAATCAAAAACATGTATTATAGGTACTTGACCAGAAATCAAGTCGCGGCCACCCTGGATTTTCAAAAACATCGAAGAAATCGGTCAAAAAACAAGATTTTTCAAAACCGCAAATACACGTCGACCTTATTTTTTTAATAAAAATTGAATCGCGCAATTACATTTCCGTTTATTTGTCTTTGCTTTTTTGAAATTTATTAAATGTTCACAATCAGCCAAAATAGGAAAAGAATTTAAAAAAATGTAATTGGCCGGTTGAATTTGTTTTAAAAAAATAAGGTTGACGTGTACTTGCGGTTTTGAAAAATCTTGCGTTTTGACCGATTTCTTCGATGTTCTTGAAAATCCAGGGTGGCCGCGACTTGACTTCCGGTCAAGTATGATACACGTTTTTAACTTTAAAAAATTCGTAGATTCCGAATCCGTCGAGAAAAAAGTATAGTTCCATTAAAAAAAAACGGTTTTTAGGGTCATTTCCGGTTTAACCGGAAGTCCACAAAAAATTTTGAAAACAGTTTTGAATTCCCTGTTCCGCAAGTTTCAAAGTAAAATCTTAAGAAATAACGGAGATATCTGACCGTCCCGGGACTTTGTACCAACCCTGTATATGGTGACGGCCATTTCGCTATTGCAGTAAAATCAAGCATATGAATTAAAGATATTGACGTAAATTCGGTGAATTTGCTTAAGGAAGGCAAACAAAAATAGCACCAAGTTAATGAAAATTTCACAAACTATTCTTATCATTGTTCTAAAGCCCTCGTTTAAATTTGGAATTGATTCACTAGCCAGTTTAAAGTTTCCATTATATTGGCAAAAAAGTTTAGAAAAAATAGTACCATCACTTTGCTCATTTTTATGTGTATAGAATGAATACTGGGGAACTCGTTCTCGAGTTATTAGTCAATAAATGTTTCGTTTTCTAATTATTCATTGAGAAAACGTGGCATCGTAGTCTTGAGAAAACCATATAGTACGTGAAAAATGCATTTTAGCTTTTTTGATCTAGACTATGGCCGGTATGAATAAACGGTAACAAAGCTTTTGCTTCTAGTTCTATCCTTTTCTCGTACACGAAAAACGTGTATTTGCATCCTTTGTTAATGTGAGTATGAGCATCTTGTAACACTTTATTCATACCAGCCTATATTGTGAATAAGTGGCCGCTAATCGGAACTGTGTACTTTTAATACTTCTGGAGGTTTAGTGGTCGAAAATTAGGTCTGAAACGTCAAAAATCGCTTGAAAATGATCATTTTTCGTATTTTGTTTTACCAAACATTTGCAAAGCCCCACACGTGGAAAATGTATAAAACATTTTCTAATCTAGAGTCTACGAAGAAAACGATGCCGCCAGACGGATCTCTCTACCTCTAATAGTTTCGGAGATATAGCATTTTAAAAATGTAGGTATCAAGTCAAAATCTTTTTCACAAATTATAGTCTGGGAAAACGCATAGAATCTTATGTTTTACACATTTTCCACGTGCGGGGCTTTGCAGATGTTTGGTGAAACAAAATACAAAAAAAGGTCATTTTCGAGCGATTTTTGACGTTTCAGAGCTAACTTTCGACGGGAAAGCAAAAACTTCGGAAGTATTGGAAGTAGAGAGTTCCGGTTGATGGCTACTTATTCACAATATAGTATCCATCTCAGAACGCTCGCACCAAATTCTAATGGAGTAGTCAGGATTTAATTCTGAGTCGATTCGTATTTTTGAAAATTTCTAGGGTCCAATAGTTTTCGAGTTATAAGAAATTTAAGAGGACCAATCAGATTTCAGCTCTGAATTGCTTCATAAGGTAATTTAATGTTAGATGCACTATTTCCTAGGTAACAAGATACAACAGTATAAATTTTCATTGATAGTATCTTGTTACCTAGGAAATAGTGCATCTAGCATTAAATTACCTTATGAAGCAACTCAAAGGTGAAATCTGATTGGTCCTCTTAAATCTCTTATAACTTGAGAACTATTGGAGCCTGGAAATTTTCAAAAACGCCGATCGACTCAGAATTTAATCCTGAATACTCCATTAGATTTTGGTGCGAGCGTTCTGAGACACCCTGTAGATTAAAAAAGACAATATGTATTTTTCACGTACGGTGCCTTGCAAATGTTTGACGAGTCAAGATTGAAAAAGACGCCATTTTCGGACGATTTTCGAAATTTTTGCTCTAAATTGGAACCGCTGTATCTCCGAAACTATTAAATATAGAGAGTTGCGGGTGACGCCATTGTCTTTGCCAGAGACTATAGAAAATTAAAGGTGTCTTTCATTTTGTCCAGTTTCTCAACAGTTTCGCCAATACAGTGCGAGTGTAAAGTTTGGAATAGAATTCCTAAAATTTTTGCCCTTGATTTGTGGCAAAAATCCTCGGACAGGTCAATTTTATTTGTTTAATGTGGATTTGGTGGTGTGGCCAATTATTTCTTCACACTTCCGGTTTAACCGGAAATGGCCTTACTTTGTTTTCTCAAACGAAATGACACTTTTTTCTCAACGCATTCGGGATCTACGAATTTTTATGAGATAAAAACATGTATGACACTTGACCGGAAGTGAAGTCACGGCCACCCTAAATTTTCAAAAACATCAAAGAAATCGGACAAAAATCAATACAAATTCAACTGCGTGATTATGAATTTTTTTTTAAATCATTGTGCTATTTTGGCAGACTGCAAAGTGAAAAAATTTTAAAAAACAAAGACAAATAAAAGGAAATGTGATTGCGCAGTTGAATTTGTATCAAAAAAATAAGGTTGACGTGTATTTGCGATTTTCAAAAGTCTTGGTTTTTTACCGATTTCTTCGATGTTTTTGAAAATCTAGGGTGGCCGTGACTGTATTATTATTACTTTACACTCGCACTGTATAGTCCAATAAATGAAAAAATGCAACTTTCTGAGCAAAAATTACCAACTTCCGGTAGGAATTTGTTTGTGCAAAACATAATCCTTAAAATGTACAGCTAAATAAACCATTTAACACAAAAATTGGGCTTATGGGAATTGACGCTTTTGATTTCTCTGCCGATTGGCCTATAAGTTTTTCGGCCCGGTAATACAACAGCTATCGAATTCGATAACAATAAGAAAAACTCAAATAATAAATTTTAAAAAGGGCCTTTTTACCACTAAAATGACATTTTTCGAAAAAATGTCGCTAAGGTTTTCGACTCGAAAAATATACAGTTATACATAGGTTTTTTCACGGCACCATTTTTTTGCCAAAAGGGCACCAAGTGTGAATAAATTTTTCGAAGCAAAATTCGTAGAGCTGTCATATGGTAACGCATTTCAAATTTTTAAAGTTCATGTGCCAAAAAGGCACTTTCCGCGAACCTAATCAGCACCGACAAATCTCCCACTGAATGTGTGTGCCGAATTTCATCTCGATACGTTCACTCGTTTGAGCTGCAGCGTGCTCACAAGCAGACAAACATTTTTCAAAAACTACTTAGTATTTCGGATTCCCAGGACCCTAAAACGTAAAGATTTTTTCGATCGATTTTATTAACTTGAAGTTAAAACGCGATTTGGCTGAAATTTGGTACGAAGACAAACTTCGATTAAGAGCTCGCCGCCCATGAAACGACCCATGTTTGGACCTCCGCCGTCCGTGAAGGAAAAACAAACGATTTCCTGGTTTTTCGAAAGGTTAATTATTTGTTTGCTTGAAACAGCAAATCTCTCGTCGGCATCAAAGCTGCGGACACGTGGAAAAACGTGTGTTCAATTATTTCTATTAGATCATAACAATAATGTGCCAGAACCTATTTTGTGCGGACAAGGTCGAGTACGCGCGTATTTTAATTTCAAGATGATTTCATGGAATTACATAATGGAAATACATGTCCGCGCTGAGCCCAATTTCGGTCGAACAATGTGTACGATTTTCGTCAGGAAGTCGAAAATTAAAACCACTCGCAGCCAAGGTCCCCCGTTCCGAAAATACGAAACGTGATGTCGATCGAGGAAATCGGGAAAACTGCGCTGAATGAAATTATAAATTATTCACCTTGGAAATAGAACGTGGTAAGCGATCGACGGGCATGTGTTGGCGGTTTTTCTTTTCCTTGGAAATTACATCGCGCCAGCGGAAGTTTATGCGAAAACGCTGACGTGCCGTCTATGGAGATAAATGCAATCCCTGCTTTCGATATTAGGTAACTCCATTGAATTAAGTACTCATTTTATTTGTATGGCAACATCGTGACTATAATAATTCCCGCACACCACAAAGTTCATCGGATTTATCTGTGCTTTAAGTCTCACTAGGTGGGTGTTTATAAGAAACGAGTGGCAGCATTAGCAGACGGTTCGACTGTGCCAAAATCGAAAAAGAAAAACTCTCGACTGGAAAATGTCAATTTCTCTGCCAAAATATAATTTTCGCGTGACTGGCCAATAAATTCGCCACAAAGTAACTTTTAGAACAACACCACAATGTTTTCAGTTTTGAGACCTCCTCCATGAATGACGTCAAAGTGTGACAGGGTTATCCTTGATCGCATATTCATACTTAAAAAAAAACACGAGAAGCCCTGAAAACCAATTGACAACTGGGAAATATTGGCCATATATTTTCGAAAAATCCTTTTCATGTGTACAAAATTTCACAGCATAGATCAGTTATTATCGTATACAGGGTGTTTGAGAACGCTCTAACATAATTGTAACGCGGGATTTGTCTTCAAAGATTGAAAATACACGTCCTTTCCAAAACCTCCAGTGCGAGGGATTAACCACATGGCAAATTTGTGTACACAAAATCGCGAATTGTAAGAAAATTGACAAAATCGCCAAACTCGCTAGAAAATTGACAAAATCACTAGGAAATCGCCCAAATCGCTAAAAATTGCCAAAATTACCAAAAGTTGCCGAAGTAGACAAAATCACCAAGTTGCTGGAAGCTAACAACTCGGGTAAAAATCGCCAAGTTTACACAAAAATAATCAAGTTCTATGGTAATTGTCATCAAATTCCTAATATTGAAAAAAAAAGAAGTGCCACCGGAAGATGTACAGGGTGATCCAACCGTTTTGTCCCACTTTTAAATTGGAATATCTCCGTTGTCTTACAAGTTAGAAGGTTGAATCAAAAAGTGGATTATAGAGTAGACCTTCAAGTTTTGCTTGGTATATAGAAACAAATTTTTCAAGGTCAAACTTCGTCTCTGCGGAAAAAAGTTACATTTTTTAAATGGAACACCCGGTATATTTTGCATTTTTTGGTTAGATCTGATCATTCTAAACAAGTTTTGTATAGCATACAATAGCTTTACTTCTAACCGTTTGGCGGGAATTTTGAAATTTGTAGCGCGAACGTTGGCAATTTGAACGACTGTACCGGGCTAACCACTTAAGATTTCAAAATGAAATTTACCACATAGATTATCTAAAATACTCTTCATTAACAGGGCATCAATTTTTAAATTTTTTTAGTTTAATTTTTTTCTCGAGATTTTCAAAATGCCAACGTTCGCGCTACAAATTTCAAAATTTCCGCCGAACGGTTAGAATTAGAGCTATAGTAGGCTATACAAAACTTGTTTAGAATGATCAGACCTAACCAAAACAGGCAAAATATACCGGGTGTTCCATATTTAAAAAAATGTAGCTTTTTTCCGCAGACGAAGTTTGACCTTGAAAAATTTGTATCTATATACCAAACAAAACTTGAAGGTCTACTCTATGATCCGCTTTTTGATTCAACCTGCTAATTTAGAAGACAACGGAGATATTCCAATTTAAAAGTGGGACAAAACGGTTGGATCACCCTGTACATCAAATCGAAAAAAAATATTTTCAGCTCCACTTCCGGTTAAATCAGAAGTGACCGCCAAATAAAAATTTTAAATGGGAAGCGTATGTTTTGACTCTAGATTCGGATTGGCCCGTTAACTGTCAGTTTAATGCACCCCCACTTTGCCAAACTTTGACATATGTCAAAATTTACGTGAAAAATTGATTTTTAACAGGCAATAGAAAAATTTGTATCTACCGGACGGTTGAAGATTAAGAGCCAAACTTGGAGGGTTTAAATAACAAGGCTTTTTGAAAGATGAGGTAAGAGGTGTTAAAATTTTAGAGGGGTGAAAAATAATGAAAATTACTTAGACTTACCGAAAAATTACGAAAATGCGTTAATCATTTACTTAGAATTGCCGAAAAACTACGATATTACGATATTATTTACCTACAAAGATTTTCAGTTTTAGCCCTTAAAGTTCGTCCCCTTGTTGGACCGTGCTTGAAAAACAAATGTTTAAGTTTCTACATTATACTGAATAACCACGTTTCAACCCATAGATTCCAACCCCTTATTTCACCACCCCCACATGCTCTACAGAAAGTTGTTTTCAATTCAATCCAATTCGCTGAAAAATTGCGACTATTTAGAGGCTCAAGTTTTCAATCCTTCAAGACTTCACTACTTTATAACTACAGGGGTAGAAACATAAATTTTCGCGTATTTAGTTGCTTCAGTTGCTCATAAATAACGTAACAAGATTTCAGAAAAAATAAATAAAACGTATTAAATCCCGCTTGCAAAGCGTTAGGGGTAGAGGTTGGTTGAAGACTCGTAAGACCTTTTCTCAATGATCGACCGAAATCTATCGAACCCCGTAACTTTTTACCACTATTTACTTGCAGAAATTTCCAGTTTCAACATTCAACTTGCTCGAAAATCGCTAAAATCGCTAGAAAATTACCAAAATCGACATAAAATTGGTCAAAATTGCTAAAAAATCGCTAGAAAATTGCCAAATTCCAGAGAAGTGTACACCAAAAGCGCTCCAGAGTCCAACGATTCTCAAGTTATAAGAGATAACGAATACTCCATGAAAATTAATAATAATAAAATACTAAAATAATAAAAATAAAAAAAAGGGCAGCTACGGAAGCGGCTAGAACCTCCCCACTTGGTAGTTTTTCAAACATTTTATTACTAATTGCCAAAAGGGCACTAAATTTAATAAAATTTTTGAAAACTAAATTCGAAGACTTCACATGTGCTGGTAAAACAAATGGTGGTCATTCAAATTTCATAGACGCCATGCCAAAAAGGCACTTGTTATTGGTCGTTTGCCACCAAAATTAAATAAATTTTCTTACTTGCTATACTTAAATTTTACTACTGGGATTTTTCAAAATTTTATAATTTTTTGACAAAAGGGCACTAAGTTTGAGGAAATTTTTGGAAACGACACTTAAAGACACTTCATGTTCTGATAAAGAAAATGGGAGTTTATTAGTCAAATTTCAAGGTTGATATGCCAAAATGGCACTTGCCTTTTGCCGATGGTCACCAAAATTAAATCAGCTCTTAGGCGGGTACTGGTTCCTACCTACCAAATTTCAGCTAAATGGATTAAACAGTTTGGGCTGTAGCGTATTGTCTAATGTTGCTTCGAAATTTAAATTTTTTTGATTTTATGCCAAAAAAACGCTAAATGTGAATACATTTTTAGACATGGAATTTGAAGACTTTTCATATGCTGGTAAGAAAAATCGATGTTCATCAGTCAAATTTCATTGTTGATGTGCCAAAAAGGCACTTGGCGTTTGCGGATTGGCAACAAAATTAACTGGGCTCACCAGAAGACCAACACTAACCACCATGCCAAATTTCATGAAAATCTGTTCGGTAGTTTTCGAGGAATCTTGCTCACATACGTACATACGTACGTACATACGTATATACACACAGACATTTTTTAAAAACCACTTTTTTGTGATCCTGGGACCTTGAAACGTAAAGATCTGGTGTTATCTCAATTTCGAATTTTGGAGTGATTGCAGTAACCTCCCATTTTAGTGCCGTAGCAGAATGCGGAGGTACTCTTGTCTTAGCTTATTCGCTCGCTCGCTCGCTCGCTCGCTCCTCAGTCTGTCCGTCGGATAACTTGAGAACGGATTGAGATATCGAGCTGAAACTTGGTAGGCAGCTTCGTCTCCCGAAAAGTAAGGCGGGGATTGCTTTTGGGCCATATCGGACCAAGGGGGTGGGAGCTAGGGGTGAAAAACCGAAAAACTACTAATTGCAATAACTCGAGAACTAGTGGAGATATCATGCTGAAAATTAGTATGCACGTTCGACCTTCAAATCTGTTGAAAGTGAGGGGGTGCCAATTTCGGGGGATGAAATTTAGGGGATGAAAACCACAAAAAATATGATAACTCCGCAAGGGTTGCACGCAGCTGTCGGAAACTCAACGTACACACATATATCGGTGAAATCTTGTGGGGGATGCGTTTTTTCGTAAAATCGAACAAATGGGGTGGAAATTAGGGGTAGCAACTCGAAATTCCGCTTAATAAGTACTAGTCGAAATTGGCGTCATTCGATAGCTTTCCATTAATTATTCAAAAAAGGTGTCATTCATATTTTGCGAAAAACCACCCTTATAGGCGCTACAACCCCTAACATGCAGAAACACAAAAATACGAGAACTCAAAAACTACTCAACGTATCAAGGCAGAATTTGGTTTGTGAATTTCCAGTGACATTATAGGTGGATGGACAAATTTTCAAAAATATCTAACAAAGGGGATGAAATTTAAGGGTTGAAACTTGAAATTTCTTCAAGTAAATGGTAGCCTAAAATTACGGGGTTCGATAGATTTCGGTCAACTATTGAAAAAAGGTCTTATGAGTTTTCAATCTAAAACCAACCCCTGGGCCATTAACCACCCCTAACTCTTTGCAAGTCGATAATTATATTTTATTTATTTTTTCTGAAACCCTATTGGTTTATTTATGAACAACTGAAGTCAGTAAATACGCAAGGAGTTATGTCACACCGGAAAAATAAACTCACCCCTGTAAATCATAAAGGGGTGAAATCATGAGGTGTTGAAAACATGAATCTACAAATTACCTTAATTTTTAAACGAATTGGGTTAGGGTGGTGAAATTGAAAACACAACTTCCTTTAGGCCATGTGGGGGTGGTGAAATAGGGGGTTGGAGTTTAGGGGTTGAAACGTCCATAAAGCCCTGTAATTTGACACAGAGAAGCAATATCTTCTGCGAAACTGTGACATCTTACACACTGCATCTTCGAGAAGGGAAGATCGAATTTTAGGAGAAAATTATCGAAGGGGATGAAAGTTAGGGGTGGAAACTCGAATTTTCAATGAAGAATGTATAGTTGAAAATATTACCATTCGATAGCTTTCTATTGATGGTACAAAAAAGGTCTTATTCATCATTCGCGAAAAACGACCCTTAAAGGCGGTACAACCCCCTAACATGCCGAAACAAAAAAATACGAGAACTCAAAAACTGCTCAACGTATCAGGGCTAAATTTGATGTGGTAATTTACAGCGCCACTGTAGGCGGATGGGCAAATTTTCATTAATATCTAACAAGGGGGATGAAATTTAAGGGTTGAAACTGGAAATTTTTTCATGTAAGTGGTGGAATAAAATTATGGGGTTCAATAGATTTCGGTCAACCATTGAAAAAAGTCTTATGAGTCTTCATCCTAAAACCAACCCCTACGCTACTAACAACCCCTAAGCCCTAGCAAGCGGAGTAAATATATTTCATTCATTTTTTTTTTGCTTTCTTCTAATTTGTTATTAATTTAAAGTGATTTTCATCAATTTTTGACCCATCCACAATTTTTCAACCCCTTTCATGATATGTGAACCCTCAAAGAGCAAAATTTACCCAGGCCGCTTCTTTTTCGGGTGATTTCCGCTGGTTAATTTTGTAAAATTCGCGCAGTTTTGCCTTATGAATTGTTCTTGCCTTTTTCACTTTTTCGACCCCTTCGCAATGTTTCAACCCCCAAAAGTCAAATTTGCATAATTGGCTTATTTTCGTGTTATTTTCTGTAATTCTACTTAATTATGATTAATTCTCATCCCTTTTAACTTTTCACCCCCTTTACAATTTTTCAACCCCCTAAGTGTTTATTTTGCAAAATTCACATAATTTAGTTTTCCTTCGGTAATAAATTGAACTCAATTGGATTATGTTTATCTTTTTCACTTTTCCAACCCCCTTCGCAACATTTCAACCCCCAAAATCTAAATTTGCATAATTGGTTTACTTTCGTGTTATTTTCTGTAATTCTGCTTAATTACGATTAATTCTCATCCACTTTGACGTTTCATCCCCCTTTACAATTTTTCAACCCCCTAGGTGTTAGTTTTGCCAAATTCGGATATTTTCGTTATTCTTCTGTAATAAATTGAACCCATTTGGATGATGATTAAATTTTTCACTTTTTTCATCCCCCTTCGCAATGTTTCAAGTCTTCAAATGCTAAATTTACATAATTGGGTTAATTTGGTGTTATTTTCCGTAATTTTACTTAGCCACGGTTAATCCTGATACCTTTTGATTTTTCATCCACCTTTACGATTTTTCAACCCCCTAAGTGCTAATTTTGCAAAATTCGCATAATTTCGTTTTTCGACGGTTATAAAATTGAACGCATTTGGGTTTCAGTTTACCTTTTACAATTTTTCAGTTTCCTTCGCAATAGGTAGGTATAAGTGCTTATTTCAACCCCCACAAAAGTTTTAATTGCATAATTTTGTTATTTTAGTGTTTTATTTCGTAATTCTACTTAATCCACACTTCATTTTCATTCCTCTTGACTTTTCATCACCTTTTTTCATTACCTTAGACTTCTCATTCCCTTTTTCAACCCCCTTAGTGCTAATTCTACATACCTACTTCGCAAATATGATGTTTTTTTGTTAACTCTCTACTGTTTAATTATGTACGGCCAATTTTCATAATTTCGTCTTTTTAACACCACTGTGCGTCTGCGGAGGCACTACTACTAGATGCAGATTTATAAAATCTGCACCCGACTCCACCAGTAAATTCAGCTCGCCCCTACATACACATTAACAAGGTAAACATCTACAGGGACACACATCGCATTGATATACATCTTTCGTTGGCTTTTTATATGGTTGTGGGGAGGTTAAAATGCGAGATCAAATCCTAAAACTACATTGAAAAACACTGATGGGACAAACTAATTATCTATTATCTCGATTATTATTAATGCAGAAATGATTGTTTTCAATGTGGATTTGCCTTTAGGGGGTTTCGGCTTTGCATATTTATTTTCCAAGCAGCTGTTAATTAAAACCCAACAAGTAAATGATTGAAAAACCACAAACGCACGAAACCTTAAAATAAAGTAAACAGTTATGCGTTAAATAAGAAATTGGACCACGTCCAAATGAAAGCATATTTCCTATCTTCCTATCTTTTGCAATAATAATAACACAAATCCTCGACACTGAAAACATTCGTGATATAAGCTGAAAATAATGTTAGCGTAGGAGCACCCCGCAAACGCAAAGCCAAGGCTTCAAAAACCGATGTTCATGTAAATTGGGGAAAAAAAATGTTTATTTGTTTTTACCTTATTCGCATCTCCAGCAAATCACGAATTTTCGAGTGGCTACACATGATGGACATATCAAATTTCGCCCCCTGCAGAATAATAATCGTTATCGAAACACAGCACCTCTGAACTCGTACGTACGTATGGACCGATTATTTTATATAGGTGATAAAAAGTATTATCAATGTGACATTGGGCTAGTATTAACAAAAAAACATATTTCCATGTGTTCATTTTTCCAACGTGCAATTCATATCTTCTAAAATTGCTCGCAAGGCCAACACGTGAAATAACACTCTGTCAGTGATTAAATAAAACGGCCTTGCGCATTAACGCGTAATTGCTAAATTTTTTGATAACTTTGAAGGTTACCTTATCTACAATCAATAAAGTGGGCACCTACGTAGGTGCCAAAAAGTTGGACTCCTCATATAGGTGCATGTTTACATACCCCTTATTGTCAAGGCCTATTACGTGATAATTACTTGGTACGACAAAGAACCGATTTGATTGTGCGAAATTTACAAAATTTAATTATCATTAAATTTGCACCTTTTATTAGCAGCCACATTTTAGACAACTCGTTTTGTTTTTCAAAAAAGCTAACATTTATAGTTCAATGTTAAATACATATCGCCACTTTTAGGTTAAAACTGTCGTCACCAACCAGGAAATTAAAGATAATACGAATTTTAGCATATCTAGTTCTAAAAAAATTGGGTAATCAATTTAAATTTGTTATCAGTTGTAATTGTTTAATTAGTGAATTTACCCAGAATAAAATCTTATCTAAAACAGTTTCGCTAATCCAAATAATTGTCTATTTGTGTTTCTAAATAACAAGGTTAGAAAACCACGTACATAATCGATGTTGTAACTATTTTTCAAAATTAACCAGACTAAAAAATTAGCAAAGGAAACCAGGAAATAATTAAGAATAATTAGATTCTCGTTAGAGGCGAGGATTGTAACTATACTGAATATTTCTCAGGAAAGTCGAAAAAAATGTAGAAAACCAAGTTCCTCTGTTAGGGAATTTCATTCTTGGCCAATTTTTATTTATGATAAAACAATGAAAATCAGGATTATCTATCATTTGATTTGACAGTATTGTGATTCGATGTCCAGTAACATTAATTTGTCCATAAAATAGGAAGCTGTATGAACGAAATAATGTTGTCAGAGATCAGAGTGCTGCAATTTTATTTTGTTTGTTAAAAAAAAAGTATATAACCGCAATTGTATTCCTATTCTGCGATTAAGAAGGTCATGAGCTTCCCAAATTCCAATTATTTCGTCAGTGATACTACTTTCGACGCTAATTGTGAGCAAAATTTTTGACTTAATTTCTCTTTAATACCCCTTTAAGAAATTTTGTAGATATTTCGAAGAATGCTTTATTAATGCGTGTAACTAACTGAAACATCAATAAAAATCACCAAAATCCGTAAATAAAATCAAATTTAAAAAAGTGTCAATCTCGGAGACTTGTACTTTTTTCGAGACTTTTTCACGGAATTTGTAAATACAGGGTGTCTCAGAACGCTCGCACCAAATTCTAATGGAGTATTGAGGAGTAAATTCTGAGTCGATCCGTGTTTTTGAAAATTTCCAGGGACCAATAGTTCTCGAGTCATAAGAGATTTAAGAGGACCAATCAGATTTCAGCTTTGAATTGCTCCATAAGGTACTTGAACGTTAGATGCACTATTTCCTAGGTAACAAGATACTATCAATGAAAATTTATATTGTTGTATCTTGTTACCTAGGAAATAGTGATTCTAACATTAAATTACCTTGTAAAGCAATTAAGAGCTGCGCTCTGATTGGTCATCTTAAACCTATTATAACTCTGGAACTACTGGACCCTGGAAATTTCCAAAAACACGAATCGACTCAGAATTTAATCCTGAATACTCCGTTAGAATTTAGTGCGAGCGTTCTGAGACACCCTGTATAGAAATGCAAGAAAATAAAACGTAAGATTCGGTGTTTTTGGCGATTCGATTTCAGTACCTCTGTTCCAAATCAAAAAGCCAACGAAACATGTATATCAATGCGATGTGTGTCCCTGTAGATGTTTACCTTGTTAATGTGTATGTAGGGGCGAGCTGAATTTACTGGTGGAGTCGGGTGCAGATTTTATAAATCTGCACCTAGTAGTAGTGCCTCCGCAGACGCACAGTGGTGTTAAAAAGACGAAATTATGAAAATTGGCCGTACATAATTAAACAGTAGAGAGTTAAGAGTGTTGTGTCGAAAACCACGACCTCTGTGAGAGGTGGGGTCTGTCGTTCCCTGTTTGAGACCATGAGCTCAAACCAGCCGCTTTCGTTTTGGTTGTGGCAGTGAAGAATTTTTAATTTTTCATTGTCACAATCGAATCATTGCAGTAGAGAGTTAACAAAAAAACATCATATTTGCGAAGTAGGTATGTAGAATTAGCACTAAGGGGGTTGAAAAAGGGAATGAGAAGTCCAAGGTAATGAAAAAAGGTGATGAAAAGTCAAGAGGAATGAAAATGAAGTGTGGATTAAGTAGAATTATGAAATAAAACACTAAAATAACCAAATTATGCAATTAAAACTTTTGTGGGGGTTGAAATAAGCACTTATACCTACCTATTGCGAAGGAAACTGAACAATTGTAAAAGGTAAACTGAATCCCAAATGCGTTCAATTTTATAACCGTCGAAAAACGAAATTATGCGAATTTTGCAAAATTAGCACTTAGGGGGTTGAAAAATCGTAAAGGTGGATGAAAAATCAAAAGGTATCAGGATTAACCGTGGCTAAGTAAAATTACGGAAAATAACACCAAATTAACCCAATTATGTAAATTTAGCATTTGAAGACTTGAAACATTGCGAAGGGGGATGAAAAAAGTGAAAAATTTAATCATCATCCAAATGGGTTCAATTTATTACAGAAGAAAAACGAAAATGGGTTGAAAAATTGTAAAGGGGGATGAAACGTCAAAGTGGATGAGAATTAATCGTAATTAAGCAGAATTACAGAAAATAACACGAAAGTAAACCAATTATGCAAATTTAGATTTTGGGGGTTGAAATGTTGCGAAGGGGGTTGGAAAAGTGAAAAAGATAAACATAATCCAATTGAGTTCAATTTATTACAGAAGGAAAACTAAATTATGTAAATTTTGCAAAATAAACACTTAGGGGGTTGAAAAATTGTAAAGGGGGATGAAAAGTTAAAAGGGATGAGAATTAATCGTAATTAAGTAGAATTACAGAAAATAACACGAAAATAAGCCAATTATGCAAATTTGACTTTTGGGGGTTGAAACATTGCGAAGGGGTCGAAAAAGTGAAAAAGGCAAGAACAATTCATAAGGCAAAACTGGGCGAATTTTACAAAATTAACCAGCGGAAATCACCCGAAAAAGAAGCGGTCTGGGTAAATTTTGCTCTTTGAGGGTTCACATATCATGAAAGGGGTTGAAAAATTGTGGATGGGTCAAAAATTAATGAAAATCACTTTAAATTAATAACAAATTAGAAGAAAGCAAAAAAAAAATAAATGAAATATATTTACTCCGCTTGCTAGGGCTTAGGGGTTGTTAGTAGCGTAGGGGTTGGTTTTAGGATGAAGACTCATAAGACTTTTTTCAATGGTTGACCGAAATCTATTGAACCCCATAATTTTATTCCACCACTTACATGAAAAAATTTCCAGTTTCAACCCTTAAATTTCATCCCCCTTGTTAGATATTAATGAAAATTTGCCCATCCGCCTACAGTGGCGCTGTAAATTACCACATCAAATTTAGCCCTGATACGTTGAGCAGTTTTTGAATTTTCGCATTTTTTTGTTTCGGCATGTTAGGGGGTTGTACCGCCTTTAAGGGTCGTTTTTCGCGAATGATGAATAAGACCTTTTTTGTACCATCAATAGAAAGCTATCGAATGGTAATATTTTCAACTATACATTCTTCATTGAAAATTCGAGTTTCCACCCCTAACTTTCATCCCCTTCGATAATTTTCTCCTAAAATTCGATCTTCCCTTCTCGAAGATGCAGTGTGTAAGATGTCACAGTTTCGCAGAAGATATTGCTTCTCTGTGTCAAATTACAGGGCTTTATGGACGTTTCAACCCCTAAACTCCAACCCCCTATTTCACCACCCCCACATGCCCTAAAGGAAGTTGTGTTTTCAATTTCACCACCCTAACCCAATTCGTTTAAAAATTAAGGTAATTTGTAGATTCATGTTTTCAACACCTCATGATTTCACCCCTTTATGATTTACAGGGGTGAGTTTATTTTTCCGGTGTGACATAACTCCTTGCGTATTTACTGACTTCAGTTGTTCATAAATAAACCAATAGGGTTTCAGAAAAAATAAATAAAATATAATTATCGACTTGCAAAGAGTTAGGGGCGGTTAATGGCCCAGGGGTTGGTTTTAGATTGAAAACTCATAAGACCTTTTTTCAATAGTTGACCGAAATCTATCGAACCCCGTAATTTTAGGCTACCATTTACTTGAAGAAATTTCAAGTTTCAACCCTTAAATTTCATCCCCTTTGTTAGATATTTTTGAAAATTTGTCCATCCACCTATAATGTCACTGGAAATTCACAAACCAAATTCTGCCTTGATACGTTGAGTAGTTTTTGAGTTCTCGTATTTTTGTGTTTCTGCATGTTAGGGGTTGTAGCGCCTATAAGGGTGGTTTTTCGCAAAATATGAATGACACCTTTTTTGAATAATTAATGGAAAGCTATCGAATGACGCCAATTTCGACTAGTACTTATTAAGCGGAATTTCGAGTTGCTACCCCTAATTTCCACCCCATTTGTTCGATTTTACGAAAAAACGCATCCCCCACAAGATTTCACCGATATATGTGTGTACGTTGAGTTTCCGACAGCTGCGTGCAACCCTTGCGGAGTTATCATATTTTTTGTAGTTTTCATCCCCTAAATTTCATCCCCCGAAATTGGTACCCCCTCACTTTCAACAGACTTGAAGGTCGAACGTGCATACACTAATTTTCAGCAAGATATCTCCACTAGTTCTCGAGTTATTGCAATTAGTAGTTTTTCGGTTTTTCACCCCTAGCTCCCACCCCCTTGGTCCGATATGGCCCAAAAGCAATCCCCGCCTTACTTTTCGGGAGACGAAGCTGCCTACCAAGTTTCAGCTCGATATCTCAATCCGTTCTCAAGTTATCCGACGGACAGACTGAGGAGCGATCGAGCGAGCGAGCGATAGAGCGATCGAGCGAGCGAGCGAGCGAATAAGCTAAGACAAGAGTACCTCCGCATTCTGCTACGGCACTAAAAATAAGCCTCGTCTAGATTCGAACTCGGCTCAAAAACACGCCGCTTTCCCCAGTTAGCGCGCTTCACCAGACACAGCCAGCGATCCTTTGGTAAAACGCATGTGAAAGAGCTACTTGAAAATGTCCTACTCCCTTCATGTGATTTACCATACAGCCAGTCCAGTTTTTATCGGTCGTCTAGCCACAATGTTAAATTTAAATAAAAACAATAAAAGTCAAGCATTCGCCCTATTTAAACCGCGAAAACCCCCGTTTTAGCAATTTGAGACGTGAACGCTGTCTAAACGGTTGAAGATATAACAAAATCATAAGTGTGTCACTCTTACGTCAACCAAGCGCACATGGCTGTGCATCTATGTGATAAAAACAACGTTTCTGAGATTAACCCATTTTATTAAATGTTTTAAATATCTGTTTTTATCTGTATAACAATTGGTTAAACAATAACCATAATATTTAAGTTAATCTCTCATTCTTTGAATTCCCTGAGGATGCCTGTAAGGCGAAACATGTAGGAAAGTTGAAAATAAATCTATGTAATCCACTAAAATAAAAACAAATTATAAGCATAAGAATTTTTGGCTAAGAAAAATTCTACCAAAAACTCAGCGACAGCATGTACAGTCGGGGACTTTGAAAATGGCTCAGCGATGATTCACTTGGTCAACTGTATCGCTGCAATGTGCTTGATGTTTGCCGACCTATCGACAGCGGTGGGATGAGCATTTTCAAAGTCCCTGACTGTACGTATCTATGAAGAATAGCCCACAACAAACACTCATACCGATTTTGATAAAACATTAAAACACAAAAACAATTATTGTAGGCTATCAATTTACATGCTGTCTAGGACTTTTTCATAGATTTATTGTTGTCAACAATTCTTCTGTATAAGATTTTGAGATTTTGTTCCATCTCTAAACGTTTCGGCAGCGTTCGCAAAAGAAGCGCACTTTTTCTCCGGATTTATTCGATTGGATTGGATTTATTGTAAACGTATGGGAGGCGCCATGTACACGTATAAATCAGGATATACCATATACCGGGTGATTCAGTTTGATATTCGTTCCCCTGTAACTTTTTTAATAAGAATAACGGTATTACCTCGGTTATTACTATTAACGATAGAAAAGTTAAATGAACTGCATTTTTTTCCATGGCTAACTACGTTTATCATGCGATTTACAAATATATCTTACATATTTTTCTCTTGAAATAAAAGTTATGTTCATCACAAAAAAAATTATAAATTAATCAAGAACGGTCAGAATAAAATTTTGTATTAAAGTTACTTTGGAAGAGAAAAGCATTAGCTTCCGTCCTACACTAATTTCATTTTGATCGATTCACAGACGGTTCAACTCCAGCCAATCAAAAAGTGTTCCTTTAGAAAACTGCGACAAAAAATGTATTAGTGGCGCCATCTAGAAAATGGTTGCCGATTCTAAAAGCCTCATCTTTTGACTACGTCCTGTACAAAATTGAGGAAAATCGGTCTAATAATAATAAAGTTATAACCAAAAATATATCGTTCGGTTTTTTTTGGGACACCTTTATAAGTCAACAGTTATGATACCACTATTTCATGACAGCTAGGAGTCAAAATTAAAGCAGGTCTTATTCGACTGACTTCCTGCCAATAACGTGTATGCCGAGGTGTATGCTATTAATGTTAATTTATTTGCTAATTTAATGGGTAACTATAAATTAATGGAATAAACATGTAGATTGAGGAAATTGAAATAATGATAATAATATGCCTTAGATTTACGGTTTTGGCTGAAGTTCTAATCGGCACACAAAATTTTCCACCTCGTTTCGTTTCCCATTGAATACGTGTGCCACATATCATCTCGGCATCTTCAGCAGTTCGGGCTTCTCTTGCAGACGCACATTACAGACAAATTTAACGTTCAAGCATTTTAATGTAGAAAAGTGGTAGTACATGAAAAAAATAGTCATAGAACTCGTTTAATCGGGCTAAAGTAGCATTACGTAGTTTTCGGTTCGGTGCGAGGTTCAGCGTATCCAATTAATTATACGACTTGGCAATACATGCGCTAAAAATATCCCTTTGAAAAAGGTAATTACAGTCGTGATTTCTCGATTAAAACAAATTACCTTGGACGGCTGTAATTGAATCAAAATTTTAACATGATTAATTATTGAGGTGACATTAATAATCCATGTTGAATTAATAACGATAATCTACATTGAGTTCATAAATTTGAATTGCCGGCAAAACGATAAATAAATCTTATTGAATAAGTGGGTGATAGTTAAAAAACCCACTGGAAATATACAGAGTGCTCCCTAAGTACACCGACAAACTTCAGGGGGTGATTTGTCACATTATTTTGAGACGAAAATTTCTCTCTCACTCCACTTCAATACGTAAAAAAAGGGAGGTTACTGCAATCACTAAAATTTTCGAATTCGAGATAACACCAGATCTTCATGTTTTGAGGTCTCAGGAACCCAAAAAAGTGGTTTTTAAAATGTGTCTGTGTATGTACGTAAGTACGTTCGTTTGTAATCACGCCACAGCCAAAACTACAAGACCGATTTGGCTGAAAATTTGGAACATAGGCATCTCGTAACCTAACTTACATCTGAAAAGCTCTTGGAGCCAATCGTGCAAACGGAAATGCCATTTTGGCACATCAACTTTTAAATTTTAAATGCAAACCCCCATTTTTCACGTCACCATAAGGAAGACCTTCAAATTCTGCTTCTAAAAATGTATTCATTCTTAGTGCCCTTTTGGCCAAATATAAAAAAAAATTGATTTTTATCGGACTTTAAAATCGCGGTACAGCCCAAGCCCCTGAACCGATTTGGCTGAAATTTTGCACGTGGGGATTGAATTACACGTTGAAGAGCTGAACAAATTTTGAATTCAATCGACTCACGGAAAGTGCCGTTTTGGCACACCAATTTCCAAATTTAAAATTATTCTCTCATTTGACCATTAAAAACTAGTTTTTGAAAGATTTATTGTCACCATCAGAAAGGTCTTCAAAATTCTGGTTTTAAATAGGACAAAATTAATTCGCATTTAGCGCTGTTTCGTTCATGGATGACATAAAGTATCAGTTATTGTCAAAAAGGTGGCAAAAGATTAACCTTAAAAGGGACTTATTGTCACGGAAACAATTGGCTTTTTAAAAATGTAATCAATATGGACTTTTTCGAAAAATCGTCAAAATTCTATAATTTGTATGATTAATCTATAAAATTGGTATACATTTTTTTGAAACAAGGTATAAAATAGTACACAAACTTTTAATTTCTTTTGACGTTCAGTACAATTGAATAAAATAGATTTTGAAGTCGTCTGATTGAAACTTTAACATGTTTTTGCAAAAAAATTCTCCCTAGTTACATTTTTGAAAAGCTAATTTTAACGCGTGAGTCTTACTACGGGCATGGTCACCGTCATTTTTCGATTTTTCTATAATTTTGGAACCGACTCAGTCTTTCCTCATTTTGAACCCTTTAGATTGCATATTTTTATTAATTTTGAGTAAATTTAGCTTTTAAGCAAAGTTTTCGCCAATTTTTACAGAGAAAAATGTATGTTCAGTGCGTTTAAAAAGTATGATGTAAATTCACGTATAGGGTGGTTCCTTTTTCCTCAACATCGGCATCTCCTAAACGGTAAGAGATACGGAGTTGGCTAAATTAGAGAAAAGTTGCGCTATTTGTTTGTGATTAAGAATCTGAAGAGAATTCCCCGATATCTTGATTCGTTCCCGAGTTATTTCGAAAAATCTGAAAATTGCGATTTCAAATAACGATTAATGCTATTTAAATGAAACTTGGAACTTTTATTTTTTTGACAGCTGTCAATCGAATGGCATCCACAGAAATTTTCTGGACCTTCTAGATTTAGAGCAATGACAGTCAACTTTTGATTCTTTTATGGCCGCCATATCGAATTTTGAGCCTATCTGATACGGAAAAAACTGGCTTTTTAAAAATGTAATCAATATGGACTTTTTCGAAAAATCGTCAAAATTCTATAATTTGTATGATTAATCTATAAAATTGGTATACATTTTTTTGAAACAAGGTATAAAATAGTACACAAACTTTTAATTTCTTTTGACGTTCAGTACAATTGAATAAAATAGATTTTGAAGTCGTCTGATTGAAACTTTAACATGTTTTTTCAAAAAAATTCTCCCTAGTTACATTTTTGAAAAGCTAATTTTAACGCGTGAGTCTTACTACGGGCATGGTCACCGTCATTTTTCGATTTTTCTATAATTTTGGAACCGACTCAGTCTTTCCTCATTTTGAACCCTTTAGATTGCATATTTTTATTAATTTTGAGTAAATTTAGCTTTTAAGCAAAGTTTTCGCCAATTTTTACAGAAAAAAATGTATGTTCAGTGCGTTTAAAAAGTATGATGTAAATTCACATATAGGGTGGTTCCTTTTTCCTCAACATCGGCATCTCCTAAACGGTAAGAGATACGGAGTTGGCTAAATTAGAGAAAAGTTGCGCTATTTGTTTGTGATTAAGAATCTGAAGAGAATTCCCCGATATCTTGATTCGTTCCCGAGTTATTTCGAAAAATCTGAAAATTGCGATTTCAGATAACGATTGATGCTATTTAAATGAAACTTGGAACTTTTATTTTTTTGACAGCGGTTCCACCCGCTTCTCTGCTGCATTTTTTTATGAAAGTCCTTAAACTAATGAAACTCGAATTTAAAATGTAGATTAATTAACACAAGTATTAAGCCTTGCTTTTTCGAATTTACCTGCTTCCGATTAGTTTTTTCCAATATTGAAAGAGTTTCTGAGAAAAAAATTCGTTTTACATTTTCGAGGCCCACTCTATTATACCTCCACACCAAAAAACAAAGTGAGAAATTACCCCCTGAAGTTCGTCGGTGTACTTAGGCAACACCCTGTAGATAAGGAAATCTGTTGGAAGCAAATTTATGGCAGCATGGACAAAATTACCATTCCAAAAGGCCTTCCCCTCGGTTCGTTCAACAAAGAGAAATTCGTATGTTCACCTTCAGACATCGCTTCAATGAAAGACGCCGTGAATTGGGGAAAAAATCGTCGCGATTAAAAAGAACAATAACACAAAAGAGGCAATTAATTAGAGATTTGTAAGAGTGTAACGACTCCGATAAGAATGAATCGTTGAAAACGTTCGCAATTAACATCATCCTCGTCGAATGATAAATAACTCGAATACCCAGACCGTAATGCAGAAACAAGAACAGTAAGATGCATGGAGTAGCAGCTATTCCCGGCCGATGACCGAGGCCTTGGGGGCCTCCTGGGTCCGATGGCCCCACGAAGAAGAACAAAAGTATGCAGCTGGAACGGCGGCCGAGGAAAACGTTCGAGGTCGTCCGAAGGAAAAAAAAAATTTTACCCTTGAGACGAGTGCGGAGCGACTCCGAGTGTAGGGCCGTCGAGTCGAGCTTTACTCGTAGAAAGTCTCCCAAAACCGTGGCATTTGAATGTAGGGTTATTAGTCGGCATTTTGGGGTCATTGAAAATCTCTAGATTGAAGCAACCAGCCGTGCTCTACATAGCCTGGCACAGATAACCATCGACGGTAGGGTCGGAAGGGTGGTTCACTACCCTCCCACCACCACCACCCCCTGAAAGAAGAACCACCAACGCTGCCAAACTAAACAAAAACAACTATAAAATACGAAATTCTCACCTGGCTAAGGCCATTTCGACATGGATGTAGGTATCCAATCCTCGTAAGATCCTCGGGCGGATTCCTCCCACAAAAATAATTCCACCAAACACAAACAAACACGTTTCCTTCACTTAACCCCAAAAATAAACAAATACGTACGTCGAGTCAGTAATCGACCTCCTACCCATTCCCAACAACAATCGAACGAGGACTGCAGACGCGGAGACAGAGAAATTAGAGATCCGTGCGTTATCCTTCCCCACTCTGCGAGGACAAAAAGCACCGTTCGGAGTAGTTCGAACATGCTCGTGGCTCACTCGAAGAATTCCATCTAAAATTCTCAGATAAAGCTCCCGACCGCCGATCAATAGCGGTCTTTGGGGCCAAATTCAAAAATGGTCCGCGCATGTGGGAAAGCGCACGGGGGGTGGACACCCCAAAACCGGTTCCATAATGGGCGTCCGCAAATCACGAAAGCCTAACAAGGTCGGGAATTCATTAAAATTTAATAAAACTCCAATTTCGACAAGGATAATTGCACAGAAGAAAAATAAAACGGGCGAGGACTTCCACAAGGAAGTCATCATAATAATTGTTAGAAGTTCACATCCCTGAACTTTTAACAGTACTAACTCCTAAAAACAACAATTCTATATTCAAAACAAACCTTCGACTTACTCTATATTGTCCCTGCCTGCAGTCCCACTTGTTCGATAAAAAACGCATCCATGTCAGTCAAATTTTTATTGATTGCTCTGTATAATAAAAACTCGTTGTCAGGTCAGGTTAGTTCAGGTATTTGACATTGTTTTTGTTGGTTGTGGACAGAGCTGGGAAAGTTACTTTGAAAAAGTAACTAGATACTTTTCATAAAAGTAACTTAACTTACTGAAGTACACTAGATACTTTACTGAAAACAGAACTTAGTTACTAGTTACTTATGAAAAGAAACTAGATATAGTATCTTAGTTACTTTTGAAGTAACTTGGTTACTTTTGGTATCTAGATACTTTTAAAAAGTAACTAAATACTTCTGTAAGTAACTAGATACAGTATTTTCGTTACTTTTGGCGTAATTTAGTTACTTTCATTAATGTTATAGAAACTTTTGGGATTGGGTTTAAATTTTAGTAAATACCTTGACAATTTCGGAGGAGGATAATTTTTTATAATCTCTAGCTAACTAGTAGCTACTCATATTTTGCGCTTTGTATGTTGTACCATTAAAATTCTTTTATACCAAGAGGTTCATCTAGATTTATAATAATTAGAGCAAGCCAGTTTCATTGCGTTGCGTTACTAACCAAAGAATAAAGATCATGGTCCACTAAAATTATAAATCTTGATGATCATGGTATGTACAGTCGGGGACTTTGAAAATGCCCACCCCACGGCGACGAATCACTTGGTCGACTGGTGCTGCCACGCGGCTAATGTGTGCTAACCTGTCAGGCAAACGTCGATCAAACCGCAACGATGCAGTCGACCAAATGAATCGTCGCCATGGGGTGGGCTTTTTCATTGTCCCCGACTGTACATACAGCATACAGGGTTTATTTTTATAACTTCCCACCTTGAATATCTTTGGATGTAATAAAGATATTGAATTGAACTAAAAGCTGGCCAATCCCGCACGGAGGGGAACACGCGTATATTAAGGGAATTTTTTCCACTTCCGGTTCAACCGGAAATGATCTTCACTTTGTTTTTTCAAATGGAGTGACACCTTTTTCTCAACGGATTCGGATCGGAATGTACATACTTGACCGGAAGTGCAGTCACGGCCATACCCTAGATTTTCAAAAATATCGAAGAAATCGGTGAAATATTCATATTTTCGAAAAACACAAAAACACCACAAGTTAGTTGTTTTGATGCAAATTTACCTGAGCAATTTAATTTTTTGATTTCTCTTATTTCTATCAAATTTTCTCTTACCTCACAATCTGTCAAAATCTCAAAAGTAAATAAAAAGAAAATGTCAATGGGCAGATAAATTTGCATCAAAAAATTCTGTTTTACTCAGCCTATAGAAATACAGAGAATAATATCGTAAAATATAATTAAAACTGACGGATATTGCCTACACCTGCAACTTTTCTGAAAATTGTTGATATTATTGGAAAAGTATCTAATTGCATAAAAAGTAACTAGTTACGTTAGAAAGTAACTAAATACATGAAAAGTAACTAGATACTTGAAAAGTAACTAGTTACTTTTTTATGTCTTTAGATACTTACCAATATATTATTATTATTATTATTATTATTATTTATTTACCAAAACATAACAAACATTTCACAAAAAAGAAAAAATAATAAAAAACAACTGTACAGGAAATAAAAACATTATGTTTCGGTAAAAAGGAGGTGTGTTCAGCTCTCCCAAACAAATTGGGGGCTGTTCTTCCACACATCACCTGCCACGAGAAATAAATTTTAGCTAAGCAAATACAGCGAGAACAAGAGAAAGATAAGCTAAATACTACTTACAATGAAAACTAATTGCAGACCTATATTCATAAACCCACGTATACGCATACGTAGACACATCAGACACTCGAGACCAAATAAATAATAATAAGAGTTTTACTCCTGGGAAAGAAGAAGGTTCCCATACAAAGTCCTTTTAAAAACAGAAGTCGACATAGAAGCATACGGAAAAGCCAGCCTATTCATAACATTAGCAACACAGTAAGAAAATGACCGTTTATATAATTCACTTTTGTGATTAGGTATATTTAATAGATCCCTCCTTCTAATGTTTAAATTGTGAATATCACTTCTATACGATATCTTCTCTGTGAGATACTTAGGGGTGCAAGAAATAATAATTTTGTGATACAGACATGCAGAATGTAACAACCTTCTGTTCTTCATATTTAACCAGTGAATTTCTTTTAACTTATGTGAGATGTGCTGATATTTGGAAATTCCAAAAATAAACCGGAGGCAAGAATTTTGTACAACTTGAAGCCCACGAGCGCTCTCAGAATCTATACATGAATCATACAATACATCACAATAATTAAGTTGTGACATTACAAATGACTCCGCTAACATGACACGCAACTTCTTATCAAGGAACTCTTTGCTATTATAAAGCAGCCTCAAATTAGAATAAGCCACTCGCTTACACGAACTTAAATGAGTTTTAAATCTAAGATTATAGTCGAGAGACAATCCAAGATTTTTAGCTTCATCAGCAACATCTATCTTCACTCCTTTTACCTTCACAGAAATATCCTCCAGAGAGGATTCGCGAATTAATCGTTTGCCGAATAAGAGTACTTTGGACTTTGACGGGTTAATTAATAAACCATGAGACTCAGAAAAAGACACAAGCGAAGCTAAATCTGAATTTATTTGAAACAGGGCTCTAGGCAAGTCCTTCCTTTCAAATGACATATACAACTGCGTATCATCGGCATAAAAAAATGATATTTGCAAAACTCTATTTTAGTTTCCAGAGTGGACATATATATGGCAAAGAGAATGGACCCTTGAGGGACTCCGGAGACAATAGGCGAAGCTTCAGATGTATGACCATCAATCCTTGTAACTAATTTTCTGCCGAATAAGTAATTTCTAAATAATTCTATAGATGAATCATTCAAGCCGATATAATGCAAGACAGATAATAAAATGTCGTGATCTATGGTGTCAAATGCCTTAGTAAAATCTAATAAAACTAATATTGTAACATGATTAGAGTCTGTAGCTTTCAGAATGTCGTCGGTAATATTAAGCAAGGCAGTTACGCAACTATGATTTTTGCGAAACCCAGACTGGACGGCAGGCAAAATATTATGGAGATCAATGTGATCACGCAGCTGTTCATCTATAACCTTCTCAAGAATTTTTGAGATGGCTGGTAGAATGCTGATAGGCCTAAGATCGTTTAACTCCGACGGCTTTTTGTTTTTAGGTACAGGAATAGCTATAGCCCGCTTCCAACAATCTGGATATACGCTGTTTTCGAGGCAGAAATTAACTAAGTGAGTTATAATATCAATGCCACATCCAATCCATTGAGTCAATTAATAGCTATTTATTTAAGAAGGATATTAAGATATTCATAATTGACGAGGACGTTACCTAACGACGACGAGGCGAAAGCCGAGTCGCCTTAGTAACGTCCGAGTCTATTATGAATTGTTAATATCCGAATTGAATACAAGGCTTTATCGAAATCGCAGGTTGCCTTTGTTTGACAAATGGTAAAAGTGTGAAATTTTGACGTTAAATTTTCTGCCGTTTTGAATTTTCAAACGTAATGGATTCTGATATTATTCCTGAGGATATTTTGATGGAAGCCAACGAAGTTACTTCGAATTTGTTGCCAGTACAATCAAGAACATTGTACGAGAAGGAGTACCTCGAATTTTGTAAGTGGCGGGAATCGCGAGGTGTAAAAGGAACTGCAGAGCCAATAGTACTCGCGTATTTCCAGAAGAAGGTAATTTTAATTTAGCTATTACCAATTATTGTTGTTGGTGACATTTTGTTATTACCTAGGCAGAAAATTATGCTGCGTCTTCGCTATGGACTAAGTACTCCATGCTAAGATCTTGTTTAGAGATAAAGGAGAGGGTCAAGATAAGTGAATATGGCAGTCTTATTGCATTCATCAAGCAGAAGAATGTTGGTTATGAGGGAAAGAAGGCAAAGGTGTTGACAAGGGACGAAATAAATGAATTTCTGCGCGTTGCGTCAGATGAATCATTTTTGATGATAAAGGTAGGTATAGATTTAGAAATGCACTCAATGAGATTATTGAGCCTTGGTTCTTGTATTGTTTGCAGGTTGCTTTTCTTTTCGCCATTTCTGGCGCTTTGCGTGGAAAGGAGTTGGCGTATATAACTATTGACGACATTGAGGATAAGGATACTCTGCTTGTGGTTACTATCTCGAAGTCAAAAACACACGTCAAACGTGTATTCACAGTAATTTCTGAAGGCAATGTTAATGCTGTCGAGTTGTACCGAAAGTACATTGCATTACGTCCTCCAAATATGGAAAATCGAAGATTCTTCGTGTCATTTAGAAATGGAAAATGTACTAGACAAGTATGCGGAGAGCATTTCTTTGCAAGTATTCCGCAGCGAATTGCGAAATTTCTGAATCTTCCAGAAGCAGAAAAATATACTGGGCATAGCATGCGTAGGTCATCTGCCACGTTGCTGGCAAACTCCGGAGCAGATATTATGCGACTAAAACGGCTTGGCGGCTGGAAAAGCAGCAAAGTTGCCGAGTCATATGTGGAAGATAGCATTGCCGAGAAGATTAAAACTACCAGAAACATCTTAGTTGATGATGTATCTATAAATTCTGGACACATTGTTGAAAGGATGACCTCTACCAAAGCAATTACGTTAACCACTTCGGATTCTACAAGATTTGGTGTGTTTGACAATGCCGCTGCTTCAGGTTCATTGATGGCTGAAGAAACTATGAATTCTACTATAGATACCAAGGGGATGACACTTTGCTCGACCAAAAACGATCCAATTAATTTCAACTTTAGTAACTGCCATGTTACGATCAATATGAAGCCGGGAGAAAGTTGTACTTGATCTTATTTTGTATGTATTGAATTTTTATTAATTGTTACCTACTAGGTGGCTATTCTTTAAGTTTTGAAAAAAATAAATATTTGCATTATTATCTTTGGGTTATTGGTAACTATGTTATTATGGACCGGTAACTATGCTATTAAGATTCGGTAACTATGATGTTATGATTTGTTTACCTTGACAATACTCCTGTAATATTATGATGTATTTAACAGGCAACTAAGCAACAACATTAAGACACTATAACGATACAAATTTCGATAAAAGAAGATTTCTTAAATATTTATTTTTTAAAAGGCATAAGACTTATCCACCTCAGGGGTATGATCAAGATCTCTTACTTTCTGAATTTGCATTATTGTCGCTAGATGACAGAAGGAAAATTGCTTCGCTGATTTTTTTATTTAAAATAATTAATTTTTTTATTGATTCCTCTGCTTTGCTTAGCAGACTTAATTTTTTGGTTCCTCGACTTGGGTCAAGATCTCCTGTTACTTTTCGAGCCTCAATACCACGTACCAACATTCTGTTACGCTGTCCGATTTCACTGATGTGTTCAAGATACAATGTAATTTGCCATAGTGATGTTGATATCTTCAGGCTGAGTTTATATAGTTTTAAGAAATCAATTCTCAGCCTTTTCTCGGCTAAACTGAACTCGGTTTGATTTACCTACTTCTTTGTTCGCTTCTGTTTATCTTACTCTTTACTTTGTATATTTATATTATGTATATCAATTCTTTGTCCTGTAAATGGTCTCTACTGTTGGGCAAATAAACTATATTATTATTAAAAATAACTAGTTACAAGTTACTTCAGTACAGTAACTACAGTGGTTTGTCTCTTTAGAATGCGGTTTTGTAGATATTTAGTTATTCGGAACGGCTGTGCAGTGTAAATAAACCTAGTGAAATCTGTTTGTTGTTAGTGAAGTGTGGTGGACAATGGAAAAAAAACAATTTAGTGAACATTTTGTCACTTGGGATGAAAATACAAGATACCAATATTTAGATAAAGAGTCTGTAATAAATTTCGGACACCCCTATGTAAAAAAAGACAACGGATTCTCCATCGATCCAACAAAATTTCCAAAAGTGACTTATATAGACATTGTATAGTTGGTTTTAAAGAAATTGTTTATTCAATGGACAGATTTGAAGCTACAAAAGTCTTGAAAGTAATAACATTGTAATAATCAGTTCTTGTGTGGCTGGGTCAAGAAAATTGGTTGTCTTAACAATAAATAAATTTCTCGTTATTGGTCAGGTACCTAATTTTTCTTTATAACCACATTTTGTCAGCCCTCTTAATGGCCTTTGTCCATTCCTCTAGCTTTTTAATAGACAAGGGACATTTTTCTATTGTGTTAATCTACTTCGATGGTATTCCATACCAATGTGCCACAATTACCTAATAACCGAGTAAAATGTTGGTATGTTTGTTTGTTTGCTAAAAGTTTTTGAAAATTATAGTAACAGATAATTAAAAACTCACCGTTTATAAAAAGGAAAGGCAATTAATTTTCAAGGAAAGCAGTCTCGATGGGTAAGTACCCAATTGCACTATCTTGCAATTTATTAAAAACCGAGAAAACCATTCGAAAAAAACGCTGCTATAACATCAACTCGTCTAACAGTTTCTGTAATTAAGGAAAATAGAGCAGTTTATAGTCGGAAAACTTAAAAAAGGCGTAAAAACCTACTTGACTCCATGCATTCAAATGTAATGTTTGTTCTCCAAGCAGCTGATTGTGTTGCGTGGTTGCATAAGTGATGCCCGCGCCCTATTGAAGAGGTCTTGGTTTTTGCCCTGTTCAGAATCAAATAATTGAATGTAGCGCGGTATTTACCTTTACGGTATGTCCTTATAAAAGGATAACAGTGCTAGACGGAATGGGATGTCCGAAAGACTGTTCGTAGTGAGAGCTCCCCACACCTTCACTGCATGAGAAACTCTAACGATGGTTTTTGGTGTGGGATCTTTTATCTCCTCTTCAGCTCCGGAGTATTCGTGAAAGCTTCCGTGGGCGCCCTCTATTATTAACAACAATTAAACTGGTAGCAACAATTGCCACTCCGGCGTGACGTCTAAAAGTGAGGTTATGTGGAATTTTCGTTTTCTTTAACACTTTTTCTCTCTTATAGGCTTTGTCGGTCGTGTGTTTTCATATAATCATAACCTGAGAGCTTCTACTAAGTGTCCCCCCCACATCTGAGAGGAATCGTAGGTGTAATTTGGATATTTTGAATGAAAATTAAAATGTCATGGCTACTTAGATGTTTACGATCGTTGACTTCGGATAATTCATGACCTGCAACTGCACTGATGGGGCTTGAGGGATGTTTCTGATCTTCTTGCAAGTTCTGTTGACTCGGTGTGCTATTGGAATGTTCCTCGATACAGTAAAAATCAGGAGGTGGAAATAAAAAATGAATTTTTAGGGAGCAAGTAACGGTTCACCAATTTACAAGGCATAGTCCTTGTACCATTATTATAAAATTGGTGGACTGGTTCGTTACAGTACCCAGCTATTTACTAGAGATGAAAAAACGGCTGTTAGTGATCTTTAAAATCTACTCCGAGCCTACTAGTCGCAGAAAAACAATAAATGTTGCATTTCAAAAAAATATTTCATTCTAAACTTGAGATTTCAAAATAACATAATATTTGAGGGGCGGTAGAGGGCTGAAAACGTTGAACTATAGCAAAACCTTAAATAAACTTTCTTTTCAGGATAGTAAAAGGCAAGTTTTGGCGACTATTACAAAACGAAATTCCAAAATTCTTTTTTTTCGATACACCTTATTGTTTAGGCCTCGAAAATGCAATTTTCACGAATTTTTTTCTCAGAAACTAAAAGATACTGAACTTTAATTTCTCGATAAAACACACAACTGTCCCTCGCTTACCATAATCTAAAATTTGGTAAAGATTGGCCCAAGCGGTTGCCTTATTGTATAGGGTCCTTTAATACAAGGATTATTTTTTATACAATCGGCCCTAAATCATCACGTTTTAATGTTAAAATGGCCAAAATTTCAGTAAAGCTTGTCGCAACGAAAACTGGCATTCTCGCGCCTTTTTTTGACAATCCAGAGTTGACTTTTTTCCGAAGAGCGAAAGCGTTTCGGTGGTTTTTTCATAAGAAGCACCCGACATATTGACAAGTGTCAATACTTTTCTAAAATAGCGATTTTCTGGCGGAATCAACGAAATGAGCCCACTGAGTTTATTTTGAATCGTTCGATGTACAGGGCTGTGCGTATTTCTTTTTGCTGATTTCCACCACAGTAAACCAGATCGAGTCTGTTTCGAAAAAACCTTTTTACAATCTCATGGCCTAATTTCTACCGTCCGAAACGTTGACTCATGAGAAATTTAAATTGTTAGACATTCCACTCTGCTCGATTAATAAGGCTCTCTAAATGAACGTAACTTGCACACACATGCAAAAGAGATGTATGAGATATCGTTCGCGACATAGAAAGTTTCTTTCCGAGCTGAAATTCAACCTTTTCCATGGTCGCTTTTCACGAATTCCCCCCAAAATTGGACATATACCACTTGAACCCCTCGAGAGACAATACAGTTCGCAAGTATTGATCCCTCCGGCACATAAAAATACCAGTAACAAGGAAGGGGGTCATCACGAAGCAAGGATTAGTCAATTTAAAACTGTGTATGGGTTACGACCTCTGGTTAAAAAGGTTACAAACCGAAACAGACAATAATTAGTTTAGTGAGAGTTACGAGCAGAGGACACGAAATATCGACCTCGTGTGGAGAGGTCGTTGAGGAAACTCTGTGCCGCAGACCGCGGAGAGGACTTTTTGGGTCAGATTAAAGGGGGTTTAGAAACAATACCGTCCGCTCTTTCAATGTTCGGAAAAAAAAATAACGTGAAAGTAATCTCAATGCACATTGTTGTGTCCACTGGTCTAAATTTAATCCCACCCGATCCAGAGTGTTGAGAAATCCACTTTCACTATCGTGGCCAAGTTTCATAATTAAATGGAGACGACTCTGCGCTCCGGTACCATAATTTTGATTTTCATCGATCCGTTATAGGTCCTTAAAAGTTTTCGATCGATTTCGCTTGGACCTTTTTATTAAAATCGAGTTCATACGCGGAGGTTCAACCACCGTAACGTAAAAGTGTGAACAATGTAAAGCAATGTTTCTCAATACCTACATTGGAAATTCGTGTCGCCATAAAACGATAGAGTTAACTTTTGCTCGGAATAAAAATACTCGCTCTGGGACGGTTAAAGTAAATATTTAATTTTGGATGGGCCTGAGCTACATAACTTCTTGCCTGAAAAACTTGTTTGCTTCATTTTTTATAAGCAAGAATAAACCCAACTTGTTGCTTTTTTTGGAAGTTTACTTTGGGATTTCAGAAAAGTAGCCCTGAATTTTTCATGTCAAGATTAATGTTTTTTAAAGCAGATATTCCACATCTGAATAACACCTGTCCAAAACCCCTCTTGGTTTTTATTGTAATAATACATAATACAATCACAAGATTACCGACATAATATTATCGTACCGATAAAATTAGTGCAGAAAAATGCACTTTTCAATCGACTATTTATAAAAAAAATGCAGCAGAGAAGCGGCTGGAACCTCCCCAACGCGTAGGTCTTTGATTTCCGTGACTTGTGTTTAAGATTTTAAAGTTGATATGCCTAAATGGCACTTTCCGTGGGCCGATTGAATCCAAAATTTGTCCACCTCTTCGACGTGTAATACAATCCTCATGTGCAAAATTTCAGCCAAATCGATTCACTAATTTGGGCTATAATGTATTTTTAGTGTTATTAAAAAATTTCGATTTTTTGACCCAAAGAGCACTAAATGCGAACGAATTTTGTCTTATTTAAAACCAGAATTTGAAGACCTTTCTGATGGTGACAATAAATCTTTCAAAAACTTGTTTTGGATGGTCAAATGAGTGAATAATTTTAAAGTTGTAAATTGGTGTGCCAAAACGGCACTTTCCGTAGGCCGATTGAATCCAAAATTTGTTCAGCTCTTCGACGTGTAATACAATCCCCATGTGCAAAATTTCAGCCAAATCGGTTCAGGGGCTTGGGCTGTAGCACGATTTTAAAGTCCGATAAAAATCAATTTTTTTTTTATTTTTGGTCAAAAGGGCACTAAGAATTAATGCATTTTTAGAAGCAGAGTTTGAAGGCCTTTCCTATCGTGACGTGAAAAATGGGGGTTTGCAAAAGTTTAAAAGTTGATGTGCCAAAATGGCATTTCTAGTTGCACGATTGGCTCCAAAAGCTTTTCAGATCTAAGTTGGGTTATCACATGCACACGTACCAAATTTCAGCCAAATCGGTCGAGTACTTTGGGCTGTGGCGTGTTTACGAACGTACGTACGAACGAACGTACGTACGTACGTACATACACACAGACACATTTTAAAAACCACTTTTTTGGGTTCGTGAGACCTCAAAACGTATAGATCCGGTCTTATCTCGAATTCGAAAATTTTAGTGATTGCAGTAACCTCCCTTTTTTTTTAAATGGTGAAGTGGAGTGGGGAGGTTAAAAAGGCGGTCTCGGAGACGGCAGGAACTTCTACGCCGCACTGCATTGGATAACAGCAGCATTTATTAAATTTTTAAATATTTAAAATAAGAAAGTTGCTATGCCAAAAGGGCACTTCGGGTTGACTGATCGGCTTCAAAATCTAATCAGCTCCTCTCCCGCACAGACAATAAAATAAATTGCCACTAAAATGACATTTTTCGAAAAAATGGCACTAAGGTTTTCGGCTTGAAAAAAAATCAGTTATCAAATCCGGTAATAAAAATATACATTTATGCATAGTTTTTTTTTCACGGCACCATTTTTTAGTCAAAAGGGCCCAAGTGTGAATACATTTTTAGAAGCAGAATTTGAAGAGCATTCATATGGTAATGCGAAAAATGGGGGTTTGCATTTAATTTTTTAAAGTTGATGTGCCAAAAAGGCACTTTCCGTGAGCCGGTGTAGCCGTGATTCTAATCAGCACCTACAAATCTCCCACTGAATATGTGTGCCAAATTTCATCAAAATCAGTTCAGTAGTTTCGGCTGTAGCGTGTCCACAGACACACGGACTGACACACATTTTTCAAAAATAGGTTTTTTGGGTTCCTGAGACCCCGAAACGTAAAGATTTGATGTCAGTTCAATTTCGAATTTTTGATCGATTTTATATACTGCTCCGCCTTGAGCGTAGAAGTAAAATGTTGATCGTTGACGCGTCTAAAAATGTTAAGGACCCGAGAACTAGAATCCGCTTGACCCTACTCTATACGTTACGCCATCGAATAGTGCTACTAAATTTAAATTCTCAATATACTATTCATAAGAGGAACACTTAAACAAATTAAGCAGAACATGAATATAGGTCAAAATGTGTTGGTAATATGTGCGAGTTTACTTAATCACAAACCTACCAGTAAACAAACAATAAAAGCTTATAATTGTGTATCATTGCTTAATAGCTCTTCTCACATATTTCATAGATTTTCTGGGCTGGCTATAATTTGTGGCTAACGATATTAATTAAAGCGTCTTTATGACGGCGACTTGAAAACCGCCACTTGTCTATGAAATGGAGTTAATAAATAGTAAAAAACGAAAAAAATTATTTAAAAATGGTAAACGAAACTCAATGGCAGGGTGTGCCTCAGGGTCCATGAACCAAGGGAGCCCATAAGCAAAAAATTAATAATATTCTTTAAATGGAAGTGGAAATATTGCAGAAAAAAAAATGAAAACTGATCGGGAAGCGAACCCAGAACCTGCCGTTCTCAGGGCGGATGCTCTACTAATAATATTAATACTCCCAATAACAGGAGTTCGTTAAATAATCGCACATAATAAATTTTTCCCAAAACTGTTTAATGTCAAATGCTTCCGGGGAGAAATCATTTTTGGTCCTTAAAACAAAAGAAAAAAAATTATATGAAAATCAAAAATCAAGTTGACCATGTTCGCATTAAAAATTATTGTAGTGTGACCCCTCTTTCCCTCGCTGAAGTTTTGTCAAGATTCATCTATTACCGACTGAGAAAATTGAATTTTTTTTGTAAGAATTAACGAGAATCTTAATTAAAAGCTAAATTTACACAAAATTATCAAAAATATGTAATTTAGAGGTTTCAGAATGAGAAAGGCCGATTCGGTTGCAAAATTATGGAAAAATAATTAAATCAAGTTGACCATGCCCTCAGTAAAAATTATCGTGGACTACCCGTGTTACCCCTCTTTCCTTACTAAATCGCAACCAACTGAGCGATTGGTGAAGCTTCAGTCCAGATCCATCTATTACCGACCGAGAAAATACAATTTTGTATGTAAAAATTGACGAAAATCTTACTTAAAAGCTAAATTTACATAAAATTATCAAAAATATACAATTTAGAGGGTTCAGAATGAGAAAAGACCGATTTAATTGCCAGCTCTGTAAAATTTTTAGGAATCCATGTCGACTCCAAACTCACATGGCATGTGCACGGCGATGAAATAGCGAACAAACTATGTAAAAATATATTTCTACTGAGAAATCTCAAAAATAACGTATCAGGCAAGGTACTGCGCACGGCATATTTTGCACTTTGCGAATCACACTTAGCTTACGGTTTACTAACCTGGGGCCACTCAAGCATTATATATCGTTTATTTAGACTGCAGCGACGGGCTGTTAGAATTCTAGCCAATGCCGGGTACAGGGAGGAGTGCAGGCCACATTTCGTTGCCTTGCGAGTACTAACTCTACCCTGCCTATATATACTCAGTTGCCTACTTCACCTGAAGGAGAATCTTGGCAAATATTTGTGCCATAGGGATGTGCATAGCTACAGTACGCGCAAAAACGACACGCTATGTCCTAGGGCTATAAGACTAAAAAAAGATCAAAATGGCTCAAATTTCTATTGTATTAAATTTTTTAACAAACTACAACCTTCTGTGAAGGCACTGGATATTGAAATGTTTAAACGTACTGTAAAAAACTATTTGCTAGGTAAAGCTTATTATAGCCTTGATGAATACCTTAATGACAGAGACACAGATTTAATGATGTAAACATGTACTATTTTTTAAATTAATACTCTGACCTGTACAACACCATTTTTCCATTGGTATTATGTATTAATAAATTATTATTATTATTATTATTATTATTATTATTAAAAATATGAAAAAAAACAATAATCAAGTTGGCCATGTCCTTAGCAAAAATAAACTCCACGTATGACCCCTCTTTCCTTACTAAATCGCACCCAACTAAACGATTGGGGAAAGTATTGTGAAGATTTCACCATAACCGACTGAGAAAATTGAATAAAAACTGACGAAAATCTGGCTTAAAAGCTAAATTTATTTCAAATTATCAAAGATATGTAATTTGGAGGCTTCTGAATGAGAAAAAACTGATTCGGTTACAAAACTATGACAAAATCAAAAATCAAGGTGGTCATGCTAGGAGTAAAAATTATCGTAGACCCCACTTGTGACCCCTCTTTCCTTATTAAATCCCACCCAACTAAGCGATTGGTGAAGCTTTTGTCAAGATCCATCTATTATCGGTTGAGAAAATTGAATTTTTTATCTAAAAATTGACGAAAATGTTGCTTAAAGGCTAAATTTACATAAAATTATCAAAAATATGCAATTTAGAGGGTTCAGAATGAGAAAAGACCGATTCAATTGCAAAGATATGAAAAAATCAATAATCAAGTTGGCCATGCCCTTAGCAAAAATGATCCTAAACTCTACGTGTGACCCCTCTTTCCTTACTAAATCGCACCCAACTAAGCGACTGGTGAAGGTTTTGTCAAGATCCATCCATTACCGACTGAGAAAATTGAATTTTTCATATAAAAATTGACGAAAATCTAGCTTAAAAACTAAATTTTCTTCAAATTATCAAAGATATGATAGATAGATAGATAATTTAGTGGCCTCAGAAAGAAAAATAAAACTTATTCGGTTGCAAAATTATGGGAAAGTGAAAAATCAAGGTGGCCGTGACCTTACTAAATCACACCCAACTAAGCGATTGATAAAAGTTTTGTCAAGATCTATCCATTACCGCCTGAGAAAATTGAATAAAAATAAGACGAAAATCTGGCTTAAAAGCTAAATTTATTTCAAATTATTAACGATATGTAATTTAGAGGGTTCAGAATGAGAAAAGACCGATTCGGTTGCAAAATTATGGGAAAGTGAAAAATCAAGGTGGCCGTGACCTGAGTAAAAATTATCGTAGACCCCACGTGTGACCTCTCTTTCCTTACTAAATCACACCCAACTAAGCGATTCTATCCATAACCGACTGAGAAAATTGAATAAAATAGACGAAAATCTGGCTTAAAAGCTAAATTTATTTCAAATTATTAAAGATATGTAATTTAGAGGGTTCAGAATAAGAAAAACGTGTTTCGATTACAAAATTATGGGAAAATCAAAAATCAAGTTGGCCATGCCCGGAGTAAAAATTATCGTAGACCCCACTTGTGACCCCTCTTTCCTTACTAAATCACACCCAACTAAGCGATTGGTGAAAGTTTTGTCAAGATCTGTCCATTACCGACTGAGAAAACTGAATAAAAATCGACGAAAATCTGGCTTAAAAGCTAAATTTATTTCAAATTATTAAAGATATGTACTTTAGAGGGTTCAGAATCAGAAAAAAGTGTTTCAATTACAAAATTATGGGAAAATCAAAAATCAAGTTGGCCATGCCCGGAGTAAAAGTTATCGTAGACCCCACTTGTGACCCCTCTTTCCTTACTAAATCGCACCCAACTAAGCGATTGGTGAAACTTTTGTCAAGATCCATATATTACCGGCTAAGAAAATTGAATTTTTTATGTAAACACGAACATTTGGAGGGAACTCGGAAACTATAAAGGATGGAGAGTAGCTTAAATTAGAAAAAAGTTGCGTTTTTCCACGGTGATTAAGAATCTGTAAATAATTCTCCTTTATCTTGATTCGTTCCTGAGTTATCCCGAAAAAATTGAAAATCGTGATTGTACAGAAAAATTCATATCTTTCTAACGATTGGTAGTAATCGAGGTAGTAATTAAACTTGGAACTCCTATATTTTTGACAGCTGTCAATTCAACAGCCTTGACAGAAATTTTCTAAGTCTTCTAGATTTTGAGCCAACAGCCTTGACAGAAATTTTCTAAGTCTTCTAGATTTTGAGCAACGACAGTCAACTTCTCTTTTCCTTATGGCCGCCATATTACATTTGAACACCATTGAAATCAGCTTTTCAAAAATGTAGCCAACAAGGACTTTTTTGACAGATCGTCAAATTTTGAAAATTGCTAAAAAGTCCAGATTGATTACATTTTCGAAAAGTTCATTTTTTTGTGCATCCGGCGGTGTTAAAATCCAATATGGCGGCCATAAGAAAAAGAAAAGTTGACTGTCGTTGCTCAAAATCTGAATGGACTAGAAAATTTGTGTCAACGCCATTGAATTGACAGCTGTCAAAAATATAAAAGTTCCAAGTTTCATTTGAATACCACCCATCGTTAGAAAGATATAATAATTTTTTCTTTGAAATAACCGTTCTGTTTTTTCGCCATAACTCAGGAACGAATCAAGATATCGGGGTATTCTTTACATATTTTTAATTACTTTAAAAAAGCGCAACTTATGGTTATTTATTATTAGGGACAATTCCTCGAATAATTTTGCTTATTTCGAGTTTTTTATTGATCCCTCAGACGATCCAAAATAAACTCATCCCAGTGGGCGTTTTGAACTGAACCACATACGTCGTTGCTTGATTCTGTCAGGAAATTATTCTTTTCCAAATGATTGTTATTGACACATCTCAATGAAAATGAAACAATCAAAGACGAGAGTTTCAATTCCAAGGCCCACAGACGATGAGTTTATTTTGGACTGCTTGATACAACGCCGCCACCTTTAATTTCCTGCGTCCCTCGAGTCAAGAGTAAACAGAAAAACAATCCCTTTATTTGAGGCAAATAAACGATGAAAAACGAGGATGTGAGAACATTCTTGAGGGGGAAAATAAAACACGGAGTGTGTCAATAAAATGAATTAATGTAGCCCTTGGCCTGACCCGGATTTTGCTGAATTACTTAATGTCTGATCAGCGTCAGACAAATTGCTTCTCCTGCAAGCAAAAAAAATTCTACTGCGTTTTACCCCCTTGCGTGCTCCCATGGCAATGTTCAACCTTGAAAAGTTCAGACTTTGATAGTGCATTTAAGATAGAGAAATTTGTTTATTTTTGTTTGAACGATTGCAAAATAAAATCCAAAGGAACGTCCGATAACAAAGCAGCCGTTCAGAACGCAAATCGAAAGAATCGCACAAGGGCACGAGCGAAAATTGAGCTCTAAATGGTCAGTGCTACAAAAGATAACCTTCAAAAATCAAACATATGACGCTTACCCGATATTCCGCTACTCCGTTACCCGATTTTCAATCGGAAGCAGTACACGCCCACACTCAATAACATTTTCACGTATTTTTCACCGGGAAATTGGTTGGAAAACCCTTGAAAATGCCAATTTTCACTAACAAAATTACAAGAACCGTGAACTATTCACAGGCTCTTCAACTGTCACTCACAGATGGCGCCACATGCTAAACCTGCGCTGAAGGATATTTGGGTTGCGTTCCACATTTAGTTCAGGGTATTTAGACAAAATATTGTTAGATAGGGGAATTAAGGGGAGGCACGAAACGGTTTTAGGCAACTTTACATACACTTTTTACGGAAACTTGACTACAGGCTTTATTGTTTTACGATACGATCTGAAATTTTTGTGGCATATCCAGAATTACATTCTGCGCAACATGAGGTCAATTGCTTTATAAAGAAACACCAACTTACCAAGACAAAAATTAATTTAATGTTCTGACATTGGAATCCATTTGTAAATTATGCTGCCTACACTCAGAAATTTGGCATTTAAATTTTGTCCGTTAGTTCAGCCTCTGCAATGCAGATGACAGTGCCCAAATTGTAGTTTATTTGATTTATCTTGAAATATAAATGTCAACTCGCCATTTAATTAGATTTCCGCTTAATAAATATCTTGGAAGAAATAATTTGAGGTGCACGTCTTCGAAATTTTGTTGTTGCTGTTTGTTGAGATCAACATATGTATACAATAAAAGATATAAACCGTAGCTGAGCGGCAAATTTGTTTTTCTACGCCCTTTATTGAAAGTACGCTTTTCTATTTGTCAGTAGAGAATAGAAAGTTGGCGTTTGCGGCTGAGCGAGCGGAAAAATTATTGCCGCTTACCAAGCCGAAAGTTAGTTTTTCTGATAGGATAGAGATTAATAACTATTTTAAGGAAACTTTATTAAACAATTAGATTAGGTGCCTATTGAACAATAATAAATTAAACCAGATGTTCCAATGATAATTCAATGATTTCTACTTATACTACTGTTATAGTGATCTCTTGTCATTACGGATGGGGACATGGATTTATCGTTACTACTGTTATGAACAATTTTAAAATTTATAGTACAATTTTCACAATTCTGAACTTGTATACCAGAGCCCAGTTCATGAAGTTTTGCAGATGTTACGTTGTTGTTGACTACCGCAGGCTCAGGGTTTTGTCCGAGAATCTTGTGAGACACTGCAATCTTGTTTTCTAGTGATTCCTCTATATAGCCCTCTGCCACAGAGGTGGACTTCCAACCTCCGTGTCGTTTTAAACTGGTAATATCCGCTCCAGCATCTGCCACTAACGTTGCGGAAGTTCTTCTAAAACAGTGACCAGTGTAGGAAGCGCAACCAGGTAAATTCAAAAATTCCGCTATACGCTTCGGCATATTGCCAAATGTGTTCATCCCCACGACTCTGTTCGTGCACTTTCCATTCTCATACCTCAAAAATAATCTCTGCGTCGTTGCATGGGATGGACGGAGTGCCACATATTTACGGCAAAAGCCCAAATAATCCACTTCGTGTTCTCCTCCTTTAGACACAATAAAAGTACGCTGAACTCCAGTTTTGGTATTGGGAATTTTTACAACCATGATTGTCCCATTATCTTCTATGTCGTGAATCAGCATTTTGGTCAGCTCGTCGCGACGACAGGCCCCGAAAATACCGAATATTAAAGCAACCTACAATGTCATCATTATTAAAAAATAATTTAGCGCCATAATTTACCTTCAACATCAAATAACACTCATCCGGAGCATCTGATAGGAACCTGTTAATCTCTTCCCTTCTCAGCACCTTTGATTTCTTGGCCCTGTATCCCACTGACTGCTTCTTTAGAAATGCTATCAATCTGCTATATTTTGAGATATCTACGTTATGTTTGGAAGACAGAGTGCTCTTCAACATTGAATACACTGACCATATAGTAGATGATTTCTTCGTTCTCGAAATTTCCGACAAATAAGCCAGCAATATATCTTCAGAGTAGGATGATTTAACTTGATTGGTTTTGCACCATTGCACGAACAACGTGTATTCTCTCTCGTACCTGGTCTTCGATTTGTCAGGTAACAAATTCAAGATTACGTTTTTCGCGGCTTCCTTTATGTGTGGCGGGGTGCATTCCAGATCCACTACACTCTCGTCACTACTATCAATGTCTGCCATTCTGACCAAGAGAACAACGAAATCTCTAGTTTACAGTCGCTTTGAAAAATTTTTGACGTATTTTGAAAAATAACAAAAGCAGTGTCATAGGAACGTCCACAGATAACTACAAAAAATTCATGTACTGATTGACGACATGCTGTTTTTTAAAAATTGAGAAAAATATGCTTCTTCTTGCCTTATTTATAAGGGGCGTAGAAAAAATAGTATGTGTATTGAAAGCGTAAAGTGCCTTTTGTGCTCTCACAAGTTTGCTGCTCTCGCCTAAAGGCTCGAGCAGCAATTTACTTGTTCCGAGCACAAAAGTTGCACTTTCCGCTTTTAATACACAATGTACTATTTTCTCCCATTCTGAGACTTTCGTACATGGGTTCAAATCTTGAAAATTGACCTATAATTTTTTTGCTTTTTTTATTCTCCAAATCATTATTGATTATTGACCAGAATTATAGCACTTAAATTAAAGATAAAGGCATATTATTAAACAATGGCGATAAATAACTGCAATATATTTTATTTTCTCAAGGGGTGCGGCGATGCAGTGGCGGCTTTCCTCAGGCGGCACGTAAGAATAAGATCAAACAGTAAGACTATTATGCCACATCATAATGTGATACCGGGTGTATCACAGACCCCGCCGTATAGGGAATTAACATGGGAAAATGAATTTTATTTTTTTCCTGCTCCGGAGGATTTTCTCGAAAAGTTTTATCGTGTTTGGAGGATAGTCCATACTAGTCTGATACCTCTTGAGATTTTTTTCGTTCGTCAGCTCCTGTTAGGTACTTAACAATGATTTTTTGAAAATTGAAATTTCGACAAAAACGAAAAAAATTTTCGTGCCCAATCGACCCGCTTCGAATGTTTACTTAGTTTGCTGCCTTTGTGGATTGCAACACAACACAAAATAAATGGATGCTTCGAAACGGGTCGATTGTGCACGAAGAAATGTTCCGTAGAAGCAAGACGCAACATTTTTTCGTGCACAATCGACCCGTTTCGAAGTATCCATTTATTTTGCGTTGTGTTGCAATCCACAAAGGCAGCAAACTAAGTAAACATTCGAAGCGGGTCGATTGGGCCCGAAAAATTTTTTCGTTTTCGTCGAAAATTCAATTTTCAAAAAATCATTGTTAAGTACCTAAGAGGAGCTGACGAACGAAAAAAAAATCTCAAGAGGTACAGACTAGTATGGACTATCCTCCAAACACGATAAAACTTTTCGAGAAAATCCTCCGGAGCAGGAAAAAAATAAAATTCATTTTCCCATGTTAATTCCCTATACGGCGGGGTCTGTGATACACCCGGTATATGCCATAAATAATTTTTCGTCTAATGATGGCCGGGAGGGAGGCAGAAGGGGTGGTTCAAAATGTGATTTTAGGCGAACTTGAGCAACCAAAAAAATTTAGAAATTTTTTTTTAAGAATCGGGGGTGCACTATCTCTATCACTAGTGATAGTGCATTTTTCCACCGAAGTTGTCCAGTGTTTTTATAGTGAATCGGGGGTGGTTTAAATTTTCGCCACTTTGCAGTACCCGACTCTGACGCCCTGTATATCAAATAAGGGGGACCTGCTTAAAACGCCAATGAAATGGGCTTTCCGTGGAAAAAAGGCTCCTTCAAATCGATCAACTCTTTGAGGAGTTACGGCATTTTAAATTCGACTCAAATTTCCGGGTGGACCAATTAAATTGTTGGGCAGTTTATTTGTATTCAATCTTGTAAGAACACTTTATTAAATACATACCTCCACGCTAAAAATCAAAGTTTAGTGTCGCCTAGATCCTGATTTTCAATTTATTTCCTGGGCCACTATCGTATATAGGATCCTTTAGTGTTTGAATCTAAATGATTTCAAATTATTATAACGAAGAAAAACAAAATTACGCAAATTGTGCCAAATTAACACTTAGGGGGTTAAAAGATCGTAAAGGGGGACGAAAAATCCAAGGGAATGAAAATTTATCGTAATTAAGCAGAATTACAGTAAATGACACGAAATAAGCCAATTATGCAAATTTGGCTTTTGGGGGTGTTAAATTACAGGGCTTCATGAAAGTTTCAACCCCTAAACTCCAACCCCCTATTTCGCCACCCCCACATGCTTTAAAGAGACTTGTGTTTTCAATTTGACCACCCAGATCCATTTCGTTAAAAAATTGCGGCGATTTATTTATTATGGTTTACAGGGATGAGTTTATTTCTCCGGTGTTATATAAGTCCTTGCTGATTTACTGACTTCGGTTGTTCATAGATAAATCAATAGGATCTCAGAAAAAAGCCAACGAAAGATGTATATCAATGCGATGTGTGTCCCTGTAGATGTTTACCTTGTTAATGTGTATGTAGGGGCGAGCTGAATTTACTGGTGGAGTCGGGTGCAGATTTTATAAATCTGCACCTAGTAGTAGTGCCTCCGCAGACGCACAGTGGTGTTAAAAAGACGAAATTATGAAAATTGGCCGTACATAATTAAACAGTAGAGAGTTAACAAAAAAACATCATATTTGCGAAGTAGGTATGTAGAATTAGCACTAAGGGGGTTGAAAAAGGGAATGAGAAGTCCAAGGTAATGAAAAAAGGTGATGAAAAGTCAAGAGGAATGAAAATGAAGTGTGGATTAAGTAGAATTACGAAATAAAACACTAAAATAACCAAATTATGCAATTAAAACTTTTGTGGGGGTTGAAATAAGCACTTATACCTACCTATTGCGAAGGAAACTGAAAAATTGTAAAAGGTAAACTGAATCCCAAATGCGTTCAATTTTATAACCGTCGAAAAACGAAATTATGCGAATTTTGCAAAATTAGCACTTAGGGGGTTGAAAAATCGTAAAGGTGGATGAAAAATCAAAAGGTATCAGGATTAACCGTGGCTAAGTAAAATTACGGAAAATAACACCAAATTAACCCAATTATGTAAATTTAGCATTTGAAGACTTGAAATATTGCGAAGGGGGATGAAAAAAGTGAAAAATTTAATCATCATCCAAATGGGTTCAATTTATTACAGAAGAAAAACGAAAATATCCGAATTTGGCAAAACTAACACCTAGGGGGTTGAAAAATTGTAAAGGGGGATGAAACGTCAAAGTGGATGAGAATTAATCGTAATTAAGCAAAATTACAGAAAATAACACGAAAGTAAACCAATTATGCAAATTTAGATTTTGGGGGTTGAAATGTTGCGAAGGGGGTTGGAAAAGTGAAAAAGATGAACATAATCCAATTGAGTTCAATTTATTACCGAAGGAAAACTAAATTATGTGAATTTTGCAAAATAAACACTTAGGGGGTTAAAAAATTGTAAAGGGGGATGAAAAGTTAAAAGGGATGAGAATTAATCGTAATTAAGTAGAATTACAGAAAATAACACGAAAATAAGCCAATTATGCAAATTTGACTTTTGGGGGTTGAAACATTGCGAAGGGGTCGAAAAAGTGAAAAAGGCAAGAACAATTCATAAGGCAAAACTGCGCGAATTTTACAAAATTAACCAGCGGAAATCACCCGAAAAAAAAGCGGTCTGGGTAAATTTTGCTCTTTGAGGGTTCACATATCATGAAAGGGGTTGAAAAATTGTGGATGGGTCAAAAATTAATGAAAATCATTTTAAATTAATAACAAATTAGAAGAAAGCAAAAAAAAAAAAATAAATGAAATATATTTACTCCGCTTGCTAGGGCTTAGGGGTTGTTAGTAGCGTAGGGGTTGGTTTTAGGATGAAGACTCATAAGACTTTTTTCAATGGTTGACCGAAATCTATTGAACCCCATAATTTTATTCCACCACTTACATGAAAAAATTTCCAGTTTCAACCCTTAAATTTCATCCCCCTTGTTAGATATTAATGAAAATTTGCCCATCCGCCTACAGTGGCGCTGTAAATTACCACATCAAATTTAGCCCTGATACGTTGAGCAGTTTTTGAGTTCTCGCATTTTTTTGTTTCGGCATGTTAGGGGGTTGTACCGCCTTTAAGGGTCGTTTTTCGCGAATGATGAATAAGACCTTTTTTGTACCATCAATAGAAAGCTATCGAATGGTAATATTTTCAACTATACATTCTTCATTGAAAATTCGAGTTTCCACCCCTAACTTTCATCCCCTTCGATAATTTTCTCCTAAAATTCGATCTTCCCTTCTCGAAGATGCAGTGTGTAAGATGTCACAGTTTCGCAGAAGATATTGCTTCTCTGTGTCAAATTACAGGGCTTTATGGATGTTTCAACCCCTAAACTCCAACCCCCTATTTCACCACCCCCACATGCCCTAAAGGAAGTTGTGTTTTCAATTTCACCACCCTAACCCAATTCGTTTAAAAATTAAGGTAATTTGTAGATTCATGTTTTCAACACCTCATGATTTCACCCCTTTATGATTTACAGGGGTGAGTTTATTTTTCCGGTGTGACATAACTCCTTACGTATTTACTGACTTCAGTTGTTCATAAATAAACCAATAGGGTTTCAGAAAAAATAAATAAAATATAATTATCGACTTGCAAAGAGTTAGGGGTGGTTAATGGCCCAGGGGTTGGTTTTAGATTGAAAACTCATAAGACCTTTTTTCAATAGTTGACCGAAATCTATCGAACCCCGTAATTTTAGGCTACCATTTACTTGAAGAAATTTCAAGTTTCAACCCTTAAATTTCATCCCCTTTGTTAGATATTTTTGAAAATTTGTCCATCCACCTATAATGTCACTGGAAATTCACAAACCAAATTCTGCCTTGATACGTTGAGTAGTTTTTGAGTTCTCGTATTTTTGTGTTTCTGCATGTTAGGGGTTGTAGCGCCTATAAGGGTGGTTTTTCGCAAAATATGAATGACACCTTTTTTGAATAATTAATGAAAAGCTATCGAATGACGCCAATTTCGACTAGTACTTATTAAGCGGAATTTCGAGTTGCTACCCCTAATTTCCACCCCATTTGTTCGATTTTACGAAAAAACGCATCCCCCACAAGATTTCACCGATATATGTGTGTACGTTGAGTTTCCGACAGCTGCGTGCAACCCTTGCGGAGTTATCATATTTTTTGTGGTTTTCATCCCCTAAATTTCATCCCCCGAAATTGGCACCCCCTCACTTTCAACAGACTTGAAGGTCGAACGTGCATACTAATTTTCAGCAAGATATCTTCACTAGTTCTCGAGTTATTGCAATTAGTAGTTTTTCGGTTTTTCACCCCTAGCTCCCACCCCCTTGGTCCGATATGGCCCAAAAGCAATCCCCGCCTTACTTTTCGGGAGACGAAGCTGCCTACCAAGTTTCAGCTCGATATCTCAATCCGTTCTCAAGTTATCCGACGGACAGACTGAGGAGCGATCGAGCGAGCGATCGAGCGATCGAGCGAGCGAATAAGCTAAGACAAGAGTACCTCCGCATTCTGCTACGGCACTAAAAATAAAAATAAAATGTATGTATTTATCCGCTAGCTATAACGGTTAGGGGTTATTAGTGGCCGAGGTTTTGGTTTTAAATTGAAGACTCATAAGACTTTTTTTAATGGTTTACCGAAACCTATCGAACCCCCGTAGTTTTATGCCACCATTTAGGTACTTGAAGAAATTTCCAATTTCAACCCTTAAATTTCATCCCCTTTGTGAAATCTCAGCGAAATTTTGTCCATCCGTCTACAATGTCACTGGAAATTACCACACCAAATTCTGCCTTGATATGTTGAGTAGTTTTTGAGTTCTTGTATTTTTGTGCTTCTACATGTTAAGGGTTGTAGCGCCTTTAAGGGTGGCTTTTCGCAAAATATGAATGACCCCTTTATAATGGAAAGCTAGCGAACGACGCCAATATCGACTAGTACTTATTAAGAGGAATTTCGAGTTGCAACCCCTAATTTTCATCCCATAATTCCCATATGTCCGAGTTTGGAGAAAATGCATACCCCATACAAGACTTCATCGAAATATGTGTGAGTTGGGTTTCAAATAGCTGCGTGCAACCCTTGCGGAGTTATTATATTTTTTGTTGATTTCATCCCCCGAAATTGACACCGCTTCATCTTCAACAGACTTGAAAGTCGAACGTGCATACCAAGTTTCAGAAGGATGCCTCCACTTGTTCTCGAGTTATTGCAATTAATAGTTTTTCGGTTTTTCCCCCCAACTCCCACCCCCTGGGTCCGATATGGCCCAAGAGCAATCCCCGCCTTTCTTTTCGGGAGCCAAAGCTGCATTCCAAATTTTAGCTCGATATCTCAATGCGTTCTCAAATTATGCGACGGACAGACTCGACGAGCGAGTGAATAATCAAAGACAAATCAGGTTGCGTATTAATAAAGAGCGACTCCATACTCTAATTTTTGTGGATTTATGTTACGCCACCCTTATTAACTATTTATTATCCGACTCGCCTTTACGGAACGAAATTTCGTCAGAAAATCTCGGACCTCCCTCTTTCCGATCAATTCTATTTTTAGAAAGCCCGGCGCGGCATCATTGCTAATCGCAACCCCATCCTGTGCCCCATCTATAACTAAGGTGCAAAATTAAGATCAGTTTTGTTCGCAACCTGCTGCAAGCGAATCTTATGTTTCAAAACCGACTTTTATGCCTCGCCTTAAATCCAGTAGTTTTGAAATTTGGCATACTTATTCTGTGTGGCTTGCTGATATGTGTAGAAAAAGTCCCCAAGCGGTGGTGCGCTTGAGCCTCCAGCGCATAAAATAGGGGCGCACGAGTAGTCTTTTGCTTTTATCTTTAAAACCGTTGACGCTATCGTTATTGTAGTGGTAATAGAATTTGGAGCTTATAAAATTCTCTACAAAAAATATGGAGTGACTTTTTTTCGTATATGCAATCATTGTGCCGTAATTTGACTATAATTAAGGGTGTTTCCCAAAAATGCGGCAAAAATTTAATAGGTGATTCCTCAGGTATTTTTATGAAGAAAAGTTCACATAAACATTTGCCGAAAATACTTCCTAAGGGAGCTACGCCCCTTCAAATGGGGCACCCTGAAGACGGTCTTTCCTCTATTTTTCCGAAACCGTTCATACTGAAATCATGAAATTTGGTATACTGCATAAACTTTTGGCGCTGAATCAGAATCTGAGCCCACAATTTCAAACTTTTAATCAAAAGCAAACCCCCAAACACCGAGGCCCAACAAAAAAAAAATGTTTTAAGTTGAATATTTGCCAAACAATGGCTCCTTCCGAAAAAATGTATTGTGTCTTTTTTATGCGAAATTAAATAAGCTTTAATTTTTGTTATTACTATGAAATCGATATTATTAATAGTTATCGAAATAAAAGTAAACACCTACAGTCTGGGACTTTTAGTATGTTAAATCACAGACTATTTCAATTATGTATCGCGATTTTTCAAAACTATTGGAATTAATTCCACTATTTTTCCTAAGTATCCTGAACTATGTAATTATTAATTTTGAAAAATTTATTATAAAAATTAACATAAATTCAAGACTGTTCGTTCAAAAATTGTTGCAGTAACGAGGCGACCAGTGGAATCATTAAATATTCAGTTCCATCGAAGGATCTTTTAATCCTCACCATTTTATGGTCCACGAATTCTGTAAGTTGGGCCCTAAGGGCTAAATCTGAGCTCACTAGGAATGCTTCTCGACTCTGAGAGTACAAGTCTTTGAATGCCAAACCTGAAATTAATTTTTTTTTAACTACGCCTTGATCCATAATGAAAATTACATCAATTCAGCCAAACCTACCTTGATAGTACTGATTTTTGCCATTCTCGATCTGATATTTCACCAAAATTAAGTAAATTCCTTTAGAGTTACTAGTAAGTGACAGAAAAACGTTCCTCAAAGACGACAACGCTAAAGTCCCGCTTCTTTGAACCATCATGGAGCTCTCAAATGACGTCTCATTCAAATATGGCAAAAATGACGTCACGTCCCACCACGTGAAATTAAATTTACTGAGTTTCGTGTGGTCCCAAACTAAAACGATTCAATTATAAGAGATTTAACGTTTAGGGCATTAAATGTCAAAACTAGTTATCACAGCCATCCAAAATCTTACAATCACTTATAACAACCCTGTATAACTCGGGAAAAACTTAATACTCACTCAGGGGTGCGTTTATATGATCGATGGAAGCTATTAAGTGAATGTTTTTCACAGCAGCCAACCGGGCGAAAATACTCTGCGTCTTTCCAATCCGCAGCATTTCGATGTTATGCACAAGCAAATACAAGTGAGTCTCAGGAATGTAACTGAACTCTTTCTCAACTAGTTCCAGAGCTTCCTGATGATTTGCTGGATTTTCTTTCAACCCCAAAAGATCCACAATAATGCCATCGAGGACATCTTTTATTGTTAATGAAGGAAAAAAACCATTCACCACAATAACTGGCAAATCCTTTAAAACCTCCTCTTGAAATTGAGACAAAATTTTCATTTTTGAGCCAAAACCATACAGTAAAATGTTGAAATTTTCGTGCAGCAAATACAGCCATTTGTTGAAGTGGCTTTTGTTCAATGCATTTAAAACCTTCGTCTTTGACTTGTGCTCACCACTGACTTTTAATTTCTGCAATAATTTTTGCAGTTGATCTTGGGGGAGTCTCGGAGTTTCTAATTTATCCAAAGTGTGATTCGATGTGTGAATTTTACTGGAGGCATTATTGGAAAAATAATCATCTGTTTTGATTTTATAGTTTTGACTGGATTTTTTTATAACACATTTAGGCATTTCCACCTTTTTAGCTCTTATTGCAAGTGGCAAATCTTCAACACTTGAATCTGAAGACTTTGATTCTGAGCCACTTTCATCCTCGGTTTCACTACTCCCCTCATTGGAAGGCCCAAAGTCACTGCCACTGTCTGAAAAATCGTGCTCACTACTATCATCTTCTTCGAGGATCTTTTTAACAATTTCTGAAATTTTAAATTTTAAAAAAGATTTGTTAGTTGGACAATTACTTTTCTTTAAATTATTGCGGGCAGTACGTGGTGTTTTGGGGATGAATTTTTGTTCCTCACAAACCTGGGAAGCTTTCTGGAACAAACTATCGCGTTTTTTTGGAGTTTGGAATGAGAATAATTTCTCTCCGCCGACAGCCTCATTTTGATGCAAAACTGAAAAATATGAACAAATAAGGACAAATTGTAAATTAAAACTTACTCGTGGGTTTCTCAGTGTCTTCTGCTTCGATAAAATCGTCTTCAGAGCTTGAAGAAACGATTCGATAAACTTTTGGTTTCTTTTTAGGGGACAACTCCAAGTTTTCCAAAGCCTTAACGGTTAATTTCTTCACACGACTTGTTCGTCTTGGTGCGTTATCTAAATTATAGCTTTAAATTAAGTTTAAAAAAAATAAACTTACTTTCCATTTTGTGAAAACCAAAGCACGAAAATGTTAGGTTAGCTGTCAAAATCAAAAGTGACATTAGGTTTCCCGGCTTTTTTTTAAGCGCTGTTTAGATGACCAGCAATACACTCACTGTATTCCTGGTTGCAGTCAAATAATCTTTTTGAAAATTATGCCACTCGTACTTCGATTTTCAGGGAATCATTTTATTAATTTCGACTCAAGCAATAAATTTCAATCCATAATTTTCATCATTAATCTAAATAATTTATGATTTAGGAATTGTCTTTAATGTAAGAATATAAGGATAAGTGGGGTAGTTGGGACCCTATTACAAATGCCTGTCAGGAAACAATACATCGTAACCAAAATTGTATTGTACCATATTGGAACATATTGGTCATGCTGTATCCTGCTTTTGATTTGAATTGTGTTCTATTGAGAAATTCCAATGATGTTGAATTCAATTGTGATTTTCCCGTCGAAACCAATTTTCATATTCCTAAGAAAACTGAGTTTTATTGGAAAAATTTCAACCAAGACGTTGGAAACATTTTAATTTTCATCTCTTAACAAATGTTTATAGTAATCAATTAAAATTTTATGACTTTTTATGTGTAAATGTATGCTTAATTTTGATTTAATTACCTTCCAAGTCAGTCTAAGACAGTCAAATTTTCATTTTCTTATGGGCGCCATATTGAATTTTAACACCGCCGGATACACAGAAAAATTAGCTTCTTAGAAATGTAACCAACATTGACGTTTTTGAAAAAATATGTGAAAGCCTGAGTCACACGACCGCAAGACACGTAATTTACTACTGTTGAATTCAAATGGTTTCACAGGTTATAAGAGATTGAAGAAGTCGGCGTACTTTTTTGCAATTGTTTTTCGTCTAAGTTTACAAATTAGTCAGACCAATTTTCAAATTTTGACATCTGCCAAAAAAATTAGCTTTTGAAAAATGTGATCAATATGGACTTCTTTGAAAAAATACGTCAAAGTTTGTATTTTATTACCGGTGGATTCAATTGTTTTCACATGTCATACATAAGAGATCGAAAAAATCGGTGTACTCTTTTGCAATTGTTTTTCATCTAAGTTTTGGTTGATTTTAGAAACTCATCGTAGTAATTTTCAAAATTGATGTTGGCTACATTTTTGAAAAGATAATTTTTTTGGGCATTTAATGGTGTTAAAATCTAATATGGCGGCCATAAAAAAGAAAAGTTGACTATCGTTGCTCAAAATCTAGAATACCTAGAAAATACCTTGAAAAATTGACAGCTGTCAAATATGCAAAAGTTCCAAGTTTCATTTAATTACCAACAAATCGTTAGAAAGACATGAATTTTTCTTTAAAATCGCGATTTTTAATTTTTTCGGGATAACTCAGGAACAGTTCAGGATAAAGGAGAATTCTTTGCAGATTCTTAATCACCTTGAAAAAACGCAACTTTTTTCTAATTTAACCTACTCTCCGTCTCCTATGGTTTCCGAGTTCCCAATGGTGGGTAACGAAAAATTTACCATCCTGTATATAAGAAAAATTGAGATAATTTCGATGCTTCAGGGTGTAATTCCAAGTCACTTTATGTCAGTCACGTGATGCACAACTCAGCAGGGTCATTGCTTACAAATTTTTACAGATTTCTGCAATATTACATCTCACTGGCAACTATTTTCATCCCATAACCATATATACAAACTCATACGATCTGTCAAGGAACCTGTGTGTATATATGGTTAAAGGATGAAAATAGTTTCCAGTGAGATGTAATATTGCAGAAATCTGCAAGCAACGACCCCTGCTGAGTTGTGCACCTAACTAAATTTATGTCATCACGTGACCTGGAATTACACCTTCAGTCACAAAATTAGAGTCACCTGCCAGTTACCTTAATTTTTGAGAACGTCATTCACGTCAGCAGAAAATTCTAATCAGCAAAATGATTGATTCCGCCACTGATCTAGTGACGGATTTAGTCGATGAATTATGCAGTCCTACACCCAGCAATTCCATCATCAAAAAACGTACATACCTATTAATTCTTACCATTCAAAAATAAAAAAAAAATTCTTTTTCAGAAAAAGACTCCAATAATGTAATAGAAACGAGCAAATATCTGAACCACCAAAACTGCCTTCAAACCTACTTCCTCAGAATGTCTTCCATGAATAAACTGAAATTCCTATCAAATCTGATTGAAAAAGTTAGAAGTGTCGGCTCTATTTCCCTTCTACTAAACACGTTATACACCGAGAGTGGAAAAATGTCTTCCTACGTCAAAATTTCGTAAAACTTTCAATTTTTGCTATTGTTTTCACGATGTTAATTGCAGAGTTGAGATAGATTATATCTACGATCGAATAATTGAAGATCACAATCGCATGTTGGACGATAAAGTTTTAGAAGGAACTCTCGAGGAAGATGTGGAATGGTTCGCAAATTTATCAGACAGAAATCAAATTTCCACCTTGATCCGTAGGTATTAGAAGCTAATTTTCAATTTCCATAAACTTTTTTAGCACTGTTAAGATTTGGGGGTGGAAGCATAATGTCGAAATTTTATAGAATGTTGGAAAAAACTTACAAAGAAAGGTTAAAAGAAGGACATAAACAGAATGTGATAGAAAAAGAAATCGAAACTATTGTAGGGGAGCAGCCTCCACGTCGAGCCTCTGTTAGAAAAAGTAAAGTGTTGGAAGATTTCGATTTGGAGGCTATGTTGCCAAAATTAATGACGAAACATGACCCAAGCGACCCCTTGCATAAGAAATGTGAGAATTTAACTAAAGAATACAATGCGACGATTGCGAAATATAAGAAACAGATAGGGTTTGACAAAGCTCAAAAAGAGAAGAAGGAGAAGAAAGCGAAGAAAAAAGATAAGTCCAGCAAAAAGTCGAATAGTAAGAAATCGAGCAAAAAGAAAAAGAAAGCGAAGAAACCTAAAACAGATTATGCTGATAGGGTAATTAGCAGCTAAAGGTTGTGCATAAACATTTATTTCAGATTCAAACATTACCAATTTGGATAGTTAAAAAAATATTCGACTATTTGGATAAAAAAACATTGAACAAGGCCAAGAAAGTTAACGAATACTGGGCGTGGGTTATTAAAGATTTGAATCAGTCCTACAAATACTTCAAAATTTTTGAAAAAACTAAACAGAAAATTGATGTAGATACATAATTAATTTATTAAGTTGGAAAAAGTAAGTTTTTTAGGCAAGTATAGACTACAGCTGCATCGATCCTGGAATAGTTTATGAACCACCAAAACGAAATGAAAGAATCAGTTTTGTGGACAAAAGAATGAAGAAACTGCAGAAACGTGGTGCAATTTTAGAGAATATGAGACATACGGATTTGCCTCAAAGTACACACTGTCTATTGGCTGAAGCTATTAAAATTGTATGTAAAAATCCTATACAGGGTGAATCTGAAAGACTCCACATCCTTTATACCACACAATCTACTGTTCAAATGATGAAGCTTGGTGCAAAAATTATTGGTCAATTGTGATTCATCTTGATGTTATAATCCGCCAAAGATCTTCATTTTTAAACGATCTTTTTAAATATCCTTCAAAAAGTGTACCTATCGTAGGATTTTGAATTTTTGCACAGCATTGTTACAGACCAAGAAGCAACTGCTGATATGGTACTTAAGACATTATCCAAAAAGCGGATCTCTGTTATACAGGGTGACCCCGATGTTATTTGGCCTTGAACTTTTTTATGTTTGAAAATATTGCGGCCGTATTCCCGGTTCAATTCTAAAACTTTTGTGGCTCTTAAAATTTTTCGAAAAAACTCACCACTCACGAGAAAAATTGAAAAAACCGAAAACATGATGCAGGTAATCACCTTAAAACCAATGATGAGTCTACCTCATAAAAAAGTGAAATTACCGTCAATGTTTTTTCTTCAGTTGTGAGCAATGGTTCTGGGCAGAGATGTAGAACAACACCCTCAATGCAAAAAAAAACAGTTGAAATGTGATGCTTGTCAAAGTACACTTTGATTTTTATTGAAATTGTAGGTTTATCACGATGATCATGTTTTCGGTTTTTTCAATTTTCCTCCTGAGTGGTTAGTTTTTTCGAAAACTTTTAAGAGGCAAAAAAGTTTTAAAATTGAACGGGGAATACGGCCGGATAGGCAAATTAGCAAAATTTTCAAACATAAAAAAGTTCAAGGGCAAATAACATCGAGGCCATCCTGTATAACAGAGATCAATAATTTTTGCACCAAGCTTCATCATTTGAACAGTAGATTCTGTGGAGTCTTTCAGACTCACCCTGTATTCTACTGTGTCAAAAACAAAAGAATTATTATCTAACGCAATATTTCTCAGTAAGTAAATGTCAAAACAAAGTACACCAAAGCCACCTGTGATGTAGCCATCATTTGTAACAACCCTGTACAGTCTAGAAAAGAGCAAATGCCCACTCGGAAATGTGGGAGCCAACCATTGCATGTCTGGTCCGCTGCAGCTGCAAGTCGAGTAGGAGAGGGAATTTTGTTTTTGAATTTTGATTAACTTTGAAAATATCGAAGAATCTACTCGTACAAGTCGATCCATTTACAGAAACAATTTAGTTTTCGCAAATTACATATTTGCAGATTTCTGGCAGTAAAAACTATATACCGCAAAAGATTAAACGTATATGTTAAAAAAAACGTCAAAAAAATTATCAACATCCTAAAAAATTCACAATGTTTATCTATAAATATCAGTATGCAGCTACTTATTCTAAAAAATCGCATTAAAACAAGTACAGTTCATTTCAAGGGTTTAGTCCGGTCAGTCCGGTTCAGGTACAACGCTCTAGGTTAGCTCCGTCTTTTTCTACACAACGTCTGGCAATTCACCCACGTTGTAACGTACAGTCCTAAGAGTGTCTACTATCGCGTCTCTGTTTAACACATATAAATGGAAGAGACGGATATATCACCCGTTAAAGAATTCTCTAGGACTCGATCGGGGCGCGAAACTATTCCACCACTCATATTTCCGTAGAAACACAATTCTTTTTAAAAGTAGGTACTTTGTGTTGACTGTGGTGGAATAACCAGGTTTCACTGTTACTTACGACGGTCAGGTCGAGGATGAGCGGAACTCATTTGCATTTTACGATCTAACGGACTAAACCCTTGAAATGAACTGTATATTTAGCTCGGGCGGACATTCACCTCCCACTATGTTTTCCTGATATGACGTCATAAAAGATGATAGTCACTCCGAATCTACTATAAAAGAAGCAATTTAAATTAAACATTTTTAAAGCTACATAAGCGTCTAAAATAAGGCTGAATATTACTTACAATACCTACTACGCTATTAGTTAAGTTATTTCCATTTTACGAAATTCGAAATGATCGCCACCTTTTATAATAATAATAATAATAGAAATTTATTTGACCATTAAAGGTATGACGTCATATCCGGTTTCTACATTATTAAAAGAATGAAAACAGTATAATTTGTGTCCCAGAAGTTTAATCAAATATGTAATTTGTCCAATTAGAACAAGCATGTGGAAAACTTCGCCCACAAACTACACAAACCGACAGCATAGTATGTGACGCCATATATGCCAAATCGGAAACTTTTTATTAAAAAATTACTAATTTTTGAAACATTTTATTGTTACTTTGAAAAAAATCCGCCAGATTCCTTAATGCGGTCAATACCTAAAATTATCAATCGCATTGTATCGGGTTAATTTAAAGCAGGAAGACCGTAGAGGTTAGGCCACAAAAACCGATCAATATTCCCCTCCCCTTCTCGACTTGCAGCTGCAGCGCACCCCACATGCAATGGTTGACGCCAACTTTCCAGAGTCGACATTTGCACTTTTCTAAACTGTACATATTTTTTACCTACTGTCACGATCGAGAAGATACACTTTTCTCACTAGTGAATTCAAGTAAAACTTTTCATCCTTAAAGGAGGATTGAACTCAAGAAATCGATGTTGAGGTTTTGGCTGATTCTAGTGAGAAAGACGCATCTGAGTCCAATGGTGTTATCAGAATTTAAAAATTCTTTACCGTTTTCAAGATATTCATAAAAAACAGCGGGAAAGATGACGTCATCTTTCCACGATTTCTTGCCTATCTTGAGGATATTGTATTGGTTTGTCCTAACTCGTACGTTTTTCCTATGGAGTTAGGACAGACGACGTCTGGAAATATCCTCAAGAAGGCCAAGAAATCGTGGAAAGATGACGTCATCTTTCCAGCTGTTTTTTATGAATATCTTCAAAACGGTAAAGAATTTTTAAATTCTGATAACACCATTAGACTCAGACGCTCCTTTTTCACTAGAATCAGCCATAACCTCAAAATCGATTTCTTGAGTTGAATCCTCTTCATGAGGACTTTTCGATTGTCTAAAAACTAATTTTCAGTGTCCCCAACAATACCTTGGATTTGGAGACGACACCGTGATGTTCCCTAGGGCTAAAAAGCAAGGAACTCGTCTTTATAAAACCCCCACTCACATTGTGAAGGACTTGAACATAATTTGCAAAGAAGTCAGCGACACTGAAAAGCCAAATCCACACGTCGACTTCTCCGTTTCCACCTATACCCAAGAAAGTGACGATTCGAAGTGAAGAAATAAAAAGTAAATAAGAAAACAGACTGTTTAATTTAGTTGAAACATGGAAAAAATACAATTCAATGAGCATTCAGATTGAGGGTTACAAAAATAAAAATCATCCAAAAATAAATAATTTCAAAATTATTGCCAAAAAAATACTTTCTCACATGGAAGTAGGTGACCAAAAATTCATCTCTCGCAGCTCTGACGGTTTGGGGGCGAAAACTTGACTTTTCTTCCTGGCCTCGCCCAAATCGTCCACGCTTTCGCTCTTGTGCAGGTCCTTGGGGTCCTCCTCGGCGATGTATCCCACGGATTGGGAGAGATTCTGTCTTTTACCCAGGAGACTCGCCAGGATCCACCCTCCCTGGTGGTTTTCCGAGTCGACGAATTTTCCGGTGAAATACTTGTTAACCCTTCTGGAGCTTTTTGGGGAGGTTTTGGGGGAGGTTAAGGGTGATGAGGGTAAGGACTTGCTACCCCTACGTAGGGATGGGTTGAACCCCTCGGGTGGGCCGTCGCAATCTTTATCTTTTTCAATGTTGAATCCTCGGATGACCTTTCCGGATACCATCTGGTGGGCCACGCGTATCACGGAAGTGCCGCATTTTGCCGCCTCTCCTTTGAACCCGTCGTCCGTGCCGCTTGATTTGGTTTTGATTTTTGCTGAAGGAAATTTCACCTCTTGAGCTGTGGTAGTGTCTGGAAAAAAACGCCTTTTCTTAAAATTCTTGAAAGATATGCGCCCAAACATAAATCGTTGTTTTTGACACTACTATGTTTCGGCAAAATGTCAATTTCTGTTTATCCTTCAATTTTTTGTTAGTCGTGCCAATTACTTTTCTATAATGGGATCGACTTGTGACACTCTGTGTATTCAAAACTGTCGTATTTTTTGAAGTATTTAAACTACCCCAGAGACAACTGGTGGGTTTTTGCAATGTGACATATTGTAAAAAAAAGTATGTGAAATAAACAGGCTTTCTCATAATTTCATGCAGTCTTTTAATATAGTGCAGTTTTATCTTTTGTCGTTTTTTCTTGTCGAATTTGCGTTAACAAGAAACTTTTTTTAAGTATACCAAAGAGAAAATACTAAAGTTATGCTGCGTCAACTAATACGCATCGCTGCGCTTCCAAGGTAGCGCCATTTCGAAACGTCAGTCAAAATAACGGATGAACTTTCGTTGAAACGGTGAAAAAATGCGTGTCTTGCGCCCAATCTTTACAAATTGTGAACGTTGAATGTTGTCGTGAAGTGTGTGAGATGTATTTAATTTGTTTGGAGCAGTTTGGGGTGAATTACGATACTTTTGAACCTCCTTTACATGGGGTAGGTACCTACATTGAGGGAGATTAAGTTACACGTTTCAGTGGTCGAATTCCATCACATTTCTACGCTTATTCATAAAAAATCGAGCATAAAAACAAAGACTGCAAATACTGCTTAATATTGCATAAACTCTAACGACATCTGCTGAGAGTTTTTGCAAAAAGAGGGAAAAAGGAACCTGTAACGCTCGGTATTCCATAACTTTGAAAGCTGTCAAACCGTATTAGTTTCAATTTCTTTTTTATTTCATAAAACGGACTTTACTGTGCAGCAGAAAACGTGTAGGTAGTGTTTTGTGTGTTATTTCGATAACGGAACAAAAAGTGATGGAATTTGCACTATTCAATACGGAATTACTTGAAAGATTTTCGGGGTGAGCTGTTTGTTATTTTTTTAAAAGTTTGATAATTTCACAAGGCACTAGCTTCTATGCGTACCTAAATTTACTGCAGTCTGCATCGAAAAACGGTAAAGTTTCATATTGAGATTTACAATCTTGTCATGTTTGGCGGTATGCGCGCGCATTCCTATTGTATCGCTTTGACCACTTTGACATTGTTGACATTTGGACACCAAACTTAGGCAATTCTTTATACACCGTCACCAGTGCTCGACGGGTTCTACACATGCGGAATGTATAACTTATACAGGGTGTCCGGAAATAACGTCACAATATTTCGGGGGGTGATTCTACACCTAAAAATAGGAAGAAAAGTTCATATGAACAGATGTCCGAAAGGGCCTCTTGGGGGCGCTACAGGCCTTAGAAGTGTTTCTCAAAAACAGATATTTATTAATTATTTTTGAAACGGTTGGAGATAGAATATCGAAATTTTGGTTCTGGGGTAATTTTGGGGTGACAAATTATCTGGTAGGAACAAAACAGGTGATTGACGACCATAAGCGTGCGAAACAGGGCGGGGGGGGCTAGGAAAAAAAACGCCTCACAACTTTTTTTCCCCCAGCTTTCTTGAATTTTTGACTTCAGATAACAATTCTACATAAAAAAGGTACTCTTGATACTTGACCATATGATCAACCGTTTTAAAGAAAAACGCGATTAAAACACGTCATATGCCCATAGTAAAAATTTATAAATGTAAAAAACAAGTTGGCTTGCTTCAAAAATGTCTTTAGTCTGTCACTAATGACTACAACTTGTTATTCTAGCTCCAACTTAAAAAAAAAATTAATTAAATACCTGTTTTTGAGAGACACTTACCTAAGGTCTGTGGCGCCCTCTTGGGGCACTTTCGGACATATGTTCATATAAACTTTTCTTCCTATTTTTAGGTGTAGAAACACCCCCTTAAATATTGTAACGTTATTTCCGGACACCCTGTATGTCTACATTCAACCAAATGTGCAGATCGACGCAAAATGCCATTTTACAGGTTAGGTGGTCACACTTTTAAACAAACTTTATAGTAAATTAAACAAAATTTTAGGTTCGATCACTTGACTAAACATTTAAATGAACGGACGATACCTATGCAGGGCGATTTAAAAAAAAGTTATAATAGCGCTTCGTTTCACTTTTCAAATTACTCCCTCGTAAGCGAAAAAAAAAGTCGATAATTTTGGAAGCTGTAAAAGTGCTGGGAGTTAGACAATGGTTAAACTATTTCTCTCCTTTCTTTATACAGGGTTAGTCAAATGTATGGAAACAACCGATTATTTCCCAAACTATTGACTTTATCAAAAAATGTTCAAATTAAGAGTTGAAAAGCAAATTGATCAATGGTGTACTCTGATATTTTTTTACACTTTCGGTTTAACCGGAAGTGGTCCTAATTTTGATTTTTCAAGTGAGGTCATACTTTTTTCTGAGCTACAAACATGTGTCATACCTGACCTTCCGTAGAGTCACGCTCACCTCAGATTTTCAAAAACATCGAAGAAATCGGTGAAAAATTGGAATTTTTAAAAAACGAAAATACACGTCAGCTTAATTTTTTTGATGCCAATCTAAATGCCCAATTGCATTTACTGAAATTTTTTCTTGTAACTGTCAGGTTTTGAACCACTCATTTAAAAACAAATAAAAAGAATTTAAAAAAAGTAATCGATCAGTTGAATTTATATCGATTATTGCCATTATCTGTAAAATGTACATAAACAACCAATCAAATGCAAAGTCTCAACCAATGACCGAGGTTTATCTCGGATAAATTTTATTGTCCTCTGCGGTCGTCATAGCGACGGGACGACACTGATTGAATTTTGACGTTTCTCTTGACTGTCAAAGCGAAAAGAGGTTACGTCACATTTCGGTTTTTGCAAAAAGCAATATTTTTACATCATAATGTAAAACTGAAAAAAACGAACGGGATTCTGGAAATAATCTTAGCAAATATAACGCGACCATTGATTTTTTATCGGTAAAATTTTCCAAAGTCAGACTTTAAACTTCAATTTTAGATCATTTTGCTCGTTGAATTTGGACATTTATATTCGGAGATTAAAGCCCTCGAGCTAAAGCTCTCGGGCTCTAATCAGAATATAAATGCCCAATTCAACTCTCAAAATCATCAAACAAACGGAAGTTTATCGTCACTTTGTAAAATTTATCCGATAAAATCAAGGTCTTGTTATATTAATGTCGAAAAAACAATGATAACACGTTTTTGCGTTTTTCAAAAATCAATCTTAATTTTTCACCGATTTCTTCTGTTTTTGAAAATCTAGGGTGTTCGTGAGTACACTTGCGGCTAGGTATAACACATGTTTGTAACTTAGAACAAATCGTAGATTTCGAATCCGTTGAGAAAAAAGTATGATCCTACTTGAAAAATCAAAATTGCCAAAGTTGCCAGACGAATGATCTTACCGGGACGCTAATTGTCCCGATTTATCATTTATTTTCACTGTTTTTTTATATTTTATGAGACTTTCTTTTCATCTTGAAAATTATATGATGCACTTTTTGCTTTAATAAGTGGTGATATTCCCTTAAAACTCTAGCGCGAGGAGTTGACAACTAAGGGTGGGATTTCAAAAGATTTTATCTTTAATACTGGCATAACTTAGTTACCATTAATCCCTAGTGGTGGCGCTACCAAACTGACGGTACCAACCTCACCACTACAGCGAAATAATTCAGCTGTCGTCTGTCGAGCTGTCAATCAGCGGTACCTAATTCTCGTTTAAATTTAACATCACATTTTAATATGGTCTTTCGTCGTTGTCTGCAAAGTATTTGTGAAATTATCTTTAATTTTTGTGCTGTACAAGTGAATTTCAACAACGCGACGCGAGTGTCGCAGCATTCCAATTTGGTTTGTTTGACAGTTTGTCGTCCAGTCCAGTGCAAGTGATGATGACAATCGTGAAAGAGGAATACCAAAAGTACCTTTTAATCTACAGGAAATAACGGAACAACAACTCTTCCAGCAAACTCGACTGGACAATTATGTCGTTGCCCTCATTACACCGCATTTGACGCGGAATCCTTATACTGGAAAAGGGCGGTATATGCGTTTAACACCTACGCACAAGCTATACCTGGTTCTTCAGTTTTATGCGAGTGGTGGTTTTCAGTGATTGGTTGGTTCCAGTGCCAGAAGTTCGCAGTCATGAACTAAGTAAAGCCCTTGTAGAACTTTCTCCACAATTCATTCGGTTTCTTACTGGGGAAGAGTACCCTAAAGTCAAGGAGGCATTTCACGCACTGGGGAGAGCCATGCATGGGACTGGATTGTCAAATCGCACCTATCACGGATTAATGTGTCCCCTGATAAAACTGGCCTGTTTCGTTTGACCACCCTGAATATAAGTACTTTAGCAATGGTCCCGCAATGTACTGTGTTTCACTCTCTCATTCTCAAACTGATGAAAATAAATATGTGTGTACCTACCTACATAAAGTACTCGTTTTTTTAATCAATTTCACTACCTTATTTGGAATTTAAAAAAATGGTCAACTTTTTTAAAATATTTTATGGGCAATAAGGTAATTACAAAAAATAATTGTCTCAAAATCACTTTTACTTGATTCGAAGCTGTTGAGTCCAATTCGATAAACAAACGATAACTATTTCAGTGCACGGGGAGGCTTTACATAGTTTTCTGCAAATGCAATTGAGGGGATTGTTTAAAGGCATCTCATTTAGCTTCCATTCCCCTCTGGTAGGTACATTTCCAAACATGGGAAGGGAGGTGCTTCATTTAGTTAATCAAGCACTGAAAAATTTCAGGATTAGTCTAACTTCCAACACATGAACTAACCTACCTAACACAAAATGTAAACAGTCCAATGAGAGCCGCATCACAGGTGCATTGTACCTCCAGATATAGTATGGGCAAGCTTCTTCAAAACCAGATCAAAATTTGCCCAACAATCTTCTGTCTGCAAAGGCGATCAGCCGATGAGAAAACGTGGTTGCTTCCTTGATTTCTTCGTATCATTCACGCACTGCACGTTGTCGAAAAATCATGCATGATGCCTCAAATGCATGCTAAACGCGGTTGCACTGCGCTACAAGGGCAAAATTCGATGCATCCTCTAATTTTCGCAAATAATACAATGACAGATCACTGACAGCTGATCTCGTCAATCGTCATTTTGCTTGATTTTTGCTATGGTTGGTACCATCGGTTTGGTAGCGCCACCACAAGGGACTAATGATAACTAAGTTATCATGATTGTAAGTTGCAACCTTTTTAAAATCTACCCCTAAGAAAATATCTGTATACCCAAATTTCCTTGAAAATCGCACGATACTAATCATTAGCCAATAGAAAAATTGATTTCTGTGTGTTTACAATGGCAACTCGAGGATTTCCTGGAAATTTTTGATACCTACCTAGACCAACCTAAACGAAATTAATAAGTGGAAATTTTTATGTCAAATTAAATGTCAAAAATCATTTCTATTCAATTTCTGTGGCTGTATCGTTGCTATTTTCTTACCGAATCTGCATTCGAGCATTAATTCATTTCCTGGAAATTTTAGTCGTGCATCCCAACAACGTAATCGGGCCCTCGTGTTCCACTCGGGCCGATTAATACGTTGTTGGAATGCACTCCAAAAATTTCCGGAAAGAATTAATGCTCTTATGAGATTATAAGTGAAAATCGCGCGATACTAATCATTAGCCAATAGAAAAATGTATTTCTGTGTGTTTACCATGGCAACTCGAAAATTTCCTGGAAATTTTTGATAACTTCCTGGACCAACCTAAACGAAATTAATAAGTGGAAATTTTTATGTCAAATTAAACGTCAAAAAACATTTCTATTCAATTTCTGTGGCTGTATCGTTGCTATTTTCTTACCGAATCTGCATTCGAGCATTAATTCATATCCTGGAAATTCTAGTCGTGCATCCCAACAACGTAATCGGGCCCTCGTGTTCCACTCGGGCCGATTAATACGTTGTTGGAATGCACTCCAAAAATTTCCGGAAAGAATTAATGCTCTTATGAGATTATAAGTGAAAATTTCCATAATTTCTAGAAAATTTTCAAAATTTCTAAAAAAAACCAAAATTTCTAAAAAATTCCGGAAATTTGTAAAATATTTAAAATTACTAAAAAAATTCCAAAATTGCTAAAAAAATCCAAAATTTCCACAAAACCCAAATTGCCACTGGAAAATTATTCCTCTCGAAAAAGTACTTGAATTTATTCCTTACTTTTGAAAAGCACTGTATGTAGGAGTCATGTCAATTATCTTTCATGACCTACTTGATGCTAAATTTTGCTCAGATTCATCAGATTATAGTAGTAAACACGTACTAAAAGGTAAACACATGCTTTAGAATATACAGGATGTGCCAAAACAACCGATCATTTTAGACTAGTCCGTTATTTTAGCTAGATAGTTTATAATTAAACAAACAATACCGGTAAACATTCACGGTGATAAATTTAACCAACGCTCATGTCACTTGAACTGAGAAAATATTTTGTTAGAACGTTTCAAATAAGAAGCAAATGGCAATAAACAATTTAATTATGAGTATCAGATACAAAATTAGCACCTCTTTCTCATGCACACGCACCTGACACCAATTATTATATTTTTTACTTTTGTGGCAAGTGTCAAAAATAGCTAGCGTTGAGATTTTCTACGCCTTCTAGACTTTGACAGTAGTGTTTTTTTTATTTTCTTATGGTCGCGATATTGCATAAATGCGACTGTCAATGCCATGACAACCAACTCGAACATGGTAAAAGTAGCCCATAAAGATACATCTCACTAGTAATAATTCACCATATTATGAACATTTTAGACTTGGCTTGTCATTAAACAAACAATACCTGCAAACACTTACGACAAAATTTCGGTGAAATAATTAAATAAATTTAACTAATTCCTATGTAAATCTGTCACTTGAACTGAGAAAATATTTGGTTAGAACGTTTCAAATAAGGAGTTGGATGGCAACAAACAGTTTAATTATGAGAGTAAGATATAAAATTAGCACCTCTATTTCAAGCACCAATTATTTATAGTACAAATTATCAATTGATAATCTAATAAACTCACCAATAGGTCCTTGCAAAAATCTCTGGCAAAATGGGGTGTGTTTGGAGAAATCGGGTTTGATCCCACTGGTTTGGGCGACAATTTGTTGTTTAGTGGTGTCCACTAACGTGTTGGAAACGGGGGGTTCGCTAATTCCTCTCGAGTTTTTACGATAATAAAACATAAAACTATCATCTAATTCGGTGGGCGAGAAAGCGCTCTTTTCAAAATCCAATCTAGAAAATTACAATAAATTTTTCAACATAAAAAACGATTTACTTACTTGTCGTTCATTTTCGTTTTCATCCATCTAGGGAAAGACATCCCCGAAGACAAAGATCTGTCTTCTTGAGTGGCCATTTTTCTCACAATTTATTAATTAATCGACACTCCAAAACCCACAAGCGAATAAAAATATGTAACTATAAGAGACGGTTTAATAAAGAGTTAACAACTTCAGAGCCGTGCTGTCTCTAGGAGTACGCTTTGGCCATTCTACTGAGCTGTAAACAAAAAATCATATGAGCGTTACGTCAAGCACTGTTTACGGGGGGAATGTTTGGCACAAGTCTCCATGTGGCAATAAAGTGTGACGGAGCTATTATTGTGCCAGATTGAGATCTAATCAAACAAAATGATCGTTGACATTAAAATTAGGGAGATTACGGCTCAGACGGATGTTCATTTTGCGAAAAAAATCGCACGATTTGGGCCAGGCAACAGCAGATAATGCGGTCTGTACTTCTTTAATTGTGTAATCTCAGAATATAAATCACATTTTTCAATGAGAAGTCATTAGTTTAATTTTCGATCATAGGGCACTTTGTCGGTTTGACGTCACGCATGCTAAAACTAATAATTTTTAATTATCACACTCTTAACATAACAGGAAATAAATTAGCTTATCAAAAATTTCGCACTTCCATTATTCGTATTAATAAGAGTGACGTATAGCATAAAAACATTTTTTATTTTGTACAAGTAGGTGTAATACTTTCCATAGAAATAATAATCGAGAATTTCGACTTGGGCAATAAAATGATCAATAAGAATTGCAACATGGAAAAGATACCGAAAATAAATCTTCCAGCAAATTCGAGAATATTACCAATATGACTATTGAGATTGATAAGCAAGTTTTTGTTGATATTTATGTAATTATGAAGATGACCTTAACCTTAACATTTACTTTAAACACCTAAAAAGCATTATAATAAGGAATTACACATTCTGCGACGGCCAGTTATTCCAGTAGAGACCAGAAGATTAAATCTTGACTATAGTAAACTTTGTGAAATATATAAATAACAAACAATCGACACGTGGACAGGCATGTGGGAGAAAACAAAACGTTGCTGATGCAATCGGGTCCAAAAATTTCCACCCACAACCTTGCAATACATTCACAAACATTTTCATACATTAAGATCAAAAGTCACATTGTATAAAGACATTGTTAAGTATGTATACCGTCTAAAGAAAAATTAAGTTCATTATTATTATTATTAAGTCAAGGTACTGACTTAAGTGGATATTTTCATCGCACATTAAAATCTAATTTCCATAGTAATTATGTAGGAATAAAAAAAGTCAAAATCCATATTTTTGTAATAATCGACAGTGCAGAATGTCGAAATCGTTTTAAAAACCCCGTAATTTTAGGCTACCATTTACTTGAAGAAATTTCAAGTTTCAACCCTTAAATTTCATCCCCTTTGTTAGATATTTTAGAAAATTTGTCCATCCACCTATAATGTCACTGGAAATTCACAAACCAAATTCTGCCTTGATACGTTGAGTAGTTTTTGAGTTCTCGTATTTTTGTGTTTCTGCATGTTAGGGGTCGTAGCGCCTATAAGGGTGGTTTTTCGCAAAATATGAATGACACCTTTTTTGAATAATTAATGAAAAGCTATCGAATGACGCCAATTTCGACTAGTACTTATTAAGCGGAATTTCGAGTTGCTACCCCTAATTTCCACCCCATTTGTTCGATTTTACGAAAAAACGCATCCCCCACAAGATTTCACCGATATATGTGTGTACGTTGAGTTTCCGACAGCTGCGTGCAACCCTTGCGGAGTTGTCATATTTTTTGTGGTTTTCATCCCCTAAATTTCATCCCCCGAAATTGGCACCCCCTCACTTTCAACAGACTTGAAGGTCGAACGTGCATACTAATTTTCAGCAAGATATCTCCACTAGTTCTCGAGTTATTGCAATTAGTAGTTTTTCGGTTTTTCACCCCTAGCTCCCACCCCCTTGGTCCGATATGGCCCAAAAGCAATCCCCGCCTTACTTTTCGGGAGACGAAGCTGCCTACCAAGTTTCAGCTCGATATCTCGATCCGTTCTCAAGTTATCCGACGGACAGACTGAGGAGCGATCGAGCGAGCGAGCGAGCGAATAAGCTAAGACAAGAGTACCTCCGCATTCTGCTACGGCACTAAAATAGTTACAAGAAACAGGCAAGAAAGAAATAAAGAGTGATCAAAAACTTTTCCGATCTAGTTGGCCTTGACGTGAGAGACGTAGGGTGTAGACTGCGGAAATTATATGATAACGTCAATGTTAGATTACGCGCTACGTCTCTCACGGCAAGGGCTACTAGACCGGAAAATTGTTTGTTCACGCGTTACAATCTTATTTTACAATTTTGTAGCCACAATTTTGTTTTTATTTTATTGTACCAATCTCAAAAAAGGAGGAAAATGATTTGTGCATCATTTATTTACGATGTGTTACAATCATTTTTACCAACCCCATAGAATAGAAACCCGATCTATATAACTTCTCAAAGTGACAGGCTCTTGATTTTCACCTCTGTAATATAGACACATTATACAGGGTGTTCCAATGAAAAGTATCCACCCCAAATATTTCGCAAACCAAATAAACTATGAAACTTCGCTCGGACAGGTCGATTTTTATTTGGAGGAGGACACGCTTGGCGAAATTTCAAAACTCACTCCGTAACCCCCACCTACCCCCACTTCAAAATTTTAAATGGCAACCCCCCACTTGTGATACATCATTTGAAAGCTAATTTAATTGCCAATCTAACGTTGCAACAATTTTTGATATTTATTCAACTCTAGCGCCCTCTATGGTCAAATTTTAAATTACATTAGGGCCCTTTGTGATACATCATTTGAAAGGGTTTGAAATTCTCTGTAAACTGATGCAAGAATTTTTGAAATCCACCCACTCGTTCAAAAGTTACATTGAAAGACATGAGCTGGTTCTGGGCCTAGGACTCCTTCAAGATTAGGCTGTAACTTTTGAACGAATGGATAGATTTCAAAAATTCTTGCATCAGTTTACAGATAATTTCAATCCCGTTCAAATGATGTATCACAAAGGGCCCTAATATAATTTAAAATTTGACCAAAGAGGGCGCTAGAGTTGAACAAATTATAAAAAATTGTTACAGCGTTAGATTGGCAATGAAATTAGCTTTCAAATGATGTATCACAAGTGGGGGGTTGCCATTTAAAATTTTGAAGTGAGGGTAGGTGGGGGTTAAGGGGTGAGTTTTGAAATTTCGCCAAGCGTGGATTTAGGTGTCCCCCTCTAAATAAAAATCGACGTGTCCGAGCGAATTTTCATATTTTATTTGGTTTACGAAATATTTGGGGTGGATACTTTTCATTGGAACATCCTGTACATGAATTATAATATACAAGATGTTTCAAAAACATGGTTCCAATACTTAACTACAGGTTCCTTAGGTAAAAATAAGACGAAAAGTAGAAACGACTTTTTGTCCTAAAACGGATTCTCTGGGAACGTACCCCAAAAATAATTTTTTTTAAGTTTACTCAAAAACTATTGCAGATTCGATTTTGAAATTTGCAACGTAGCTTCCTATCATAACCAGTTTTATTGTCAATTTTTTTCAGGTTTTTTGTTTAGTCAGCGGGCGTTCTTTGGGCGGGCTTTAACATTTTCTGCATGTTTTTTCTCTAAGTTCGTTTTTCAGGATCCTGTTTAGGACAAAAAGTTATACTTACCCTTATTTTTGCCTAAGGAACCTGTGGTTTTAAAACACCCTGTAGATTTCAGACAATGTTAAATAATGTGGGCAAACCTTTTGCCCTTCAGTTTTTAATGAGAAATTGAAAGAAATTTGAATATGTTTCATCAAAATAATAGTTTAACAACGTTTTGTTAGTGAGAGAAGCCAGTAATTCTTTTTTTGACTTTACAAAAAATTACGTCGTCACAAACCTTTTGACAAAATTAGGGCGTCCTGAGGATTTATAGGCATTTAGAGTGACCATACTGTGTACAAACGGAAATAGATAACCGCTTAAATCCAGTTTAACATTTGGATTTGGCACAAAAAAAATTCAAACGAATTAGAAATTACATATTTTTAGACTTTGTCGCCCGGCTGGGTTTTTTTAATCAAGCCACCTTCACCTTCTAATAAAAATGTCAAGAACGCAGCGTCTGAGGCGACGTTTGCAAACTCCAGGGACACGCTGTATGTTCAATAAGACAACTCCTAAACAAATTGCGCACGGGATATACAAATTAAGGTTAAATGGCTGAAATGCTTCATGACGCAATATTTAACATTTACGGTCGGTTTTCTAAGTCGTTACTATGGAAAATAAACGATAAATAATGAAATATTGTACATAAACTGTTATCAATTAACAGCTGAAACGTCAAGGAAATCACACAGCAAATCAGCTGATTGCCAATTTGCCAAACCACAAGCCATAAGCAACTTGATTTTTTGCTTTTATAACCTTCCTCGTTACTTAAAACTGTACAACAATTTTCAAGCGAATTTTAGTCGAAATTGTTTTATCATTGCATCCTAAAATCATAAGGAATATTGCGAAAAACTGGTAAAAATTATGCTTTGTACAGTTCCTGTACCACCATCATTGCTGAATGCTGATTGCTGGTCGTTTTTATAGCTCAACATTGTAACAATACAATCTAATACCTAATTAATTATTTCCTCAGCCTAAATTAACGGTAATGGAAAAATCTAATTGGTACTTACTGTTATATTTCTAGAAAGTAAATGTGAGTAAATAAAACACGACTTCATTGTTAAAATAAAATGAAACTCTAAAAAATCGGGTTAGCTGCACGCAAGCTACGCGGATTTTCTTTTGTTCTGCGAATGCGCAGTAGGCTGGGATTGGAATTCGTTTCCTATCGATTAATCACCCAAGGCCATCCGGTATTATCGGTAATTCAGAAAACTGTTAAACTACTTCACGCCGCTAGAAAAATCTATCGTGTATAACTGGTTGCAGAGATAACAAGTTTTGCTTTGGAAGTTTGGAGCGATCAAAAAAATTCAGACGCTAAAAGTTCAATTCCTGTCGTCAAATTTTTGTTTCTGATCGAAAAATGGTAGGTTTAGGGTACTGCAGTCGCTACAATTTTCGAATTTGAGGTGATACCAGATCTTAAGTATCGAGGTCCCAGGTAGGCCTGCGACTTTCAATTGATATATCGATATATCGATAAAAGTGTGTTATCGATATACCGAAATATCGATATATCGATAATATAACGATATATCGGTATATCGATTTCCGGTGTCCCGTATATCGATACATATAATGACACTTCTGAAGTCCTGACTTCTTTTAAATGTAGGAGTAGGTATTCGGGCAGATTCAGTCATTTGTTGACAACTGGCTAACATTGAAATGAATTGACAAAATTGAGGAATCTTTGCGTATACGTCTTGGAGATATCAATATTTTCGTGCAGTGTATAAACAATTTAAACAAGTGATGGTAGGAATTACTACTTATTTAAACGACTTGTAGAAAATTGGACATCGCAACTGATGTTTTTCAAAGCACCATTGGGTCCTAATATCGTTTATTTCGAATCCTTCGTTATTTTCCAGCACAACGTAAACAATAATGCTTGAGCGCTCCAATCCAATCGATTCAATCAATAATTGATTTTAATATTATTAACTAACTAACATCAAGAAACTACAGAAAAAGGACTATTATCTATTCATACCTATCTAGCTCTTAAAACTAAGATGTTACTCGATTACAGATATAATACCACAGTAACGATATCGATACAATTGTATAAGTACCGATAAGGCGATATATCGATAAATCGGTATATTTAGTTATCGGTATATCGGTATATCGATATATCGATAAATCGGTGTATCGGTATATCGATATATCGATAAATCGGTATATCGATATATCGATACATCGGTATATTGATATATCGATATATCGGTTTATCAATATATCGGTATATCGATTAAATTTTAAATATCGATATTCGATATTCAAATTCCGATATCGCACAGCCCTAGTCATAGGAATCCAGAGAAGTTGTTTTTAAAAGCAACGGCCGCGAAATCTTACTTCGCGTCCGGAATTAATGCCTTCACGTCGCTATACAGGGTGGTGCAACAGTGAGTCGGTGTTCCATAGCGCCTAAACCATCCAAGTTAGGAATTTCGTTCAAGTGGATATATAACTTCAGAAAATATTTTTGATCATACAGGCTGGTTCAAAAAAATTTGATAAGTCAAAGGTGACTTTTTTTAAATGGAATGCCCGGTATATTTTAGCATACTTACAATCCCTTTAGTAGAATTGATTCGTGTCTAAAATGTTATGGCTCTTGAATCTTTGGTTGGGAAGAAAAAAATTATTTAAAAAAAAAATTGCAGATTACATTACTCCACTGAAATATTCGCTATTTACGCGAATGCAGTTTTTCTAAGAAAATAAGACTAAAACCTTGTTGTTGAGGCTCGAAGGAAGCTGTGACTCAATTTTAGTTGTCACCCAATGTACAGGGTGTTCAAAATTAAATTTGAGAAATTTGAGAAATATGAAGTTGTTTCTCTCAACTTTTTCAAAAAGAACAACCTGTATACAGGGTGGGTAATTTTTCGATGGGATCTCCTAAACGGTAAAAGATATGGTGTCGGTTAAATTAGAAAAAAGTTGCGCTATTTCTTGGCGATTAAGAATCTGAAGAGAATTCCCCGATATTTTGATTCGTTCCTGAGTTATCACAAAAAATCTGATAATTGCCATTTAAAGAAAACTTAATATCTTCCTAGCGATTGATGTTATTGAAATGAAATTTGGAACTATTATATTTTTGACAGTTGTCCATTGAGTGGCATTGACAGGAATTTTCTAGGCCTTCTAGATTTTGAATAAAGACAGTCAACTTTTCTTTTTCTTATGGGCGCCATTTTGAATTTTAACACTGCCGGATACACAGAAAAATTAGCTACTCAAAAATGTAACCAACATTAACGTTTTTGAAAAAATATGTGAAAGCCTGAGTCACACGACCGCAAGACGTAATTTATTACTGTTGAATTCAATTGTTTTCACATTTTATAAGAAATTGGAGAAGTTGGCGTACTTTTTTGCAATTGTTTTTCACCTAAGTTTAGGCTGATTTTACAAATTATTCATACTAATTTTCAAATTTTGACGTCTGTCGAAAAAGTTCATGTTGAATACGGTTTTGAAAAGCCAATTTTTTTGTGTATTTGATGGCGCCAAAATTCAATATGGCGGCCATAAAAGAATCAAAAGTTGACTGTCGTTATTCAAAATCTAGAAGGCCTAGAAAATTTCTGTCGATGCCATTCAATTGACAGCTGTCAATAATATAAAAGTTCCAAGTTTCTTTTAAACAACATCAATCGTTGTGATAACACTAGAACGAATCAAAATATCGGAGAATTCTCTTCAGATTCTCAATCGCGAAGAAATAGGGCTACTTTTCTGTAATTTAACCGATACCTGTATCTTTTACCGTTTAGGAGATCCCAATGGTGAGCATCGAAAAATTACCCACCCTGTATTTGTAGTTATAGTGTAATGAAGGATTAATAGACGAACCTTTTCTGTTCTACAAACATATTAGTTATTCTTATCCGTTTTCGAGTTATTCGCAAATATTACAAATTTTCTTGCTAGTAAATAATTGTTTAGTAAACTTACAAAAAAAATTAATGTTGAAAATGTTCTCTATTTTGGTTCATGAACCATTTAATTGGTTCTTGTTTTATGTTGGTTAACCAGAGTGATGGGTTGCATACATTCCAGGCGTAGTGCCCACCCTCAATTACGGCTGACACAATTTGTGACACCTATTATGACATGTGTCCGACAGCTGCCTTTCAAAAACATCATCGTACCTAAAGCTAAAAATGGAAATTCCTAAAAATCATATTTTACTGAATAAATCGAAAAATACGAAACTTGGATACCTACCTATAGGAAGATTTTATATCAAACGAAAGCAGATTTAATTTTGCAGCGTTCTACAGCAGCATTCCACAAACATATTATTCTTTTCCCATAGGTACTCTAAAATAGTGTTACAAACATAAATATTCATTAATAAAATAAATTCCAACGAGAAATTATTCGGTATTTTAGAATTAGGGCCCCATTTTCCCAAAAATCAGTTCTTTTCCTAAAAGTTGCATAAATACTGATGGTTATAGTTTGTTGCAAGTGGGAGCTGGAAAGGAACGGGAGAGATGGGAAGAACGTCCTTCATGTAAGTTGAGTACGAATTTGTGCGATCTTGCGATTTTTTCTTCGATTTCCCGATTTTATATTTTTCCCTAATGTTTTATCATTTTCACACAATCGTTTCGATATTTCAACTTACCATAGTTACTATAATCAGCGGAAAGTTGACCTTACCAAAAACTGTTTAGTTTCCATAGAAACAAAAAATAACAGTACCGTTATGAACCATAACGGCATACTTGCGCGGTAAGTTAAACACTTGAAAATCGTAAATAGCGCGTGAGATGTCAAATAGGTATCAAAATCGTTTTAATCTAATGAAGCTTAGGTTTCCTGTGATTACCGACTGCCATTTTGCTACAAATTTCTCGTGAGGTCGGCTTCAAAAAATTTGTCCAAGTTTGTCATTACCTAATAGTAAAATTCGATTGTGCGAAAAATTATCTACGATACACGGTTGTTAAGTGCCTCGGCTCCGCCTCGTTTTCGCAAACTGTTCCTCGATTATGTTAACGTGCACTTACCAACCTAGTATCGTTAATAACTATTTAATTGGATACAGGGACTTAGCAACGGTCTGCAAAGTAAACTGACTTGCAAATGTTTATTTTCTATCGTCAAATGAGTTTTTCAAAGCTCCCTTTTTTTACCGGACGTTCAAAATAGTTATTTGTACAACAAGTAAGGAAAAGTATTACCTATACTTTTCCATGCGAGTAAAAGTGTTTTCTTCCTACACTAACTGAAAATGACATTTTCGGGACTCAGGGGGGCTGTGAAAGGACCGCTTTTCACGGCTAGTCGTGTAAAAATTATACTAACGGCTAGGCGTGTAAAATGGACAATATGGCGACGGCGATTGGCGTATGAAGGAACACAGCACGCGCGATTTTGCCAAATTTAAATTGTAGGACTTGACGTCTAGATTTTCTTGATCTGTCACTTGGGTTCTCAAATTTCAAAATTAATTATTTATTTATTTTTAACTGGCGTAGGAAGAAAAATGTTGTATAAACCACAGCGAAAAAGTGGTTTTACGCGTCTCAGGAAATGGCCAGTCTCGCCTATGCCTCGACTGTCCATATTTTCCTTCGCCGCGTAAAACATCACTTTCACGCTTTGGGTTATATAAGCTACTATTAATTGAAACGAGCATGGAATAGTTATTTTTGGCCTCCTGACATCTAGATGACAGTTTTACACACTACTGACGTCCACGGTAACTTCGATTTTACGGTTACGTCATCACTTTACAGCACCACGGTGCGGTAAAATTTCGAAAAAACACTGGCTCACGGGCAAACTCAAAAATTAAAATAACGCTACAACAATAAATCTCATTTATAGAAATTTCACTTTACTTAACTTTGGAACTGATTAATATCGTTTAAATATTTAAAATTTAGGTTTTTATTCCAATTGCCGGTACGCCATCTTTCGCCAGTTCACATTATTTTGACTTTTGGCATGTAGCTTTTCACCATCTTATTACGAACAGCTGCGCAAGTTAGACAGAAGACACACTTTGGGCCACCTCCCTTAATTCTGGTGGTCTGCATAAAAATCACTTTCACTATCAGACACTTTGAAATCTAAATAATTTGACATTTGTTATCAGTGGCCACTTTGATCGGTGGTAATTACTGTGTTCGCATTTAAACGCCAAAATTTTCAAAATATTGCAACGTACTGCGTGGCGTCGGCCAAAAAGTTCAATACTAATCTCGTGCGTTAAGCATTTTACAGCGTTCGGTTAATTAAAGCACTCCGCTGCGCGTCGTGCTTCAAAAAAACCTCGCGCTGTAAAATGCAATTTACCGCACTAATATTGTAATAGTATATTGTATATTTAGAGCCGAAAGTGTAAGATTTCCGCACGAGAGTGCGGAAATCGCACTTTCGGCTCGAAATATACATACTATTTTTCCTATTTTTGTGCAAAAAAGCCATAATAGAGGCTCTTGTAGTCTTATTTTGAATGAATCTGCATTAATTCAGAAGGAATCAGCTTGCTGTGCAATCTGATGATGGCATGGTAACGTAATTGTAAGATAAACAAAAACGTCAACTTTTTGCAAAATTTAATTTTTGCGCTCAAATATGAATGAAACTTTGGAAGAAATGGCCTGCCCATCTGAAATAGAAGAAGAAGCTGCAGCAGCAACCATGGATTTATTGCCAGTTAAGTCGCGGGAAAGGTACGAACTGGCGTACACCCAGTTCAGTGAATGGTGCAGAGCGAAGAAGGTTATGATCCTCAACGAAAAGGTATTTTTGGCATATTTTTCCGAAAAGTCAAAAACCAAGAAGTCTTCCACACTTTGGTGCACCTACTCAATGTTGAAGGCAACTTTAAACGTGAAAGAAAACTGCGATATTAGCAAATATAATAGGTTAATCGCATTTTTGAAACGTCAAAGCGATGGTTACAGACCAACGAAGTCGAAGATTTTTTCCAAAGAAGATTTGGACACATTTCTTAAAGATGCCCCAGATGAGCAGTATCTTATGATGAAGGTGAGGGCAACACCATTTTTAAAGAAATATTCATTAATTTTATTAATTTAAGGTTATTTTTATTATGGGAATTGCCGGGGCTCTTCGCCGAGACGAATTGAAAAAAATGAGAGTAGACGACATTGAAGACCTGGGGGCCGTTTTAATAGTGAAAATTCCAGAAACTAAAACAAAAATTCAACGCACATTCACGATTACGCAAAATTCTCAGGCCGACATAAATATGTTAGAAATTTACAGGAAATATGCTTCTCTTCGTCCATCCAAAATGAATGATCGCAGCTTGTTCATTAATTTTCGAGAGGGAAAATGCACCTGCCAAGTTGTTGGGATAAATACCATTGGGAAAATTCCAAGTCAAATTGCCGCTTTTCTCCAATTACCAGAGGCAGCCAGCTATACGGGTCATTGTTTCCGCCGATCTTCGGCAACACTGTTGGTGAATAATGGAGGAGATTTATTGAGTTTGAAGCGACATGGGGGGTGGAAGTCATCAGCGGTGGCCGAAGGTTATCTAGCCGATTCTATTGAAAATAAGAAGAGAATTTCCAACCAGATTCTTTACAAGGGTGCTCCTGAAACGGCGGTAGTTCCTTCTTCGAGCAAACAGGAAACAGCAACCATCCCAGAAGCCACTGCAGCACCTAAAGCTCCAATATTGTCTGGGAATCAGGACATTTCAGTGTTGACCAATTTAAATAACACTCTAACTAATAATTGTGCTAATATTCCCTTACCATCTGGAATTAGTATTAGCAACTGTACAAATTCTTGTATTACTTTAAATATTGTTCTTAAATAGTTTGCATATTTTAAAATTAAAAGAAAATGAAAATAAATTGTTTTCATAAAGTGTGCGGAAAAATGAATTTCCGCACGCTTTTAATTTTTCCGCACCTTTATGTTATTTTCCCACCCGTGAGTGGAAATTGCCTACTTTCGGCACACATTTTAGTGCCGAAAACAGTCTTTTTTGCACAAAAATAGGAAAAAGAATTTTTTCTACGAGTTGTACACATTATTTTTCCGTGTACTATCCCGAAATGGCGTTAACATTTAAAATCAAAAATGAGAAATCAAAAGTAATTTTTCTCACAAAATTGCCAGTATTTTCTAAACCATTCGTTTTAGATAAAAACATGATTAATGAATGTTACTTGGAATTCATCATAGAATCCAATAAAAAAATTAAAATACTTAAAATTCGTTCGTGTTGTCACTCGTTACTCCTTAATGGGGCAGCCTATAGGTATACATCAGGATTGTATTTTTAAAATGTGCCTTGTTTGACCTTCTGCAACTTTTTTCGCTATCTCTAACAGCACGGGAGATATCGACCGAATACAGACAATTGGGACAGCCTGTATATCTAGAGAAAAAGAGCAGAACAGCAGAACAGAAAACAAACATTAGGAACATAGAAATCGATAAGTAAACGTAAAGTTGTTGAAACTACGTACGATTGTTCATGATTATTTAATTCCAGCTATTTACAAGGTAAAATTTATTACACATTCCCAAATCTCTTCCGCATGTTTACATTCCGCAAACACGATCCTCCGACTAAAATAGCACGATACAGACGTCAGGCTGTCTAAACAATTTATTATTTTCAAACTAAGCTAGTTTCGGTGGGCTGACTAGTGGAAATGTGAGTTAGGTATTTCAGAGAGATGGATTCCCCCCTGCAGTTTTGCCTCGATCCTGCCTTCTTCGGCCGTCTTGGGCAGCAAATGCGTTTAATAACGCAGGAATAGGACAGCACCAGGGCGATGACCAGCACGCAGCCAACTATCACCATAAATGCAAGAGCCCCGACCTCACCCATGTGCATATTTTCAGCATCTTTTTTCACCTAGGTCCTTCGGTGCTCTCTGTTGAAGGGCGCCTGAAAAATTCAAAGAGTTTTTACTCGAAAAGTTTCGAACTAACGGACGATCGATGGCTTTGATGAACGGTCGCTTCAACAAGCAGGAAAGTTTTGCGAGACGACCACGAAACAGCCGCATATTGCCTTGGACACTTCAACTTTCAAATGAAATTCTACCCTGGGTTAAAGATTGCGTTAACTCCTCTGCAAATGGCGATGATTCAAATCTATGTCAACAATTGTAAATTCTGATGCCACAATTGAATGGGAATTAATGGACTGCTAACTCGGAATTGCACATTGCAATGGAAATTTATTGGGCGCAAATGCAAATGGTCCAAGTTTTGCCATTAATTATAAAATATTATAGTTAGAGTAGTGAAGAGAGTGTTTGATGCAATTTAACCTCCTTCACATCAGCTTCTGAACAGAAATTAGGTGAATTTAGCATAATAGACGCGTAGGCGGTCAAAAAAAAATTGTAGTTAAGTAGAATTATAGAAAATAATACGAAAACAAGCCACTTTTTTACATTCGATCTCTCCTCTGGTTGTAGGTGGTTCAAGGGGGAAATTTTCTCCATTTACATTTTAACCTCCCCAACTCCAACAAAATTTTAAAAAAATGGGAGGTTACTGCAATCACTAAAATTTTCGAAATCAAGATAAGACCGAATCTATACGTTTTGAGGTCTCAGGAACCCAGAAAAGTAGTTTTTAAAATTTGTCTGTATGTATGTACGTACGTACGTGCGTGCGTTTGTAAACGCTCTACAACCCAAACTACTGGAGCGATTTGGCTGGAATTTGGTACATAGGCATCTCATAGCCTAACTTAGATCTGAAAAGCTTTTGGAGCCAATCGTGCAACTGGAAATGCCATTTTGGCACATCAACTTTTAAATGTTAAATGCAAACCCCCATTTTTCACGTCACCATAAGAAAGACCTTCAAATTCTGCGTCTAAAAATGTATTCATTCTTAGTGCCCTTTTGACCAAAAATTAAAAAAAAAATGATTTTTATCGGACTTTAAAATCGCGGTACAGCCCAAGCCCCTCAACCGATTTGTCTGAAATTTTGCACATGGGGATTGCATTACACGTCAAAGAGCTGAGCAAATTTTGGATTCAATCGGCCCACGGAAAGTGCCGTTTTGGCACACCAATTTCCAAATTTAAAATTATTCTCTCATTTAACCATTAAAAACAAGTTTTTGAAAGATTTATTGTCACCATGAGAAAGGTCTTCAAATTCTGGTTTTCAATAAGATAAAATTAATTAACATTTAGTGCTGTTTGGTTCAAAAAATCGAAATTTTATAATAACACTAAAAATACATTATAGCCCAAATTACTGAATCGATTTGGCTGAAATTTGGTACATGGAGATTGGTTGACCCGTTGAAGACCTGAAGGACTTTTGAAAGCAATTCGTCGAAGGGAAGTGCCATTTAAGCATATCAACTTAAAATTTTAAATACAAGGCCTAATTTTTTATGTCGCCATTAGAAAGACGATCATATTCTGGTTCTAAAAATGTATTCACAGTTTCTGCCATTTCAGTGGAAAATTGAGAAAAAAATCTTTCTCATTAAAAGGGAGCGGGCTGACAGTGGATGACATAAAGTGGCAGTTATTGTCAAAAAGGTGGCAAAAGATTAACCTTAAAAGGAACATATTGTCAAATGTGATGGATGATGTCCGAGGCGATGTTGGTATTTGTCAGAAAATTGCGAGATTAGTCACAGACGATAAGGATAGAAAAAAATCTGTTGAATTGACTACTATCTACACAGAATACAAAGATCCACGCGATGGGGAGGTTCCAGCCGCTTCTCTGCTGCCTTTTTTTTTTGCTTCGGAGTTGAAGGGGATGAGTTTTGAGGGCGCAATTTTTTGCGATTATACGTGATCGAGGGGCAAATCTATGAGCAAAATTTTGTACACTGATTTTACCTTCCTGCGTGATTTCACCTGATTTCACCATGAATACACTTGGTGATTTCACCTTATTTCCCTTGATCTCACCTGGTTTTTTCACCATGATTTCACCTAGCTTGTACACTGATTTCATCCATAGATTTGCCCCTCTCTAGACTCCTGCAATATCATACTTTACGCTGATGACACTAATGCTATTGTTACTGATTCGGATTACGATACCTTGATCTCGACTTGCAATGCTGTCTCTGAGAAGCTAATCCGATGGTGTACAGATAATAGGCTACTCTTGAATGTTGACAAAACATGTCTGATGAAATTTTTCCCAAAAGTGCTACACCTGAGATGTGTGATCTGATAAAAGCGAATGGTCAAACTGTTAATCATGTCTCTATTTTAAAGTTTTTGGGATTGACTTTAGATACTAAACTGACATTTGAACAGCATGTAAGTCAGCTGTGCAATCGCCTTAGCTCTACCTGCTGTTTAATTAAATGTCTTCGTCCTAAGGTTCCTGCTTCGATACTAAAATCGCTGTATTTCGGTTTGTGCCAGTCACTGCTATCCTATGGGGTGGTCTTCTGGGGTTCGTCCGCACATATGGATGACGCTTTCATTGTTCAAAAGCGCATTATTCGATGCATGGCTGGAATTGGCGACAGCAGTGCTCATTGTCGTCCAGTTTTTCGCCAGTATGGTATTTTGACTTTGCCTTGCCTCTATATCTTTAGTTTACTGCTGTTAATTCGGCAAAATGAACCTTCTTTGGGAAAAAGAGGCGATTTTCATGAGCACGACACGAGGAACAGTAATTTATTAAATATGCCTTTTTCCAGGCTTTCTGTAGGTCAGAAAGGACCTTGGTACCAGGGTATCAAGATACCGGGTGGACCAACACTATTGCCCACCTCAAAAATTGCCCTTTATTTTAAAGCTGGGACTTCGAAATTTTTACAGTGTATATGGCTACCAAGGACCCTTCAAATGACGGCAAAAGTTTATCTGTCATGCAAAAACTGTGACGTCACGAAATTTTGAAATATCGTTTTTCCAAGAAAAAAAAAATTTTTACCCATAAAATCGTTTTTTGGGCTAATACCTTTATGTTAAGCCCATTTTTTTAAATTTCCGTCATCAGATTAGCCAACTGTAGCAAGCTAAAAATGGTCCATTTTTATTCACAAGTCGGCCACGTAAACAATTGACTACTATGCGAGGGCTTTCTTGGATAACAGCGTACGCTTTTTTCATCTGTCACCAGTTGACAGCGACACAACGCGGCCATTGAACTGCGAAATTGTTTTTAATTTTAATAAACGTGGATTTTTGTAACGAATAATGTTGAAATATCGGTTTAAACTGGGCATCCACCATTTAATTCGCCCACCCAAGGTGCCAGGAGAGGTTACGAACACGGACATTTTATCAGATGGCGGTGGCGGCGTGAAAAGGGGCTCCAGTTTGTGTGAAGGGCTCCGGTTTGTGTGAGGGGGTTTTTTCAAATAGCCATTTCCATAATTCGCATTATTCCATACTTATGTAATTCCACAGGTAATTATTTTGTTGTTATGGCCTGTTTTTTAGTTGGCATTTTTAGGTTAAGTGAGTCGACTTAGTTTGCCCCGTTGAGACTAATATCGAGGACTAAGATATTCACAGCCCAGAATTTAACAGCAACTCGTGTCAAATAAGGACCAAGGAATCGTTTTGCATAACAAAATTGATATTTACAGCCTCTAAATTTAACATCATCTGATCTAAATAAGGGCAAAGGAATTGTTAAACTATCGTTTCAACTAACATAATTAAAATTCAGAGATAAACTGTAGCCGAAGGTAGAAGAATTATAGCCCGATGCCATTTCTTAACTAGTTGGGTTAAATTGTTTGGTAAATTGTAAGGTGATGTAAAACCAAGTGTTTTTAGCTGGCGAAAGTGTGTTGCTGTAAAGTTGAAGTTGCAATCCCAATAATTATAATTTTTCAAGGATATAAATTGAAACTTAAATCCTGTATGATCAAACTAACAACAATAAATTGAATTTGATTGACTGATTGTGTTACATAAACTATGGTCTTTTAGCTGTTTTGGATGTCTCAGAATTGTGGATCCTTCAAATATTGTGAAAGAGCTCTACTAATCATCATAGACAAAATTGTGTACAAGGAACTTACGGCTTGTACTTACCTAAAGTGATGCATTACTCACTACCACAACCCATCACTACACAATCATCACCAAATTCACTGCACTGCAACCACTATAGCACAGATCACTTCACAAAAAGTACTTACCTGATTACAGGTACTGCTCAAAGTGGTGGCCTTCTCTTTCGATGCACATCTGAGCACGTCGCTGAAATGAATTTTGGACTGTAGCTGCTGTATTTCGTTCATTGATTGTCTGGAAGGCATCTACGAGTCGTTGCTGCATGTCTTGTCTCGTGGTTGGCTGTGTTCTGTACACAATTTCTTGCACAACTCCCCATGTGAAAAAATCCATAGGTGTGAGATCGGGAGATCTAGCTGGCCAAGCAATTGGACCACCACGACCAATCCATTTATCTGGAAACTTTTCATCTGCCACACCACGAGCTTCTCGACTGAAATGTGGAGGCGCACCATCTTGCTGAAACCACAAATTTTGGATCACATTTAATGGCACATCTTCTAGTAAGTCATCTAATGAATTTCTTAAGAACTCTGCATACATCGCACCAGTCAGATGGCCTTCAAAAAAGAATGGACCAACTAATCGGTTGTCAATAATTCCTCCCCACACGTTCAGTGACCATATGTCTTGTGTTTTTTCTTCTCTCATCCAATGTGGGTTAACCACCGACCAATAGTGCATATTATGCCTGTTTACGTGCCCATTAGATTTGAATGTGCATTCATCGGTGAAAAGCACAAACTTGAAGAAGTCCTGATTTTCCTGCAGTTTCTCTTGGGCCCACGTGCAAAATCTCACCCTGTTCATAAAATCCTCTCCATGTAGTTCCTGATGCAGTTCGATGTGATATGCATGGAATTTGTGCTTTTTTAATATTCTTAGAATCGATGACTTACTTATGCCGCTTGATTGCTTCATTTCTCGACTGCTGACTTGGGGATTATTTTCAGCTATGTTCAAAACAATAGCTTGATTGATTTCATGAGTCACAGCGGGATTTATCACTGTCTTTTTCTTGGGCTTCAAACTGCCTGTCTCTCTAAGTTTCTCTACAATTCTTTTAAATGTTCGTCTATCTGGTTGAAGTCTGTCTGGGTAACGTTGGGCATACAATTCTGCTGCTTGCATTGCATTTTCCTGGCATTCTCCAAAAATCAAGATCATGTCGACCTTGTCTGAAAAGGAAAGATGTTGCATCGGCATGATAAAAATTAAATGCACTCCACTAAAATAGAATAAAACTATTAATTAACACTAGGTATAGGAAATTCACCAAGATTCACTTCTACACGTAATTATAATTAACACTCACAACACAGAAAAACGCGTGAAAGCTTCCCTGGAGGGAAACCAGGATAAGAGCTGTGAAAACAGCTAACAAGTAGGTATGTAAAACTAACTTGGAAAACACTTCTCTTCAAGAGGTTGAAGATTTCACAAAATAGCAATTTTTCTCAAAATTAGCAACCTAAACACTGCAACACTATTGTAATTCACACACTAATCACACTAGTGGGTGACTAATGATTAGCTAAAAGGGGTTGGAGGAGTTTGAGCGGGAAATTAACGCGCGTAATGAAATAAATGCGCGAAATTCAAGTAAAAATATGAAAGCCTGCTTTATTAAATTTACTTAATAGGCAATTATTGTTTAATAAACGAAAGAATAATCTCAGTATTCTTAGTTCATTCTAATGACAAAAATTGAAACTCAGGCACACACACACATCTTGTTTATGCACTGGATGGCTTGTCGTGTGATCAATGATTAATTAGTCCTTATTTGCCCACCATGATGATGATTATTAAATTCCACATTGCACCTTTTTGCTTCTGCTGTTCAAATAATAACTTGAGCTTCACCAACTTCAAAGCATCAATTATTAACGTCTTGATTTTGTTTAGGAGGTACCTACGAGGTATTTGCCAATCGAAAACTGACACTTGCACCACCTTCGATTACAGTTTATCTTTGAATATGAATTATGTTATGCAAAACGATTCCTTGGTCCTTATTTGACACGAGTTGCTGTTAAATTCTGGGCTGTGAATATCTTAGTCCTCGATATTAGTCTCAACGGGGCAAACTAAGTCGACTCACTTAACCTAAAAATGCCAACTAAAAAACAGGCCATAACAACAAAATAATTACCTGTGGAATTACATAAGTATGGAATAATGCGAATTATGGAAATGGCTATTTGAAAAAACCCCCTCACACAAACCGGAGCCCTTCACACAAACTGGAGCCCCTTTTCACGCCGCCACCGCCATCTGATAAAATGTCCGTGTTCGTAACCTCTCCTGGCACCTTGGGTGGGCGAATTAAATGGTGGATGCCCAGTTTAAACCGATATTTCAACATTATTCGTTACAAAAATCCACGTTTATTAAAATTAAAAACAATTTCGCAGTTCAATGGCCGCGTCGTGTCGCTTGGTGTCGCTGTCAACTGGTGACAGATGAAAAAAGCGTACGCTGTTATCCAAGAAAGCCCTCGCATAGTAGTCAATTGTTTACGTGGCCGACTTGTGAATAAAAATGGACCATTTTTAGCTTGCTACAGTTGGCTAATCTGATGACGGAAATTTAAAAAAATGGGCTTAACATAAAGGTATTAGCCCAAAAAACGATTTTATGGGTAAAAATTTTTTTTTTCTTGGAAAAACGATATTTCAAAATTTCGTGACGTCACAGTTTTTGCATGACAGATAAACTTTTGCCGTCATTTGAAGGGTCCTTGGTAGCCATATACACTGTAAAAATTTCGAAGTCCCAGCTTTAAAATAAAGGGCAATTTTTGAGGTGGGCAATAGTGTTGGTCCACCCGGTATATAATTTACTTGATAACGAGATTAAATGTGCGAGGAATGATAAATCTTTCAAAAAATTACTGTATGAATTTCTAGTTAACAAGTGCTTTTACAGTGTGGATGAATATCTAATTCAAACCTGTCGTTGACTTATGTTTTTTTTTAGTGTAATACTACCTAAATCTTTTAATTTTGTGTGTATAGTTCTTAAGTGACGTGTCTGTTTGTTTACTGTAACGTATACTACTTGACTAATAAATTTATTTATTTATTTATTTATTTATTTATTTATTTATTTATTTATTTATTTATTTATTTATTTATACGTGGTCCAAGAGTAACATTTTCTCCATATATCGGGTGTCCCAAAAAAAACCGGACAAAATAGTCTTTGAAATAAGTCAACGATTTCTTAACCGATTTCGATAGACTTGGTCTTAAATTAAAGCTAAAGAATCAGGCTTTCGAACTTTGTAAGAAACGTCGACAGATGGCGCTGCTGTAGTAGCCTTATTGATACTTGTCTTTAAGGCTTATTTTAGGTGCGTGGGGATTGGTCAGGCAACAACCAATGCTTATGAGACCCAAATAGCCTTGAAGATCTTTCTTTTTAACCTCCCCACTCCACTTCACCATTTAAAAAAAAAGGGAGGTTACTGCAATCACTAAAAAAAAAGTGGTTTTTAAAATGTGTCTGTATGTATGTACGTACGTTCGTTCGTACGTACGTTCGTTCGTTCGTTCGTTCGTTCGTTCGTTCGTAAACACGCCACAGCCCAAACTACTCGACCGATTTGGCTGAAATTTGGTACGTGTGCATGTGATAACCCAACTTAGATCTGAAAAGCTTTTGGAGCCAATCGTGCAACCAGAAATGCCGTTTTGGCACATCAACTTTTAAATTTTAAATGTAAACCCCCATCTTTCACGTCACAATAAGAAAGGCCTTCAGATTCTGCTTCCAAAGATGTATTCACTGTCAGTGCCCTTTTGACCAAAAACTAAAAATATCGAGATTTTTATCGGACTTTAAAATCGCGGTACAGCCCAAGCCCCTGAACCGATTTGGCTAAAATTTTGCACATGGGGATTGTATTACACGCCGAAGAGCTGAACAAATGTTGGATTCAATCGACCCACGGAAAGTGCCGCTTTGGCACACCAATTTCCAAATTTAAAGTATTCTCTCATTTACCCATCCAAAACAAATTTTTGAAAGATTAATTGCCACCATTAGAAGGGTCTTCGAATTCTGGTTTTAAATGAGATAAAATTTATTCGCATTTATTACCCTTTGGGTAGAAAAATCGAAATTTTGAAGTAACACTGAAACCACGTTATAGCCCAAACTACTGGAAGGATTTGTCTGAAATTTGGTACATGGAGGTCAGGTGACCCGTTGAAGAGCTGAAAGGCTTTTGGGAGCAATTGGTTAACGGGAAGTGCCATTTAGGCATATTAACTTTAAAATCTTAAACACAAGTCACGGAAATCAAAGACCCACGCGTTGGGGAGGTTCCAGCCGCTTCTCTGCTGCCTTTTTTCTTCAAAAATCTTTTTTTAGAAGTCCATTTGGCGTAAGCATTAATTTTCTGTGATTTTTCTTAAAGAAGTGTTTTTGCGTATTTCCATCGACTTCTGAAAAAGGATTTTTGAACAAGAAAGAAAGATCTTCAAGGCTATTCGAGTGTCATACCGATTGGTCGTTGACTAACCAATCCCCATGCAGCTAAAATAAACCTTTAAAGCAAGTATCAATAGGACTGCTACGGCAGCGCCACCTGCCGTAGTTTCTCATACGGTCGAAAGCTTGATTCTTTGGCTTTCATTTAAGACCACGCTCATCCAAATCGGTTAAGAAATGACAGACTTATTCCCAAAAATATTTTGTCCGGTTTTTTTTGGGACACCCGATACATTTCTTGTGTGTCGCGGTTGAAGGGGGTGAGTTTTGGGGGCGTAATTTTTTGCGTTCAATTAGTTCTCTTCTGGTGGTCCAAGAGTAAAATTTTCTCCATTTCCATTTTTTGTTTTTTCTGTTTCGGGGTTGAGTTTTGGGGGTGCAATCTTTTGTGATCAGTTAGTGTTCTCTGATATCCATTTTTTGTGTTTCGGAGTTGAAAGGGGTGAGTTTTTGGGGTTGCAATTTTTTGTATTAAATATCTTAGTCTCTTCTGGTGGTAGGTGGTGCAAGGGAGAAATTATCTCCACATGTCATAATGTATTTGGGGTGTTGAAATTATATTTATTGACTTACAAGACCATGGGCATGACATCCTTTAATCGCATTTTGGTTGATCCTATGACCTAGTATCAAGAGTAAAGAGAAAAGTTATCTGAACGTAAAAAATTCAAGAAAACCGGAGAAAAAAAAATTGTGTTAGTTTTTTTCCAAAGCCCCACCTGTTTCGCACGCCTATGGTCGTAAGTTATCTTTTTTGTTACCACCAGATAATTTGTCACCCCAAAATTACCGCAGAACCAAAATTTCGTCATTCTGCCTCAAACCGATTCAAAAATAATTAATAAAAACCTGTCTTTGAGAGACAACTTCTAAGGCCTGTAGCACCCCCAGAAGGCCCTTGCGGACATTTTTTCATATAAACTTTTCCTCCTATTTTTAGGTGTAGAATCACCCCCCGAAATATTGTGACGTTATTTCGAGACACCCTGTATATTTCTTCTCTATGTCAAATTACAGGGCTTCATAAAAGTTTCAACCACTAAACTCCAACCCCCCATTTCACCACCCCCACATGCTCTAAAGAAAGTTGTGTTTTTAATTTCACCAATATAATCCAACTCATTGAAAAATTGCGGCGATTTAAAGATGCATGTTTTCAACCCCTCGTGATTTCACCCTTTTAGGATTTGCAGGGGTGAGCTGATTTCTACGGTGTTACGTAACTTCTTGCGTATTTACTTACTTTGTTACGGTTGTTCATAAATAAATCAACAGGAGTTCAGAAGAAATAAATAAAATGTATTTATCCGCTTGCAGAGGGTTAGGAGTTGTTAATAGCATAGGATTGGTTTTAGGTTGAGAACTCATAAGACCTTTTTTCAATGGTTGACCGAAATCTATCAAAAGCCCTAATTTTATACACCATTTACTTGAAGAAAATTCCAGTTTCAACCCTTAAATTTCATCCTCTTGTTAGATTCTAGTGAAAATTTGCCGGTCTACCTACAACGTCACTGTAAATGACCACACCAAATTCTGTCGTGATACGTTGAATAATTTTTGAGTTACCGCACTTTTGTGTTTCTGCATGAACTACATGTTAGGGGTTGTAGCGCTTTTAAAGGTGGTTTAGCGCTATCGAATGACGATAATTTCGACCAATGCTTAGGCGGAATTTCGAGTTGCAACCCCTAATTTCCACCCTATTTGTCCGATTTTGCGAAAAAAGCATCAAAAGCATATGGGATAATGAAAAAAACAGCCTACTTCGAGGCTATTTGAGTCTAACAACGATTGGTTATTGCTTATTAACCAATCCCCGCACACCAAAAATAAGCTTTAGAACAAGTATCAACAGGACTACTACAGCAGCGCCATCTGTCGTAGTTTCTTACACAGTTCGAAAGCCTGAATCCTCAGATTCAATTTAAGACCCTGGTGATCGAAAATGGTTAAGAAATATCTGATTTATTCCCAAAAACACTTGGTCGGGTTGTTTTTTGGGACATTCACTATGTAGACACGGTTGTTTAGGTAGATAACAGTATTTGAAATATTAAAAAAACCAGTGTAAACCGAGCCTAAACTGTGGCTTAGCAAATATTTTTCTATATTTTGTTTCGAGATCAAGCTTTGAAAAAGCTCGATTATTATACATTCTGGTTGCGTTGACATCGAAAAAATTGTCAGAAAAAGTTGTAAATAATTCCAATTTGTTCTATTGACCCCACGTGACTATCGTGACGTAGACGTATCTCATCGTTGAAGTAGCCCTTTCCCACTCGATGGCCGAGTGGAGTGGGGCCGCGCATGCGGGTTTAAATCTGAACGAGGCGCGATTTTCATAACTTTCTTGCTCAAGGTCTGCGTCAGGTAAAGTCTGTTTTTGATTACAAACTATTTCTCAAATTCTGCTCGTGTTTTCTATGTCTATATGTCTATGTCTGGTAAGTAAGACAAACTGTTTTTCAAGTGCTTTATTTTTCTGTTTAAAAAACTCTTTCTTAGATTCTGTAAGGCGAAAAGGCTATAGCCAGCCGTTACCGGTCGGCTAGCCAGGGTGCACCTTATTACATCCCCGTCGATCTGGACGATTTCAATTTTTCTTGAGTTAAACGGGCAATAGAAATTTTCAAAAGAACCAAATGTCTAAAGGTGATACTTATTAGACGCTACGATTTTTTTTATAAATAATGTTTCGATAACGCAATTTTAACTATTGGCTATCACGTAGAATCAGCTGGATCACCATGAAAATTTCGTATTTGCAAAAAAATCTTAACCTTAATTACATTCTTTTCATACAAAGTGCATCCTTTCAGCTGTGCTGGCGATTCTTTTAAATGGAACTTGAAAGGATCATTATTACAACTTGCAAGAAGTCGTCATTCACGAAGTAAACTTCTCCCAAAGTTCGACTACTTGCCTCAAGTTTCTATATAACGAAGTTTACTATGGACATCAATAACCCGGGAGTCGTGGCGTTAATTGCGTCCTAATTAATTTTTTGCTTTCATTTCAATCTGTCATCACAAATAAAAATGTATCGTCCCATCCACATTCCTCAAAGAAAATAAAATAGCATTATAATTATTAGGTACCTATAAAGCAGAAGAAAAAAACTGCTTGAGATTACTTTATTTGAGCCCCTATTACAAAGATATAACCACAAAAGGCCAAAATTTACATGTAAATTACTATAAAATTAATTATCCAATTGATTCGTTAATTAGTGTTTATGACGCAGTGCATGAACGCGAAGCATAATTGCTGATAAAATTTGGGTAATTTTTCTGCGAATTGGACAAAAACCATATGGCAACCTAGCTTGACGCTATTTCGAATATTGTTTGTTACCTTGGTTTTTGGTGTAAGTAAATAAATAAAAGATTAAACATGTTGCCAGATTTCCTTATCTTTGGAACATTCTATCTCTGTGGTTGTGCCTCTAAAAATTTATTATCACTTTTGTTTCATTCATGATCCTCCGTTACAACGCCTCGGGCCCGAAGTGTGCCAGTTTTGAAACACCCTGTATAGCAGTTATATCAAGCGATCCAAAATAAACTCATCCTCAGTGGGCTCTGAAATTGAAAGTCATGATTGATTCTGTCAGAACATCAATATTTTAGAAAATTATTGACACATGTCAAAGGAAAGGAAGGGTGAGTTTCAATTTCAACGCACACTAAGGATGAGTTTACTAAATTGTTAAGTAAGAGTGTTGTGTCGAAAACCACGACCTCTGTGAGAGGTGGGGACTACTAGCTTCCATGATGTCAAAGACATCTAAAGAAAACTAGCGGCTGACAAAGTCAGCTCCGCCCCGGGCTTCGACACTACTCCTGTTTAGCAACAGGTGGCGTGAATGCAATGATTCGATTGTGACAATGAAAAATTAAAAATTCTTCACTGCCACAATCAAAACGAAAGCGGCTGGTTTGAGCTCATGGTCTCAAACAGGGAACGACAGACAGCTGTTTCGATCTCTTGGGTCTCATCAGTGTCGTGCACCCCGAATGAAACCACAAACTCAAACCAGCCAACCTTTAAACAGAAAATGCGACGAACTAAGAGTGTTGTGTCGAAAACCACGACCTCTGTGAGAGGTGGGGACTACTAGCTTCCATGATGTCAAAGACATCTAAAGAAAACTAGCGGCTGACAAAGTCAGCTCCGCCCCGGGCTTCGACACTACTCCTGTTAAGCAACAGGTGGCGTGAATGCAATGATTCGATTGTGACAATGAAAAATTAAAAATTCTTCACTGCCACAATCAAAACGAAAGCGGCTGGTTTGAGCTCATGGTCTCAAACAGGGAACGACAGACAGCTGTTTCGATCTCTTGGATCTCATCAGTGTCGTGCACCCCGAATGAAACCACAAACTCAAACCAGCCAACCTTTAAACAGAAAATGCGACGAACTAAGAGTGTTGTGTCGAAAACCACGACCTCTGTGAGAGGTGGGGACTACTAGCTTCCATGATGTCAAAGACATCTAAAGAAAACTAGCGGCTGACAAAGTCAGCTCCGCCCCGGGCTTCGACACTACTCCTGTTTAGCAACAGGTGGCGTGAATGCAATGATTCGATTGTGACAATGAAAAATTAAAAATTCTTCACTGCCACAATCAAAACGAAAGCGGCTGGTTTGAGCTCATGGTCTCAAACAGGGAACGACAGACAGCTGTTTCGATCTCTTGGATCTCATCAGTGTCGTGCACCCCGAATGAAACCACAAACTCAAACCAGCCAACCTTTAAACAGAAAATGCGACGAACTAAGAGTGTTGTGTCGAAAACCACGACCTCTGTGAGAGGTGGGGACTACTAGCTTCCATGATGTCAAAGACATCTAAAGAAAACTAGCGGCTGACAAAGTCAGCTCCGCCCCGGGCTTCGACACTACTCCTGTTTAGCAACAGGTGGCGTGAATGCAATGATTCGATTGTGACAATGAAAAATTAAAAATTCTTCACTGCCACAATCAAAACGAAAGCGGCTGGTTTGAGCTCATGGTCTCAAACAGGGAACGACAGACAGCTGTTTCGATCTCTTGGATCTCATCAGTGTCGTGCACCCCGAATGAAACCACAAACTCAAACCAGCCAACCTTTAAACAGAAAATGCGACGAACTAAGAGTGTTGTGTCGCATTTTCTGTTTAAAGGTTGGCTGGTTTGAGTTTGTGGTTTCATTCGGGGTGCACGACACTGATGAGATCCAAGAGATCGAAACAGCTGTCTGTCGTTCCCTGTTTGAGACCATGAGCTCAAACCAGCCGCTTTCGTTTTGATTGTGGCAGTGAAGAATTTTTAATTTTTCATTGTCACAATCGAATCATTGTAAATTGTTAAGGTTCAAGTACACTCCATTAAAAAAAAACTGTAAGCTCAAATGTGATGAAAAAATTACCGACAATGTGATTAGCTGTAAGGAAGCTTCACACCAAATTTTTAAAAAATCGTTCGTCTCGCGACCTTAAAAAAAATAAAACGCGTTTCTTTCAGTTTTTATTTTTTTATGGGCCTCACAGACGAACGATTTTGCTAAATTTTTTTTCGTTACTTCATTACATATGATCAAATTGTTGGTAATTTTTTCGTTACGGTTTAACCTACAGTTCTCTTGTAAAAAAATCAGATACTATAAAATTCGCATATTTATCAATAAATTACAACGAAATAAAGAATTCATTCTTTGATTAAATTCTGATCAATATCATTCCGTCTGAATCACATCACTAACGGATAATGCAGATAAACAAACAAACAACCAGCGGGATTACCACATAAACCGAATTTCGTGGATCAATATCAATTTACATAATGCATTAAAGTGACGAATCTCTAGGCCCTTTCATTTCCTAGCCCACAACAAAATATCCACTATTTTCACAGGAATGCTCGCAATCATTTTATTTAGATGCAATAGAGAAAAAAACCTCATTTTACAGGCAGTCAATTTGATCAGTCTGCGTTCGAGGGATGTAAGATATTATATTTCAGGGGGTGATTGATGAAGTGCCCGGAGAGAGCTCATTTCAGGGGTGCAAAAAATTAAGTATTTTTATAGCGTTTTGCAGGATTAATTCTCGTTTCTGCAGGATCCGTAAATATTTTACGGGTTTTGTTACCCGTGGGAAATTGTCATTAGCGGGATTAGGTACGCGGAAATTAATTATTCTCTCGCATTTTCACTCACGTAACTAGAAAGCGAATAAATACATGGAGCTGAAATTTCCGTTGTTGCGTTGAACTAAAAATCGATGAATATGTGGTGAAAACAATAATAACAAGGGTTGACTCATCAACTTATCTAACTCCAACATCAAATTTCTCGAAGACTTTATGTCAATAACACGAATAAATTACACTTTATTGCTGCAGAAAAATATGAGGGAGAATTGGTACCTATAGAAAAGCCGAGGGCAAGATATGACACAAAAGAAGTGACGCAAGTATTCAGTCCAGGGTGTGGCTAAAAATACTGCAATGATATATTTTGTTTACTTGAAAATATAAATCTTGTTATCGACGTAAGTGAATTAATTTAGTTTGGGTTAAAATTAAAGACTGCACTTCAGCACTTGTAGGTATACGTCGTGGGGTATTATATTTATATTTTCATACATTTATCATTTTAAAACAATTTTCTTATCTTGGACTGTGATAAGGTACGCTGAAGGTTAATTGTTTGATCATGCAAGGGATTACCTACAACAAATTGAATGAAGTAAGATCTTAAAAATAAGTGTTCAGTCAGAAATATAATTTTTAAAGCTTTGGTTATTAGGGTTGGTTTTAATCTCAACAAAGTGATGAAATTAATCGAGATAAGAACAATAAAAATAACTTTGTTTGCATATTTTGTCAGTCGTCACCCATGATCAAATTCGATCGATTTAATGGGTGAAAAATCAACGGATTTTATATTACGTTATGCAGTACATAATGGCTCTCTCTGACCGAGCTGAAAGTTATTGCACAATAGATTTTCTCCAAGTCAACCTAGAATTTGTTTTAATGAAGATAAATTGTAGATCTGGGGAAGTTGCATCGTGCAGGGCAGGCTTAAGCTAAATTCAGAAGAAATGAACGATGATGATCTCTTGTGATGATTTTAGTGTGATTCAGGCTTTTTATATTTTGTGTTGTCAATTGACAATTGACAATTAATTGACTACTTTTTACATTGCTAATTGTCTAAACAGAATTTTACGCAGCAACATAGAAAGTTAAAAAGGTTTCTCACACTCTGTCCCTGTGTTCATTAAATTTTGAATGCACTATACATACAATTGTGTACAGCTACCTACTTTTGATAAAACTCATTTTTTGTATTAGCTTATTCGCTCGCTCGCTCGCTCGTCATATCGTTGCTTACTCTGTCCCCGCGATAACTTGAGAACGGATTGACATATCGGGCTGTGTCTCCCAAAAAGTAAGACGGGGATTGCTTTTGGGCCATATCGGAATAATTAATTGCAATAACTCGAGAACTACTGGAGGTATTTTACTGAAACTTGCTATGCACGTTCGACCTTCAAGTCTGTTGTCAATTTCGGGGGATGAAATTTAGGAAATGAAAACCACAAAAATATGATAAATCCGCAAGGGTTGCGCGCAGCTATTTGAAACTCAACACACTCACACATATTTCGATGAAATCTTAAGGGGATGCATTTTCAATAAAATTGGACAGATGGGGTGGAAATTAGGGGCTGTAACTCAAAATTCCGCTTAATAAGTATTGGTCGAAAATGGCGTTATTCGATAGCTTTCCGTCAATGATTCAATCAAGGTGTTATTCATAATTTGCGAAAAACCACCCTTAAAGGCGCCTAACATTCAGAATCACAAAAATACGAAAACGCAAATAAAGGGTGGCCCATAAAAAACCGGATTTTTTTGTTTTTAAATATCTTCGTAAGTTTTCGTACGATATTTTTCAATCTTATACACAACGTAGCTGAAGGTTGAAATTGTCGATGCCATTAGTCAGATTTGAATTTGCACCATCAGTGTCCTCCTTAAGAACGTGTAACTTAATACCATTATTTAGGCCAATGGGGTGGGGTTACAATTTCACGCATGACGGAGGCGTTCACACATGATCCAAGCCTGTCTTTCCTCTTTCCAAATTAACTTTCAGAAATAAAATTGATCAATCCCTCAATTTTTTATGAGTTTTTTTGTAAAATGTTAATTTTCGTAATTATCACAAATTGTGAAAGGGAACGGAGGACAATTTTTTTTGTATCTTTGTTACTTTATGTCCAATACTTTTGAGTTTTATTCAGGATGTAACCAAAGGGTGAGCCTTTCGATTTCTCTCTTTGGGTTACAGATAGCACTATCATTGTTTTTCTTAAGAAAGTCTCTGTCATGCGTCAAATTGTAACCCCACCCCATTGGCCTAAATAATGGTGTTAAGTTACAAGTTATTAAGGAAGACACTGATGGTGCAAATTAAAATCTGACGAATGGCATCGACAATTTCAACCCTCAGCTACGTCGAGCATAAAATTGAAAAATATCGTACAAAAACTAACGAAGATATTCAAAAATAAAAAAATCCGGTTTTTTATGGGCCACCCTTTACTATACTCAGCGTATCAAGGCAGAATTTGGTGGGGTTATTTCCAGTGACACTATAGGCCGATGAACAAATTTTTACGAAGATCTAACAAAATGGATGAAATTTAAGGGTTGAAACTAGAAATTTCTTCAAGTTCGATAGATTTCGGTCAACCTTATGAGATTTCAACCAAGGCTACTAACAACCCCTAACTCTTTGCAAGCGGATAAATACGTTTTATTTGTTTTTTCTGAAATTATATTGATTTATTTATGCCTTTTTGACACCATTGTGCGTCTGCGGAGGCACTACTACCAGGTGCAGAATGATACAATCTGCACCTGATTCCACCAGTACATACACATTAGCATGATAAATATCTACAAGGACGGCCAAGTTCACACAGCAAAAATTATGCAAGTGCAACACATTAGTGAATAGTGAAAACCGCCGTACATCTATCAAGCGAATCAAAATAAACTTATTCTCTCAGATTCTATCTTTTTCATTGACATGTGCTATGACATGCCTCAATCAACGACCTCACTTTCAAAGTTCCGAAACCCAATGAAGATTGGTTTATTTTGGATCGTGCCATACATCTGTGCGATTTGTTCGAATGCTAATGCATTTATTTCTGTTAAACTGATGTTTTAATCTTGAAAAAAATTAAGACTGAACAATTAAGAATGAAGTAAATATTTAATGGACAAACGGGAAAATGCAAAAAATGTGAATAATTCAAGGCTCAAATTAACTTTTATAAAAACAATATAGAAGGAAACTCCCCTGCCACAAGACGTTTTTTATAGTGGAATCTATTTATCTAAAGCTTGAATTTGATTGATAAATTTTTGCACTCCGGCGTCCCTGATTTCAAAATTTTAATCCCTGGAATTGCATTCCGACTGATTCTGATTAATTTCTCTCGCAGAAATTTAAGAGATCAAAAGATCGTAAAACCAGAAAGGACTTCAAATGCGAACGAGAGTATTAACAAAATTAGACAATGGATCTGCAGTGTTTACAAAGCAAATTGATGTAGCAACCTCGAGAGAAATTAATCTCCTGAACAAGCAAAATTGGCATTTACCCGAATGTTTTCTGCATTTCGTTATTCTTCGAGGAAAACAATTAAGAAATTCTTAGACTGGCTTTATGGATAAAATAAATGAGGTTTAATGTATCACAATCCCGAGTTTACGACATCCCATGCATCATAAGCTACAGATCCTCGTTATTTTCAAGGAAAAAATGATGCTGACCTGATTTTCCTAAGTTCGAGACGCTTATCCTTTATTAAATAACCCGCTCGTAAATTTTGCGACGATCAAACTGTTTATTACGTGATTCCCTAGTTTTGCAAAAAAAAACGTTAGTTTTCAAAAATAAAAAACTTACGAAAGAATCAAAAATCGTGCTTCATCCCCCCAGCGTGTCATAAAACAATAAAACACGTGTGAAACACTTGTTGAAACTGTGCGAGTTGAGCGTCAACTGAAGGAGAGGAGGGCTGAGGCGACGCCATCGGCGTCCCTCGTATTCCCGATTCCCTCCAAACATCTTCATCCAAATTTTCTAGTCGTGTAAACGCCGGGAAGTGGTTGCTTTGTCGTTTATTTTATAAAGGGCCTCCGTCGATATTTCTAACTGCATTACAGTCGAGGGCGAATAAACCTAAAGGAACCGCTTCTGTTTTGACAATATCGCAGATTAAACGGATTAAGAACTAATGTTTGAAATTTATTCAGGCCTGGCTCGTTTAATTTACATAATTGTTTTAATTTGAGCGAATTTTCCTTCGGATTCCCCTTCGCCTGTTCTAAGACGAAGATGAAACTGTTAGAAACCGATGAAAGAATCGATAGTCGGACAATGCAGACGATAACTAACCCGGCGCCTCCGCCAGAATTTCATTACCAAGTCCTCGTCCAAGGACGATAAAGTACTTTGAGTGGCGATGGCAGATTAGATTCTATCACCTGGGGAGAGATTTCTATTTTCATTCGTGAAGAAATTATTTAACGAAATTTAATAGAAAACATTATTTGATACCGAAGACAAACACATTTTTTTGTGATATCCAGGAGAGTGTATAAAAATAATAAAGAGAGAAATGTTCGTTTCAATTTCGAGAATCCAATAATTAATTTCGCTATGCGCTCTGCGCTTGTGAATACAATTCACACAAGAGGCAAATTTCAGAATTAAACAAGTAATCCAAAATTAAATACCTACTACCGTTCTCGTAGCTGGGCATAAAAGAAAAGGCAACGAGAAGAAAAACGGCAAAATTAGAACACGCGTTCTCTATTATTCTCATTATGTAATTAGATATTAACTAAATAAATTGGCAGTCTCGGAGACGGTAGAAACTTCTATTTTTTCATCGAATTTGTAAATAACGTACAGATCGTAATCAGGTTATCGTTAAAAGTAGGTTCTATCGATTGAAGGCGTCAATTTATCGCAACAGAATAACCTACAAGGTCAAGGAAGCTTATCGTCATTAAAATAACATTTTTCGAAAAAATGGTATCTACTTCTAAGGTTTTCAACCCTATCGCCATTATTACAAAGAAATTAAATCGCTTTAGTTTTTAGTCCGAAACTTCCTCACGTCTTGTCCTCTCTTTTGGCCTTGAGCCTCAGACTCACTCAGTCAGACCTATTGACTACACAAGACGAGAACAGTATTTTGTCACGTTTGTGTTTTAAAGTTCACTTTCTGCGAACAGATGTGGCCCAAAGTCTAATCAGCACCTACAAGTTGCCCACTGAGTATGTGTGCCAAATTTCATCTAGATACGTTCAGTAGTTTGAGCTGCAGCGTGTTTACAGACAGACAGCCATATTTCTTCATTTTTGTGCACGATAATGTGTGCTATAAGTAATATAGTTTTATTCACGACTGGGGGTATAAAATCAAACTTATTAACTTCATTTACCGGTTTCAGGCGATTAAAGCGTTCTTAACATGCATAAAAATAGGCTGGTAAGCAGATCATAACGTTATCTAATGGTTTCTAGACAACAAGTCCATTAACCATTCATGACAACAATGACTCCATTCAAATGCTGTCATCTCGATTGTCAAAATGACGCGAATTCACGCAACATTTTTTTAATTTTGGCTTTAATCGCTTTAAACCGATAAACTATTGAACAAACCTCGGATGTTATGAATCATAACAGACTTAGATGTCTTAAAATCCTCGCTCTCCGAGCTCGGATTTCAATTGACATCTGCGTCTGTTATGATAGTCATAACATTCCTAGGTATGTTAATAGCTATTATAATAAACTGCTCAAAACTCGAAGTGGATCACGCCGATTTTCTGATGAAATTCAAAGCTCAATAACTTCGAAAAAAATGACTCGATTTTGACGCGGTTTTTTGTAATCGTAAGCTCAATTCATCGGGCTTAAACCCTGTAGGCGAAGATCAAACACGAGTGGTCAGTGGCGTGTCCAGAGGGGGTTGAATCACCACTCCTCAAAATTGATAAAGTTTAGACCATCCCCAAATCCAAAGAAATTTTTTTTTAAATTTTTTAACGGTTGGATCAGAGGCATAGGATCAGTATCTCGGGACCTTTTTGACATTTTTCTTCCATGACTCCTCTTTGATCGGGTACCCCAAAAAAACTGTTTTTTTCTATGACCCGCGATAATTTTCTTACGCCTCAACGGATTATCAAGTTAGGGGGCTCTTTCTATCGCTCACAGACGCGTGTAAACGAATTCATCAACATCATCTGGTTTTCCGTTTCAAAAAGTGGTATTTAGGGCCCCTGTAACGCAAGCGAATTTTCTCACACCCATAATTTCATGATTTCAGAATTTTTTTCCTTAAATCGCTTTAGTTTAAAAAGTCCAGATTCTGAAGCACCTCTGGACACCATTGGAATCGTTTTGGAAATGAAATGGAGTACTCTTTTGTAGGAATTTTTCTTGGGACTGCTGGTGAGTTTTTACATTTGTCTCTGCTGTTTCTGCTATGATTTTTCCCTCAACTGGTATGGGATAAGTTGTTAATCCATTTTAGCAACCTAGAAATGGCACACCTATCACTCTTTTTTCTATCGTCGAAATGGTGAAAATGCTGCTGGGTTCTGAAATTTGAGTAATCCGGACCATATCATCGCTTCCGGTTGTCAACTCGACAGTGACGGCCGTCCATAGAACACTTACTTCGGCCATCAATGTGAATGACAATTATTGAAATTCAACTGAGATAGGTGGATTATTCTTTCCAGCTCATGGGGTGTCAATCTCATCTTCAAAACACAACTTGTCAAATGGACTTCAGGTAAACGTTAATATCGTTTGTAAGAATATAAAATTGGGAAATTTGACAAGTTGAAATTTCAATAATTGTCATTCACATAATGACGGTTGAAGGTGTTCTGTGGACGGCCGTCACTGTCGAGTTGACAACCGGAAGCGATGATGATGTCCGGATTACTCAAATTTCAAAACCCAGCAGCATTTTCACCACTTCGAGATAGAAAAAAAAGTGATAGGTGTGCCATTTCTAGGTTGCTAATAGCTATTAAGACAACAAGTGTTTTATAGACAGTTTAAAAATCGAGGTCGTAGTTTATATTTGAGCGGAGCGAAAATATAATAGGCCGAGATTTTTAAACTATAAAACACGTGTTGTCTTCATCATTTTTTCTAACACTAACCATATAATGCCATATATTAGCAGGATATTTTAATTTTTCTTTAAAACATACGTGCGAATGGTTGTATGTAAAAATAAAGAATGCCATGGTTGCTATGGTTATCATGTAAACAAATTTTGACAAATTTTGAAAAAAGTTTGTAGTTGAAATGTCCGAAAATATTCCGGACGAAATATTGAAGAAAGGTATTGAATTACGTGGAAAATTGTTACCTGCGAGATCTAAAGATGCGTATGAAAAGGTTTACGTGAATTTTCAAAAATGGAGGACAGAAAAAGGTATTGGTGAAATGACTGAAGACGTGATCTTAACGTATCTTGACATGAGGTCACAAAAGCTGTGCCCAGCATCTTTGTGGCCAGAATATTCTATGTTAAAAGCGACTCTGAAGTGTAAAGAGAACGTGGATATTGAAAAATTTGGTGCAGTTGTTCCTTATTTGAAGAATTTGAATGTTGGTTATCGTGGTAAAAAGTCCAAGGTGTTGTCGCGAAAAGAGATTGAAACATTTTTACTGCAAGCTGGACATGAAGACTATTTGTTTATGAAGATCGCTTTACTATTCGGAATTGGAGGAGCGTGTCGTAAAGCAGAATTGTGCAGTATGAATTATGAAGACATAGAGGACTGTGGAGATGTTTTGAACGTTACTATTCCTGATAGTAAAACACATAAGGAAAGAAGATTCAGTATTGTCAGTGAAGGTTTTGGTGTTAACCCTATTGATTTGTTCAGACGTTATGTTGCTTTACGTCCCAAAAATGCACCTTCTAGATTTTTTCTTCAATACCATGAAGGCAAGTGAACTCGACAAGTTGTTGGAATTAATTCTTTCGGACAAATTCCAAAAAAGATTGCGATTTTCCTGAAACTGGAAAATCCAAAAAGTTATAGTGGTCATTCGTTTCGTCGCAGTTCAGCAACTCTCCTTGTTAACGCAGGTGGAGATATTACCTCCTTGAAAAGACATGGCGGGTGGGAATCTTCAAAAGTAGCCGAGTCTTATATAGAAGAATCATTCGGAGAGCGAGTGAAGATTGCAAGAAAGGTTTTTAGCGATGGAATGGTGAATTGTAATGAAATGGATCAAATTAAGAAGGTAGATGTTAGAACCAAGACCATCAATACGATAAACCCCGAAGAACCCAGCACATCCTCTAGATCTGGAATTACTGGAGGACTTGTTTACTACAATAATTGTAATTTCAATTTTTATGTAAAAGATAAATAAATTAATGTTACTTGTAATATTTATAGAAATGTAATTTAGTTATTAGTTATAAAACACGTTGTCATGGACGACGTGTCTTATAGTCAACGGCGTGTTTTATAGCAAACATAAGAAGCAAATTCAAATGCACCATAGAAACAGTATAAAATGTTGGTGTTAGAAAAAATGGATTTACAATTTATCCCATACCAGTTGAGGAAAAAATCATAGCAGAAACAGCAGAGACAAATGTAAAAACTCACCAGGAGTCCCAAGTAAAATTCCGACAAAAGTGTACTCCATTTCATCTGCAAAACGATTCCAATGGTGTGCAGAGGTTCTTCAGAATATGGACTTTTAAACTAAAGCGATTTAAGGAAAAGAAATTCTGAAATCATGAAATGATGGGTGTGAGAAAATTCGCTTGCGTTACGGGGGCCCTAAATACCACTTTTTGAAAGGGAAAACCAGATGATGTTGATGAATTCGTTTACACGCGTCTGTGAGCAATAGAAAGAGCCCCCTAACTTGATAATCCGTTGAGGCGTAAGAAAATTATGGCGGGTCATAGAAAAAACAGTTTTTTTGGGGTACCCGATCAAAGAGGAGTCATGGAAGAAAAATGTCAAAAAGGTCCCGAGATACTGACCCTATGCCTCTGATCCAACCGTTAAAAAATTTAAAAAAAAATTTCTCTGGATTTGGGGATGGTCTAAACTTTATCAATTTTGAGGAGTGGTGATTCAATCCCCTCTGGACACGCCACTGACCACTCGTGTTTGATTTTCGCCTACAGGGTTTAAGCCCGATGAATTGAGCTTACGATTACAAAAAACCGCGTCAAAATCGAGTCATTTTTTTCGAAGTTATTGAACTTTGAATTTCATCAGAGAATCGGCGTGATCCACTTCGAGTTTTGAGCAGTTTATTTGTAATATTGATTATTATTATCTACAGATTGCAGGGAGTAATGGATTAAAAATTTTCTTAGGAAATAAAGTGAGTTAACTTTCACAATCTTTAGTAGACAGCTGTCATTTTATAAATTATTATTAATTGCATTAATGGCATAATCGCATGATAAAGAGACACATTCGATTAACAAGAAGATTTTAAAGAAACACAAAATGCCTTAAAGCCTATGCAAAATTCGTTTATTTTTCACTTGCCTATTATAATAATAATAATAATAATAATAGTAATTTATTCCTGCGACAATACAAATTGTATGGAACACGTCAAAACAAGAAATATAGGTAATATATATGTATAACATGAACAGTTGTAAAACACATGAACAAGACATCAAAGATTACTATTACAGGTTTTACCGTAGCAGTGTTGGTTCATTCAAATATTCATCTATTGAATAGTAGGCTTTATCAATAAGTATGTTCTTTACATTACTTTTATAATGTTTTAAATCCAAGTCACCAATTGAGGGATGCAATTTGTTAAAAAAATTTTACGGCTAAAAAATGTGGGCTTTTTTCATAAATACTAGTTTTATGCTTAGAAATTTCTAGCAAATTGGTATTGCGAGTGTGATAGCTATGATTTGAGTTCAATCTACTGAATGTATTAATGTTAGATTTAGCATGAATGAGTACTGCAAGGATAAATATACAGGGTAGCGTCATTATTTGAAGATCTTTAAAATATCCACGACAGCTTGTCCTTGGATGAACTCCCACCATAGATCTTAGTGCCCTTTTTTGCATTTTAAAAACACGGTCTGAGTCCGGCGAGGCTCCCCATGCAATTATACCATAATTAAGTAATGAATGTATATGTGAAAAATAGTATACTATGAGAACATTTGTAGTGACTGTACCTTTTAACCTTTTTAGGGCATAGCATGATACTGCTAGTCGTTTGCATAGAGCATCTATGTGCTTAGACCACTTTAAATTAAATTCCACCTCTATTCCCAGAAATTTTACACTGTCTGCCTCTTTTATTGACACTGAATTTGCTTTTATAAGATAGCTAAAGTCGTTTGATTTGTTTGATATGTTAAAATGAATGTAAGTAGTTTTTTTAGGATTCATTATGAGTTTGTTATTTTCAATGTACTGGCTCAGTTCCTTGACCCTAGTGTTAGCAGTTGTAACTAAATTTTTGTTATTTGAGGCTGTAACTATAGTTGAAATATCATCTGCGAATGCAATTGTGTTATCAATCGATAGATCAATTACAAGCATGATAAATAGTAGTGGCCCCAGGACTGAGCCCTGAGGCACTCCTTTGTTAATGGGAAGTGCGTTGGATTTATTTCCTCCTAATTCAACATAGTGCGATCGGTCATCAAGGTAAGATCGGAGCCACTGCAAAGGCGTGCCCCTCACCCCGCACGACCACATCTTATCAAGAAGTTGCTGATGGTTAACTACATCAAAGGCTTTGGTGAGGTCGATGAATAAGCCAATACATTTGTTACCTTCGTCTATGTTTTTTAATAAGTTGTCAAGGAACGCCGCTATCGCTGTGGACGTTGACCTCCCCCTGGTAAATCCATGTTGGTCTTTATTTATCAGCTTTTGTTCAAAAAGGAAATCTACTAGGCGATTCGAAAAAGATTTTTCGAATATTTTTGAGATACTGCTTAAAATTGAGATTGGTCGGTAGTTTTCAACTTTTGCTTTGTCATCTCGTTTATAAATAGGTACAATCTTAGCGATTTTTAATAAATTTGGGAATTTTCCTTCAACAAAAGAGTTATTAATTAGAATGTTTAATGGATATTTCAACTCTTCCGCACATTGTTTTAAAATTTTTGTACTAATATTATCATCGCTATAAGAAGTTGTATTTTTGATTTCCTTGATGATATTTAGAATTTCATTTTCTGTTACCGGTTTCAAAAAGAAAGATGCATCTTGAATTCTATATTGGCTTGAACTAGAGTCTACATTTAGCTTATTTAAAAAACTCTCAGCAACTGAGTTGAAGTATTGATTAAAATAATTTGCACATACCTTTTGATTTTTTACAATTTCACCATTAATATTAAGTTCTATGTTGTCATTCCTTTGTTTAGATTTACTTTCGTTTATTATTTCCCAGATTGCCCTACTTTTATTGTTGGAATTTATGATCTTCCTCTCGTTATGGTGTTGCTTTGCAGCTCTGATTACTTTCCTATACAAAGTTTTATACTTTTTATAATATTCTTTCGTTTGATAGTCACCATTTGTTTGCAATTTGTATAACCACTTTAATTTTTGTGAAGATATTCGAATGCCTGTAGTTATCCATTTTTTGTAAGATGTACCTGATAAGGTTTTACGTTTGAGTGGAAAGGCCACATCAAAATTGTGTTTTATTTTTGTTTGGATGGCCTCATATTGAGCTTCAACATCCCCAGCTGACAGTAGTTCATTCCAGTTCTCATGGGAAAGAAGGTTTTTGAAATATTGCAATTTCTTCTGATCATTTAAGTCACGACAGTACACTACTCTTGTTCTCATTGTTTCTTTGTTTGTTGAAAGAGTTAATTTCTGGGCCGCATGGTCGGACAGCACACCCAGTAGGACTTCACTGTTATCATATGTCATATCATTTTGTATACATATATTGTCGAGACAGTTTTTGCCTCTTGTTGGTGAATCTATGGTGGGTTCCAGACAATAACAATCTAAGATATCCTGCAGTTGTCTTAAGTTTGGAGAGGGTTCTAAAAAATTTATATTAAAGTCACCACACAATACAATCTTATGGTTTTTATACTTAGTTGGTAAATTCAGTGTTTCATTAAGTTTTTCAATAAAAATTTTTACATTACCTTGAGCACTGCTACGGTACAATACGACAATTATGAGTTTGAGAGACTTTGTTTCAATTTTTATTGCGGCGGCCTCAAAATGGATTTCAGTTGATATGTTTTGTATTGCATCCAGAGGTTGAGCATTTGCTTCCAATGTAGTCAGTATGGCAACTCCACCATATGTATATGTGTATATATGTTGATAATACCTAGGATACGAAGCATATAAACAAGATAATAACATCCGGGGTATTATAAGAGGGCGTTATAATTCATAACGCCCGCTTATTACTGATTTTTATTAATAAGTAATTATTGTTACAATTAAAAACGGAATACATAAACATTACTCCTGGTGAATTTCTAACTAGTGCTCCTATATTCTTCACGCACAGTTTACTAGGATTTTCCATTGTACCATCTTCCAATATTAAACGGAAATCTGGACCTTGATGGTTCTTTCCTGTTCTTCAGTTTCTCCCACAGATCGAGCTTGCAAATCTCCGAAATTTCGCACCTCCAATTCGCACAGCTCAAAATTTTAAAATAAATAAACAAGGTCCTTAGCAACGATCAGAGCTTGCTTTTACTTTGATCACATATATTATTGCGAATTAAAACCAATTCTACATATTACTGTGAAAAATAAAATTATGTATGCACCACGGATGTTACTAGATGATAACGCCCATCGGGCGATATCCATCCCTCGGACCAAAGGCCCTCGGGCTGGATCATCGTCGCCCTCCGGGCGTTATCATCTTTATAACACCCTTGGTACATAAATAACTATAATCCCTCGGCTAATAATTTATTAATTATTATTAACGCCCTCGATCGCTTGTGCATAAATAGCTTCAGGACTAAAATTATACATTACTCCCTTACCTTAAAGTTGGCTAGCTTATTTTTCAATTTTAGCCCAATCCAGGTATTTCTTGAGAGAAAAGAGTACACATTATGCTCAAATCTGAATGCGTTAAAAAAGGATGACAATATGATTCGCGCGCAATTGGAGGCGATCGACAGAGACCGATATTCCTTTCTTTAATGGGCGGGAGAGGGAGAAATATATTTTGAGCCTCCAAATGATCGACGCGTGACGTCACTCAAGAAATAGGTCCATTCAAACTAAGTTTTTTTGTGATTTATAAAAAACGGTACCGAGACACGTTTTCAGTACTCTTGTGGTTACAAACCCTTCCACGCACGCACTGAAAATTTGTATTTTTGGTACTTATTCGATACATAAATAACTTTATGGTGATTTAGAAAAAATAACCATTGAATACTATTAGGCAACAAGACAACAAAATACCACCGGATTTAGAATACGACCTATGTTTAGTACTCTACTGCGTATTTCGAAAACCTCAACAGCTCTTTCCAACTATTTTTGAAAATTATAAAATAATTAAGAGTAGATTTCGTCAAAACCTCTTCAGCAAATAAAAATTCCGTCATATAAGCCGACAAACTAATAGGCCAATACGGTATGTCACAAATTTATTTAATATAATTTAATATAATTCGAAAAATAACGAAATTTGATTGAGATTATTCCATTTCAAAAAATTGATAACGTAGGTAAAGTCCCGTCGCATATTTTCGAAAGCGGGGGTTGTGTGTCTCAGGCTTTTTTTCTGTTGGTTTGTAAACGGGATTTCAGTTCTGTCAAAATTCCTGTCATGGACAATAATTGACAACAAAGACACCTTTCAAACTCCATTGTTACTGTTTATTGACACTGACAGTGAGTGACGGAAGTTTTGACGGATGTGAAATCCCGTTTACAAACCAACAGACAAAAAGCCTGAGACACACAACCCCCGCTTTCGTTAATATGCGACGGGACTTTATGTGCTATAGCGATCTCACCTTTCTGTACAATTTCTTGGTGTAATAATACAGATGACAAATAGATGACAGCTCTGTCACTTGTTTCCATTACAAAATTAGATTTGACATTGACGAAATCTGACAAAATCAAACAGGAATTAAATAGATAGGTTGGCTCGCAGTTTTCGAGCTCATACGTCATCAATTTTATCATTTTATGGCCTGCGTACTGGTTATATGTATTAAAAAATGCAAAGACACGTTAGAGCGTCAGAGCTCGTTTTAAACGCTCTTTCAATCAGAACAATAATTTTAAAATTTAGGATGCCTATGACTGCACTTCCGGTCAAGTATGGTAAGTAAATCGTAGATCCTGAATCTGTTGCAAAAAAATAGTTAGTGGAATTTCCGCTTAAACCGGAAGTAGGTAAAAAATATTTGAATATCCGCAGGTGATTTGGAATATGTTATAAAGTTTATTTATCTCCCACCTTCGTTCGGAATAAGCTTTCACTTTAGTCCCTTGATATATTATAATACATTATTACGACCTTTGCTATACCTATACAGAGTGTTTTTTAACTACACTGCCAACCTTCAGGGTAGTGATTCTTCACATTATTTTAAGACTAAAACTTCCTCTATAGGGTGGTTTCTTTGACACTGTTCACCATTGGCATCTCTAAAATAAGCTAAGAGATACGGAGTCGGTTAAATTAACGAAAAGTTGCTCTATTTCTTTGATTAAGAATATGAAAAGAAATGTTAATTTGCTCCTGAGTTATTTTGAAAAATCAGAAAATTTCGATTTGAAATTAAAATTAATGTCTCTCTAACGATTGATGATATTTAAATGAAACTTGTAATTTGTATTTTTGACAGCTGTCAATCCAGAGAAATTTTCTAGGCCTTCCAGATTTTGAGTGATGACAGTCAACTTTTGATTCTCTTGTGGCTGCCATATTGAAATTTGACACCATGGAATACACAAAAAAATTGAATGTAATCAAAATGGACTTTTTTGAAAAATCGTCAAAATTCTAAAATTGGTATGAATTATTTGCAAAATTAGTGTAAAACTTTTTGAAAAAAAAATAAAAATAGTACGGATACTTTTTTAATCCCTTTTGAAGTTGAAAATTCAATAAAATAGATTGTGCTGTCGTATGAATCAAACTGCACGTTTTTGAAAAAAGTTCTTGCTGGTAAAAAGGTAATTTTTTGTGTCGGGTGGTGCCAAAATTCAACATGGCGGCCACAATAAAATCAAAAGTTGATTGTCATTGCTCAAAATCTAGAAGGCATAGAAAAATTCATTTCATTGACAGCTGTCAAAAATATCAAAATAGCAAATTTCATTTAAATAGCATCAATCGTCAGAGAGATATTAATTTTTATCTAAAATCGCAATTTTCAGATTTTTCGGAATAACTCGAGAACTAATCAAGATATAGGGGAGTTCTTTTCAGATTCTTAATCAACAAAAAATTGCGCAACTTTTCTCTAATTTAATGCAGTCCGTGATTCTTACTATTTAAGAGATGCCAATATGGTGAGCAGTGAAAAAGGAACCAGCCTGTACGTCCTAAAGCGCTTAGTTTCTAAGTTACAGGGTGTTTAAATTCCAAAAAAAAATTAGTTTTTTGCTAATATTTCAAAAACTCTTCCAATTATTTTGTTGAAAATTGGTTTACGTTTATGCCATTTTGAAGTCACAATCTGAAATATTAGTCGCATTTGTTATCGACTGGTTAAAACTGCACAAAAGCGTCCTCTTTAATTTTTTCTGTATGATGAGCCGTTTTTGAGAAAACAGTAAAAAACTAATCGGAAACAGGTAAATTTGAAAAAAAAGGATAAACTACAATATGCTTTAATTGATCTATAATAATAATAATAATAATAATAATAATATTTATTCTTCCATGGGACTAGTATTATACACCAGTATCGGATACGTCACAAATTCTCTTACATACACTATAGAAACACAGAAAATACAAAAGATAACAAAGCTGAACTAGTAGCAAGTACAACATGGATAGTATATTGAACACTACTACATATAAATAATAACATATCTTTAAAACATAACCTTATTTGGTGGCGGTGGGGCGAAAAGGGTCATGTTAAAATTTAAAAATTCATCAACGTCGTAAAACGCATGGCAGAGCAAGAACCCCAGAATCTCTGATTTAAATCGACGAAAATCTTTAATTTCTCTGACATGGATTGGCAGGCAGTTAAACAATTTGAGCCCCATATAAACAAACGAACCTTCAAAGGTAGTTGAGCTATGGCCTGGGATGACGAAGTCTCTATTGTGTCTGGTATTATAGTCGTGATAGAAGCTATCGCTAGCAAACTGATTTTCCCTGCCCTTAACAAACAACAAGAGCCGAAAAATATACATGCTTGGAACAGTCAACATTCTGCGACTCCTAAATGCCAGCCGACAAGAGGATCTACGGGATAGTCCGACACTAGTTCTTAAGGCTCGTTTCTGCAGGCGGAACACCGCAATTCCATAACGCGATGAACCCCAGAATAGTATGCCATAATCTATTTTTGAATATATGTGGGCATATTAGTAGTATGCCATTAGAGTTTCATGATTAGCCACTGACTTTAGGCGATACAAGGCATAACATGCACTCGACAGTGAGGTGCAAACTTCATCTATGTGCGTTTTCCATCCCATATCAGCGTCTAAGTATAATCCCAGAAACTTCACCCCTTGAGATTGCTTTAAAGATTTGCCACCTAATTTTATTAGGAGACTCTCCGTCGTATGGCTGTTTCGTGGAGTAAAATGCATAAATACAGTTTTCTCTTTATTTAAAAAGAGTTTGCTTTGATTAAACCAATCACTAAGACGCTCAATTGAGTTCTGTGCATTTGAAACAGCCTTCTGTAAAGTGCTGCCACTAAATATGCAACTTATCATCCGCAAACATGACTATGTTAGTTACAACCTCCGGTAGTCGGTTTACAAAAAGAACGAATAAGAGAGGCCCTAAAACTGACCCCTGCGGAACTCCATATTTCACCGACTGAGTTTCAGACGAACATCCAGCAACTTCAACAAATTGGGATCGTCCGCCCAGATTACATTCTACATTCTAAATATCAGAATGACCAATATGCTGAAGAGCTTAATTACTTTAATGACTTTCATGAAAAAATTGAAATCGAAGAAAATCAAAATGTGCAAATACTTACAAATTTGCACACCCTGTATCTTGGAAACTAAGCACTTTAGGACATAATGTCCATAGGAAGTTTTCGTCTTAGAATAATGTGAGGAACCACCCCTTGAAATTTGGCTGTGTACTTAAGGAACACCCTGTATAAGTATACTATTTTCTATTATCTATTATCCTTAGTCTGATTCTTAAAAATGAAATCTGTCACATATTTCAAACGACCGTCACGCTTAGAAAACGTCTACATAGGAGATCGAGCCGTTCAAAAAATATCGAGATAAATACGACATAGCAATAATGAGAAAATGAGAAATGAAAAGACCTGGAAAAGAGCAACTGATTACTTACTAATTAGATTACGTACCGACTTTCATCTTTTCCCAATCATCACTTTTGAAAGCAATATTTTTAAATCGCTTTGTTCTCGCAAATCACCCCTGAATAATTCAATGCGGGAAGGTTTTCCATGCAAATTACCGCCGTAAAAAGATGTCGATGCATTTTAATAATGTATCCCCCACGGCTGAACCCTAAATTTCTATGTTATAATAAGTGAAGTATGTAAGCTAAAAGCCAACGAAAGATGTGTATCAATGCGATGTGTGTCCCTGTAGATGTTTACCTTGTTAATGTGTATGTAGGGGCGAGCTGAATTTACTGGTGGAGTCGGGTGCAGATTTTATAAATCTGCACCTAGTAGTAGTGCCTCCGCAGACGCACAGTGGTGTTAAAAAGACGAAATTATGAAAAAAAGGGGGATGAAAAGTCAAAGTGGGTGAAAATTAACCCAAGTTAAGTAGAATTACAGAAAATAATACAAAAATAAGACAATTATGCAAATTTAGCCCTTGGAGGGTTGAAATATTGAATTTAGTAAAATGGGTGCTTAGGGGGTTGAAAAATTGTAAAGGGGGATGAAAAGTCAAAGAGGGTGAAAATTAACCCAAGTTAAGTAGAATTACAGAATGAAACTGAAAAATTGTAAAAGGTAAACTGAATCCCAAATGCGTTCAATTTTATGACCGACGAAAAACGAAATTATGCGAATTTTGCAAAATTAGCACTTAGGGGGTTGAAAAATCGTAAAGGTGGATGAAAAAATCAAAAGGTATGAGGATTAACCGTGGCTAAGTAAAATTACGGAAAATAACACCAAATTAACCCAATTATGTAAATTTTGCATTTGAAGACTTGAAACATTGCGAAGGGGGATGAAAAAAGTGAAAAGTTTAATCATCATCCAAATGGGTTCAATTTATTACCGAGGAAAAACGAAAATATCCGAATTTGGCAAAATTAAAACCTAGGGGGTTGAAAAATTGTAAAGGGGGATGAAACGTCAAAGTGGATGAGAATTAATCGTAATTAAGCAGAATTACAGAAAATAACACGAAAGTAAACCAATTATGCAAATTTAGCTTTTGGGGGTTGAAATGTTGCGAAGGGGGTTGGAAAAGTGAAAAAGATAAACATAATCCAAATGAGTTTAATTTATTACCGAAGGAAAACTAAATTGCGTGAATTTTGCAAAATAAACACTTAGGGGGTTGAAAAATTGTACAGGGGGATGAAAAGTTAAAAGGGATGAAAATTAATCGTAATTAAGTAGAATTACAGAAAATAACACGAAAATAAGCCAATTATGCAAATTTGACTTTTGGGGGTTGAAACATTGCGAAGGGGTCGAAAAAGTGAAAAACTCAGTAACAATTCATACGAGTAAAATTCGGTAAAATTTATTACCGAAAAAAGGCAAAACTGCGCGAATTTTACAAAATTAACGCTCGGTGGGGAGAAAAATCGTTAAGGGGGATGAAAACTCAAAAGAGATGAAAATGTACTGTAGTTAAGTAGAACTAGCGAAAATCACACGAAAAAGAAGCGGTGTGGGTAAATTTTGCTCTTTGAGGGTTCACATATCATGAAAGGGGTTGAAAAATTGTGGATGGGTTAAAAATTAATGAAAATGACGTTGAATTATTAACAAATCAGAAGAAAGCAAAAAAAAAAATAAAATGTGTTTACTCCGCTTGCTAGGGCTTAAGGGTTGTTAGTAGCGTAGGGGTTGGTTTTAGGTTGAAGACTCATCATAAGACTTTTTTCAATGGTTGACCGAAGTCTATCGAACCCCATAATTTTATTCCACCACTTACATGAAAAAATTTCCAGTTTCAACCCTTAAATTTCAACCCCCTTGTTAGATATTAATGAAAATTTGCCCATCCGCCTACAGTGGCGCTGTAAATTACCACATCAAATTTAACCCAGATACGTTGAGCAGTTTTTGAGTTCTCGCATTTTTGTGTTTCAGCATGTTAGGGGGTTGTATCGCCTTTAAGGGTCGTTTTTCGCGAATGATGAATAATACCTTTTTTGTACCATCAATATAGAAAGCTATCGAATGGTATTATTTTCAACTATACATTCTTCATTGAAAATTCGAGTTTCCACCCCTAACTTTCATCCCCTTCGATAATTTTCTCCTAAAATTCGCTCTTCCCTTATCGAAGATGCAGTGTGTAAGATGTCACAGTTTCGCAGAAGATATTGCTTCTCTGTGTCAAATTACAGGGCTTTATGGACGTTTCAACCCCTAAACTCCAACCCCCTATTTCACCACCCCCACATGCCCTAAAGAAAGTTGTGTTTTCAATTTCACCACCCTAATCCAATTCGTTGAAAAATTAAGGTGATTTGTAGATTCATGTTTTCAACACCTCATGATTTCACCCCTTTATGATTTACAGGGGTGAGTTTATTTTTCCGGTGTGACATAACTCCTTGCGTATTTACTGACTTCAGTTGTTCATAAATAAACCAATAGGGTTTCAGAAAAAATAAATAAAATATAATTATCGACTTGCAAAGAGTTAGGGGTGGTTAATGGCCCAGGGGTTGGTTTTAGATTGAAAACTCATAAGACCTTTTTTCAATAGTTGACCGAAATCTATCGAACCCCGTAATTTTAGGCTACCATTTACTTGAAGAAATTTCAAGTTTCAACCCTTAAATTTCATCCCCTTTGTTAGATATTTTTGAAAATTTGTCCATCCACCTATAATGTCACTGGAAATTCACAAACCAAATTCTGCCTTGATACGTTGAGTAGTTTTTGAGTTCTCGTATTTTTGTGTTTCTGCATGTTAGGGGTTGTAGCGCCTATAAGGGTGGTTTTTCGCAAAATATGAATGACACCTTTTTTGAATAATTAATGGAAAGCTATCGAATGACGCCAATTTCGACTAGTACTTATTAAGCGGAATTTTGAGTTACAACCCCTAATTTCCACCCCCTTGGTCCGATATGACCCAAAAGCAATCTCCGCCTTACTTTTTAGTGTATAAAGCCGTATAGTAAATTTGAGCTCGACACCTCACTCTGTTCTCAAGTTATCCGACGTTATGTATTTCTTCATGTTAGGGGTTGTAGAGCCTTTAAGGGTGGTTTTTTGTAAAACATGAATAACACCTTTTTGAATCATTAATGGAAGGGTATCGAATGGCGTTAATTTCGACCAATACTTATAAGGCGGAATTTTGAGTTACAACCCCTAATTTCCACCCCCTTGGTCCGATATAGCCCAAAAGCAATCCCCGCCTTACTTTTTTGGGCAAGATTCTGTATAGCAAATTTCAGCTCGATACCTCAATCCGTTCTCAAGTTATCCGACGGACAGAGTGAGGAGCGATCGATACGACGAGCGAGCGAGCGAATAAGCAAAGACAAGAGTACCTCCGCATTCTGCTACGGCACTAAAAGCGAATACATGGAAGAACCTGAAACCATCGAAGGGTGAAATGTCTGTTAAAATTTTCGACGCTCGAACGAATTTAACGCGAAGGATAAATTGCAGTCGGCAGGAAACGCCGAAGAAAGCGTCCGTCTCCTGAGACGACCGCAGTTGTGGTCGAGTTATTTTTATTTTTTATGGCAGAAAAATCAACTCATTGCAGGCTCATTAAACAAATTCCTTTTAATTTCTTCTCCCAGAATTCCGCAATATTGGTTTAGTAGCACCAAGGAATTTTATCGGGAATTTGTTAATAGATTACTTTTATTGTTATTAATATGATATGGGTGGGTACCTACTTAATTTACAAGGAAATATTTCAGATATTGCTGACTTATCTAATCGTTGATAAGGAATTACCGCAAACCGTTAGTGTAAGTCAGCACAAAGTGGAGTGCGTAAGGTTTTAACGTGAACTAGAAAATATTTCAAAAATGAAGGTGGTCGTGCGCTCCGCTATTTCCGAATGTGAGTTGGAAGCGGCTCCAAAAACTCCAATCCGGCAAATATTCGACATCACGTGCAAGAATTTGCTAGTTTTCGAAAAATGGTACTTTGGTATTATGCATCGAGGCTCTGACAATCAAAAAGTCTGGATTGACGGCTCTAAAAAGGTAAAGTTTTTGGAAAAATAAATAATATCTGACGGGTGTTTGTGGTGTGGCAGGAATATCACTGATAGTACGTACACCTACGTAAACACTTCTCAAATCTTGTTACGCGTTACTCACTTTTTCAAGGATTTGTATAAATGTACAGTACTATATCTACTAATTAGTTTCATGGAAAATTTCAGCCTTGAAGTTTCGCAAACGGATAGCTTTTAGCTGTGGCAAAATACTGGGGAAATAAATCAAAATTTAACCGTTTCAAATTTACCGCGAAAATGAACAAATACGATTGGCTTTGTATCTTGAGAAAATTTGAAAAGTATGTGCTTTTAATTTTGATTATTTTATCAGAGGTAAAGGCTATCGATATCTAAAGCTGAAACTTTGATGCTTAATAAAAATACAGGGTTAGTCAAAACTGTATGGAAACAGTCGATTATTTATCAAACTATTCACTTTATCAAAAAATTGTTCAAGTAAGACTTGAATTGTACATTTAAAGGCATGTTGGATAAATCATTTTTTTTGACATTGTCGACATTTGACTTAGTCGACATTTTTTTAAAATGAGAAGATATGTCAAGTGTAGTATGATTGGAAAGGTAATTTTTTTCTCTTTACATCGGTGTGAAAAAATCATGCTCTCACATAATGGAAATTTCCAGAAAATGTCAATTGAATGTGGAATTGAATATGGATTTGGCCCAATTTTTAACTTCTACGCTTCGCGAAGCAAGTTAATAAAATCGAATCGCCAAAAACATCAAATCTTTACGTTTCAGGGTCCTGGGAATCCGAAAAAGTGGTTTTTGAAAAATGTCTGTCTGTCTGTCTGTCTGTCTGTCTGTGATCACGCTACAGCTCAAACCACCGAACGTATTGAGATGAAATTTGGCACATATATTCTGTGGGCAATTTGTAGGTGCTGATTAGAATTTGGGTCACAACGGTTCATGCAAAGTGCCTTTTTGGCACATCAACTTTAAAAAATTAAGTACAAACCCCAATTTTTCGCATTACCATATGAAAACTCTTCGAATTCTGCTTCCAAAAATGTATTCACATTTGGTGCCCTTTTGGCCAAAAATCCATGCCGTCAAAAAACCTATGTATAACTGTATATTTTTATTACCGGACGGGATAGCTGATTTTTTTTAAAGTCGAAAACCTTAGTCCCATTTTTTCGAAAAATTCCATTTTAGTGGCAAAAGGACTTTTTTTAATTTCTCTTAGCAAAATTATATTTTCTAAATTAAGTACAAACCCCAATTTTTCTCATTGCCATATGAAAACTCTTCGAATTCTGCTTCCAAAAATGTATTAACATTTGGTGCCCTTTTGGCCAAAAATCGGTGCCGTCAAAAAAACGTGTATAACTGTATATTTTTATTACCGGACGGGATAGCTAATTTTTTTTAAAGTCGAAAACCTTAGTCCCATTTTTTCGAAAAGTTCCATTTTAGTGGCAAAACGCCTTTTTTTAATTTCTCAGCAAAATTGTATTTTCCAAATTAAGTACAAACCCCAATTTTTCGCATTACTATATGAAAACTATTCGAATTCTGCTTCCAAAAATGTATTAACATTTGGTGCCCTTTTGGCCAAAAATCGGTGCCGTCAAAAAAACGTGTATAACTGTATATTTTTATTACCGGACGGGATAGCTGATTTTTTTTAAAGTCGAAAACCTTAGTCCCATTTTTTCGAAAAATTCCATTTCAGTGGCAAAAAGACTTTTTTAAATCTCTCTTAGCAAAATTGTATTTTCTAAATTAAGTACAAACCCCAATTTTTCTCATTGCCATATGAAAACTCTTCGAATTCTGCTTTCAACAATGTATTCACATTTGGTGCCCTTTTGGCCAAAAATCGGTGCCGTCAAAAAAACGTGTATAACTGTATATTTTTATTACCGGACGGGATAGCTAATTTTTTTTAAAGTCGAAAACCTTAGTCCCATTTTTTCGAAAAGTTCCATTTTAGTGGCAAAAAGCCTTTTTTTAATTTCTCAGCAAAATTGTATTTTCCAAATTAAGTACAAACCCCAATTTTTCGCATTACTATATGAAAACTATTCGAATTCTGCTTCCAAAAATGTATTAACATTTGGTGCCCTTTTGGCCAAAAATCGGTGCCGTCAAAAAAACGTGTATAACTGTATATTTTTATTACCGGACGGGATAGCTGATTTTTTTTAAAGTCGAAAACCTTAGTCCCATTTTTTCGAAAAATTCCATTTTAGTGGCAAAAAGACTCTATTTTTAATTTCTCTTAGCAAAATTGTATTTTCTTACTACAGGATTTGATGGCTATTGCATTCATGGATCAAAAACCTTAGTGTCATTTTTTCGAAAATTGACATTTTAGGGGCAAAACTGCCCTCTTTGAATTTTTCTTAGCAAAAGGCCATTTTATTGTTATTGAATTCGATAGCTGTTACATTGTTGGATCAAAAACTTTAATGTAATTTTTTCAAAAAATGTCATTTTAGGGGTGAAAAATATCGACACAAGTTAATTTATTGGTACTGCTACATTTTCAAATTCTATGAAAAAGTTGAAGTTTCTACTCTGTTTCCGAGACTGACAATTTAACCTCCCCAACCCCAACACAATTTTAAAAAAATGGGAGGTTACTGCAATCACTAAAATTTTCGAATTCGAGATAAGACCGGATCTATGCGTTTTGAGGTCTCAGGAACCCAAAAAAGTGGTTTTTAAAATGTGTCTGTGTGTATGTACGTACGTTCGTACGTTTGTAAACACGCCACAGCCAAAACTACTCGATCGATTTGGCTGAAATTTGGAGCATAGGCATCTCGTAACCCAACTTAGATCTGAAAAGCTTTTGGAGCCAATCGTGCAACCGCAAATGCCATTTTGGCACATCAACTTTTAAATTTTAAATGCAAACCCCCATTTTTTACGTCACCATAAGAAAGATCTTCAAATTCTGCTTCTAAAAATGTATTAACTCTTAGTGCCCTTTTGACCAAAAGTTGAAAAAAAATTGATTTTTATCGGACTTTAAAATCGCGGTACAGCCCAAGCCCCTGAACCGATTTGGCTGAAATTTTGCACATGAGGATTGTATTACACGTCGAAGAGCTGAACAAATTTTGAATTCAATCGACTCACGGAAAGTGCCGTTTTGGCACACCAATTTCCAAATTTAAAATTATTCTCTCATTTGACCATTAAAAACAAGTTTTTGAAAGATTTATTGTCACCATCAGAAAGGTCTTCAAATTCTGGTTTTAAATAAGACAAAATTAATTCGCATTTAGCGCCGTTTGGTTCAAAAAATCGAAATTTTATAATAACAGTAAAAATACATTATAGCCCAAATTACTGAATCGATTTGTCTGAAATTTGGTACGTGGAGATTGGGTGACCCGTTGAAGACCTGAAAGACCTTTGAAAGCAATTGGCCCACGGGAAGTCCCATTTAAGCATATCAACTTAAAATTTTAAGTACAAGACCTCCTTTTTTATGTCGCCATTAGAAAGGCGATCAAATTCTGGTTCTAAAAATGTGTTCACAGTTTCTGCCATTTCAGTGGAAAATAGAGAAAAAATTCTTTCTCATTAAAAGGGAGCGGGCTGACAGTGGATGACATAAAGTGGCAGTTATTGTCAAAAAGGTGGAAAAAGATTAACCTTAAAAGGAACATACTGTCAAACGTGACGGGTGATGTCCGAGGTGACGTCGGTATTTGTCAGAAAATTGCGAAATTAGTCAAGGATTTAAAAAATTCTGTTGAATTGACTACTATCTACACAGAATACAAAGATCCACGCGATGGGGAGGTTCCAGCCGCTTCTCTGCTGCATTTTTTTTTTGATACAGTGAATAGTTTGGGAAATAATCGACATTTAATTTGACTATAACCCTGTATATTGTATTTTCAGACTCTCAAAGACTTTAGAGCCGTCTCCACCAAACTATTCTACCAAATAAAATACTACCCCGAAGAAGTCGGAGAGGAATTAATCGAAAAATCCACCGTTGAACTGTTTTTTACCGAAGTGAGAGCCTTAATTTTGAGCGACGAAATTTACTGCCCTCCCGACACTTGCGGACTTCTCGCCTCGTACGCCCTCCAAGCCAGATACGGCGATTACGAAGAGAAGTCAGAGGAGAAAATAGACGTGAAAAGAATCATTCCAGAAAGGTTGGACAATTCGAATTTATAGATTTCCAACTGAATTTTTAGGGTGCTTAAACAGTACGACATGGACTCCGTTACTTGGACTAAAAACATTTCGGAAATGTGGAGGAAGCACAAAGCTTTAGAGGCCGAGGATGCCATGCTGGAATATTTGAAGCTGGCTCAGAATTTGGAAATGTACGGGGTGACCTATGTCGATATCAAAAACAGAAAAGGAACTGATTTGTTGCTTGGGCTGAACGCCCTCGGTTTGGATATTTACAAAAACGAGGATCGGTGAGTAATGATTGATTTTATGACGCCTCTGTATGTCCTAGGGCGTTGAAGTTCTTTTTATTGTTGTGAGTGCACTTCTGCATATTTCAAGAATTTTTTGGTCGCTTCCGCTTCAATTTCAATAATAGTTATTTATTATATTATAAAGGGAAGAAGTAACAGATTTTGGCGTGAGGTACTAGTACGGTGCTAGTACCATAAAGTAGCTACTTTACAGTATTAGTAGGCTATAAAGTGATTATTTTACGGTACTAGTACCATAAGTATAGTTCGACTTTCTGTTCATCTGTTACCAAAAAATAAACTTTATGACGCGATGTGGAAAAATTATAATTTACTTCAAGCCCAAAGGGTAAAATGTGACGTTTCAGCAACTGTCAGAAACTCAGAGCCCATTGCGCATGTCCTCACCCATCACGTGCTCCCCCATCCTCTGCCGGTCTATCCGCTTCCAGCAGGGCTTTTTTCCCCCCCACCATTTTTCCTCCTGACCAATCACAACACCGAAAAGGGTCTAACGTGCCAACTACCTAGTGCCTTTCCGCATTACTTTGGTAGCCCTGTTTACTGATTTGAAATATTAACGAATAGGAATACAAAGTTTTAGCGGTTCTTACTACATAGTTACTGATTAGTTTGTAATTTGCACCGAGAGATCTAACCTTAAAATTTGACGAATTGACGATATGAGGGACAAAGAGAAACTTACGCGCTTAGAAATGAGTTAAAGTGAGGTAGGCAGATAACGGCCAAGTTGCTCTATGCCCATTTAGTGCTTGACCAAAGAAATCCGAAAGTTCCTAAAAAACCGAGTATCTTCCGTCTCATCACTCTTCTCTCTCGTTTGAATAGAGAAGTCTATTGCACTGACATTGATTTATTTGGTGCTCCTGGAGATGGGTAGGAGGTACGGTGATATGATTGGTCAGGGGGAGAGTGGTGGAAGGAAAAACGCTCTCTGCTGGAAGCGGATTGGTTGGCAGAGGGTGGGGAGGTGTTGTCTTTGGGAGCGGAGGCGCTACATCTTCAAAATGCGATTAATATGTTTTTCTTCCTACACGAACTGAAAATGAGATTTTCGAGATTCAGGAGGGCTGTGAAAGGACCGCTTCTCACGGCTAGTCGTGTAAAAATTATACTAACGGCTAGGCGTGTAAAATGGACAATATGGCGACGGCGATTGGCGTATGACAGAACACAGCACGCGCGATTTTGCCAAACTTAAATTGTAAAACTTGACGTCTAGATTTTCTTGATCTGTCACTTGGGTTCTCAAAGTTCAAAATTAATTAATTATTTATTTTTAACTGGTGTAGGAAGAAAAATGTTGTATAAACCACAGCGAAAAAGTGGTTTTACGCGTCTCAGAAAATGGCCAGTCTCGGCTACGCCTCGCCTGTCCATATTTTCCTTCGTCGCGTAAAACATCACTTTCACGCTTTGGGTTATAAACTACTATTACTTTACTCCCGGTCGTGAATAAAAGTTATTTTAAGTGCTTAAAAACCGCACAAAAAAGTTCTAAAATAACCCAAAAAAGGAAAAAAAGCTTAAAACAACACCAAATTCTATATAGTGATACCTTGTTTTAAAGCAAATTTCATTAATTCATTACCTACGAATTGATTGCTGTACAAGTTTTAGATATTCGCTCACCCATGGTGCTCTTTATTACTCAACTATAGAAGGATCCAATTTTTTTAAATTCTTCCATTATCCACTCCTTCAAAAGTATATTGAATAATACAATTTCATGTAAGTATTTACTGCAATTTTGAAATACTTGATAAATTTAAATTTTGTTTTCATCGGTCTGCAAAGAATATCATACAAAAAGTTTCGGTAGATGCAATCTCATTGGCCTAGTAACACCGCATACAAAACAGTTCGAGAGGTTCAAGAATTGGACTCGAAATGGTAGAATGTGAATGCTAGAATCTTATTGCGCTAGAGAAATAAACTAGTTTGAGAAAAATGTTACTGAATTTCACCAAATAACGTCAAAAAATTGTAAAATAGAACCTTAAAATGCACAAACGGACAAAAAAGTGCAAAAGAAATGAAGAAAGCCCAGAAAAATGTAAAAAAGCAAAATAAACACAAAAAAATTTGGCTCAATTAATGCTTTCGTTATATAATTTGGGCTCCCTCAAGGTTATTTTTGATCTGCTATTAATACTACCAAAATAACATAATATAACTATAAATCCGCGCCCTAGATATCATAATCTTTCAAAGAACTTTTACCTGTGCTTATCTTATATCCTTATATCCTCTGTCATCCTCTGTATATCTCTAGTTCAGTAATTCCGAGGTAATTTCCTATTTTTATGATTTTTTTACTCTTGTACCCACCTAATTTCATCACTTTATGTAGTTCATATACAGGGTGTCCCAACGGTTCAACAAAGTCCACCTCATTAGGGGGCAGCACAAAATTACATTTTGTATTGTGCCATCATAGGTTGCTTTAAAAATAAAAGAATTGACACCTAACGCATTTACTGCTGCATAAATTAAATGTTCAAACAACGCATCACAGCCACCTACGATAGTACAATATACCAGGTGTCCCAATTGTCTGTATTCGGTCGATATCTCCATTATCATTAGAGAGAGCGAAAAATTGTTAAATCCAAAGTTGTAGAGAATCAAACAAAGCACATTTTTAAAATACATTTATGTATACAGGGTGTTTGCCTAAGGAGTAACGACACAAACATAGGTTTTTTTAAATGGCACACCCTGTGTATCAATTTATTTAAAATTCTTTGATGAATTCCAAGTGACATTTACTAATCATGTTTTCATCTGAAGTGAATAGTTTGGTAGATATTGGCAAGTTCGTGGGAAAAATTACTTTTGCAGTACTTGTTTTAAAAAATCACCCTACAACCAATTTTAAACCTTTAATTTTGGAAATTCTGCATGACCTTAAGAAAGGTTTGGCCTACCATTCAAGCTTTTAAAAACGGCCCTAGCTTGCTAAGTTTGTTTCCTGCAATATTATGAACTTTGGGATATTCAGACCCCAAAATCTCAAAAATTTCAAATGGCACTACCGTCAAATGTTATAGCCATCAGTTGTAGAATTAAATTAGCTTTCATCTGATATATCATATTCCTATATTGACGTTTTGTATTTTTCGTCTTATTCAATAAAATATGATTTTCAGAAATTTGTATCATTTGCTTAATGTTTTTTAAAAGGTGGCTTGGACACGCCATAGTAGGTGCCCGAAGTTCTGTCAGACGTATGTGGTCATAGCCACCCTCTAAAAATATCACGAAGGCAGTAAAAAATTATGAAAATTGTATTTTAACGAATAAAACGAAAAATACGAGCCTTGGATATAGGGATATGTATATCAGATGAAAGCAAATTTAATTTTACAACTGATGGTTATAACATTTAATAGTGTGCCATTTGAAAATATCAAGATTTTAACGTCTAAACATTCCAAAGTTCATAATGTTACTGGATTCGAGCTTAGCAAGCTAGGACTGTTTGCAAGAGCATGAAGGGTAGACCAAACCTTCCTTAATAACATGCAGAATTTCCAAAAGTAAAGGTGGAAAATTGCTTGTTGATTGATTTTTTAAAACAAGTACCGCAAAAGTAATTTTTCCTATAAAATTGCCAATGTCTTTCAAACTATTCACTTCAGAGGAAAATATGATTGGTGAATGTCACTTAAAATTCATAGTAGAATGCAAAAAAAAAATTACATACAGGGTGTGCCATTTAAAAAAACCTATGTTTGTGTCGTTACTCCTTAGGGAAACACCCTGTATACATTAATATATTTTAAATATGTGCCTTGTTTGATACTCTACAACTTTGGATCTAACAATTTTCCGCTGTCTCTAATGGTAATGCAAATATCGACCGAATACAGACAATTGGGACACCCTGTATAACCATCCGACACAAAATAACTAAGTTATTTGTGTAACTAGCGCATGAGAATATAATAGTTATTTGGGTAATTAACTAATTAGGAATTAGGGTGTGAGAATAAGGTTTTTTTACGAGGCGTTAGCCGAGTAATAAAATTATTCGAGAACGCTAAAGAAATTTCGCGCCCGAATTGCACAAAATATTTTTGTTACAACAGAATTCTGACTGAAAGAAACAAATCAAGAACAGGAGATACAGATAATATAGTCACTGCGATGCGCGAAGTGGTCATTTCGCGCACTAGTGCGCGAAATGATTACTTCGCGCACTGCAAAAACACCTCACGCACCGCAAAAAAATCACTCAGTTCGAGCACTGTCGATGAAAAAATGTCAATTTTTTTGACAGTTGTAGAAAATAAATTTTTTTTCCAGCCTGAATCCACAGATTTCCTTCCCCTGGTCGGAGATAAGAAACTTAAAATTCCGCGACAGAAAATTCATAATAAGACCCGCCGACAAAACAACTCAAGACTTTATTTTCTTCACCAACGACCCGAAAGTCAGTAAAAACATCCTGAACTTGGGGATCGGCAACCACAGTTTGTACGTCAAAAGGCGAAAACCCGAAGATCCTGAAATAACCCGGATGAAATCCCGTGCGAAGGAATTAAGGAAAGCTAGACAAGACCAAAAGTAATATTTCGGAAAATAATGTTTTTTTGCCAGTTGATAGTTTTAGGTCAAAGCTCAATAAGGAAAGAAGTGCGAGAGAAGAGGTCGAAAGACGCGAACTGGAGTATAAGAAATTAATCCAGGATATGAAAGAGGAAATGGACAGAAACCAAGCGAGTTTAGCTGAAGCGCAGAATACGATTAGGAAGCTACAAGAACAGTTGGAAGAGCTGCGAAGGGCCAAGGAAGAATTAGAGAGACAACAGCAGGAATTGAGGGAAATGATGGAACGTCTGGAACAGAGCAAGAATATGGAAGCAGCGGAAAAACTGGCTCTCGAGGAGGAAATAAGAAGTAAACAGCTGGAAGTACAAAGAATCCAAGAGGAAGTCGAGGCTAAGGACGCTGAAACGAAACGTCTTCAAGAGGAAGTCGAGGAGGCCAGACGCCGAGAAGAGGAAGCTGCACGTCAAGAGGAAGAAAGAAGGCAAAGGGAACTGGAAGAAGCTGCAAGGAAAGAGGAGGAAAAGGAACTGGAAGAAATCCCCAAAGACGCCGATACCGCTTTACCGGAAGTGGCAGATGTCAACGAACAACTGCGCGATCAATTAAAAGTGAGGAGCTTAGGAGAGGTTTTCTTAAACTAATCGGTTTATTTTAGGCTCTTCAAGATCAGCTGAACGAGACACGCAATAAAGAAAATGAAACTGAACTGGACGTTATTCACAGGGCGAACCTCTTGCAAGGAAGGGATAAATACAAAACTCTCGCGGAAATTCGCCGAGGAAATACTGTGAGGAGGATAGAGATGTTTGAAAATATGTGAATTACTTATATTAAACTTATTGAAATTTTTCCCGCTAATACTGTTTTATTTATGAGTTAAAATGTTATTGATGAGAGTTATGTAAATTAAGTAAAATTTTTAAATAAAAAGTACCTATTACGTTCTGAGATGAAATTTCCATTTTGGCGTTTCAGAAATCTTAAAGAATCTTACTACCAGCGGGCCAGCGCTATCCAGAGATGTGCGTTTACGTGTAAGCAATAATTGTTTACGTTTACATGTAAACAATGTAAACAATTATTTAAGGCTAGATTTACTTAACCTAAAATATTGACTTTTCAACCAAATCGTGAATGTAAAATGGCAGGGCGCTCTACTAGCAATAAGTTCGAAAAGTATAAGTTCAAATTTATTGCAAAAAAGGGCGACAATATCATGCAAAGTGCCTTGTTTGCAATAAATAGTTGTCTCTGTAAACAGTTAAGCAATTCCGCGGAATCTCGGCTAAAATCGTACCGGTAAGTTAATCTATTGCAGTTAATTTTACAACGTAACTCTATTTGCTATAATACCTATTTTTATAGAATAACAACTAACTACAAATATTTATTTTATCAGAAATGTCTGCAAGGCTGATAATATTGTGAGAGAAACCGAGGCCAAGGCAATAATTTGTGTTAATACTGTAGTAAAGCTCAGAATTATAATGATTTACCTGCATTTTTTAGTTGTTTGCATTGTTAACCTTGTTTAAGCGCAAAATTTGAAGTAAACAATTCTAATGGTTTACACGTAAACAATTCTAATTGTTTACACGTAAACAATTCAATTGTTTACTTTACATTGTTTACGTGCCCATCTCTGGCGCTATCTCATGATGATTTACGCACTAATCCGACTTGCGAGACATAAAAAATTTACTTAAAGTCCGTTCATTTACTATTTATAGCAGAACTAAAATTTTTCTGGAACTGTACAACCCTAATTTGATCGAAATTTGACGGGAAAGCAAAAACATCACATAACCAAATCTTCTAGAGTTTATTTTTATTGTTAGCAGCAGTGTCACAGATAAATGTACATGAGGCTTTTTTGTGAATATTTTTTTTGCACTTTACTCAAAACTACACGCAAACAAAGGCCATTTTGGGTGAATTCAGAGCAATTGCAAAATTTTGACATTTGTCATGTTTTCTGACGTATACCTATCCCGTTGAAATCGCTTCTACCAATGCACTTGTTACCAAAATTCCTTGCAAAGAGTACTCTCTATTCATTTTCTATTGAAGTGACAGAACGTCAAAATTTGAATTTTAGGTTGGTATGAGGAAATTTTGCAAGGAATTAATGAATTAGTAGAAGTGATTTCAATGCGGTACCTACGTCAGAAAATATGACAAATGTCAAAATTGGCCCGAAATGGCCTTTGTGTTACAATTTGAAAAAATCACCCTCAGATTATTTCAGTAATCGTCACATGCAGCATCAATTAATCAATTTGCAGAAAATCATCGTTATCCTGGGTAATTTTTCGATGCTCACCAATCACCATTAGCATTTCGGAAACGATAATAGATAGAGAGTAGTTTAAATTGGAGAAAAGTTGAACTGCTATTTCTTTGTTATTAAGATTCTGAAGAGAACTTCCAGATATTTTGATTCGTTCCTGAGTTATCACAAAAAATCTGAAAATTGTCAATTTAAAGAAAAATTAATATCTTCCTAACGTTTGATGTTATTTAAACGAAACTTGGAACTTTTATATTTTTGATAGCTTTCAATTGAGTGGCATCAACAGAAATTTTCTAGGCATTCTAGATTTTGAATAACGACATTCAACTTTTGATTCTTTTATGGCCGCCATATTGAATTTTGACACCATCAAATACACAAAAGGATTAGCTTTTCAAAAATATAGTCAACATGGTCAACATGAACTTTTTTGACAGATGTCAGAATTTGAAAATTTGCGGTAGTGTGACTCAGGCTTTCACATATTTTTTCAAAAACGGCAATGTTGGTTACATTTTTGAGAAGCTAATTTTTCTGTGTATCCGGCGGTGTGAAGATTCAAAATGGCGCCGATATGAAAAACAAAGGTTGACGGTCTTTATTCAAAATCTAGAAGGCCTAGAAAATTTCTGTCAATTCATTCAATTCACAGCTGTCAAAAATATAAAATTTCCAAGTTTCATTTAAGTAACATCAATCGTTAGAAAGATATTAATTTTTCTTTAAATTGTCAATTTTCAGATTTTTTGTGATAACTCAGGAACGAATGAAAATATCGGGGAATTTTCTTCAGATTCTTAATCGTCAAGAAATAGTGCAACTTTTCTGTAATTTAACCGACCCCGTATCTTTTACCGTTTAGGAGATCCCAATGGCGAGCATCGAAAAACTACCCATCCTGCATCATGTCTCTGGGGATTGATGATTTCAATAATTTCAGTGCATGAAGGGAGCCAGTCTACGCAGTGGGTAAAACAGTCCACTTGTATTATCGGCTCTGTCAGTTTTGAGATTGCTGTCACACAAGAATGGCAAATAATATCTATCAAATAAATTATTTGTCACAAAATGTCATGATGAGAGGGTCCAAAAGCACCAGATGTAGTGCATTAATCACCAAAATTGGCAACCCTTTTATAGACTGACGTCCGTTATTTTCGTTTAAGGGTGCGCACTTGTGCGCACGGATTCAACGAAATGCAACCAATTATACACTCCTCTTTCATTTAATCCTACGTATTTTTAATTTCACACAAATATGCCTTACGAAGACAAATTAACTTCGGAAAAAATTAACAGATGGAAGAGCAGTCATTAAGTTATTTAATGACTATTCCAATTTTGTTATTTTGTTGAAATAAATTTAAGAAAAAAATTAAGAACTCTCATATCAGGATTTCTTAATTTTTTTCTTTAATTTAATCCAACAAAATAACAAATCTGGAATAGTCAATAAACAATGTAACGACTGCTCTTCCAATTGTAAATTTTTTCCGAAATTAATTTGTCCGCATATTTTTGTGAAATTAAAAATACACAGGAGTATTTGAAAGAGGAGTGTATAATTGGTTGCATTTCGTTGACGTTTGACGTTCCGCGTCTTTGACGTTTCGAAGTCGCCGCCCTAACCTCAAATTCGTCATAAAAAGATATTGCCTAATATTATGCCTATTACAATGGTTTAATCCCTGCCTTTCCCCTAATCAGTAAATACTCCTGCATTATTTTTTTGCCACGCAGTCGTTCTCGTGAATATCGACAGTTGTGCAATTCTTCGACATGAGTCAACCTGCGAAAACTTGGCTTGGCACCCCCTTGCCTGACTTTTACGAGGGCAAAGGCCCATGGAGCTTCAGCATTCCCCCTGTCAACCCATCAAAATTTCACCACGTTCTTTACGAGCTTCCTGCCACTTTATTGGAACCCCCAAAGCCCCATTACAACAGGGAGCCGCAGCACTGGGATGACGACCACGTTCGAATGCCTTATTGCCAAGAAAGTTTTTACCTCACCAAAATTGTACGATTTACCCTTTTTTTTTAAACTACATAATTAATTTTAGAATGATGAAGAGGTAATTAAACCACGTTGGGACATTATTAACGAAGCCTTTTCCAACCCCATTAATTCAGTGGAAGAATTTGAGAAAGCAGTCAACTCATATAACAGCAATAAATTACCCAAGTTTACAGCATTGTACAGACTCTTCGAAGAGGTTTGGACATTATTCAACTGAAAAGAATTTAAAAAGTTTTTAGAGTTTAGAAGAAGAAGAGACACAATATTTTTTCCAAAAAATATTGCCAGGTATTGTGAAATTAGCTTTGAGTTTACCTGAGCTGCTCCCTGGTAGTTTGCCGCTGTTGAAGAAGCACCACTGCAAATCTATAAGTGTCAGTCAATTGCAGGTCGCATCCTTGCTTGCGAATGCATTTTTGTGCACTTTTGTATGGCGCAAGGAAGTTAGCACTTTTCCTGGAGCCAATTTCATCAGGTGATTTCCATAATTTTTTACTAAGTTAAAATAATAGTTTTTGAAGGCTGTTTGCCGCAGACCAGAGAGTCAAACGTAGAAGTTGTGTGACAGAGAAATTAAAATGTCTTATGAATTATTTCAGAAGAGTTATTAACACAAGTAAGTCTAAATTATACCATTTCATCAAGAAGGCCGTGATACCGTGGTGATATAGCAATGACATTAATTACTAAGTGCAGCCCCAGCGACATCTAGTAACAGTTTTTGCAATTTGTCATCTGGCCGAAAAAAAGGAACTGCAAAATTCAGATTTCCTGCTGTTTTAGCTTATTCTCTGTCCGAGCGATAACTTGAGAACGGATTAAGATATCATGCTGAAACTTGGTATACGGCTTTGTCTCCCGAAAAGGAAGGCGGGGCCTGCATTTTGGCCATATCGGACCAAGGGGGTGGGAGCTAGGGGTAAAAAACCGAAAAACTATTACTTGCAATAACTCGAGAACTACTGGAGGTATCTTACTGGAACTTGGTGCGCACGTTCGACCTTCAAGTCTGTCGAAAGTGAGGGGTGCCAATTTCGGTGGATGAAATTTAGGGGATGAAAACCACAAAAAATATGATAACTCCGCAAGGGTTGCACGCAGTTATTTGGAACTCAACATCATATACACATATTTCGATGAAATCTTAACTCAAGATTCCGATTAATAAATATTGGTCAATAATAGCAACATCTATTGTCAGTTGTTGGAAACTGCAAAAAAAAATTAATTGCTGGTAGTGGTATGAATATTAAATGGTAACCGAGCTTTTGTTCATCGTGGTATCCTTATCTTATGCAAGAAAAATTTGTATTTCGATCCTTTATTAATGCAAGTTGGAGCGTCTTGTAGCACTATTCATTCCACCCAATTTTGAAGTGGATTACATCTCACTAATAATAGTTTATTATTTTCAAATTGTATTTATTTTCATCTCTCACTCGTTGTTTATGATACACTATACACTGTATCGTATAAACAATAAACTTTATTATTATTATTATAATAGTTTAAGCGACTTAGAATATAAACTAATTCCCGAAAATTTTACTATTATTGGTGAGATGTGGAGTGTAACACTAACGTGTGAGCAAAAAAAATATATCCTTAAAACGAAATACAGGTCCGGATTAAGAGGGGGGCTGCAGCCTCCGGTCCCCCGACTAGGAGGAGCCCCGCAATTTTGTAATTCAGTAATTATTGCAAAAAATATTCCTAACAACAAAACAACTACAACAACAAAGTTGTGTATTATGATACAAAATTTATGCTCTCTAGTATATTTTGCGTTTTAAAGTTTTAATCGAGAAAATTACTGGCAATTGGCTTCTTTGATAATACAAAATTTAATTTTAATTAAAACTTGCCAATATTTATTAGTTAAATTGCATTTTGGAATTTTAAATTAAAGAAAAGCAACTTTTCTCGACGTGTGTGAGCCCTAGAAATTTTAAATTTGCACCAATCGATTCCCCTTCAAATTTGAGGAAATAAGACGGGTCACAATTGCGATCGCAAAAACTTTTACAAAATTATGCTTTCTAGTGAATTTCGTGTTTTAAAGTTTTTATCAGGAAAATTGCTGGAATTTGGTTTCATTAGAGCCTTTGATAATACAAAATGCAATTTTTATTAGTTATATTCTATTTTGGAAGTTTAAATGAAAGAAAACCTATTTTTCTCGAAGTGTGTAAGTCCTAGAAGTTTGAAATTTGCACCAATCGTTTCTCCTTCAAATTTGAGGAAATAAGATGGGTCACACTTGCGGTCACAAAAAAGTTTTAGAAAATGTAAAAATGTGTAGTTTCTACTGAATTTCGGCGTTTTTTCTTAGAAAAACTGCTGACAATGGTTTCACTAGCATCTCTTATAATACAAAATCCAACTTTCATTAAAACTTGCCATGATTTATGGCTTTTATTGAATTTTGAAGTTTTAAACCAATGAAAATGTACTTTTCTCGAAGTGGGTGGCTCTTAGAAGTTCGAAATTTACGCCAATTAATTCTCCCTCAAATTTGAGGAAGCAACATGGGTCACACTTTAGGTCGCTAACGGTTTTTAAAAAATCACCTTCCAGTGTATACCTCTTGCTGAAATTGGCATTTTCGGTTTTTCACGTGAATAATTAATGGTAGTTAGTCTTTTTAGAGTCTTCTGACAGTACGAAATACGCACCACACCCTAGCTGGCCCACAACCAAGGGGCCCCCTCATATATTGATCAGCTCACGGCCTTCTCGATGAAATATTTTTTTAATAATTTTATGATTTTTCTTAATTTTTTTTTTCTAGAACCTGTTGGTGTAATTACCTTTGAAAGAAAATTTATTCCAAGAGGTCAGATTCCCCGATGGGACAACCTTGAAACAAACATTGGCAATACCAAAGTGCACATTGACAGTTCGGGGGTTATAGAGGGCGGTTTGGGCTTCCTCCAAGTGGATTTCGCCAACAAGTACAATTTCGCCCAAAAAACAAAACGTTTTAACATGAATTTCAGGTTTGTTGGAGGGGGTGTTTTGGGTTACGGCTGTGTTCAGGAAGAAATTCGTTTTATAATTTGTCCCGAATTAATCATTAGTCGATTATTTACTGAAGAATTGGGCGATAGCGAAGCTGTGATCATTACGGGGGTGGAAACTTATAGTAAATATTCAGGATATTCGGATGATTTTAAGTGGGAGGGAAATTTCGAAGATGACACCCCTTTTGATGAATATGGGAGGAGGAGAACGAGTTTATTGGTGATTGACGCCACGAGATTCAATAAAGCGAAAGATCAGTTTCACGCGTCTGCTATCTTGAGGGAACTCAACAAGGTAACCGACGGGTCCATTCTTCCCTGGCTTCCCATACTAGAATGGCTCTGATAACAAATGATCGAAAAATCAGATCTGAGGTTGATTTGCATTTGACATTTAGTCTGTTTAAACTTTTCGAATTTTCTGTTGTTTTTGGAGTCGACTTGATTGATCGTTTGATAAAAATTATTAGCTTACAAGTTCAAATTGGCATTTGACATTTGGTTTGTTGACGTTTTTAATTTTCTGTTGTTTTTAGAGCCGACTTGATGTTATTTTTTATGGAAGTAAAGTAAGGGAGTCTCGAACAGAATGAGTCCAGGGGTACGCTTGATAAAAATTACTAGCTTTCAAGTTCCCAAGTGTTGCCAGGTGACAGCCAATAGGAGACTTCGTGAAAGTTAGTTGGTTGTTACTTGTGAACTTATAAGATATTAATTTCATCAAACGAAGTCCTGGCTTACTTATAAAGTATCAAGCAGGCCAAAAATTGTCAATGGCATGACCTTTAATTCCAAAGCTCAATGAGGAAGTGTGTTTTTTTGATTGCTTGATCGTAAAAATACGAAGGCGTAGAGGGGCCACAACAAAGTTTTTAAAATTTTCAGAAAAAAAAACTGTTGCAATAGCAGATTATCACTTGTAACTGATAATTGTCACTTGTATCTGACAATTGTCACTTGTAACTGACAATTGTCACTTGTAACTGACAATTGTCACTTGTAACTGACAATTGTCACTTGTATCTGACAATTGTCACTTGTAACTGACAATTTATTGTCACTTGTAACCTACAATTGTCACTTGCAACTGACAATTGTCACTTGTAACTGACAATTGTCACTTGTAACCTACAATTGTCACTTGCAACTGACAATTGTCACTTGCAACTGACAATTGTCACTTGTAACTGACAATTGTCACTTGTAACCTACAATTGTCACTTGCAACTGACAATTGTCACTTGCAACTGACAATTGTCACTTGTAACCTACAATTGTCACTTGCAACTTGTAGTTGGCGATAATTCGTTAATTGGAACAGACTAATGGCGTACACCGGAGGGGGTTAGGGGGGTTACAACTCGTGTGATTCCACAAATTTTCGTGTTTTTTTTTTCAGTTTCTAGAAAATAATGAAAATGTAAGGATTTATGCTCTTTTAGTAGTTTTTGCACACTTTATTCTTTTGACACACCCCCTTTTCATAGTGACAATTGTCAGTTGCAAGTGACAATTACCGGTTAGAAGTGACAATTGCCGGTTAGAAGTGACAATTGTCAGTTACAAGTGACAATTGTCAGTTACAAGTGACAATTGTCGGTTAGAAGTGACAATTAATAATAATAATAATAATAATAGAAATTTATTTGACCATTAAAGGTACAAAAAGGGTGGGAAAAATTGTCAGTTGCAAGTGACAATTGTCTGTTAGAAGTGACAATTGTCAGTTACAAGTGACAATTGTCAGTTACAAGTGACAATTTGCTGATGCAACAAAGTTTTTTTTCTGAAAATTTTAAAAACTTTGTTGTGGCCCCTCTACGCCTTCGTATAATAATGACCATTTGAGCCTATGAAAACAACTGATGAGGGTAACCAACAAAATTTTAGATCGGAAACTTTGTTGATCAAATAATTTTATTTGGCATCTTTTGTTGAACACGCTGTATTTAAACAGCCATCAGTAAAGTTCCCTGTAATCCATAGGCACGTTAACCTGTTCCCATCTTCTCCTACAGTGAAGGTATGGGAGCGTGGTTCAAAACGAGCACCAAGGTAAATTGTATGGGAAACCCGACAAAACTCGAGCAAAACTAGCACAGATAACATTTTTTCTCTTGTAAGGCGTACGTGGGGTTCAGTTCGAGGGAAAAAACAAACGTGTCGCCCGTAGCAACGGGAAACTGGGGTTGTGGGGCGTACAAAGGAGACCCCCACTTAAAATCACTGTTGCAACTAATGGCGTGCAGTGCTGCCAACAGAGATCTCGTCTACTATTCCTTCGGCAATGACCAATTGCGAGACAGTTTTTACAACATGTATTTGTTTTTAGCAAGCAACGGGATTACAATATGTAAGCTTGGTAATTCTTTTAAAAACGCTAATCGAATTTTTAGGTCAACTGTGGAGGTATTTATGTCGTTTTTGCGTTGCCAAACTGGGCGAGGATAAGCTTTACTCTTTCATACAACAATGCCACTTTGATTTAAAATCTCAACCGACTTTGAAAAAGTTTTTCACTTGGAACATTAAAAGTAAAGATAGTAAAACTAGTACTCCTTCGACGAGTGGCGCGAATGTTGAAGAAGAAAGTAAAAACGTAAATTCGGAAATGAAGAAAAAAGAAGATAATTGCGTGATAGCAGTAAATGAAACAGAAAATGTAGAGTCAACAAGTAGAAACACAAATACGAAAATTCGAGAAAATAAAACTCAAAATGACATCGCCAGTCCTGAAGATATTATAAAACTGATTGGTATAATAGATGGGAACGTAAGTTGTAAACGGAAAGAAGAAGAAGAATTCACGACTTTATTTACCGAAATTGATAAGATGAACAAAAGGAAGGAAATTGTTAAGCATGAAAGTGGCGATGAAGAGGAAATTGCGATGGAGGTCGATTATGTGGAAGAGAAAGCAAAATTGAATTTTAAGGAAGAGAAAAAGAAGAAGATAACAGATTACTTTTCCAAAAAATGACAAATGCGTATTTGTTTTAAATATTTGTAATTATCTTTCGTTTATAAATTATTAAAATTTAATTAACATGATTATCTCTGTATATTAACCTCTCCACGACCAATTTAAGAATGGGAAGTTACAGCAATCACTCCAAAATTCGAAATTGAGATAACACCAGATCTTTACGTTTCGAGGTCCCAGGATCACGAAAAAATGGTTTCAAAATGTGTGTGTACGTATGTGGGCAAGATTTCTCGACAACTGCCGAACGGATTTTAATGAAATTTGGAATGGGGATTAGTGTTGGCCTTCTGATGAGCCCACTTAATCTTCTTGCCGAAATTTGACTGTAAACACCAATTTTTCTTATCAGCACATGAAAGGTCTTCAAATTCTGTATCTAAAAATGTTTTTACACTTAGCACCTTTTTGGCTCAAAATCAAAAAATTCGAAATTTTGAAGAAACATTAAATAACTCGCTACACCCGAACTACTGAACCCATTTGGCTAAATTTTGATAGGTAGTGCCATTTTGGCATATCAACTTTGAAATTTGAATAATATACTCTTATTTTCTTTATCAGCACATGAATTGTCTTCAAATGGCGTTTCCAAAAATGTCGCCAAACTTAGTGCCCTTTTGGCAAAAAATTGTAAAATTTTGAAAAATCAGAAAAATTTGGTGAAGTTAAATTTAAGTACTTATAGCAAGTAGGAAAATGTACTTAATTTTGGTGGCAATCGGTCAATAACAAGTGGATTTTTGGTATGTCGTCTATGAAGTTTGACAGATGACCACCATTGGTTTTATCAGCACATAAAAGCTCTTCACATTCTTTTTTCAAACATGGTGACCTTTTGCCAATAAATAAAAAAAATTTGAAAAACTCGAAACACTTAGAGACAAAAATGTCGCCAAACTTAGTGCCCTTTTGGCAAAAAATTGTAAAATTTTGAAAAATCAGAAAAATTTGGTGAAGTTAAATTTAAGTACTTATAGCAAGTAGGAAAATGTACTTAATTTTGGTGGCAATCGGTCAATAACAAGTGGATTTTTGGTATGTCGTCTATGAAGTTTGACAGATGACCACCATTGGTTTTATCAGCACATAAAAGCTCTTCACATTCTTTTTTCAAACATGGTGACCTTTTGCCAATAAATAAAAAAAATTTGAAAAACTCGAAACACTTAGAGACAAAAATGTCGCCAAACTTAGTGCCCTTTTGGCAAAAAATTGTAAAATTTTGAAAAATCAGAAAAATTTGGTGAAGTTAAGTTTAAGTACTTATAGCAAGTAGGAAAATGTACTTAATTTTGGTGGCAATCGGTCAATAACAAGTGGATTTTTGGTATGTCGTCTATGAAGTTTGACAGATGACCACCATTGGTTTTATCAGCACATAAAAGCTCTTCACATTCTTTTTTCAAACATGGTGACCTTTTGGCAATAAATAGAAAAAAATTTGAATAACTCGAAACACTTAGAGACAAAAATGTCGCCAAACTTAGTGCCCTTTTGGCAAAAAATTGTAAAATTTTGAAAAATCAGAAAAATTTGGTGAAGTAAAATTTAAGTATAGCAAGTAGGAAAATGTACTTAATTTTGGTGGCAATCGGCCAATAACAAGTGGATTTTTGGTATGTCATCTATGAAGTTTGACAGATGACCACCATTGGTTTTATCAGCACATAAAAGCTCTTCACATTTTTTTTCAAACATGGTGACCTTTTGGCAATAAATAGAAAAAAATTTGAATAACTCGAAACACTTAGAGACAAAAATGTCGCCAAACTTAGTGCCCTTTTGGCAAAAAATTGTAAAATTTTGAAAAATCAGAAAAATTTGGTGAAGTAAAATTTAAGTATAGCAAGTAGGAAAATGTACTTAATTTTGGTGGCAATCGGTCAATAACAAGTGGATTTTTGGTATGTCGTCTATGAAGTTTGACAGATGACCACCATTGGTTTTATCAGCACATAAAAGCTCTTCACATTCTTTTTTCAAACATGGTGACCTTTTGGCAATAAATAGAAAAAAATTTGAATAACTCGAAACACTTATAGAGACAAAAATGTCGCCAAACTTAGTGCCCTTTTGGCAAAAAATTGTAAAATTTTGAAAAATCAGAAAAATTTGGTGAAGTAAAATTTAAGTATAGCAAGTAGGAAAATGTACTTAATTTTGGTGGCAATCGGTCAATAACAAGTGGATTTTTGGTATGTCGTCTATGAAGTTTGACAGATGACCACCATTGGTTTTATCAGCACATAAAAGCTCTTCACATTCTTTTTTCAAACATGGTGACCTTTTGGCAATAAATAGAAAAAAATTTGAATAACTCGAAACACTTAGAGACAAAAATGTCGCCAAACTTAGTGCCCTTTTGGCAAAAAATTGTAAAATTTTGAAAAATCAGAAAAATTTGGTGAAGTAAAATTTAAGTATAGCAAGTAGGAAAATGTACCTACTTAATTTTGGTGGCAATCGGCCAATAACAAGTGGATTTTTGGTATGTCATCTATGAAGTTTGACAGATGACCACCATTGGTTTTATCAGCACATAAAAGCTCTTTAAATTCTTTTTTCAAACATGGTGACCTTTTGGCAATAAATAGAAAAAAATTTGAATAACTCGAAACACTTATAGAGACAAAAATGTCGCCAAACTTAGTGCCCTTTTGGCAAAAAATTGTAAAATTTTGAAAAATCAGAAAAATTTGGTGAAGTAAAATTTAAGTATAGCAAGTAGGAAAATGTACTTAATTTTGGTGGCAATCGGTCAATAACAAGTGGATTTTTGGTATGTCGTCTATGAAGTTTGACAGATGACCACCATTGGTTTTATCAGCACATAAAAGCTCTTCACATTCTTTTTTCAAACATGGTGACCTTTTGGCAATAAATAGAAAAAAATTTGAATAACTCGAAACACTTATAGAGACAAAAATGTCGCCAAACTTAGTGCTCTTTTGGCAAAAAATTGTAAAATTTTGAAAAATCAGAAAAATTTGGTGAAGTAAAATTTAAGTATAGCAAGTAGGAAAATGTACTTAATTTTGGTGGCAATCGGTCAATAACAAGTGGATTTTTGGTATGTCGTCTATGAAGTTTGACAGATGACCACCATTGGTTTTATCAGCACATAAAAGCTCTTCACATTCTTTTTTCAAACATGGTGACCTTTTGGCAATAAATAGAAAAAAATTTGAATAACTCGAAACACTTAGAGACAAAAATGTCGCCAAACTTAGTGCCCTTTTGGCAAAAAATTGTAAAATTTTGAAAAATCAGAAAAATTTGGTGAAGTAAAATTTAAGTATAGCAAGTAGGAAAATGTACCTACTTAATTTTGGTGGCAATCGGCCAATAACAAGTGGATTTTTGGTATGTCATCTATGAAGTTTGACAGATGACCACCATTGGTTTTATCAGCACATAAAAGCTCTTTAAATTCTTTTTTCAAACATGGTGACCTTTTGGCAATAAATAAAAAAAAATTTGAAAAACTCGAAACACTTAGAGACAAAAATATCGCCAAACTTAGTGCCCTTTTGGCAAAAAATTGTAAAATTTTGAAAAATCAGAAAAATTTGGTGAAGTAAAATTTAAGTATAGCAAGTAGGAAAATGTACTTAATTTTGGTGGCAATCGGCCAATTACAAGTGGATTTTTGGTATGTCATCTATGAAGTTTGACAGATGACCACCATTGGTTTTATCAGCACATAAAAGCTCTTCACATTCTTTTTTCAAACATGGTGACCTTTTGGCAATAAATAAAAAAAAAATTGAAAAACTCGAAACACTTAGAGACAAAAATATCGCCAAACTTAGTGCCCTTTTGGCAAAAAATTGTAAAATTTTGAAAAATCAGAAAAATTTGGTGAAGTAAAATTTAAGTATAGCAATTAAGTAGGAAAATGTACTTAATTTTGGTGGCAATCGGCCAATAACAAGTGGATTTTTGGTATGTCATCTATGAAGTTTGACAGATGACCACCATTGGTTTTATCAGCACATAAAAGCTCTTTAAATTCTTTTTTCAAACATGGTGACCTTTTGGCAATAAATAGAAAAAAATTTGAATAACTCGAAACACTTATAGAGACAAAAATGTCGCCAAACTTAGTGCTCTTTTGGCAAAAAATTGTAAAATTTTGAAAAATCAGAAAAATTTGGTGAAGTAAAATTTAAGTATAGCAAGTAGGAAAATGTACTTAATTTTGGTGGCAATCGGTCAATAACAAGTGGATTTTTGGTATGTCGTCTATGAAGTTTGACAGATGACCACCATTGGTTTTATCAGCACATAAAAGCTCTTCACATTCTTTTTTCAAACATGGTGACCTTTTGGCAATAAATAGAAAAAAATTTGAATAACTCGAAACACTTAGAGACAAAAATAATGTCGCCAAACTTAGTGCCCTTTTGGCAAAAAATTGTAAAATTTTGAAAAATCAGAAAAATTTGGTGAAGTAAAATTTAAGTATAGCAAGTAGGAAAATGTAGGTACTTAATTTTGGTGGCAATCGGCCAATAACAAGTGGATTTTTGGTATGTCATCTATGAAGTTTGACAGATGACCACCATTGGTTTTATCAGCACATAAAAGCTCTTTAAATTCTTTTTTCAAACATGGTGACCTTTTGGCAATAAATAAAAAAAAATTTGAAAAACTCGGAACACTTAGAGACAAAAGTGTCGCCAATCTTAGTGCCCTTTTGGCAAAAAATTGTAAAATTTTGAAAAATCACAGAAAAATTTGGTGAAGTAAAATTTAAGTATAGCAAGTAGGAAAATGCACTTAATTTTGGTGGCAATCGGCCAATAACAAGTGGATTTTTAGTATGTCGTCTATGAAGTTTGACAGATGACCACCATTGGTTTTATCAGCACATAAAAGCTCTTCACATTCTTTTTTCAAACATGGTGACCTTTTGGCAATAAATAGAAAAAAATATTGAATAACTCGAAACACTTAGAGACAAAAATGTCGCCAAACTTAGTGCCCTTTTGGCAAAAAATTGTAAAATTTTGAAAAATCAGAAAAATTTGGTGAAGTAAAATTTAAGTATAGCAAGTAGGAAAATGTACCTACTTAATTTTGGTGGCAATCGGCCAATAACTAGTGGATTTTTGGTATGTCATCTATGAAGTTTGACAGATGACCACCATTGGTTTTATCAGCACATAAAAGCTCTTTAAATTCTTTTTTCAAACATGGTGACCTTTTGGCAATAAATAAAAAAAAATTTGAAAAACTCGAAACACTTAGAGACAAAAGTGTCGCCAATCTTAGTGCCCTTTTGGCAAAAAATTGTAAAATTTTGAAAAATCACAGAAAAATTTGGTGAAGTAAAATTTAAGTATAGCAAGTAGGAAAATGCACTTAATTTTGGTGGCAATCGGCCAATAACAAGTGGATTTTTAGTATGTCGTCTATGAAGTTTGACAGATGACCACCATTGGTTTTATCAGCACATAAAAGCTCTTCACATTCTTTTTTCAAACATGGTGACCTTTTGGCAATAAATAAAAAAAAAATTGAAAAACTCGAAACACTTAGAGACAAAAATATCGCCAAACTTAGTGCCCTTTTGGCAAAAAATTGTAAAATTTTGAAAAATCAGAAAAATTTGGTGAAGTAAAATTTAAGTATAGCAAGTAGGAAAATGTACTTAATTTTGGTGGCAATCGGCCAATAACAAGTGGATTTTTGGTATGTCATCTATGAAGTTTGACAGATGACCACCATTGGTTTTATCAGCACATAAAAGCTCTTTAAATTCTTTTTTCAAACATGGTGACCTTTTGGCAATAAATAAAAAAAATTTGAAAAATTCTCGAAACACTTAGAAACTGGATTTAAATTTATGGTTGGATCGTTCTGAATTCGTTCACCAAGTGGGGAGGTTCTACACGCTCCTGTCGCTCTCCATTTTTTTTTCACTTAAGATAAGACAGAATCTGATTATAGTTATTTGTACTACAACTAGTAATGAAAGTAAGTAATACGTAGGCGGAGTGTATGAATCAAACGAGTGAAAAAAAGATACTTTCATTACGTGTTGTACACTTAATTTTTTTGTATATTCGCCCCATTCGCGAAAAAGTGGAAAAGATTTTTTTTTCTATATGGGGAGTAATGATTGACAACACTGGATAGCCCTTTACTTCCTTGGTGTGATAATATAATGTAAAGTCTCGTCGCATATTAACGAAAGCGGGGGTAGTGTGTCTCAGGCTTTTTTTCTGTTGGCTTGTAAACGGGATTTCAGTTCTGTCAAAATTTCTGTCATGGACAATGATTAACCCCTTTCAACCTCCATTGTTACTGTTTATTGACACTGACAGTGAGTGACGGGAGTTTTGACGGATGTGAAATCCCGTTTACAAACCAACAGAAAAAAAGCCTGAGACACACAACCCCTGCTTTCGTTAATATGCGACGGGACTTTATATAAGATGTAAAGTCCGTCGCATATTAACGAAAGCAAAGATGTAAGATATAAAGATGAAAAAATGTTAAAATCGTTAAAAAAAATGATACTTTCATTAAAAAAAGACGACTTTCATTGTGAATATGCAAAAAAATGCACTGATGACGATTTTCCGTCGTATACCGGGTGTTCACAAAAATGTTTATTAAACGCCACTTGGCTTTGATGTTGATGGTGCGTTTTGACATTCAACAAACACAATTTGTGTTGTTTTCAAAGCCTCCTAAGATCTTGTTTTTCAACAAACGCAATTTGTGTTGTTTTCAAAGCCTCCTACGATCTTGTAAATATTCATGAAAGCCCGTACTATAACTTAAATACGTTTTAAATTTCATTTACAATTGATTCACTTTTTAAGAAATTCCAGGAAGTGTATCCGAAATACGGAATAAATCCATAAGAGCAGTCTATCCCACATTAATCGGCCTAATTGTCAGAAATACTGTCCCGTTTTTGAACATGCGCAGATCCCCAAAACGTCAAAAGCATGGGCGTACGTGGACCCCGTTTTCTGCGATATAGATACGGGGTCGCCTTGTGCATTGAGCGGTGTTGCTGTGTTTGTGTGCACATAAACGCCGTGTCAACTGTCATACGAGCCAAATGGGCGTTTTTAGTGCAAAATGAAAACAAATACAGCCCCCACGGTATCCAGGTAACACTTTAGTTAGCTTTTTGCTGTGAATTTTCAAATGTCGTAGTAGCAACTAATCGATTTCGGACTTCCATTTTAAATAGTTGTAAATCTGTGGCTTTTTGCAATAATAATAATGAATGACTCATTATTGTTGTTATTTTGATGATCGGAACTCGATCGAATTGGTGCGAAATTTAGAATTAAGTTACCTACTTAAATCTATATTTGCCTCGTGGTTTTCTTATCAACGTGAGTAATGACCGTTTAAAGAGAGATTTGTAATAAATAAGTTATCGTCATAACTGCCCGTTTAACTATTTTCGTAATTGTTTTACACTTAGCAATGTTTTGTAGTTCAATTGCTGCGATTTGTGCCGCTTTCCATCGATTTAGAGAATATTTTGACTCTCCGCGAATCACTGAATTATATTGTAGGTCATGCAAATATATATTTTCTGTTAATATTTTTGCATTTGTACAGTTTAGGTCAGGGCCTGGCTAAACATCCTCCCTTTTCTGATAACACGTACCATTTTCAATACATCAACATCAAGAAAAGCAAAGATAAACAACAATTTTGAAGGGTATTACAATACGTGGGTAAAAGGTAAATTGGAATTACGTGTGTGAGATATGAAATCGAAATAGAAATACCTTTTTTTAATTTTTTTCTAATTTTTCGTTGCTACATACCAAATTTTACTTATTATTTTCTACACATGTGAGATGAGCACGATTTCTAAGTAATTAATTCTCAGCATTCACAGAAAACCGAGCAGAAAACTATACCTATAAGTTACATATCGCATGTTTTGCAGACCTTAGTCATTGTAGTGTTACACTATATTATGAAACTGTTTATATGTTGTGTAGGTAAATGTATGAGCTCACATTTAATCAATTCGTTTTTATCTAATCGTTGACCACAAATTATTTTATCCGCGGGTGTTGCAGAATGGACTCATTACACAATGGGTAAGAGATTTTTTCGCTTTAAAACCCGTGAATAAGGCATAGTATTCTATTCGTGTGTAATGATTATTGCTCCCTTGGATGATTTATGGCACTCGCCTACGGCTCGTACGATAAACATCATCCTCGGGAGCAATAAAATTCACACCCTCATTGAGTAATACAGGGTGTTTCAGGTATGCAGTCATTAATTTTCAGGGGTGATTCTACATCAAAAAAGATGAAGGGGGCGCCCAAACTTCGGTTTTTATTGAATAAATCAGGAACCGTTTGGGCTACAGCGACGACTTTTTGCACACTGTCTGATATCAATAAGCTCCATCAGATAATGTTATCAGCAAAAAGCGGATTTTACCAGGGGCGTTCGAATTCCTCACCGGAATATGGTTGTCTGAATAAAACTACATAAAAAAGCTCCTCTTACTGTTACTTCGTAGGATTAACCGTTTTCGAGAAAAATGGAATCAAAAATTTATCTGTATTGACCGGGCTGATCAAGAAGGCACAATTTATTTTTATTAAATTACAAAACTGAACGGATTCTAAAAATTAGTAACCAAAGTAATCTGGTGATGCTTAATAATGTCAGATAGTATGCAAAAACGTAATGCGTGACTAAATAAAAATCGAATTTTAGACGCCCCCTTCAGGGGGCCGTAGCACCCTTAGGAGCGATTTTCGGACACTTGTTTATAGGAACTTTTCTTCATCTTTTTTGATGTAGAATCACCCCTAAAAATTAATGACTGCATACCTGAAACACCCTGTATACTATTTTTCGTTTATTCTTGACAAATGCTTTCTATTTCAAAATTCAAGAGTAATTAGTCTCCATTCGCACTTTTGAAAAGCTACGAAAAATCTCAGATAAACAGAAGCTATCATAAATTTAAGAATAACGTCACTTTTGAGGAACTTGTGAAAGATATTTGATATACCTTAAACAAACACAATTTGTTTATACATAAAACAGGTTAAACAAACATGAACTATCGTTGTAGTTTATGTGGGCACAGTATTATCTCAAAGGTGTCATTTGAATTGCATTATACAGGGTGAGTCAACAAGGCGACGGCGGTGCATAACTTCTGAACCCTTCCAGATAGGGAATCAATTCAAACGCCATTATGTACAACACCGCCAATTCTACTTCCTAAAAATACTTTCAACTATACAGGCTGTCCCAAAACACTTGCAACGCATGAGAACTTGATTTTTTTAAATGGAACATCACCATTTTGATGCCATATTCTGGATCACCTATAACATAGCTTTACATCGACATAAGACATTTGATGTTTTAAGGCTCTGTTCTAAAGTAATTAATTCTTTTTGAAAAATTTGGATCACTGCGGGTGCTTCTTAAAAAAATTCCTGAGAACTCAATTTTGTATCTAGAGAGCCGAGATTCGGTACGAATGTGAAGGAAGGTCTATTCTATCTATCTAACATGATAACTATCATTATCACTATACAGGGTGTTAAAAAATCTGTGTCAAGTTTGGAAAATTTCAATTATGCAAAACTTCATTTTTTCAAATGGCACCCCTTGTTATTATTGTGCCATGGGGTTCGGGTGTTGAATTACTTTATTTTTTATTAAGTATGTCCTATACCTAAAGTCAATACTTCAAAAGATATTCTGTGTTTTATTTATTTTATTGAAGATTATTACGATCTCAATTAAAGAATGCCATGGACTGTATGACAGTTATAATTAACATTGTTTATTTACATGGTTACCATACAGTTTGTCACATTTATTGACATACACATGAATTTCAACCATAAGCAGTAAACCATGTCAATAAATTGTTTCTGGTTGTGTATGTCAATAAATGTGACAAACTGTCTGGTAACTATGTAAATAAACAATGTTAATCATAACTGTCATACAGTCCATGGCATTCTTTAATTGAGATCGTAATAATCTTCAATAAAATAAATAAAACACAGAATATCTTTTGAAGTATTGACTTTAGGTATAGGACATACTTAATAAAAAATAAAGTAATTCAACAGCCGAACCCCATGGCACAATAACAACAGGGGGTGCCATTTGAAAAAATGGAGTTCTGCATATTTGAAATTTTCCAAACTTGACACAGAATTTTTAACACCCTGTATAGTGATAATGATAGTTATCATGTTAGATAGATAGAATAGACCTTCCTTCATATTCGTACCGAATCTCAGCTCTCTAGATACAAAATTGAGTTCTCAGGAATTTTTTTAAGAAGCACCCGCAATGGTCGAAATTTTTCAAAACGAATTAATTACTTTAGAACAGAGCCTTAAAACATCAACTGTCTTATGTCGATGTAAAGCTATGTTATAGGTGATCCAGAATATGGCATCAAAATAGTGGTGTTCCATTTTAAAAAATCAAGTTGTCATGCGTTGCAAGTGTTTTGGGACACTCTGTATAGTTGAAAGTATTTTTAAGATGTAGAATTGGCGGTGTTGTACATAATGGCGTTTGAATTGATTTCCTATCTGGAAGGGTTCAAGAGTTATGGACCGCCGTCGCCTTGTTGACTTTGTGCCTTTGCCCTGCGGGACGTAGGTCGTAGACTCCTCAAATTATCATTCAAAATGAAATCTGATAGTGACGTTAGCATAAAATTTCAGCAGTCTACGCAATACGTTTCTCGCGGCAAGGGTTACTAGATATTTGCTTTATAATAATGTTTATTACGCCCAATTATTCTGTTTTGACGTGTGTGACGGTTGACAAAAGTTCAGGAACATGTGGTCTAATTTTCATAGCAAGAAATGCTTTTTAACTATAAATTTCTTAATATTGTATTTTGTGTCTGTGCTTATATTTATTTGATTTTTTGCAAATTTAAGTCGTTAAATTGCAAATTCCGTTTTAAATCGACTTCTATTAAGACAAAAACTTTAATTTAACTTGACGCCAATCTTCTCCAAACTTTCACATCGTATGGAGGATCAAAATAGCTTTCAAATGAGTTGTTTTAAAATCTTACTGGTCCATATTTAATAATGGTCCGCATTGTCCCATTCAATACATACAGTGTACTTACCGTTAATGGAGATAATGCACTTTTTTATTTTTAAATATGTTTAATATCGGATAATACTATTGGATTTTTTTTGCAATATTCTTTGCATTTAATGTTAGCCCTTCCCTTAGCTCGTTAACTTCTCTTGAAAAATAAAATTGCATATGACAAGTTTTTGTAAATTTATGTCCCCATTCATGCCACATCTCCCCTACAGCTTCTTATCAATTACTCAGATCACTGCATAAGACCTACTTATATTTTTATCTTTATCTTTATTACTATTCTAAACGATAAAAATCCAACTTTTGAACTTGAATCTTTTTTTGCACCAAAACCTCTTGATTTCACCATAATATCATAAAAATGTCTTTTCATATTTTTGTTAACTAAATATCGTGTGATCAAGAAAAAAATTAATCGTTACCTTACCTTCATACTAATCTGAATAAGATCTTTTAAACGCTTTTACCGAGACGATTTCAAAAAAATGGGTGGATATGACAATACAGGGTGTCCTGAAATAACGATGAAATATTTCGGGGGGTGATTCTGTAGCTCAAAATATGCAAAAAAGTTCCTATAAACGTGTATCCGGAAATCGTTCCTAAGGGGGCTACGGCCTTCTGAAGGGGGCGCCTCAATTTCGGTTTTTATTGAATAAATCAGGAACCGCTTAAGATACAGTGACGACTTTTTGCACATTATCTAACATCAGTAAGCGCCATCAGATTATGGTATCTACCAAAAGCAGATTCAACCAGGGGCGTGGAAAATAGGGGGGGCTTCAGCTTTCCCCACTCAAATTATTTTACGTGTTATTTTTTAGACAATTTCTCACCGGAATATGGTTTCCTGACTAAAATTACATAAAAAAGCCTCTCTTGTTATAACACCGTAGGATCAACCGTTTTCGAAAAAATTAGATTTAAAGATTCATTTGCATTTTCTAGGCTTATCAAACGATTTTTATTAAATTACAAAACTGAACGGATTTTAAAAATTAGTATCTAAAGTAATCTAATGTTGCTTATCGATGTCAGATAGTATGCAAAAACTTAATAATTGACAAAATCTAAATCGAATTTTGAGCGCCCCCTTCAGGGGGCCCTAGCCCCCTTAGGAGCGATTTCCGGACCCATGTTTATAGGAACTTTTTCATATTTTGAGCTGCAGAATCACCCCCCGAAATATTTCATCGTTATTTCCGGACACCCTGTATACAGGGTGATTCACGAATACCGTTAATTAAAAACTTTTGGGGATCCACTTGTAGTAGCATTTTGAAATTTGGTACCTCAACAAAAATAAAATACTGCCAACCCCCCCAGCTATTCCGGTTTTACCGGAAGTGACCGCCATCTTTGTTATTTAAATGGAAAACCTACGTTTTGATTTTAGATTTGGATTCGTCTGTTGATTATAAGTTTATCGCACCTACATTTTGTCTAAATTGTCTACATATGTCAAAATTTTTATCAAAAAAATGATCTGCTATCCGCAATAGAAAAATTTATATCTTCTCAATAGTTGAATATTAAGGAACCAAACTTGGAGGGTTGAAACTGGAAGGTTTTAGCTTTCTTTTGATTACTCACCTGTTTTTGTTGACGTAACAATATGACGGAGATTAATTATCAAATATAGCGGAAAGAAACTGTCCACAACTCAATTTAAATTTCCTTTAAACTGCTATTAGCATTCCCTATACCTATTTTCAATATTTTAGAAGGTATTAAAAAAATGCGTTTTTAAGATTTAAATGTAACTTTAGGAGATTTTGAGGAGAAGCAATGTTCAAAAAGGCTTTCCCCAAATTAGTTTTTTCTTCATTTCTAGCAATTTTTAGAAAAGGTAAACCCCCTTGCACACGTAATTTTGCGTTGCTGAACGCGTGTTCAAATGGAAAAACAAAATTATAGTTTATGTTTGTTTCGTAAATTATTCAACTCATTTAGGGGGTGATTCTGTAAATTTTAACATCGATTTTAGACACTGTTAAAATGTTAAATGACAGAAATTACAATGGCTATCTGTCATTTATTTATAACAGTGCTTAACATCGATGTTAAAAGTTACAGAATCAAAAGGGTTAATTTTCCAAAATTAACTTAGGAGAAATTTTTGAATGTGAATAAGTAACTGTTACCTATTTTTGACTTAACGCGCAAATAAATGTAGGTATTCCAAACACATATTTTCAAAAATATTGAATATACTAAAGTACCAAAATAGGAAATATAATTTTGCCTCCAAAGATCAGGTGAGCCATCAAAAGAAAGCTCACACTTTCTAGTTTCAATCTTCAACCGTTACGAAGATACAAATTTTTCTATTAATCAATTTTTTAGGCACATTTTGACATATGTCAAAAACGGTGACAGTTATTAGGTTAGGCACATTTGGGTGCGTTGACCTCACAATTAAGAGACCAACCCGAATTTAAAATGGAATCAAAACGTAGGCTTTCCAATGGCGGTCACTTCTGATAAAACCGGAAGTGCTGAGGGGTTGTGAATATTTTATTTTTGGTGCGTATTGATGATTTTAATAAAAGAAGGATATTTATGAATACTTACTCCAATCACCGTGATTAAACGAAAATAACGGTTGCCAAATTTGGTGCTTAATGCACTAGATCTGGTGCTTTTGGGCGCTTTCATCTCATGGCATTTTGTGACAGATTAGTTATTTGTCATTCTTGTGTCGCAGCAATACCAAAATTGCACGCATACAAAGGCCATTTTGGGCCAATTCAGAGCAGTTTCAAAATTTTGACATTTGTCATGTTTTCTGACGTATCGCATTAAAATCGCTTCTATCAACTCACCTGTTAGTAAAATTCCTTGCAAAATTTTCTCATACCAACATAAAATTCAAATTTTGACGTTCTGTCACTTCAATAAAAAATGAATAGAGAGTAGTACCAAATTTCGAAATTTTACAAATGAATCCGCAGAAGTTTATAATGAGCGATCTTTGTTAATCACCCTGTATACCGACTTAATAACTTGTTTTTTATGTGTATAACCTGGTATAACGAATATTTGAAGTGACAGTTTAATGAAATTAGAATTGAGCGCGAAAACATACGTCACCTTTCAAGGCAACCTGATTGGATGTTGTCATAGCAACGTCAGGAAACAAACGTAAACTCTACAATGCTGCAATTTCATTGGTCCTTACCGAGTTGATTCGTGACGTAAAGTGGTCGTAGGGATGACAGAAGCGAATTCTACATGTCCTGTTTCAATTTGCGTATTTTTTCTTATCACCCGACAACATGGAATAATTTTTCCCTTGATATCACCCCCCATATTTGTCATCGCATTCCTCCTACTACAAAATCCTTTAATTGCAGGTGCCGTTAAGCACTCCAGAATGAATATCATGAGGAAGTTAAGAGGCGGAGGGACCAACACTCCCTCCGCTTCTTCTTCAGACATATCCGACTCCTCCCCGGGATCTCCCCACACGCAATTAGGTCTTATGCATTTAAAAAAATTGTTCCTGGAGTACACGCACCCACCCCATCCGCTCAGCGACCAGGAAAGGGACGACAAACTCTACAACATGCTGCCCCTTTTTTGCAAGGTAAATTTTTTAATTCTCTAATCCGTTCGGGGGTTAATTTTTAAAAAGGTTTTCGGGTCGAGCCCCACGTGTGACATGAACGAGAAATTCTGGGACATCCTCGCGTTTTCACACCAAGTCTCCCTGTTGATGGTCTGCGAAATTAGGAAAAGGGCCTCGAATCAGAGCACGGAGGCCGCCAGTTGCGCCATTGCTAAATTTTTGGAAATTGAAAATTGCGAGGAAAGTAGTAATGGTTGGATGTTGTTGTCCACTTTGAATCTCCTCGCTGCTGGCGATAATACTTTGGTTCAGGTAGGATTTAAGTTTAAGTTGGACCCAAGGTATGTAACAAAACACGTTCTGTAGCTTAAATTATCGAAATTGTAAAAAAAATTGGGTTGTGTTATACAGGGTGTCTAAAAATGCATTAGATTGTGAAACGACAGTGACGTCACGTTTCCCAAAACTTCCAGGGTTCAATAGACAATAACGTCAGTTATAGGCATGCGCGAGCCATTTTGAGAGTTGAATTGCGCTGCCACATAATACCAACACATAAACTCATATTCCCCTGACTAGTACTAACTTTTAGGTTATCTTTTTGACGATCAGGCGTTAGAAGTTTTGTGTTTTGAGTGATCTACTACCTTTTGATTTGAAGCAATAACTCTACACTGAAAATTTACGTAAAAATCAAGCAAAACATGTGAAACAAAAGTGACATTTGACAGGTGACAGTTTACATTCAGTTAAGCCAACCCAAGACTGTGGAATACAATTTACGCTTAACCTAACTGATCATAGATGGCGTTGACCTTATGAATATTGTCTATACTTCACTAGTTTATAGTTATATGCACGTGGACCAATCAGATTTCATGTCGTATTTCCTAGGTAACACTATTAGAGTCTTGTTACCTAGGAAATAGTTCAACTAACTCACCTTAAAGAGTAAGGGCCAAATTCTTAATAAAAGCCACCGGAAGATGTACATCAATGCGATGTGTATCTCTGTAGATGTTTGTCACGTTAATGTCTGCACCTAGTAGTACTGCCTCTGCAGACGCACCGTGTTGTCAAAAAGGCGAAATGTTGAAAATTGACCGTACAGAATTAAACAGTAGAGAATGAACAAGAAAACACAAAAATTTGCTCTAAAATTAGCAATCAGGGGGTTAAAAAATTATAGAGGGGATGTAGCTAAATAGAAATACTAAAAATAACATGGAAAATAAGGAAATTTTGCAACGCTCAGAGAGTTGAGAAATTGTGAAGGGATGAATAGTCAAGAGACGTGAAAATTAACCGTGGTTAAATAGAATTACAGAAAATAAGTCGAAAATAAGTCAATCATGCAAATTAGCTTTTGGGGGGTTGAAATATTGCGAATGGGGTGGAAAACGTGAAAAAGATAGGTAAACAATCTACAGAGTGTTAAAAGTAAGGAATATTGCCGGTAATTCTTGAATCGAAATTCATGCAAAAATTCTCGAAGGGATATAGGGTTTTTTTGCATTCTGCGTTTGACATAATGACGTCATCATCCCACATTTTCCTCATGCATGAAAAATCAAGATTTTGTTGACGCAAAACCCACTGCGCAACTACTTCTTCAGCCTTTACAATTTGCAAAAATTACAAAAAGAATTTAACTGAATGTAATTGGGTTTGTATCCTTTACAGTTTTTGGAAATCTAGGGTGGACGTTATTGCTTTTTCGGTCAAGTGTGACATGTTTTCTTCCTAGAAAGATTTGTAGATTCCGAATCCGTTGAGAAAAATGGCGGTTTCCATTTAAAAGAAAACAATGATGACTTCAGTATGTCAAAAACTGCTGAACCAAAAAAAGATCGACAATTGCAAAATCGAACGTAGAATGCAAAAAAAAATTATACCCCTTCAAGGATTTTTGCACAAAGTTTACGATTCAAGAATTACGGGCAATATTCGTTACTTTTTAGACACTCTGTATATGAGTTCAACTTATTGCCGAAGAAAAAGGAAATTAGGCGAATTTGGCAAAATAAGTGCTTAGGGGGTTGAAAAATGTAAAGATGGGTGAAAATTAACCGAAGGTAAGTAGAATTACAAAAAATAACACAAAAATAAGCCAATTATACAGTTTTAACCTTTCAAGGGATGAAATATTGCGAAGAGGGTTGAAAAAGTGAAAAAGGTTTAAATGACCCAAAAGAATAGGTAAAGTTACCGAAGAAAGACAAAATTGCGGTAACTTTGCCAAATTAATGGAATGGAAAGTGGAATGAAAAGTTAAGGGGGGTGAAAAGTGACTTGTAAATTAAAACTATCGAAAATTACAGGAAAAAGAAGTGGTCTGCGTAAATTTTGCTTCTTGATGGTTCACATATCGTGAAAGGGGTTGAAAAATTGTGGATGAGTTAAAAAATAATGAAAATGACTTTGAATTACCGAAAACTCACAAAAAAGTCCGAAAAACAAATAAAATATATTTATCGGCTTGCAAAGCTTTAGGGGTCGTTAGTAGTTGGTTCTTGGTGGCTTTTTTCAATGGTTGACCGAAATCTTTCGGACCCCGTAATTTTATACCATCACTATTTACTTGAACAAATTTCCAGTTTCAACCCTTAAATTTCATCCCCCCTTTTAGATCTTAGTGAAAATTTGTGCATCCGCCTACAGTATCACTGGAAATTACCCCACCAAATTCTGTCTCGACGCCATTTTCGGCCAATAATTTTGAGTTACAACTCCTAATTTACACCCCATCTGTTCGATTTTATTTAAAATGCATCCTGCGGAAGATTTCATCGAAATATGTGTGTGTATGTTGAATTTCTACAGAAGCGTAGAACATTTTTCTCTTTTTTTATTTCCAAATTACCATAAAAAATGTGTAAATTTCTGAAGAAAAAACTGTAAATTTACAGAAAAACTGTTAAATAGAAAACTGTAAATTTACACAAAAACTGTCAATTTACAGAAAAACTGTAAATTTACACTTGCTGCACCCACTCTAGCACCGTCCCGTCACGTCACGTGCCGACCGTACCCATAGTCCATTCCGCGCAATGACCGTTGTTTGACGGGAATTTAAAAAAAAATGTGTAAAATGACAGTTTTTGTGTAAATTTACAGTTTTTCCGTTTTACAGTTTTTGTGTAAATTTACAGTTTTTATATAAATTTACAGTTCTTGTGTAAATTTACGGTTGTTCTGTAAATTTACAGTTTTTGTGTAAATTTACACTTTTTCTGTAAAATTTACAGTTTTTTCTTCCGAAATTTACACATTTTTTGTGGTAATTTGGAAACAAAAAAAGAGAAAAATGTGGCACTTCTACGCTTCCGTAAATTTCAAATAGCTGCGTGCAACCCTTGCGGAGTTATCATATTTTTTGTGGTTCTCATCCCCTAAAGTTCATCCCTCGAAATTGGCACCCCCTCATTTTCAACAGACTTGAAGGTCAAACGTGCATACCAAGTTTCATTAAGATACCTCCAGTAGCGCTCGAGTTATTGCAATTAATGGATTTTCGGTTTTTCACCCCTAACTCCCATCCCCTTGGTCCGATATAGCCCAAAAGCAAACCCCGCCTTGCTTTTCCGTCGACAAAGCCGTATGCCAAGTTTCAACGCGATATTTCAAGCCGTTTTGAAATGTTGCTAGGCAAATATTTAAAGAACACTTTATTTTTGATTATGAAATCGGCCCTAAGTAATTCAGAACTAAAAGCTGATTGGTCTACTAAGTCCCTTATAACTTATAACTATTGGATCTTGAAAGTTTTAAATGAAGTTAGTTCTGAGACGTCTTGAATGACAAGTTATATGTTATCCATCCTGTGTCGGAGATCAAAGGAAGTTGCAAAACTTTGATGTGGATTAGTGAGTCCACACGTGCTAACTTGTTTTAAAACTAATTGTTATATAAAATTATTTAGAAAATCGCACGATACTAATCATTAGCCAATAGAAAAATTGATTTCTGTGTGTTTACCATGGCAACTCGAGGATTTCCTGGAAATTTTTGATACCTACCTAAGATGAAAACAATGGTTGGTGATCGAGTTGCCCCCCCGACAGCTGCAGACCGGTTTCGTTCTTATTGGAACTCATCAGTACAGCAAAGCCCGGAAGGCAACTCGATCACCAAACCAACCCGGTTATATAGCCGGAAAGCGAAGATTAAACGGTGTGAAGACGGCTCAACGCCATCTAGAGGTCTTTACCAACACTTACGGCGGATTTCTCGTCAACAAGGTTGACATCGAAAACCAAAGTGTGGTTGACCACCGTGCCAACCTTGTTGACGAGAAATCCGCCGTAAGTGTTGGTAAAGACCTCTAGATGGCGTTGAGCCGTCTTCACACCGTTTAATCTTCGCTTTCCGGCTATATAACCGGGTTGGTTTGGTGATCGAGTTGCCTTCCGGGCTTTGCTGTACTGATGAGTTCCAATAAGAACGAAACCGGTCTGCAGCTGTCGGGGGGGCAACTCGATCACCAACCATTGTTTTCATCTTTGAGTTGCTCGTGCTGCCATAGCACGGTGGTCAACCACACTTTGGTTTTCGATGTCAACCTTGTTGACGAGAAATCCGCCGTAAGTGTTGGTAAAGACTAGAGATGGGCAGATCGACTCTTTTAAGCGAGTCGAGTCAGTCAACTCACTCACAAGTGATTAGTCGACTCAGTGAGTTGACTCAGTGATTCGACTCATATTTAGCGAAACTACTCTCCTGGCGAAACTAAATAAAGCAAAAGTGTAAACTATACTATATTTTATTTAGTTGAGTTGAGGCGGCACCGGCATTTATGAATATTACGTCGATCGCTGCGTTTGCGGTTGAATTTGAATACTAGATCTTGGAGTCTTGAGCTGAATCGAGCGAAAATTCGACTCATCGATGACTCGACTCTTTTCTTGCGAGTGAGTTGAATCACTCATTGCCGGTGATGAGTGGCTCATTTGAGTCGACTCACCAACTGAGTACCCATCTCTAGTAAAGACCTCTAGATGGCGTTGAGCCGTCTTCACACCGTTTAATACCTACCTAGACCAACCTAAGCGAAATTAATAAGTGGAAATTTTTATGTCAAATTAAATGTCAAAAATCATTTCTATTCAATTTCTGTGGCTGTATCGTTGCTATTTTCTTACCGAATCTGCATTCGAGCATTACTTCATTTCTTGGAAATTTTAGTCGTGCATCCCAACAACGTAATCGGGCCCTCGTGTTCCACTCGGGCCGATTAATACGTTGTTGGAATGCACTCCAAAAATTTCCGGAAAGAATTAATGCTCTTATGAGATTATAAGTGAAAATACTTGTACAACACAATTTTTTTTTACTTTATTTACCAGAACAAATATAATATAATACGTGAAAAAAATGTTACCTAGCGTGGATCCAGCTTTGATCTCGTGTATAAATCGAAACTTTTAGGTCATGTCCGAAGTCTCCGTGCCATCGACTTTAGTCAAGTGCTTGTATTTATTTTTCGATTTACCGGAAATGTCGGAACAGGAAGCCAACAATAAAGATTCCTCGAGCGATTTTACACCAAGAGAACGTAGAATTTTACTGCAAAAAATCTTCGTGCAAGTACTAGTACGTTTGTGTAGTCATAGAATTCCTGCAGAGGAACTGGCGAGAAAGGACGATCTGACTTTATTATTTTCGGCCATCACGTCCTGGTGTCCTCCTCACAACGTAATGTGGAGGAAGAGTGCCGCTGAAGTATTAATGACATTATCCAGGCACGGGCTCACACCGCCAGTTGTTGGCTATATCCATTGTAAGATTACAAAAAGTCACTTTTACTTTTTTTGTAACGAATATTTTCCAGCTAAAGGCTGCGTAGGTTTATGTATAGAAAATATGAAAAGAGTACCTGAATTAGCACCGTTAGAAGTAGTGGAAATGTTCGTGACGCTGTTTTGTTTTTTGAAAGACTCTAGTGAGGTATCGTCGACGTTGCTGGATGACTTTCGGCAAGCCCAAGGTTATCTTTTTTTGTCAGAATTTCTTCTAAAGTAAGTAGGGGTTGATTAATTATTATTCACAGGAAAGTTTCGGCTTGGATCTTTTGCCCTATTTTCAGATAAATTACTATACATATAGTATTTTTAAGATCTCGCCTTCGGCTCGTGTGTAAACTTCATCCTCGTGAATAATCGCGCATTTGAAGCAATAACTCGTAAGGGATAAGAAAATTTGTACAAAAGAGGCGCTTCCCATTTATACATTCACATACAGGCTGTTTTTTTAAATTTCCTACTTTGGATATCTTTGGAAGTAAAAAAGATATTGAATTGAAATAAACCCTGGCAGTCCCAAGGCGTATATCGAGGGAGTTTTTTCCACTTCCGGTTTAACCGGAAATAACCTCAAGTTTGTTTTTTTCAAATGGAATTATAGTTTTTTCTCAACGGATTCGGAAGCTACGGTTTTTTCTGAATTAGAACCAAGTATCATACTCGAAATTGTAAAATTAACTTTTAATTTCTTGGCAAATTTTTTTATATTTATATTTACTCGACTGTATACAGGGTAGAGAACTTTTTGTTGTCCACAATGAAACTTGAGGCTTTTTTATTTTTGACAGCTGTCAACTCAATAGCATTGACAGAATTTTTCTACTCCTAGATTTTGAGCATCGACAGTCTCTTTTATTATGGCCGCCATATTGGATTTCAACCCCATTGGATACACAAAAAATAGTTTTTCAGAAATGAAGCCAACATGGGCTTTTTTGACAGATCGTTAAAATTTGAAAATTATTGGTATGAATTTGTAAGATCAGAGTAAAATTTGAATGAAAAACAATTGCAAAAAAAGCACACCAACTTTTCCAATATCTTATACGTTTACATGTGAAAACAATAATTGATTAAATATTCGTCTTGGCATGGTCTGACTCATGGTTTAAAATCCAATATGGCGACCATAAAAAAATAAAAAGTTGGCCGCCGTCGTTGCCTAAAATCTAGAAGGCCTAGAAAATTTCTGTCAATGCAATTCAATTGACAGCTGTCAAAAATACAAATGTTCCAAGGTTCATTCAAATAACATTATATTAATTTTTCTTTAAATTGGCCAGTTTCAAATTTTTTGTGATAACTCAGAAACGAATCAAAATATCGGGAAATTCTCTTCAGAATCTCAATCACCAAGAAATAGCGCAACTTTTCTCCAATTTAAACTACTCTCCATCTATTATGGTTTCCGAGAAACTAATGGTGAGCCTCGAAAAATTACCCACCCTGTATACGGGGTGTCCGGAAATAACGATGAAATATTTCTGGGGGTGATTCTGCAGCTCAAAATATGCAAAAAAGTTCCTATAAACATGTATCCGGAAATCGTTCCTAAGGGGGCTACGGCCTTCTGAAGGGGGGGGGCTCAAATTCGGTTTTTATTGAATAAATCAGGAACCGCTTAAGATACAGTGACGACTTTTTGCACATTATCTAACACAGTAAGCGCCATCAGATTATGGTATCTACCAAAAGCAGATTCAACCAGGGGCGTGGAAAATAGGGGGGGCTTCAGCTTTCCCCACCCAAATTTTTTTACGTGTTATTTTTTAGACAATTTCTCACCGGAATATGGTTTCCTGACTCAAATTACATAAAAAAGCCTCTCTTGTTATAACACCGTAGGATCAACCGTTTTCGAAAAAATTAGATTTAAAGATCCATTTGCATTTCCTAGGCTTATCAAACGATTTTTATTAAATTACAAAACTGAACGGATTTTAAAAATTAGTATCTAAAGTAATCTAATGTTGCTTATCGATGTCAGATAGTATGCAAAAACTTAATAATTGACAAAATCAAAATCGAATTTTGAGCGCCCCCTTCAGGGGGCCCTAGCCCCCTTAGGAGCGATTTCCGGACCCATGTTTATAAGAACTTTTTTTCATATTTTGAGTTACAGAATCATCCCTCGAAATATTTCATGGTTATTTCCGGACACCCTGTATCTACATTTAGTTGCAAATTATGCGATTTTCGGTGAAAGAAATTTCACAAAAAATTGAGGAATGGATGAATTTTCATTCTGAAAGTCATTTTGGAAAGATAAGAGGACGGGCTGCAATCCTGTCTAAACGCTATTGTCATATGTCAATAAGTAACGGTACCCCATTGGCCTAAATAATGGTGTTAAATAATAAGTTCTTTACATTTAGTTTCGTCGTGTATGAGACTGAAAAATATCGCACAAAAACAGGGAAAATAAAAGTGGCCGTTTTTTTTTGGCCCACCCGTTACATACGCACATTATGGTCTAACTATTTCAAGCTCAGATTTCCATTTCAATAATGAAACAGCACACATTATACACACAATTTTTAATCTTTGCATTTTTGTAGTCTGATAATAGCGTTAATAATGTTAATAATTAATTGAAACCTTTGCGATTAAAATTACATATTTTATTTCGAATGTAAGACGATTATATCTTTAAGCCGATTATTATAGCTCTTTACGCTTTGACACAAAGAAAACAACAGAGAATGGGTACAAAACACACAAGTCTAAACTTTCCTGTGAACCAAAACTCAAATTTTTCCACTTATTAGTAAAATCTTCGTAGGTTAGAGAGTGAAAAATCCAGTGAGGCACAGGAGTCTATTAGAAATTTAGCCTTAATGGTTACCTCACTGTGCACGTGCGGATACCTCGAACTGAAGCCTTCGCAAGCCTCAACGGGCTCTTTATTTCAAATGCAAGGCTTTTTGCTACCTCAACCGTCAGGAAGAGGCGCCAGTGTTCGAAATATTCAGTCGTTTCACGTACGTATTGCCTCTTGACCTCTGTACCAAGGGAGTAAAGTGCAATTTTAACCTCGAAGCACTATAATTAGCCGAGTTTCTTCAAAACTGGTTGGTCTTACTCCCTAGGGACAGTTTGAATGTATATCTTTCTGTTAGACAATTTTGATATATGATTTGCTCCACTATTATAACGATATGTATTATAGTTTTAGTTAATATAAACCAGAAAATTCAGGAATTATGCTCAGATGTGGCTGCGTTTTCAAAAATTGAGGGAGCTTCAAATTTGTAAAAAAATTGAGATACATACATTATATGATTTGCTCCAGTCTGTCTGTCAATTGTGTGTGTAAATAAGATGGCACATGTTACAAAAAAACATTTGACAGACGTCCAGATGGCTGCGTTTTCGGTGAGGGTGGTTGTAAAGGTGTGCGAAAATAAAGTTGTACTAAGTCATTTGCTCCTTTTTGAGACATTTTTGAATAGAAAAAGCTGAAACCAGATTTTTTTTCTGCAGTACTAGATTTTGGAGCCACGAAAGACCTATCAAATTCCTCCCTACTCCCGGATCGGGATCGCCCCCTAAATATGCAAAATATGTACAAATATTTGGTTTGTGGGCAATGACTTGCTTTCTCTTCGTACGAAAAATAAAAACAAAAGTAATTTGATGAACGATAACTGGTGTCGAGGGTGCAATTTTCTAATACTATCAGAAACAAACACCAGGAAAAGTGATGACAGAAACTTGCCGTCTTTCAATGTTGTCTTCACAACTGACGAAAACGAACGAGTAAATAAATAAACCCCTTTAGAAGCCTTTGTTCGTCCCTAAAATATCACGGCTTTTGAGCAAAAATATATTTTTGAAAAAAATTGGAGTTTACATCAGCTCACTTAAAAATTCCCCATTTACACGAGTGCAATTTTTATAAGAAAATAAGATGAGGACCTTGTTGTACCGGCTTTTAGGAAGCTCTGGTCTTGTTTTCATTGTTTCCCTATGTACAGGGTGTTCAAAATTAATTTACAAAATTTGTGAAATTTAAAACTTTTAAAACTAAAATTTTTCTCAATTTTTTAAAATGGTACACCCTGTATATTTTTAGACAATTTAATGTAGAATTTATAAACGAATATTTTTTGTAATACAAACACGTTGACTATTTTCATCCGTTTTCGAGTTATTGGCAAATATTACTAATTTTCTTGATTGCAGACAACTTTTAACTTTTAAAATTGTACCATAAGCAATCAGACTATGTAGTACTAAGAACAATTTAATTTGTTCACGAAGACATGTTCACTTTAACAATTCCTTTGAAATTTTGGTATTTTTGTAGGCACATATTTTTTAATCTAAATGTTAAAGAAGAAACAATTAAATTGTTCATAAACCAAAATAGAGGACATTTTGAACAGTTACATCTTAGTTTGGGTGCTTATTTTATAATTTTATAAGTAAAAATATTGTCTGCCCGCAAGAAAATTAGTCATTCTTGCGAATAATTCGAAAACGGATGAAAGTAAGTAACATGTTTGTATTACAAAAATTATTCGTTTACAAATTTTACATTACGCTGAGTAAAAATATAGTGTTGCGTTTGATAAAAGCCAACGAAAGATGTGTATCAATGCGATGTGTGTCCCTGTAGATGTTTACCTTGTTAATGTGTATGTAGGGGCGAGCTGAATTTACTGGTGGAGTCGGGTGCAGATTTTATAAATCTGCACCTAGTAGTAGTGCCTCCGCAGACGCACAGTGGTGTTAAAAGTCAAGAGGAATGAAAATGAAGTGTGGATTAAGTAGAATTACGAAATAAAACACTAAAATAACCAAATTATGCAATTAAAACTTTTGTGGGGGTTGAAATAAGCACTTATACCTACCTATTGCGAAGGAAACTGAAAAATTGTAAAAGGTAAACTGAATCCCAAATGCGTTCAATTTTATAACCGTCGAAAAACGGAATTATGCGAATTTTGCAAAATTTGCACTTAGGGGGTTGAAAAATCGTAAAGGTGGATGAAAAATCAAAAGGTATCAGGATTAACCGTGGCTAAGTAAAATTACGGAAAATAACACCAAATTAACCCAATTATGTAAATTTAGCATTTGAAGACTTGAAACATTGCGAAGGGGGATGAAAAAAGTGAAAAATTTAATCATCATCCAAATGGGTTCAATTTATTACAGAAGAAAAACGAAAATATCCGAATTTGGCAAAACTAACACCTAGGGGGTTGAAAAATTGTAAAGGGGGATGAAACGTCAAAGTGGATGAGAATTAATCGTAATTAAGCAGAATTACAGAAAATAACACGAAAGTAAACCAATTATGCAAATTTAGATTTTGGGGGTTGAAATGTTGCGAAGGGGGTTGGAAAAGTGAAAAGATAAACATAATCCAATTGAGTTCAATTTGTTACCGAAGGAAAACTAAATTATGTGAATTTTGCAAAATAAACACTTAGGGGGTTGAAAAATTGTAAAGGGGGATGAAAAGTTAAAAGGGATGAGAATTAATCGTAATTAAGTAGAATTACAGAAAATAACACGAAAATAAGCCAATTATGCAAATTAGACTTTTGGGGGTTGAAACATTGCGAAGGGGTCGAAAAAGTGAAAAAGGCAAGAACAATTCATAAGGCAAAACTGCGCGAATTTTACAAAATTAACCAGCGGAAATCACCCGAAAAAGAAGCGGTCTGGGTAAATTTTGCTCTTTGAGGGTTCACATATCATGAAAGGGGTTGAAAAATTGTGGATGGGTCAAAAATTAATGAAAATCACTTTAAATTAATAACAAATTAGAAGAAAGCAAAAAAAAAATAAATGAAATATATTTACTCCGCTTGCTAGGGCTTAGGGGTTGTTAGTAGCGCAGGGGTTGGTTTTAGGATGAAGACTCATAAGACTTTTTTCAATGGTTGACCGAAATCTATTGAACCCCATAATTTTATTCCACCACTTACATGAAAAAATTTCCAGTTTCAACCCTTAAATTTCATCCCCCTTGTTAGATATTAATGAAAATTTGCCCATCCGCCTACAGTGGCGCTGTAAATTACCACATCAAATTTAGCCCTGATACGTTGAGCAGTTTTTGAGTTCTCGCATTTTTTTGTTTCGGTATGTTAGGGGGTTGTACCGCCTTTAAGGGTCGTTTTTCGCGAATGATGAATAAGACCTTTTTTGTACCATCAATAGAAAGCTATCGAATGGTAATATTTTCAACTATACATTCTTCATTGAAAATTCGAGTTTCCACCCCTAACTTTCATCCCCTTCGATAATTTTCTCCTAAAATTCGATCTTCCCTTCTCGAAGATGCAGTGTGTAAGATGTCACAGTTTCGCAGAAGATATTGCTTCTCTGTGTCAAATTACAGGGCTTTATGGACGTTTCAACCCCTAAACTCCAACCCCCTATTTCACCACCCCCACATGCCCTAAAGGAAGTTGTGTTTTCAATTTCACCACCCTAACCCAATTCGTTTAAAAATTAAGGTAATTTGTAGATTCATGTTTTCAACACCTCATGATTTCACCCCTTTATGATTTACAGGGGTGAGTTTATTTTTCCGGTGTGACATAACTCCTTGCGTATTTACTGACTTCAGTTGTTCATAAATAAACCAATAGGGTTTCAGAAAAAATAAATAAAATATAATTATCGACTTGCAAAGAGTTAGGGGTGGTTAATGGCCCAGGGGTTGGTTTTAGATTGAAAACTCATAAGACCTTTTTTCAATAGTTGACCGAAATCTATCGAACCCCGTAATTTTAGGCTACCATTTACTTGAAGAAATTTCAAGTTTCAACCCTTAAATTTCATCCCCTTTGTTAGATATTTTTGAAAATTTGTCCATCCACCTATAATGTCACTGGAAATTCACAAACCAAATTCTGCCTTGATACGTTGAGTAGTTTTTGAGTTCTCGTATTTTTGTGTTTCTGCATGTTAGGGGTTGTAGCGCCTATAAGGGTGGTTTTTCGCAAAATATGAATGACACCTTTTTTGAATAATTAATGGAAAGCTATCGAATGACGGCAATTTCGACTAGTACTTATTAAGCGGAATTTCGAGTTGCTACCCCTAATTTCCACCCCATTTGTTCGATTTTACGAAAAAACGCATCCCCCACAAGATTTCACCGATATATGTGTGTACGTTGAGTTTCCGACAGCTGCGTGCAACCCTTGCGGAGTTATCATATTTTTTGTGGTTTTCATCCCCTAAATTTCATCCCCCGAAATTGGCACCCCCTCACTTTCAGCAGACTTGAAGGTCGAACGTGCATACTAATTTTCAGCAAGATATCTCCACTAGTTCTCGAGTTATTGCAATTAGTAGTTTTTCGGTTTTTCACTCCTAGCTCCCACCCCCTTGGTCCGATATGGCCCAAAAGCAATCCCCGCCTTACTTTTCGGGAGACGAAGCTGCCTACCAAGTTTCAGCTCGATATCTCAATCCGTTCTCAAGTTATCCGACGGACAGACTGAGGAGCGATCGAGCGAGCGAGCGAGCGAATAAGCTAAGACAAGAGTACCTCCGCATTCTGCTACGGCACTAAAATTGAGAAAAATAGTTTTAAAGTTCACAAGGTTTATAAATTAATTTTGAACACCCTTTACATAGGAAAACAACTAAAACAAGACCAGAGCTTTCTAAAAGCCTGTACAACAAGGTCCTCATCTTATTTTCTTATAAAAACTGCACCCGTGTAAATGGGGAAATTTTAAGTACCTCCACTTTTTTTTACATTTTTGAAACGTTGGCATTTGATAACGCCTTAAAATAAAAGACATGTATGGTGTTTATCCTTTCTTAATACATACTAAATGAACTAATTATCGTCTTCCAGAGGAGCACATCATATATACTTCCATATAACATTTTCAGCCAAAAAATGTAAATTATTCTTTAACGCAGCCCCCAGCACGTCTGCCTCGGGTGTTTTCATGGGTTATATGCCCTAATAAACACGTTGCAACAAAAGACAGATGGGGGGCAAATAATATAATGGACCATTTTTTAACAAATTTGAATGACTGCCAATTGAAAACGCAGCCATGAAAGGTTGGCAGACGCGCCTCATGATAATGTTATCATAATTAGTGACGTCTTCGAGAGGAGCAAATCATATAAAAAAATTAGTCGCGAGCCTCGCTTTACTCCCTAATAAAATAATCAAAATTATTTTAGGTCCTGCAAACGACGTTCATTAAATCCAACTCCAAGTTACTGTGCTGCACAATCCTGGACGCGATCTCCAGCATTTACCACTCAGACAACGCCAATTATTTTATACTCGAAAATCAGAATACTCTCAGCCAATTTACCGAACGCATCCACCATAAATCCGAAGAAATCCAAGCGAAGCTCTTCGAATTGATTGAATTCCTGGTGTTTCAGCTGAACTTCGTGCCCTGCAAAGAGCTGATTTCCATGTCAATTTTCCTGAAAACCCACAGCGTGAATCACGTGGAATGCAGTATCCTCTGCGTGCAGACTTTGTTGAACATATTGAAGCACAACGTTATATTTAAAGATGTTTATCGTGAGGTCGGGATGTTGGAGGTTTTCGTTACGTGTTTAAATCGCTACGCGAATTTCCTGGAAGAAAAACAGGTCTTGGAGAATTTCACGATACCTCCAGGACAGGAGAAGTTGGGGGGGTTGATTGTGGAGGCTCTTACCCTGCTTTTGTCTGGAAATGGGGCCAATGCTAACGTTTTGAGGGAATGCGGGGGGGCTAAATGTGTACATGAGCTTGTCAAACATCCGGAGTGCCGGCATTCGGCGTTGGGAATCGTGAGGGAGTTGGTGTTGACAGCAGGAGGAGACGATGACATGGCGCAATTGCTCTTTACTTTGCATTCTGCCCCCAAGACGAATTTGCAGCTGAAAATTGATATTTTGGAGGCGCTGAGGCTGTGTCTTAAGGAGTCGCATAGGACGAGAACTGTTTTTAGAAAGGTAAAATTTTATTTTATTTTATTTTTATTTTTCCTACAAGGACTTTGTCCCGTCAACACTTTACAGTTTAATATTATAATCGAAGCGAGTAACAACTATGAAGATCACATTGTTATTATGTATTAGGTAGTAAAGTCTCGACGTGCCGTTCAACTTTCACGGCCTTTTTGATGTTAAATTTTGGAAATCATATCGAGAGGTTTACCACAAGACAAAGTGAAATCGCCAAAAATTGCCAAAAAACGTCAAAGTTGCTGAAAATCGTTAAAGAGTTGCTAAAAATTACCAAAAGCGGTAGAGAATCGCCAAAGTACCGAGAATTAGGGTAATCAGGAACATTATTTTAAAATCTTGACTTTACTTTCGAAGTTACTTATAAAAAATATCTGAAAAAACCGTGAACACGTACATACAATACTGGAGAGTATTTAAATCAGTGACCGTTATACAGAGTGTCCAGGATCATGGTGCACCCCTCTTTTTTCCATAGTTTTTGGAATACACTTTTGAAATATGGAACATCGAATGTACAGGGTGATCCAACCGTTTTGTCCCACTTTTAAATTGGAATATCTCCGTTGTCTTATAAGTTAGCAGGTTGAATCAAAAAGTGGATCATAGAGTAGACCTTCAAGTTTTGTTTGGTATATAGATACAAATTTTTCAAGGTCAAACTTCGTCTCTGCGGAAAAAAGCTACATTTTTTTAAATGGAACACCCGGTATATTTTGCATGTTTTGGTTAGATCTGATCATTCTAAACAAGTTTCGTATAGCTTACTATAGCTCTAATTCTAACCGTTCGGCGGAAATTTTGAAATTTGTAGCGCGAACGTTGGCATTTTGAAAATCTCGAGAAAAAAAAGTAAAACTAAAAAAATTTAAAAATTGATGCCCTGTTAATGAAGAGTACTTTAGATAATTTATGTGGTAAATTTCATTTTGAAATCTTAAGTGGTTAGCCCGGTACAGTGTCCTTCAAAGTGCTAACGTTCGCGCTACAAATTTCAAAATTCCCGCCAAACGGTTAGATGTAAAGCTATAGTATGCTATACAAAACTTGTTTAGAATGATCAGATCTTACCAAAAAATGCAAAATATACCGGGTGTTCCATTTAAAAAAATTTAACTTTTTTCCACAGACGAAGTTTGACCTTGAAAAATTTGTTTCTATACAAGGTATCCCTCGACGAGCGTCAGTTAGCCGTATCTGGAGAACTGTTTCTAGCATCGTCTTGAAAATTTGTACACAGGGGTTTCAATTAATTTTGAATCGACGTAAAATATTTTCGTCAATGGTGCACTTCCGGTTATACCGGAAATAGACACTAACTTCCTTATTTTAAATGGAACAACCTGTATATTATGATATTTTTGGATTCTACGTTTCATTCTAGATAAACTTTTACTAAGAATTGCTATGCCAAAAATCAACCGTTTTTGAGAAAATCAAGAATTTCGCTTTTTTATGCCAAGTGCAGACCTAACTTCAAAAAGCTGTCACATCCTTACAGTATGAAATGAGAAAACGATATTAATTTGGCATGAAGACTAATGTAGGGTGTATCCGCCCCTGGACTCAAATTGGGTCAAATACATACAGGGGGTTATCTGCAAATTTTGAAACATCATCAATTTCATTGGTCAAATAGTCAATTTTTTCAAATGAAATGCCCCAACTATTTTATCGCACATGGATGCAGAATTTAATTGTCTATCATTTTAGTCTACATGTTTGCCATATTTAAATAAACAGTTTTTGTGATATTTCTAAGTATTTGGAATTTGACCAAAATTTCATATTTAGCATGATTTAATAACCAAAGTTAGCTATGATTTTAGGAGCCTTTAGAGTTACTTAATTCTGCACAAATGAAAATTTAATCTTATTTTAATCCTGTTTTAAAAATATGAAATTTTGGTCAAATTGCAAATACATAGAAATATCACAAAAACTGTTTATTTAAATGTGGCAAACGTGTAGACTAAAATGATAGAGAATTAAATTCTGCATCGATGTGCCATAAAATAGTTAGGGCATTCCATTTGAAAAAATTGACTTTTTGACCAATGAAGTCGATGATGTTTAAAAATTTGCAGAGAACAACCCTGTATGTATTTGACTCAACTTGAGTCCAGGGGCGGATACACCCTACATTAGTCTTCATGCCAAATTAATATCGTTTCCTCATTTCATGCTGTAAGGATGTTACAGCTTTTTGAAATTAGGCCTGCACTTGGCATAAAAAACCGAGATTCTTGATTTTCTCAAAAATGGTTGATTTTTGGCATAGCAATTCCTAGTAAAGTTTATCTAGAATGAAACGTAGAATCCAAAAATATCATAATATACAGGATGTTCCATTTAAAATAAGGAAGTTAGTACATATTTCCGGTATAACCGGAAGTGCGCCATTCATGAAAATATTTTACGTCGATTCAAAATTAATTGAAACCCCTGTGTACAAATTTTCAAGACGATGCTAGAAGCAGTTCTCCAGATACGGCTAACTGACGCTCGTCGAGGGATACCCTGTATACCAAACAAAACTTGAAGGTCTACTCTATAATCCACTTTTTGATTCAACCTTCTAACTTGTAAGACAACGGAGATATTCCAATTTAAAAGTGGGACAAAACGGTTGGATCACCCTGTACATACTATCGCGGGCAAAAAAAGGGGGCCATCAAATTTTCTGTCTCTTCAAAAAAGGCAATATAGTCCAAGCTTTATTGTCATTATGACTCATGTTTGAAATTGATTGAAGTTTGTGATGGCTGCCTTTTCATTGTCAAATCGCTCGTGACAGTACCTTCCAAGTCAAAATTTGTAAGTAAAGTCAATTTTACAGATTATGTCAATGAAATTTGACGTTTACAACAATTGTGGTGCCGTTAAAATAACAATAGAGAGGTCACAACCCTCTACAGAAAAAGTTGAGATTATTAAGATTTTTGGTGATAGCTTATCGTTTCAACGCAGAAAACTGCGATTGTTAAATTTTGCCCAGCTATAACTAACAACAAATGTCAAACAAACCTATTTCAATTGTTTTTTTATTACATAGCAACCCTTTTGTTGCAAAAATATTGAAGTTTTCGAGATTTTTAATTTTTACCTCCAGAAATTCAACATTTTTATTTCGGCCTGAAACTCCGTACTTACCCATTTGGGGTCATCCTGAGCAACTTTTCTTAATAAACTTTTTCGGTAAAAAAATGCCTAATACGATTTCGCTATTTTTGGCCTCTTTAATTAATCGCAGTGGGCTGAGATTTCGGGACAACAAAAAGGTGAAGTATTACGTAGATGCAGATTCAGGAGCTCTACATGTGCAAAAAAAGAGCGAGTTGATCTGCTGAATTTTTAACTGAAATATTTGGGTTATTCCAGTTAAAATGAGACACACTGTAGATGGAAAGATAAAATGGGCCCCAAAAATATTTTGACACATTATCATTGGATTCAAAAAATTAAATAGATTCCTAAAATGTATTGATATACCGGGCGTTCCATTTGAAAATAAAAACTTTGTCACTTCCGTGGTAAAATCGGAAATGGAAAAAATTGGTTAATATCTCAGAAAGTGCCCTTTAATAAGTACCTACATTCGATATTCCAAGTTTCAAAAATGTATTCCAAAATTTATGGAAAAAAGGGTGGTGTTCAATGATCCTGTGACACCCTGTATAATTGGAAGAAGTTGAAGACGCTTCCAAATTAACTATTTTTATTTTTGGTGGCCAGCTCTGTTTCCTTTTACCCCAAAGTAGGGGTAAATAAGAATCGTTTATGATATACAGGGTGTCTCAGAACGCTAGCACTAATTTCTTATGGGGTATTAAGGATTAAATTTTGAGTCGATTCGTGTTTTTGAAAATTTTCAGGGTCCAATAGTTCTCGAGTTATAACAGATTTGAGAGAACCAATCAGATTTCAGCTCTGAATTGCTTCATAAGATAACTTAGTGTTTCCTAGGTAACAAGATACAACAATATTAAATTTTCATTGATAGAATCTTGTTACCTAGGAAATAGTGCATCTAACATTAAATTACCTTATGAAGTAATTCAGAGATGAAATCTGATTGGCCCTCGCAAATCTGTTATAACTCGTGAACTATTGGACCCTGGGAAATTTCAAAATCACGAATCGACTCAAAATTTAATCCTGAATACCTCATTAAAATATGGTGCGAGCGTTCTGAGACACCCTGTATAAACAAGTTTTTTTTTAGGTAAACGGTTTCGTGTACGTGACGAGCGTCCTAGTAGCTCTGGAAGGAAAACTCAGCCAAGCAGAGAACGAACCAGAAGTGCTGAACCTCCTCTACCTGGTTTTCCAAACGATATCGACTGCCATGCGTTTCGAGCCCGCCAACGCGAAGTTCTTTTATCATGAAATTTGTAAAACGAGCCTTTGTGATACTCTTAGACTTTTAGGATGTTTCAATTTGGAAAAAACCGAATCGATTCCCGAATGTAACCTGGAAATCTCGGCGAATTATCTGCAGGATCTTTGTCATAATCTCTTCGTTGGCCCTGTAGTTCAACCCGAGTAAGTTTTAAAGTTTTAAAATGTCGATTTTAGACGGTTTTTCTTCCTTCTTCCTTCTTAGTCAAGATTTTTGTTTTTTCTGGTGGAGGAAGAAAAATGTATTAGACAGCGGACTAGCGACAATTTTGGCATTTGATTTTCTCCACTATAATAACGATAGGTGTGTGACTGCATTTTGCAATTTGTGAAAAGGTAGAGATCCATTATAATATTTGCTCCCGTCTGTCTGTCAATTTTTCGTGTAAATAAGATGGCACATGTTACAAAAAAACACTTGACAGACGTCCAGACCGCTGCGTTCTTGGCCAAGGGGGTTGTAAACGTGCGAAAATGAAGCTGTACTAAGTCATTTGCTTCTCTTTGAGACCAAGTTTATTCTGTTCATCATAGGGTTGGCAGAAGTTAAAACCCACTTGGGTTTTTGGGTGGGTTTTTGACACAAAAACCCACAGACAAAAACCCAATTTTTTAAAATGAAAATCACAATTAGACTGGAGCAGTAAACTCAAGGGAGAGGAATGCTCCGTACAATTCCCAAAAGTACTATCATTTACCGTCTCAACAATTAATTTTTCTTCGTTTTCTTCCACTAGAGACCTTTACAGAAAGAATAATGATTACAAAAATTATAATAGAGCCCCTTAAGTACTCACTTTATTCTTAATTAATTCTAAGTAACCAGTAAATAGGGTTAGGTTAGGTGTAAGGTGTGTCAAACATGTCATTACAGATTAAAAAAGTGTCAAAACTGTCAAAATGATAACAAATACCCAAAAACCCACCCAAAAACCCGCACAAAAACCCATGAGGCTGACACAAAAACCGGGGTTTTTGCCAACCCTGGACTTCATCATGATCTCTGAACCCGAAAGTACTAAAGGCAGACGTATATGTGATTTTTTTTTTGTTCTACAAGAGGATTATTTAAAATTTGTTAAATAGGCATTTTTGAATAGAAAAAACTGACCCCCGATTTTTTTTCTGCAACACGAAAGCACCCACGAAATACTAATCAAATTCCTCCCTACTCTTGGATCGGGATCACCCCTTAAATATGCAAAATATGTACAAAAATTTGGTTTTTGGGGAGTAACTCGCTTTCTCTTCGTCGTACGAAAAATAAAAACAAAAGTAATTTGGTGAATAATAACTGGTATCGAAGATGCGATTTTCTATTACTATCAGAAACAAACACCAGACAAAGTGATTGCTCACTTTTATCGTTGCATAAACTTTTGCTTGTGCCCGTCTATGGTTCTATCTCTAACTCTGACTCTTGCTGTACCTCTAGCCCTACCGTTAGCTCTAACTCTACCTTCTACCTCTAGCTCTACTTCTAGCTCTATCTCCAGCTGTATTTTCTAACTCTATAGCTATGACTGGAACTGAAACTCTAACTGTAACTCTAATAACTAACACTAGCTTTAACTCTGCCTCTAGCTCTAACTCTAGCCATTGCTCTCGCTCTACCTCTACTTGTACCTGTAACTCTACTTTTAGCTCTAACTCTACTTTTATCTCTAGCACTTTAATCTCTTGGTGCAAGGGGTTATGAAAATATCTCAAGCGCTTAAGAAAATTGTCACAAACGATATTTCAAGCCCTTGAAAAAATATCTCCAGTCCTTGAAAAAATTATCTCAAATCTTGAACGTTTCGTATCCAGAGGACCAAAACATATAAAAAAATTTGTCGCTACCCCGCTGACTATACGAATCACAAAGCGAAAGCGGTTTTCCGCGTTTTTCAAGCCGAACATTCACCTTCACACAAACTAAATACAATTTTTTCAGACTCAGCAGTTCCATATCACCTTCAATGTCTTATGCGATTCTAGTCTACAGACTGCTGTACGATTTAGCCTTAGATTTATTCGATAAACCAAATTTAACCACTGGAGTCTTCGTGAAATCGCCTCCATTATCTCGACAATCCTCCAATGATCCTCAGGTAATACTGGAAATGATTTTTCCCGTGCTTTAATTTTTCGTAGGTTCAAAACTTGAGCGGCAGAAGATCCAACGTGAATTCTTTGAATTTGAACCCTCCAACTCCCGACCCCATTATCGTCCATCCGGGGGTCGTGGTGGCGATGCTTCAACTGCTCCCCTGCATCAAGTGTGAAGATTTGGAGACGTGTTTGAACCTGCAGTTTTACTTATCTGAAGTAATCAAGTCGCTTGTCAGAAGCGAGAGGAATCAACAAGTGATGTGCGATAAAGAATTCGTGGGACAGTTGATATCCATTGGGTCTTTGCCCATCCAGAACGAGAATCACCCCTTGCACGTACCTTTACAGTACATGCTGGAAAGATTAGCAGCTCAAGCTCTCGAACCCATCGATTTGAGGAACTTCCTGCGATTGGGGAATCCCCTTTGTAGTCTCCCGCTGGAATCTAAGGAACCTGGAGGGGGTCCCGTTCCTCTCACCAGGATCAAGACTCTCGTTTCCATGACCACTCCTAAAGACTTCAGGGCCCAATCCTCGTATACTCTACCCCCGTTTGTGGAGTTTGACATGTCCGCTGAGGGATTTGGTTGTTTGTATTTGCCGAGCATTGCCCCTCAATCGCCGACGCCTCCTAGTGTAGTTTCCACTTTGGACAGCAGTGTTTTGGGGGGGATTGGGTCGGGGGATCGGTTGTTTCCCCCTCAGACGGGGTTGAGTTACTCGAGTTGGATTTGCGTGGATAAATTTTCGGATCCGAGGACGGATCCGCATTGTGTGCGATTGTTGACTTTGGTGCGGAATTTTAATGGTGCGAGGGAGGACCATTTGGTGTGCTTGTCGATTGTTTTGTCCGCCAGGGACAAGGCGATTATCGTGTCCACGCAGGAGACTCACATTCCCAACCGTAAGTAAAATAAAAACTGTTTTTTCTTACGACCCTAATAGAAAGAGAACGTTTCCACCCCTTTTCTGGGGAGGAAAGTAGCCATTTTCCGCCCTAGGGAGGAAAGTGGTTGGTTTGGCCACTCTCCTCCAGATTTCCTCTCGCCAAAGGGCTGAGAGAGTGAGTGGAATGAATAAACTGTTACAAGATGCTCATACTTGCAGTAATAAAGGATGCAAATAGAAATTTTTCTTGCACGAGAAAAGGATAGAACTATAAGCAAAAACTTTGTTACAATTTATTCATACCGGCCATTATCTGAATCACGATTTGAATTTAAATCATTGGAGAACCCCTTTTGACCCAAACTGGATATCCATTATAAGCGAATATGATAGTTTTCTGCCATCTAGCGGTGAATAATCTGGCATTGATATAGTTCCATGGATGCTTAGCCCTCTCTTATTTATACAAATAATCAGTGAATAATTTATACAGGTCAACGCGCGGTAAGCTTAGAAACGGCGTGATATTCGAATATTTCTTATAAACTATCGGGTGTCCCAAAAAAAAACCGGACAAAGTATTTTTGGGCATAAATCAGCTATTTCTTAACAGATTTGGATAAATATGGTCTTAAATTAAAACTTAGGAATTGTAAGTGATTTTTTGAAAAAAAATATGTTTTCGCGTATTTTCACGCTTTTATGATCATGGCTAAAGTAACAATGATGCAAAAACAGCTTAATTTTCAGAAACAGCTCTCCTATTTGTCCCCCATTGGAGTAACCTCTGTTTTCATCAGATTCGGTAATTTATAACAGAATTAGAGAGTATTCACAACCACTTTACGTACGTAACGTAACAAACTTTAACAATGGTCAACAATTATTGTTTATGGCAGCTTCTGACTTTTCTAGTAATTGTTGACGATTGTTAAACTTTGTTATGTTACGTAGGTAAAGTGGTTGTGAATGAGGTTTTACGCTGTTTGTGTGTCACTAACTTTACTCATAAAGCCATTAGGGAGTAAAAAGGCATATTTTTAAAAAAACATAGAAAATCAATGCGTAGGCCAAATCGACTTCTGAAAAAAAAATTTTGCAGGAAAAAGAACGGTCTTCAAAGCAGTTTGGAGTCATATAACGATTAGTTGTTGTTTAACCAATCCCCACACACCTAAAATAGACCTTAAATACGAGTACCAATAGAACCACTACGGCAGCGCCATCTGTCATAGTTTCTTGCACTATTCGAAAGCTTGGTTCTTTAGCTGTAGTTTGAGGACAGGCTGATGAAAATCGGTTGAGAAATGGCTGACTTAATCTCATAAATATTCTGTCCGGTTTTTTTTGGGACACCCGATATATACTTATCTTCTAAATAACGTCACTTTATTAATTTTGGGACGTGTTTTTTAAAATGGGGTCGTAGGAAAAACTATACCTACAGGGTGTCTCTTTTAAAGTGTCAGCTAGCGATATTTAGAGAATCATTTTGAGCGAAAATTCACACAATTCACAATTTACTGCCCATAGAATGAAAATATGTTCAGCTTTGACGCACTTCCGGTTATACAGGAAGTGGCCGCCATCTTTGTTACTTTAAATGGAAAGGCTATGTTTTGATTCTAGATTTGGAATGGCCTCTTAATTGTCAGTTTATTGCACCCCCACTGTGCCTACCTGACTATCATAGTTTTTGACATAAGTCAAAATTTGTGTAAAAAATAGATTTTTAATCCGGCAATAGAAAAATTTGTATCTTCCAGACGGTTGCAGATAAAGAATTCAAACTTGGAAGGTTGAAATTACAAGGTTTGAGCTTTCGGCTGATGGCTCACTCGTTCTTGTTGACATAACAATATGGCGGAAATAAATTTTTTTAAATGGCTTTACGAAATTGTCCACAAATCAATTTTTTCAAATGCGAGTACCATAATTTTATGTACCCAAAAGAAAATTAAATTTCCTGTAGGCTAGTTATTTAAAGAAATTGATCACAGCAAGCTTTGGATCAAAAATTAGTAATAGTTATTAATTTAGTATTAATTTATTTTTGTTTTACAAATTTTGACATGTCAAAAACTATGACAGTTAGGTTAGGGGGTGCAATAAGCTCAAAATTAAGAGGCTAATCCGAGTCAAAACATGGGCTTCCCATTTAAAATAACAAAGATGGCGGCCACTTCCGGTATAACCGGAAGTGCGTCAGGGCTGAAAATATTTTCACTCGATGGACAATGAGTTGACAATGAGTTTTCGTTCAGCTGGGCAAAACGATTTTCTAAATATTGCTAACTGATACTTTAAACGAGACACCTTGTATATCACTTTGAAGTAAAGTACAATTTCCTCCCTTGTAATACAAATAGCTATTATGTGAAAATCTCGTTAATGGTTGATTTTGTGAGGGAAAAATGTTATTGTCTAAAATGTTCAGAATGAGATCCTATAAAAAGAGGTTCCGAGAATATTTTCCCGGACTGGAAAATTTTAATTTTGTTTTTTAAACTGTAGGTACAGAATGGAGCGAGATTGTGCCGAAGAAGGAAAAATTGAAGGGTAAACTTTTTCCATAGAGATACACCCCGGAAATGTTCAAATAAAAAATCAATTTTAAAAATTCGGAATTTTCTTTGAACAGATGAATGAAATTTGCAGGTTAGATTACTGACGCTAATACGGCATTTCAGAATTGACAATAAATAGATCTACAAAAAAGTCCGCTACAGCATAATAGTATATTGTGTAACTAGTAGGAAAAATATTATATTCTGGGACGATGATGGAAGATTGATGGACGAGGCGCAGCCGAGTCCGGCAACCATCAGAGTCGCCGAATATACAGGGTGAGTCAACAAGGCGACGGCGGTCCATAACTTCTGAACCCTTCCAGATAGGGAATCAATTCAAACGCCATTATGTACAACACCGCCAATTATACTTCCTAAAAATACTTTCAACTATACAGGCTGTCCCAAAACACTTGCAACGCATGGCAACTTGATTTTTTTAAATGGAACACCACCATTTTGATGCCATATTCTGGATCACCTATAACATAGCTTTACATCGACATAAGACATTCGATGGTTTAAGGCTCTGTTCTCAAGTAATTAATTCTTTTTGAAAAATTTCGACTATTGCGGGTGCTTCTTAAAAAAATTCCTGAGAACTCAATTTTGTATCTAGAGAGCTGAGGTTCGGTACGAGTATAAAGGAAGGTCTATTCAAGCTATCTGACATGATAACTATCATGATCACTATACAGGGTGTTAAAAATTCTGTGTCAAGTTTGGAAAATTTCAAATATGCAAAACTCCATTTTTTCAAATGGCACCCCCTGCTATTATTGTGCCATGGGGTTCGGCTGTTGAAGTACTTTATTTTTTATTAAGTATGTCCTATACCTAAAGTCAATACTTCAAAAGATATTCTTTGTCTTATTTATTTTATTGAAGATTATTACGATCTCAATTAAAGCATGCCATGGACTGTATGACAGTTATGATTAACATTGTTTATTTACATAGTTACCAGACAGTTTGTCACATTTATTGACATACACAATGAATTTCAACCATAAGCAATAAACCATGTCAATGAATTCTTTCTGGTTGTGTATGTCAATAAATGTGACAAACTGTCTGGTAACTATGTAAATAAACAAGGTTAATCGTAACTGTCATACAATCCATGGCATTCTTTAATTGAGATCGTAATAATCTTCAATAAAATAATTAAGACAAAGAATATCTTTTGAAGTATTGACTTTAGGTATAGGACATACTTAATAAAAAATAAAGTAATTCAACATCCCAACCCCATGGCACAATAATAGCAGGGGGTGCCATTTGAAAAAATGGAGTTTTGCATATTTGAAATTTTCCAAACTTGACACAGAATTTTTGACACCCTGTATAGTGATAATGATAGTTATCATGTTAGATAGATAGAATGGACCTTCCTTCATGTTCGTACCGAATCTCAGCTCTCTAGATACAAAATTGAGTTCTCAGGATTTTTTTTAAGAAGCACCCGCAATGGTCGAAATTTTTCAAAAAGAATTAATTACTTTAGAACAGAGCCTTAAAACATGGAATGTCTTATGTCGATGTAAAGCTATGTTATAGGTGATCCAGAATATGTCATCAAAATGGTGGTGTTCCATTTAAAAAAATGAAGTTGCCATGCATTGCAAGTGTTTTGGGACAGCCTGTATAGTTGAAAGTATTTTTAGGATGTAGAATTGGCGGTGTTGTACATAATGGCGTTTGAATTGATTTCCTATCTGGAAGGGTTCAGAAGTTATGGACCGCCGTCACCTTGTTGACTCACCCTGTATATTTTCCTTCGTGTTGCACATACTATTTTTTCGTTCATTGCGCAACTAGACAGAAATAATGAAAGGAACTATTTTTTCAAGAGTACAGGAAAATTTTTCCGGCCTAGGCCGGAAAAAGCGTTATTCCTGTGCAGCTAGTGCGTGTTGCCTAGCAAATGACACAGTCCTGGAAACGTAAGCTTTCGGATGATAATTGCATGTCAAGAATGTGACGTTTCCAGTACGATCGACGAAAAATGTATTTATGATAATAATTGTTTTTGTGTTTTAATTTTTTGTAAAAATCGGTTTGACTGTTTGTTGTGGCCTATTCTTCATAAATACTTATATGCTGTCGCGGACTTTTTGGTAGATCTTTTCGTAGCCAACAATACTTCTATTTATGATTTTGTTATAATATTCAACCGTTTTTTCTTAAAGCGGGGTTTTTTCGCCGACTTACACGCAACGAATAACTGAAACGTTTTAAATAGGGTCAGTGGTTGACTTTTATTCTATTTTTATTTAAACTTAACATTGTTGTTAACATCCAGCTAGTAAATTCGGGTAAATTCCATGCTACTTTAAACGTCAAAACACAAACGTGACAAAACACTGTTCTCGTCTTGTGTAGTCAAGAGGTCTGACTGAGTGAGTCTGAGGCTCAAGGCCAAAAGAGAGGGCAAGATGTGAGGAAGTTTCGGACGTATACAGTCGTGGCAAAAAGTGATTAAAAACTAAAGCGATTTAATTTCTTTGTAATAATGGCGATAATGTCAATAATAGCGTCGAAAATCTTAGATTTAGATCCTTCCTTGACCTTGTAGGTTATTCTGTTGCGATAAATGGGCGCCTTCAATCGGTAGAACCTACCTTTAGCGATAACCTGATCATATGGCTGGTTCACGATCTGTACGTTTACAAATTCTGTGAAAAAAAAGACCAAAAGCGTAAACTTTTTCAATATTACGCCGTCCCAAAGGCCCTTGTTCAAATCAATAAAATTGAAAAATTCATATTCTGCTGTAAATTACCCCCAGCAAGCATTTTATCGAAAAATGCAATTCTCCAATTTTTATTTATTTTGATTCATAGAATAATAATAACGAAATTTATTATAAATGTAAGTATCTATATAATTACTATTGTATTACAAAAGGAAGCAAATACAGAAGAAAATCTTGTTTGAAATCTACCCTAACTTACTTAAGAGGAGGGATCTGATTGTTCCCGCCAAAATAGAGGTTTTTGCTTCTAATTTAAATTTGGGGAAGACTATCAGCTGACAAATGCTTTAATACCTGCAGGACTACTCTAGTAACACGTTGCTCAACAAATTATGGTTAAAACTGCAGTGGTTTTTCAAATTTGCTTCCCCAAGTTGTTTTTTGGCGCGAAACAACTTGGGGATGCAAATCTGAAAAACCACTGCAGTTTTAACCATAATTTGTTGAGCGACGTGTTACGGGAGTAATCCTGCAGGGATTAAAGCATTTGTGAATTGATAGTCTTCCCCAAATTTTAATTAGAAGCAAAAAGCTCTATTTTGGCGGGAACAGTAAGCTCCCTCCTCTTAAATGATGCACCCTGTATGAAGGGCTCTTTCGTATTTATGGTGCAGTTGTGTGAAGATTATTTCTAGCGACTATATTTCTGAGAATATTCGTCCTAGGAAAAATCTTCTCATGGCCTTTTTTATTGAGAATCTTACCCTGAATACGTTGTTAACGATAACTTAATACAGTCTGAAAAAAGTGGATTATTTTTATTTGATTTACGCAGATGTGGGAGACTGGGAGCCCGAGGGATGCGGCGAGCACGGCGCCCGCGTCTGGTGTCCAGACATTCTCCAGGAAGGCCAGTGGCACCATCTAGTGGTCGTCCTCAATCGAGCAGTCCTCAAAAACTCCTCCTTCTCTCTCTACCTCGACGGCCAACAACTCCACTCCCAAAAAATGCACTACATATCCCAAAATCCCGGGGGAGGCTCCGCAAATTTGACAGTTGCCTCTTCAGTTTACTGTTTTATCGGCACCCCTCCCTCCTGGAGGAGGTACTCGAGACTGTGCTGGAAACAGGGGCCCTGTCACCTCTTCGAAGAGGTGCTAACCCCCGTAGTGGTGCAACAAATGTTCCATTTGGGGCCCCACTACATGGGGTCCTTCCTGGCACCGAATTTAAGCACCAACGAAACGATGTCTTTGGTGTCCGAGGAGAAAGTCGTGTTTGGGCTAAATGCAAAAGCTGTCTCTCAGTTGACTCTGAACAAGATTCGGAAAGTTTACAGTCGGACTGACAATAAATCCATCGCGAAGCAATTGGGCATGTCGAGTCATGAAAGTGCAACCCCTATTCGGATCCTTCACAATTCCGCAGGGCATTTGGGGGGATCTGCAAGGAGTTTGGGGGGAGTTGTCATTGGATATTTGGGTGTCAGGGTGTTTTGCCCTCGACCAGTGGCAACTACTGTAAGGATTACTATCCAGCGATCCGAAGTAAACTCATTTGTTTTCCTTTGACATGTGTCAAAAATTTGTATTTCGACAGAAGCAACGTGACCTTTGTTGACGTTGTTCTCTTGGAGATATCGATTGACATGGAAGCAAGTCCCAACCATCACAAAATGTTGACAAACGTCAAGAAAACATTGATATCTCCAAGACAACAACGTAAACAAAGGTCACATGCCCCAATAAGATCTCTCAGTTCATTTCAACGTGGACTGAAGTCAACCGTGAGTTTATTTTGGATCGCTTGTTATTATTATTCGAGAATTAATTGTTTCTTTCTTTTGCAGATTGACACTGTGGGGGGGTGTTCAGTATTATTAGGGCTCATAGCGATGGCTCAAGATATCGAAAGCCTGTACGCTGGAGTTAAGGCTTTAGTTTGCGTTGTGAAGAGTAATAAAGTGGCCCAAGCGGAAATGGACAGAAGAAGAAGCTATCAAACGTTGGCAATGCTTTTGAGAAGGAAACGTTTGTTGTTGAATTCGCATATTTTGCATCTGGCCTTTAGTTTGGTGGGCACAGTGGATAGTGGTCGTGAATCTTCAGCTATCCCAAACAGGACTGCGTTTCAGGTATTTTTTGTTGAGCCCCCCTTGTCCATTTCTCTCTGAATTTCTCCGAATTTAAGATTTAAGATGGAAGAACATGTAGAACTAGCGAAACTTAAAAACAATGTTCTGGGGCTTATTTCAACAGTTTTTTGGCAAAATTAAATATTAATTTTTTTAGATGAAAGGCTACCAAAGTAAGGCACTAGGTAGTTGGCAACCCTACATTAACATGATGTTTTGGCCGAAAAAACGTAAAATAGTAAACTGTAAAGAACTGGTTTCTTATTAAAAAAAGTCTAGCGCCATCTAGTGAGAGTTTTTGCAAAAAAAGTTTTCAATATGCTGATTATTTTTTTTTAGTTTTTTCCGAACTGACGTTTATACAACGAATTTTTTCATAAAATATCGACAATATTGTATTATAATGCATAATCTGCATTTCGCTGTACTTAAGGTCACTAGATACGCATCGCTGCGCATATAGGACATACATATAGGATTAAAGAGATGAGTAGTGCTTGACGTTATGGAAAAAGTCTCCTGGAATATGCGATTTATTGACAGTTTCATTTAAAAGTATACGAGGGATGCGCTACCGTGGAAAAATTGCGCCCTAAAAATGTTTGATTCGAGCTAAAAGGTACAATAAGATGGTCCGTGAGGTGATGTACCGTCAAAATTTTTCTCGTTTTCTAACGAACAATAAGAAAAATTGCATCAAAAGAGACCCAAGTGGACTCCTCCTCAGTCATTATGGTTTTGACGTTTCGAAACGTCGCGTCAGTCAAAATAACGGACGAACTTTCGTTGAAGCGGTGAAAAAATGCGTGTTTTGCCCCCCAATCTTTACAATTTAGTGGACGTTGAATATTGCCGTGAAGTGTGTGAGATGTATTTTATTTGTTTGAAGTAAATTACGATACTTTGGAGCCCTCTTTACGTGGGGTAGGTACCATTCAGGCTCTAAATTGCACGTTTCAGTGGTTGAGAGGCGCCGGCAACTATAAGCCATAGAAATCTTCAAATTTGTGATTTTGTCTAGACCTCTCTTACCGTTCTGATGCGAAATTTTTCGGAATGGCATGTGGCTACCTTAAATCAGCACTGTATCTAGTGATCTTAGCTGTACCTACTAAATAAGGCCACTGGATTTCTCTCTTTGGAGAGGTACGGCAAACGGTATGGAGATATATTATAATAGGAAACATATCTCTTTCTCGTTTCGTTTGTACGAAAATGACGTTAGATGTCGGAAAAATTACCTAAAGTTGACAGTTGTTTGTAAAATATCTGCTTACAAAGTCTATTTTTGCTTATTTTGCAGCATATTTCCCATAATTGTTATGGTTTTCTAGTGGGCCCTTTTGGCAAAAGATCGTAAAATTCAGAAAACTCACAGAAAACACATTTGGTTTGGTGGAGTAAAACTTAGGCATAGTAAATAGTAAAATTTAAGTGATATTAGTGATAGGATTGGATCATTCACCAAGTGGGGAGGTTTCAGCCGCTTACGTAGCTGCCCATTTTTAATGTGGTGATGTTCACATGAAAACATTTTAACGACTTTCAAAAAAACGGTGACATATATAGCGCAATGAACACGCGAAGTCGACACATGCTGAGTGTCCCCAGCCATAAAACCTCACTTTTCCGGGGTAGCCCTCAGTATAACTGCATAAAGCTATACAATAATGCATTGCCGGAGTATTTTAGCGCCATCCGTACTGAGACACAATTCAAAACTAAATTAAAAAAATTTCTAGTTGAGTCCGCCTTTTATTCAGTAGACGACTACCTTAAAGCACACCTAATCTAAGCGAATGTCTCGAATTTTAATGTATCTACCTGTATTGTATTATATTATTATTATATTATTTTGACTCTACCATATACTACCAAATAATGTAGTTCTATTGGTGCCAAATATATTACTATTACTGTTACTATTACTACTATTATGATAATGCGTTTGGCATTAATTTTAAATGCCTGTTGATTTTGGTACCCCTATACCGAATTTGGTTTCTTTAAAGGATTTAAGTCAAAAAATCGATTTTTGGCTTACCGCAGTTCCGGGTTAATTTTAGTCTTCTGAATTAATCAAATTCACGTAAAAAATTGAATTTAGGAACCTTGGAAAGAAATCCGACTTTGTAAATACGCCAAATGTCAAATTTGATTTGACGTTTTAAATGACGTTTACGACACCACTACCAGCATTACAATTTTGTGCATTAAATTAACTCTAGAAATATCCTGAAGATGGCCAGGAAATTATGGAAGGATGACGTCATCTTTCCTGCTGTCTTTTCTGAATATCTTCAAAACGGTCAAGAATTTTTAAATTCTGACACCACCATTCCACTCAGACGCTCCCGCTACACTAGAATCAGCCATAACCTCAACATCGATTTTTTGAGTCCTATGTACAGTCAGGAGATAAGTCTTGGCCCTCGACCTCGAACAATGTCGACAAGTTCTTGGAAAAGACTCTCAAAATAGGTTTGTGAAGGCTTGTATCCCACTCGAGTCGTTTTAATAAAGAGGTTTTCACTTCCAATTTAGATTTTTTTCATAAGGCTTGCGAGAATTTATCCACATTGTGAGCGATCATTACCTTATCTCCTGAGTGTACTTAAAATTAATATTTTTGTTACTCTTTTACGAGTACGGATATCTTTTAAGGTATTCAACTCGAATGTTAGTTGTAAACCCAGAGCCCACTGCGACTTCGCGAATATGGTTATTTTTCAATATTTTGTTTCGCGTTCAAGTCCTCGAAAAAATTCATGAGAATAAATCGTTCAGAATCCAATTTTGACTCGCTTTGTCAAGTTTCAATTAAAAATTTGCATTCTTTAAAGCTCGATTATGCCTGTTGCGCTGAAGATATTGAAAAAAATTGTAACCGCTTTAACCCAACATTGTCATTTTAACTTTCCTGAAAATTAGAAAAATGAAACATTCGAGTCTGGCATATGCGGTAAAAACAAGATTGTGAACAGTAAGCTGGGTTTACAACTTATATTTGAGTCTAGGGTCTACAAAGGTGCCAAAATTTACACCCCTACTCCCAATTTGACTGTCTTCATTTTAAGTGTGAATTGGGTTTATTCTATGGCGCAAATTCGTAGAAATTCAAATATTCACCAGGCCTCTTCACATTTTTCTTTTTGTTTGTTCAGGATCTACTGTGCGACTTGGAAGTGTGGCACGAGGCCCCAGGCGAGCTCCTGCGCTCCCACTTGGAGCACCTCTACGAACTCGCCGCAGAGTCCAGCGAGAAAAAAACCAACATCTGGATCATGAGAGACCTGCACTTAGTAGACAAACTTCTTCACATCACCCCCGACGTAAAACATTCCGCCACTCGACAAGTACTATTTTCACTACTGTCAATACTACTGAGCCAACCAAGACAGGTAGACCTCCTACTTTTCGGGCAGTTCATGGCAGCAACCTTACCATCTTCCTCCTCGTCGAACGAGAAAAATCTAAACGACTTAGACAAAGACAGCGAGACTGAAAACGTGCTGTTGAGAAACAAAAGCTTAAGTCTGTTGCACTCCATGCTGTTCACGTCCAGAAACGCAGTTGGCGAGGAAATTGCTCGGACGCTGGGATTTGATTGGTTGCTGCTTTTTATGCAACCCCACTTGCATTCCACCACTGTGGTTTGGGCTCTAAGAGTTTTGGTGGTAATGTCTTCGAATCCTTCACTGATGAATCGGTTTAGGGAAGGAAGTAGTAATGGGGGTTGGCTGCGGTATACAGAGCAAGTCACTCTTAATAAAATGGCGGTGGTTTTGGGCTGTCAAATGAATAATTCCCACGGCGACACGAAGGCTGAAGCCTTGCATATACCAGGGTTTCAGTATTTGGGGTGGTTGATGCCTTATCATTTGGAGATGGCAGAAATTTATTTTCTTCTGACTGCTTTGATAATGGGAGTTCCTGTTAAACTCCTTCCGGGTGAAACGAAATTCAACTTGGACACGGTTTGGACGTTTTTATGGGGGAGTAGTTTGACTGGTCATCCAGCTAATAATATATCAACTAGAATCAACTTATGCCCAGAAGCTGTAGTTGTGTTGTTAACTATGGCAAGAGCTATAATCCATACTGAGAATCCTCTTCCAGAATGGTTGCAAAACCACCCAATTTCCATCGTGCAAGTCTTGTTCCAACTTTATCACAACATGCCCGAATTCATGCCCCTCTTCATGTCTTCTGAAGTTCTTGGTGCCTTAGCTAGTGTTTTGTTTCCACCCCCGCCAGTTGACAGTCCTGGTAGTAGCGGTGCCTCAACTCCCGAAGAATCCGACTCAGTCATAATCGTGCCAAGAACCCTCCTCGACGATCATTTAACCTCCAACCCAGTTCGACAATTCATCATCGATTTTATTCGTGTCGTAGTCGTGGACTCTCTAAGTTTATCCAACACTGGCAAGTCCTCGCCAGTTATAGACCTCGTCTTGGACGCCTATCCAGAAAATTCCACCACCTCACAGCAGATTTGCTACCAAACGGAAATACTGTCAACCCTGATGGACCATCTTCTAGCAGCTGATATGTTGGTCGGTGATCAAGCTGCGATTCCTATAGTTCCCTTGGCTAACGCCCACATTCAGCACGTGACTCCGAATGTTTTTTATCTGACTGCCAGGATTGTGGATAAGATGTGGCAGGGCTCCTTGACTAAGGATCCTCATGAAGTTTTCGATTTTATTGTCAAGTTGATTGGACAGACGAAGAGGAGGACTGGAAATTTGTCGTTGGAGTGCCTGTATCATTGTCTGAATCGCAGCATTTTGTTCGTGTTGTCGAGATCGACGGACAGTATTGCGGATCAGATGTCGGTGTTGGAGGCTCTTCATAAATTGACCACCAACAGGTATGTACTGCATATTTTTACGTGTATTTTACCACTTGCAACTTAAAAAGGGGTTGAAAACTTGCGGAGGGGAGAAATAATTTGAAAGGGTATAAATGTATGCCTACTCTCCAAGGTGTCTGTAGGGGTTTACGTGGGGAATTCAATTTAATTTTTTTCCTGCTTTCCTAATTAATTTAATGACTAGACCGGGACCTGTCCTGACACAGAAAACTGAACTGCAGTCGATGCGCGTCGAATTTATTGACTGCTCGCTTTCGGCAAAAGCCGTAAGCTCGCAAGGAAAAATCGCTCGTAATTTTTCTCGCCAGTTCCAAAAGTATTATTTTGGCTTGTCAGTTAGGAATCAATATTTAAAAAAACTGAAATAATTATTGAATGCATATACAGGCTGTCCGGAAATAACGATGAAATATGTCGGGGGGTGATTCTGAAGCTCAAAATATGAAAAAAGGTTCCTATGAACATGGGTCCGGAAATCGCGAAGGGGGCGCTCAAAATTCAATTTGGCGATTTTTAGCAATTTTAGTGATTCTTTTAATCGAATTTGGTAATTTCTTAACGAAGTTAGTCGCAAATTTTAGCGAAAAGTTTTGTAGAATTTCGTAATTTTTCTATTTTTAACGATTTTCTTAATCAAATTTGGAATTTTTCTGTCATTTTTGGCAGTTTTTAGCGATTTCCAGCATATTATCAATTTTGCGTTGTGGTTAATCGCTCTGTATTTTCAGCATATTTTTAGCAATTTTGCATTGTGGTTAATCGTATCTGTAGCGATTTTGGTAAACAGTTCTCTTGAATTCTGGCAGTTTTATTGCAATTTTAGACATTTTTGGAGTTTTTAGCAATTTTCGGAGTTTCTTTCATCGAATTTTAGCGAGCTTTAGCATTTTTGGCTATTTTTAAAATCGAATTTGGAATTTCTCCGTTATTTTGGCAATTTTTAGCAGCAACTAGCGATTTTCAGCATCTTTGCAGCTCTTTTTGTTAACTTTGGTCAATTTTCGCGGTTTAGTGTACACAAACTAGCGTAGTGGTTAATCCCTCGTCACTAAAATATCATAATTTTAAGAACCCGCTACCATAATCCTCAAATTTAGATCTGGCAAAGGGTCACTTATCTTTAAGGGACCCTCGAAAATTATGATGCAATCCACCCTCAGCTCTTTGGCAAGAGGAAAGGGAGGAGATCCTCTGTGGAGGAGAGTGACCACTTTCCTTCCTCTCTGACCACCCCCCTCCTTATAGAAAGGTAGGAAAATGACTACTTTCCTGCCCAGAAAAGGGGTGTAAACGTTCACTATCTGTTAGGGTCGCAGGAAATTCCATAGATACGTTTGTTGAAACAATGGTTTCCAAGGACTTTAAGGGTCACTTATCTTTATCACTCAAAAATTATGGTGTAATCGGCCCTCAGCTCCTTGGCGAGAGGAAAGCGAGGAGATTCTCTGTGGAGGAGAGTGACCACTTTCCTTCCTCCTTGACCCCCCCCCCCCTTCCTTATAAAGAGGAAGGAAAATGGCAGCTTTCCTGCCCAGAAAAGGAGTGCAAACGTTCCCTTTAAGGGTCCCTTTAAGGGTCACTTATAAAGAAAGGGACACTCATGCACGATTCCACCGACCTTACTTAACTTTAAGAGAGTCTTAAAATGACAATAATGACATTTATACCATAAGACAAACGTCATTCTCCATTTTTAAGTCTAACTTAAAGTATGGTCCGTGGGACCGGCCATCAAAAATTACGGTGCAATCGACCCTCAGTCCCTTGGCGAGAGGAAAGGGAGGAGGTCCTCTGTGGAGGAGAGTGACCACTTTCTTTCCTCTCTGACCACCCCTCCTTATAAAGAGGGAGGAAAATAACTACTTTCCTGCCCAGAAAAGGGGTGCAAACGTTCGCTTTCTGTCAGGGTCGCAGGAAAAATCTACCCTCTGATTTCAGATTGATCGTGTTCGGTGCCGGCAACCACGAACTCGACTTCATCGGGTGCCTTACCTACTGCCTTCTCCAGCTGACAGCCGACATGAAAATAATGCTGGAATCCAACGTGAAAACCACGTGGCACGTCAACCCCAGCAGCGACCTCGAATCCCGCGACGACCACCTCAACACCCACCAGGGCAGGAATTTAATGGCTGGCGCAGCCCTCCGCGTCTGGGAGGAATTGTACGTCTGCAAAAAACCGGCCATCGAGGAAGCGTTCAAGGTCACTCTCGCACCCCCCGCGAACAATTGCAAGGCACCAGATTTGGCAGTGGTCAGAGAACAAGTCTTCGAGGCGGCCTCGAAGCTTTGGCTCAATTACGTCGACGCCGAGCGCAAGGCCACCTATCGGGTGCCTTGGGAATTTCACAATCAGATTCACTCGAAGATTCAGAAGGTCACCGGGGGATTGACGCGATTGGCCAGTCGCACGAAAGTGAGAAAGGACGATACGATGCGAGTGAGGGTTAGAATGAGTAAGAAACAGGCGTTCGCTTGGATGTTGAATCACATCAACATCCTGAAGGAGTACGTCGAGATGAGAAGACAACAACACCAAAACACGACGCAACACACTCAGAGGTACGTCCATCAGGAGTGGCTGCAAACCGAAAATGAACTCACCAGAGAAAGGGGGTTGTGGGGTTCCCCCGAGCCTTGCCACCTCGAAAAATGGATGCTGGATATGACGGAGGGGCCGCACAGAATGAGGAAGAAAACAATGAGGAACGATTTGTTCTATTTGCATTACCCCTACAGGCCGGATCACGAGAAAGGGATGTTGAAATATAAAGTCGCGACTAGTTATCATAGTAAGGTGCACTATCAGGCGCTGCAGATGCGGCAACATAGCGGAGTTAGTGGTTTGTCTGAGCCGGAGAGGTCGGACAGTATTACGGATGAGCCCTCACCTCTGCCGATTACAGCGTTGCCGGCTTTGGCGAGGCTCAAATCGGATCCGGAGGATCAACAGGAGGAGAATGACACGGAGGAGGAGCCGTCTCCACCACCTGACAACCAGACTCTTATGAGGCTGTTGGAGGAAAACGAAAAGGTTAGTTTGTGATTGTCTTCTTTGATTAATTTTGTCTGTTTATTGCTGTCGTGTGTAAGTTTTGCCCTCTTTCCTGTTTTTTAGGTTTTTTTGTAGTTTTATCAATCATAACTTCTTTTCTGATATCTTTTGTATACTTTAGATCAGTTTTCGTGACTTCTTTGTTGTTTAAAAATCCCCTTATTTAGTGCTTGCTATGTCTACTTCAAGGTTAATCGTCGTTTTACATCTGACAAACCTCTTCACAATTACTTCCTACGCGTCACGTGCTATTTTTTGCTATTAAAATTATACCTACTTAACATTTTCTGAATTTTTCCTTACATTCTGTAACCTTGCTGTCCGCTGTATTTATAAACGATATTATATTGGACTTAGTCAGCTTCCCTGTATTACTCCCATTGTTGATGTCGATGGTTTTGTAGTTTTATGTGAGATCCCTTGGTTTGTTTGACTGCTTCTAGTAATTCTCCTACCATTTATTTATTTTCAAGGCTTAGCCACATAGTTTCCCTTTCTTCATTTCTCACCCTCTTTTTGTGCTATACTTACACAGGGTGGATGCTCACCATTAGAATCTCGGAAATTACAATAGATGGATAGTAGTTTAAATTGGAGAAAAGTTGCGCCATTTCTTGGTGATTATTCGTATTTCGTTCTGCGGTGCGTTTCCCTGACGGGTCCGCTGCATTCAGACCTTATGGTCCATTATGCCCGCACTGTGACAGTTATCCATTTCCTACATCAGGAACCCCGGTTCTGCAAAGACCCAGTACTTCTGCTGTAGAAACTGAATAGTGTTAATCGGGTGCTAGAAAAGCCACCCCGCTTTGCTATACCACGGCGGGTACTTCTGCTCTTTAGGGAGTTTGTTGAAGCTTCGTCCCGCGAACCCACTATAACCGGCAGGTCTTTTTCAGCCCTGCCGGATACAACTGGTTTCTTGGTGTCGAAGGCAGCTTAAAGTGTACCCTTAAAAGGTTCAGTTGAGGTATCAATGTATGTCCCTCTATGTTACAAACTGCAGACATCTTCCCCCAGTGTGGCCGACGGTTCTTGGTGGACAGCCCCATCAGCCACAACTGGTTGTTGGTGCCACAGTCCCTGAGGGTCTGCCAGTGTCACGGTACCTGTGCAGCTGTGGTATCTTTTTCAGTCCCATCAGTCACAACTAGTCCCTAGCGTCCTGCGCAGCACTATTATAACTACCCTTCCGTACAGACTGCAGACATCTTCCCCCCATGTGGCCGATGGTTCCTGGTGGACAGCCCCATCAGTCACAACTGGTTGTTGGTGCCACAGTCCCTGAGGGTCTGCCAGTGTCACGGTACCTGTGCAACTGCGGTGTCTTTTTCAGTCCCATCAGTCACAATTAGTCCCTAGCCACAAAAGTCTGATAGGTCCAGTTGTCAACCTGTCCCTATCGCAACCGCGAGGTATTTTTAATTTTTTTTTCCCTCCGTACAGACAACAGAAGTATCAGTCTTCCAGTCCCTCTGTTCAGACTGCTAGGTCCCGAAGTCTCAGAGCAGCTATGGGTGTCCTTCGACCCCATTTGCCGCATTGAGGCCTCCAGTATCCTCTTAAATCTGGTCTGAAATTCCCAGTTAACCCCGGGAATTCGGTCCGCCCTCATTCCCTGAGGGTCTGCCAGTGTCACGGTACCTGTGCAACTGCGGTGTCTTTTTCAGTCCCATCAGTCACAATTAGTCCCTAGTCACAAAAATCTGATAGGTCCAGTTGTCAACCTGTCCCTATCGCAACCGCGAGGTATTTTTCATTTTTTTTTCCCTCCGTACAGACAACAGAAGTATCAGTCTTCCAGTCCCTCTGTTCAGACTGCTAGGTCCCTAAGTCTCAGAGCAGCTATGAGTGTCTTCCGACCCCATTTGCTGCATTGAGGCCTCCGGTACCCTCCTAAATCTGGTCTGAAATTCCCAGTTAACCCCGGGAGTTCGGTCCGCCCTCATGGAGCCCGGCGCATGAGGGTAAGGCTATTACTCTGAGAGGGCGCCCGGTGTCTCAGAGGGGTTGGTTCGCGGTAGCGACTTTGGTACAGACACGTGAGAGTTTTAAGCCCCAGGTCTGCACGTATGGCCGTAACTAACCAGCGGACTGGCCATTCCCCTATCCACCACCCGGGGACGCGCCCGATGAGCACCCAACCGCACGGGTCTTGGTGATTAAGAATCAGAGGGAATTCCCCTATATTTTGATTCGTTCCTGAGTTATCTCAAAAAATCTGAAGATTGCCAATTTAAAGAAAAATTAACATCTTCGATTCATGACATTTAAATGAAACTTGGAACTATTATATTTATATTTTTAACACCTATCAATTGAATGGCATTGACAGAAATTTTCTAGGCCTTCTAGATTTTGAATGACAAAAGTCAACTTTTGATTCTTTTATGGCCGCCATAGTGAATTCTGACACCATCAAATATACAAAATCAGTCGGAACTTAAAAATTGGTATGAATAATTTGTAAAATCAGCCTAAAATTAATTGAAAAACGATTGCAAAAAAGCACACCGACTTCTTCAATCTCTTATAACATGTGGAAAACAGTTGAATTCAACAGTAGGTAATAAAATACGTCTTGGAGTCGTGTAAAGGTTTTCACATATTTTTTCAAGACGTCCATGTTCTTTATATTTTTGAGAAGCTAATTTTTCTGTGGATCCGGCCGTGTTAAAATCCAATATGGCGCCCATAAGAAAAAGAAAAGTTGACTGTGTCTTTACTCAAAATCTAGAAGGTGCAGGAAATGTATGTCAATGCCATTCATTTGACAGCTGTCAAACAACAACAACAATTATGGGATTGTTCCATACTTTTACCCAACCCTATATTAAGCAAGATAGTGAAACGATGTTGAACTTTGTTTATATCAGTTTTTAAAAAAATGTGAACTGTTTTAGAGCCAAGTTTGTATTTTCTTTAAAACAAAAATCAAAAAAATAGATATTTATTTTATTAGGAGTTTAAGTAAGACATTATGCGACGGAGTATGGAAGTTTAAATTAATTTAATCCATACGAGTCACATAATGTCGCTTAAACCCGAATAAACATTATTTCTATCAACCCTGATAATCTGTATAATCCTTTGTTCTCTCTAGACTAGATTTATGATATACAGGGGGTGTCCCAGGGGTGCGTAGACGGAAGATTGCTCCACAAAGATATTATTATGGGGTTTTTGTTGTATGGGAGAAGTTATAAATTTGCATAATCTACAAATAATGGCGTGTATACAGGCTGTCCCACATAGTAACCATGAGCCAAACTTATATTTTTTTAAATGGAACACCCGGTATATTTTGCATTTTTTTGGGTAGATCTGATAATTCTAAACAAGTTTTGTATAGCATGCGATAGCTCTAATTCTGACCGTTTGGCGGGAATTTTGAAATTTATAGCGCGAACGTTGCCACTTTGATTTCAAAATGAAATTTTCACCATAAATTATCGAAAATCTACTTCTTTAATTCTTCATCTTCATCAATTTTTACGTTTTTGATAAACAATTTACAGGGTCAAAACATTTTGCGAAATTTTATTTTTCTCGAGATTTTGTATATTTTGGTGGCGTTGTTAAATAGCAAATCAAATTTTACGTGCTTTTCACTAGATTAGACTTTTATGGGTCTAGAGCATGCCATTTTGGCGGTAGAATTTTCTCATTCTAACTTTTTGTATAAAATGACAGATTTCGGAAATTAGCATTTTCTTATTTTTCTTTTTTGTTTAGGCCCCTTTTTTACTTCTTTTGTTGCGTTCTTGTTAAATTATTGGTTTCAAATAAAAAAAATTCTAGTTAACGAGATTTCTTTGTCATTTTATACAAAAAGTTATATTGAGTTTCTACAGCCAAAATGGCAAGCCTAGACCCATAAAAGTCTAACTTACTGAAAAGCACGTCATATTTGCTATTTAACGTCATCAAAATATACCGGGTGTTCCATTTAAAAAAATGCAAGTTTGGTCCATGGTTACTAATTAGGACACCCTTCACACACACTTCAATATCTTTGTTAGCAGTGGAGCACTCTTGGGACACCCTGTATGCGTAATAAAATTGAAGTTGCCCGATCTACCATATTTTTTAACATCTCTTAATTCGTTTTCAGTATATTTCTTTCTATTATCAGTGTTTTCTTCTCATACTTGCCGTCCTCGTGTATGTAACGTGCGATCAAGAAGTTTTCCAACAAGGGCTACTTGCCGTGTTAAACGTAAGACGTAGACTGATGAATTTATCATTGAAGGCGAAATCTGACAGTGACATTGACATAATTTTTGCAGTCTACGCCATAATACGTTTCCACCGGCAAAGACTACTTGAGAGGAAAACGTTTTGATCACTCTTTATGTAAAGTTCAACCAATTATTCTTGTCATTTATTATCTTTTCTTGGTCAGTCATTGTTTTTCTTTCAGTAATACTTTTAATGTTCTATTGATCCCTTTTTTCACCTTCATCGCCTCGTTTCCTATTTATTTTGATGCGTCTTTTCGATTAAGTTTTTGCGACTTTTTCCTACCTGATCTGGTGGTTCCAGGATTCCTCTTCGAAACAGTCAGTAAGTTTTTGGCTTGTTTCTGGATTTCTTTTGAACTCTTGTTTCTTTGTTTAGATAGATATCTTCTTGTGATGCCCTTTGTTATTTCAAATAAGCAGTGAATTGATCTTTCTCTCCCGCTTGCAATGTTGGAAGAACAAACAGATTATTTTTCTTATTTTTCCCGAAAATGTTTTCTTGTTTCCTGACATCCTAAAAAATTTCTGACTATGCCATTCAATTGACAGCTGTCAATAATATAAAAGCTCCAAGTGAAATTTAAATAGTGCAATATTTCTCTAATTTAACCGACTTCGTACCTCTTACCGTTTAGAAGATGCCAGTGGTGAGCAGTGAAAAAGGAACCACCCTGTATATATATATTCTTAAAGGAAATTTAACGCTCTAAAACTTTCTTCCTGACGACTTCTCTGCAAAACCAAAGGCTGAGGAATTAGAAGCAAAAGTTTGTTTTGACAATTGCCGTCTTTTGAGAGCGGATATCTCGAAAACGGTGCATTTTTCCTTACTAATGTATAGTAGCAGAGTTGTAGAAAATTTTATAGGCTTTCATCTTCATACAAGGATTTTTTCGCTATGACGCACCATGTTCGAGTTATAAGCGAAAAAACAAAAAAAGGGACTTTTCCACCTCCCTCCCCCCCTGAAGCGGACGGGGTAGGGGCGGTTACTTTTAGTATGTTTACCTCCTAACTACTTCCAACACATTCTCGAAGGGAAAAATTCTCCCCCCTTCCATGTTCTCTACAACCCCTTCGTTGCCTGGACTATAAGCAAATGTACGATCTAACTTTTTGGTTATCTATAGATTTCTTTTCATTAATCTTTCGTGAAACGATTCGATCAACAAAATTTAACATATTGGTACCTAAAGGTGGTGAAAGCTGGTATAACATATAAACTAGCTCATCCAAATTATTGTTAGTGAGATGTAACTTTATGAGTAAGTCTCGACGTGGCGTTCTACTTCGACAGCCGTCTTGATTATAAATTTTGTTGCTCGCTTGTTAATAATTCCATTTGGTTGCTAGATTTCTAAAAGACGAAAACAATGGTTGATGGTCAAGGGTCATTAAAGACCACTAGATGGCGCTGATCCATATTCAACACCCTTCACTTCATTTTCTAGTTTTATTTTCTACTTTTTTTGTATTTATCTTCTTTTTCTTTCTGTTTCAGATCACTTACATGTTCCGATGTGCCAGAATCCAAGGTTTAGACACGACAGAAGGTCTCTTACTATTCGGCCAAGAACACTGCTACGTCGTCGACGGTTTCACCCTCCTGAAAAACAGAGAAATTCGCGACATAGAAAGCGTACCCAATAACATCCACGAATACGAGCCAATTCTACCCAATCCCGGCTCTCCTCGCAGATCTCGAGCCATGCGTCAATGCTCCAAATTCTCCTACGAGGACATTCGTGAAGTCCACAAGCGAAGGTACCTCCTCCAGCCAATGGCGTTGGAGGTATTTTCTGGAGACGGACGAAATTATCTCCTGGCATTTGCGAGAAAAGCTCGGAATAAAGTTTACCAAAGATTTATGGCGATGGCCACCGGCATTGCCGACAGTGCTCAACAGTCAGTGGCTGGACAGAGAAGAACTGCCAACGTCGAGCAGGCCACGAGTTTATTGAGCAATTTGATTGGTGAAACGAGTGTGACACAGAGATGGGTGGTAGGTTTGATCTTTGATGTGTTAGACTCCGCAAGTGTGACGTCAATGCGAATTTTCGATAACGTCAAACTGGCGATGACGTCACCACTTGCTGAGTCTACCGGAAAACGATTTTTAGTGATTTTTCAGCGCGGTGAGATCTCCAATTTCCAATACCTGATGCATTTGAATACTTTGGCTGGAAGGTCGTACAATGATCTCATGCAGTATCCGGTATTTCCGTGGATACTCGCCGATTATGACTCGGAAGAGTTGGATCTGAGTGATCCTGGAACGTTTCGGGACTTTAGTAAACCAATGGGGGCGCAGAGTCCCGAGAGACTTGAGCAGTTCAAGAAAAGATTTAAGGTAACCCTCTTCGTATTGAAATAAAACTAACGGGTGTCCTAAAAAAACCGAATGAAATATTTTTGGTAACAACTCGTGCATTTCTTACCCGATTTGGATGAACTTGGCCTTAAATTGAAGCCAAGGAATCAGGCTTTCGAACTGTCAAGGAAATTACGACAGATGGTGCTGCAATAGTTCTCTTAGTGATACTTGTCTCAAAGGTTCATTTCAGGGGCGTGGGGATTGGTCAATTATCAACCAGTCGTTATGAGACTCACATGACTTTGAAGGACGTTCATTTTTCTCTAAGAATCTTTTTTCAGAAGTTAATTTGGTTCACGCATTGACTTTCTGTGATTATTTTAAAAAAATGTGTTTTCACATCTCATGAAAACATATGATTTTTAAAAAATCACAGAAAATTAATTCGTGAATCATAACGAACTTCTGAAAGAAGCTTTTTGAAGAAAAGTAAACGTGCTTCAAGGTTATTTTTATCTCATAACCATTGGTTGTTAACTGACCAATCCCCATGTACCTAAAGTAAGCCTTTGAAACAAGCGTGGCTAAGGCTACTACGGCAGCGCCATCTGTCATGGTTTCTTGAATGAATCGATAGCCTGATTGTTTAGCTTTAATTTAAGTCCACGTTCATCCAAATCGGTTAAAAAATGGATGAGTTGTCCCCAAAAATATTTCGTTCGGTTTTTTTTAGGACACCCGTTATTATTGTGTACAGGGTTAGTCAAACAGACGATTATTTCCCAAATTATTCACGTTTAGGCGCACGTTTTGGGTTAATCAATTTTATCCTATTCTATTTGCAATATCCTGTCACATTTACTGTCACCAAGTGCAACTTTACGTCATCACTGTCAGCCCGCGCACGGTTGAATCCAAAAGTTTTTTACGTCTAAGTTAAATTATGAGATGCCTATGCACCAAATTTCAACCAAATCGGTCTAGTAGTTTGGGCTGTTTCGTGCTTACAAAAGTCCCTGGTAAAAATGACGTGTTGCATTACGGATAAAACCAATTTGAAAACATATTTGGTTCAATGGGTTTTTATCGGTTTCAATCCGGAACGACAATGAAATATGTTAGGATTAATCGGGGATTCCGCATTTAAAATTATACTGGACCGATTAGAACCCATAAATCCAGATATAATATTCGGTTCAAAATCCGTCTTTAAAATGTAATTTTTAGGCAAGATAATTTTTAAGAAAGAAAAAAGAAAGTGCGTAGGTGACGCCTTCAACTGATATACAGGGTGTTCCCTAAGTAGACCGCCAAACTTCAGGGGGTGATGCTTCACATTGTTCTAAGGCAAAAACTTCCTACATATGGACATAAATATGTCCTGAACTGATTAGCTTCCAAGATACAGGATGTGCAAAATTTTTAAGCGTGCACATTTTGATTTTCTTATTTTTTCAGTCCTTAAACTAATTAATCTTTTCAATACATTGGTCATTCTAATATTTAAAATGTGAATCCTTATTTTTTCGAGTTTACCTGCCTCTGATTATTTTTTTCCTGTTTTCTCAAAGACGGTTCATCACAACGAAAAAATTAAATGGGGTGATCTTATATGCAGTTTTAACCAGTAGCGTACCCTACTTGACGGGAAAAGTATGCACCAGCTTACCTGCACCTACGCCCCTGGACCTGGTACAAAATTTTCAGTATACTATGCAGATTATCCCTTAAGTGGTATAAACGTATATTAAGTTTCAACAAAATATCCTGAAGCGTTTTTGAAATATTAGCAAAAAACTAAATTTTCTTGGAATTTAAACACCCTGTAACTTAGAAACTAAGCACTTTAGGACATATGTCCATAGGAAGTTTTGGTCTTAGAATAATGTGAAGAATCACCCCCTGAAGTTGGGCGTTGTACTTAAGGAACACCCTGTATATCAGAAATTTCGCATAATTTATACAGGGTCATACACGAAGAGCGTCCGTAAGACATATCTCGAGAAGTTTTGGCGTCATAATCGCGAAAATTTGTAACCGGAAGTTTCAATGGATTCTGAATTGAAGGAAAACGTTTTCAAGATGGCCGCACTTCCGGTCATACCGGAAGTCGACATCAACTTCGTTATTTTAAGTGGGACATCCATATTTTCATAGCACACGCCGATTCTACATCAAATTATGAGAATTTTGGCTAAATATTTTTCATTTTTATTGACGGAAAATCTCGTAATACTTAAAAAATGATATCTATGCAAAAAAAAGGAATGGATTATTGAAATTCTGACAGCAGCAAAAGATGTCTTGGAGACAACGGACTGTGGCTTAAAAAGCAGAAAATTCCTCTAGGGAGGGTCTACAACCAGTGGCGTTCGTCATTTTAGAAAAAACAATTGAAACTCAATTTTTTCAAATGGAATGCCTGTTTTTTTATGATCCCAGTAGATAGCAAATTTAATTCCCTATCAATCCATTCAAATATTCCTATACCTATCTTCATTAGTTTTGGAGTTACTTATTTAACATTAATTTATGACCGTTTGCACAGACGTTGCTTAACTTTAAGCGCAACTTAAAATGACAAGAATGACGTTTAAACAAAAGAAAAATGTCATTCCTGTCAATTTGAGTGCCCCTTAAAGTTAAGCAAAGGCTGTACAAACGGTCATAAATTAATGTTAAAGAGGTAACTCCAAAACTAATGGGGATAGGTATAGGAATATTTGACTGGATTGATAGGGAATTAAATTTGCTATCCACTGGTATCATAGAAACTAGGCATTCCATTTGAAATAATTGAGTTTTAATTGTTTTTTTCAAACTGACGAACGCCACTGGTTGTAGACCCTCCCTAGAAGAATTCTCTGCTTTTTAAAGCACAGGCCGATGTTCCCAAGACATCTTTTACTGCTGTCAAAAGTTCAATACTCTATCTCTTTTTTTGGCACAGATATTAATTTGTAAGTATTACCAGATTTTCGTCTCTAAAAATGGAAAATATTTTTTTTACTCGGAAACTATCATATTTAAGCATAGGGTAATGTTACACAAAAATTGTCATAATTTAATGTAGAATCGGAGTGTGGCGTGAAAATATGGGTGTTCCATTTAAAATAACAAAATTGATGTCGACTTCCGGTATAACCGGAAGTGCGGTCATCTTGAATATTTTCTTTCAAATTCAGAATCCATTGAAATCACTGCGACTATTATGCCAAAACTTCTCCAGATACGTCTAACGGACGCTCTTCGTGAATGACCCTGTATACGGATTTCCGGATAAAGCGTTCGGTGCACGTATCTGGAATTCACACTATGGATTCATATGGATTAATCAGAAAATTCCGGTTTCAAATACCGCATATAAATACGCTAAAACCCATTAGTTTTTTATTGGTTTTAATACGGAATTCGAAAAACGTTTGTCCAAAATTAATCGTACAGTCCTCAAAGAAAATCACTAAACTAAAATGACAGATGTGAATTTTTTTAATTTATTTCTTTTGCATCTATTATTGCTAATTATTTCGAAAAACCTCTCCTCCTCCAGTATCAAATTTGACGCCCTTCAGTGAGCACTCTTCGTTTGACAGCAAACACAAAAATTGTAGCAAAATTAGGTTATGTTAAATTTAAAAAATTCTCATCTGTCATTTTAGTTTAGTGATTTTCTTTGAGGACTGTGCTATTAATTTTGGACAAACGTTTTTCGGATCTTTTGTTTCCATAGCCAACCCTAATTACAAAACTTTTGAATCACACTGTACGTATGTTCCTTGGTTTAGTATAGAGATGGTGTTAGACATTCCCAGGGGCCAACCCTGAGCAAAAACATTTTGAAGACTTCTAACATGTCAAAAAAGGATATCTTGCCCCATGTAATTTTGTACAGCGTGACGTCATTTTGACGTATACAGGACTATTCTACCAAAATGTGTGGAGTGACTAACCATGCCAAATCCATATTGCCCAAAACGTGCCCCTAAATTCACCATTCAACTGTTATTCGAACAATTTTCTGATAAAGTGAACAGTTTGGGAAATATTGGGCTATTTTCATACATTATGTTACCATCAGGAGTGGGATGACCCCCATGGAGAAACTCCTCCATATCACTACGGAACCCACTATTCAAGTGCCATGATCGTTTGTTCGTATCTAGTCAGAACTGAGCCATTTACTCAGCACTTCCTGCGACTTCAAGGCGGCCATTTCGACTTGGCCGATCGAATGTTTCACTCAATAAAAGAGGCGTGGCAGTCAGCCTCTAAGCATAACATGGCCGACGTGAAAGAACTTATTCCAGAATTCTTCTACCTCCCAGAATTTCTCCTCAATTTAAACCAATTCGATTTGGGTACAAAACAAAACGGAGTTGCCTTAGGTGACGTCATTTTGCCACCATGGGCGAAACAGGACCCTCGAGAATATATTAGAGTGCACAGGATGGCCTTGGAATGCGACTATGTATCGCAGAACCTCCACCATTGGATAGATTTGATTTTCGGATACAAGCAGCAAGGGCAAACTGCTGTAGACGCCGTTAATGTTTTCCACCATCTCTTTTACGAAGGAAACGTCGACATTTACAAGTAATTGAGAGAAAAATTAAGAGAAAATTCTTGCTTAACTTTGCTTTGCAGCATTGACGATCCGTTGAAAAAGAACGCCACGATAGGATTTATAAATAATTTCGGACAAATTCCGAAGCAGTTGTTCAAAAAGCCGCACCCTTGTAAGAAAATGGGGGGGAATAATAATAGGACTTCAGTGATTGACACGGGGGCGCTGGTTCAAGCTTTCACTTTGCCTCAGCCCGAGAAGTTATTTTTCCATCATTTAGACAATTTGAGACCTTCTCTGCAGCCAATTAAAGGTAAGGGTTGTATTTCTTTCATGCTTATACAGGGTGTTCCTCGACGAGCGTCAGTTAGCCGTATCTGGAGAACTGTTTCTAGCATCGTCATTAAAATTTGTAAGAACACAGGGGTTTCAATTAATTTTGAATCGACGTAAAATATTTTCATCAATGGCGCACTTCCGGTTGTACCGGAAATAGGTAGGGGAGAGTGGTACACAATGGATCACCTTTTTTTCAATTTTTTTTTTAGCAAACTGGTTCTAAATCAGGTAAAACCATTGCAAAGTCTTATCTGGAGTCACGTGTACCACGAATCCGTGTTTCATTGTGTACTATGGTCCATGTTTCATTAGGTGTTTCATTCTGTACTATGGTAAATTTTTTTGTAAAAACAATAAAATAATATGTGGCGTGACGACAGAAACGTGAGATTAACTGGTTAGGAAGGCACATTTCCTAGCGTCATAGGCCCAGAAAACATAAAATTTTAATAAATCGCACTCAAAAGTTGTACCTTCACCAAGTTTAGGTTGAAAAAAAACTTTTGAGTGCAAAATTTCAAAAATAATTTGTGCTTCGCTTAAATATGATCCGATTTCGCTGAAAACACCTAAGCAACTGCGGCCGGTGGCGGTCCAAACTTTCTAGCGAAAAGTTCAGATGACTTAGGTTCAATGTTTTATTGTGTACTACTCTCCCCTACTAATTTCCGTTTTTTGAATGGAACACCCTGTACATTATGATATTTTTGGATTTTATGTTTAATTTTAGGTGAGCTTTTACTAAGAATTGCCATGCCGAAAATCAACCGTTTTTGAGAAAATCAATAATTTCGCTTTTTTTATGCCAAGTGCAGGCCTAACTTCAAAAAGCTTTAACGTCTTCACAGTATGAAATGAGAAAACGATATTAATTTGGAATGAAGTCTAATGTAGGATGTATCCGCCCCTAGACTCAAATTGGGACAAATACATATACAGGGTGTTCTCTGAAAATTTTTAAACATAATCAACTTCATTGCTCAAAAAGTATTTTTTTTCAAACGGAAACACTGGACAACTTCGGTGAAAAAATGCACCCCACTACACCCCACACCACTACACCGAAACGCAAAGCCTCGGGTTTGATAATGAGCCCATTGTGTTCGAAACGCGTCAGCAGTGAAAATCAAGTGTTTCGGTGTAGTAGGGTGTTTCTAGTGATAGTGGAATGCCCCATGTCCATGCGCCGATGCTAAAACGCAAAATTTTGATATTTATGGCGATTTTTCGATCGGTTTTAGAAAAAATCCAAAATTTAGGCAGGGTGTATACGTTTCTGGAATTCCTATGGGCTGGAAAAGTCAGGGAATTTCGGGATTTTCATTGTTTTTCTGGAATGTTTTATAAGTACGGTCAATCAATCATCAATAGAATAAATTACGACACAAAATTCTCGAAGAAAAATATGTCTTTCTTACACGAAAAATTACTTTCAACACCCCTCGAAATCATCTTTGGTTTGTTGGGGTTAATTTTAGGGTTTACAATTGAATTGGCATTAATAAATAATGAATAACTTGACAACTTGATTGAAAGATCTTTGAAAATGAGCTCTGAGGTGTTTTTGCATTTTCGAATATAACCAGTACTAAGGTCATAAAGCGAAATTTTAATTTTGATGACGTATGAGCTACGTCCTCAAGAAAAGTTCGAGCCAACCTGTCCATTTCATTCTTGTTTTAATTTTGTCAATGTCAAATCTAATTTTGTACTGGAAACAAGTGACAGAACTGTCATACATATTTGTCATCTGTGTTCTTACGCCAAGAAATTGTACAGAAAGGTGAGATCGATAGCACATACGTCTCATTTTTTTAAAATTGCTTTCTGGAGTGAAATACTTAATAAAATCTAAAACAAAAAATGCAGCAGAGAAGCGGCTGGAACCTCCCCATCACGTGGATCTTTGTATTCTGTGTAGATAGTAGTCAATTCAACAGAATTTTTTTAATCCTTGACTAATTTCGCAATTTTCTGACAAATACCGACATCACCTCGGACATCACCCATCTCATTTGACAATATGTTCCTTTTAAGATTAATCTTTTGTCACCTTTTTGACAATAACTGCCACTTTATGTCATCCACTGTCAGCCCGCTCCCTTTTATTGAGAAAGAATTTTTTCTCTATTTTCTACTGAAATGGCCGAAACTGTGAACACATTTTTAGAACCAGAATTTGATCGCCTTTCTAATGGCGACATAAAAAATGAGGTCTTGTATTTAAAATTTTAAGTTGATATGTTTAAATGGGACTTCCCGTGGGCCAATTGCTTTCAAAAGCCTTTCAGGTCTTCAACGGGTCACCCGATCTCCATGTACCAAATTTCAGCCAAATCGATTCAGTAATTTGGGCTATAATGTATTTTTACTGTTATTATAAAATTTCGCTTTTTTGAACCAAACAGCGCTAAATGCGAATTAATTTTGTCCTATTTAAAACCAGAATTTGAAGACCTTTCTGATAGTGACAATAAATCTTTCAAAAACTTGTTTTTAATGGTCAAATGAAAAAATAATTTTAAATTTGGAAATTGGTGTGCCAAAACGGCACTTTCCGTGAGTCGATTGAATTCAAAATTTGTTCAGCTCTTCGACGTGTAATGCAATCCCCATGTGCAAAATTTCAGCCAAATCGGTTCAGGGGCTTGGGCTGTACCGCGATTTTAAAGTCCGATAAAAATCAATTTTTTTTTATTTTTGGTCAAAAGGGCACTAAGAATGAATACACTTTTAGAAGCAGAATTTGAAGGTCTTCCTTATGGTGAAGTGAAAAATGGGGGTTTGCATTTAAAATTTAAAAGTTGATGTGCCAAAATGGCATTTCCGGTTGCACGATTGGCTCCAAAAGCTTTTCAGATCTAAGTTAGGTTACGAGATGCCTATGTTCCAAATTTCAACTAAATCGGTCTAGTAGTTTTGGCTGTGGCATGATTACAAACGAACGTACGAACGTACGTACGTACGTACATACACACAGACACATTTTAAAAACCCCTTTTTTGGGTTCCTAAGACCTCAAAACGTGAAGATCTGGTGCTATCTCAAATTCGAAAATTTTAGTGATTGCAGTAACCTCCCATTTTTTTAAAATTGTGATGGGGTTGGGGAGGTTAAAATGGATATTAAATTTGATTATTTTTTGAATTATAATACTGATAAAGAAATTTGTGACATTGCCCTATTTTACTGTACTGAACTTGCGAAGTTTTATCGTTAAATAAACTAAAAATTCTCACTTTCAGTAGAAAATTAAGAATTAACGTAGCAGATTGTAGGTACTGGAAAATTTTGCAAGACGGTCTGGAAAACCTGGAAAAGCCCAGGGAATTTTGTCCAGAAAATTCCGTATACACCCTGGGTAGGGTAAAAAGACAAAAAAATCTAGGGGCTTAATGCGAAGATTAATTTAATCGATGCAAATTGGGGTTTTTGGACGATATCCCTAAATTTTGAACACGAGTTAACAGGGTGTCCCTTAATTAGGCTGCAACATTTTACCAGTGCGTTCTACGATCAAAATTAGGACTAGAAGTTTGGTAAACATTTTTCGAAAAATCCATCCTAAGGGAGCTAGGGCCCCTCAAAAAAAAAAGTAGTTATTTCTTCAATTTCTGAGGATCACGATAGGGCCACGAAATTTGAACTTTGTCGTAGATTTTTCTTTTGAGCAAAATTTATCCATTTTTGTCGGTTTTATGCCAGGATTTCGCGTTTTTTCTCATTTTGATATATTTTTTTCAGTCAAAGTTAGTACAATCTGAAAACGAACAGTGCCATTGCTCTTTTACATTACAGTTTTACATAAAAATGATGGGTCACACTCGGGGGTCCATCGTAATTTTTTAGTCTCGGTGCTAGTCCACTTTCTATTTTTTCAAATTTCTATCCAAATCCACATCCAAGTTTTTGTCGGTTTTGTATCAAAATTTCGCTTTCTTCTCTTTTACTTGTTATTTTTTTCAGGCAATTTCAGTCAAAATTAGTACTATCTGAAAACTAGTATCGGCATTGCTCTAATTGGGCAATTGTTTAATTTTGCACTCAAATTGCTCAGTTAAGTGAGCCTTCTCAGATAAATGTGTAAATGGAAAGCAGCTATAATTCTATGATCATCGACTTGGACGATTTTTAGCGACTTTGGCGGATTTTTCGCGTTCGTCTAAAACCAATTTTTTTCAGAGGTCAAGAGCCCCGTGGGCCAAATCCTCCACGTGGACAAATCGGTCCTGGCCGTCGAGCAGAACAAAGTCCTAATACCTCCCTGTTACAACAAATACGTGGCGTGGGGTTTCGCCGATCACTCCCTCCGAATCGGGAATTACGACAGCGACCGAGCGGTGTTCGTCTCGGAGGGGGTCGTTCAGAACAACGGGGAAATCCTGACCTGCGTCTGTCCCTCTTCAAAACTGATAGTCACGGCGGGAACGAGCTCTGTGGTCACAATTTGGGAATACGAAGCGCGAAAAAAGGCCTTGGGCATAAAGCACAATCTTTACGCCCACACGGACGCTGTCACTTGCCTGGCGGCCAGTCCTGCGTACAATGTTATTGTTTCTGGATCGCGGGACGAGACTGCCATCATTTGGGATCTATCCAGAGGTTTTTATAGCAAATACTAAATCATAAAGGGAAAGGCTTTGGGAAACAATTACATATTTGAGATTTCTTTTCCAAAAACCACCCTTTAACTGATTTATTTTGAATTATACAGGGTTAGTCAAATGTACAGAAACAGCCGACTATTCACTGTATCAAAAAATTCTTCAAATAAGAGTTGAATGGTAAATTTAGGCGCACGTTTTAGGTTAATCCATTTTTTTTTGACATTGGCATTGCCAAGTAAATGAGAAGATATGTCAAGTGCAGTATCATTGGAAAGGTAATTTTTTTCTCTTTACAACGGCGTGAAAAAATTATGCTCTTACATAACGGAAATTTCGAGAAAATGTCAATTGAATGTGTTCCCAAAAATATGGATTTGGCCGTCTATTTCACAAACTATGCACTTTATCAAAAAAATGTTCTAATAAAAGTTGAAAAGCAAATTCAGGCGCATCTTTTTCATGCGATTCACTTTTTTAGACGTTTGCTTCAACCCATTCAATTGACATTTTCTCGAAATTTCCATTATGTAAGAGCATGCTTTTTTCACACCGTTGTAAAGAGAAAGAAATTAGCTTTCCAATGATACTACACTTGACATATCTTCTCATTAAAAAAAAATGTCAATGACGTCATTACTTGGTAATATCAATGTCAAAAAAAAAGATAAACCCAAAACATGCCTCTAAATATTACGGAAGCGCTGAGGGAACAGTCGGTACTCTTTTCTTTTCGATTTTTGAATTCTTGACTTTTATCTCAAGATATTGCCTTTTATCTCAAGATCTTGACTTCATCGCTCTACCGCTCGTCTAGTCTGTCCATCGGATAATTTGAAAACAGATTGATATATCGAGCTTAAACTTGGTATACAGCTGTGTTACCCAAAATACTCGGAGTCGGCGGGGATTGCTTTTGGGCCATATCGGACCAAGGGGGTAGGAGTAATAGGCGAGCTTATGGGTGAAAAACAGAAAAAAAATATTAATTGCAATAACTCGAGAAGTAGAGGAGATACCCTAGTGGAACTTGCTATGCGCTTTTGGCATACAAATCTGTTAAAGGTGACTGGATGTTATTTTCGGGGGATGAAATTTTCGCGATGAAAATCACAAAAATATAAAAACTTCCCAAGTATGTTGCACGTGGAGGTCTGAAACCCGACACACCCACATAATATTTCGATAATATCTGCAGGATTGGACAGATGAAGTGGAAATTGGGGTTGAAACTCGAAATTTCAACTAAGTATTGCTTGAAGAAATTCTATAACTTTCCATCAATTGTACAGGGTCTTCATTCCATTAGGTACCTACTTTAAATTGTCATAGCTCCTTTATTGCTTGAGATATTCGTATGAAATAAAAACTGAACGGTAGACCGGACTCCCGAGTTTTGTTCTGGAACTTATTCTCAGCGATCACCGTCGGATCTTAAGCGCTGTAGATGCAACTTGCTTTTTTTTAAATGGAGCACCCGGTATATTCTTGCACGGATCGATGGTGAATTTTCTTCTGATTTCACTCATATAGGGTAGTTGATGTCTGGGGGTCATAGTTTTCGAGAAAAGAAATCCTGAGCTACGAGAAATGTCAAATGAAAATGGCAATCATGTTGAAATTTTTAATTTGTAATGCTTTTAAGGTGAATAAATAAGTTACTTACTTTGTTACTATTGATAGTTTTAACTTATTTATTCACCCTAAAACATTACAAAAGATGATTTGCCATTTTCATCCGGACATTTCTCGTGGATTGGGATTTTTTTTCTCGAAAACTATGAACCCCAGATATCAACTGCCCTATATCAATGAAATCAGAACAAAATTCTCTATCGATCCGTGCCAGAAAATACCGGGTATCCCATTTTAAAAAAAGCATGTTGCATCCACAGCACTTAAGATCCGATGGTGATCGCTGAGAATAAGGTCCAGAACAAAACTTGGGAGTCCGGTCTACAATCTAGTTTTTATTTCATGCGAATATCTCAAGTAGTAAAGGAGCTATTTAAAGTAGGTACCTAATGGAATGAAGTACAAAAAAAATGACTTGGAGGAATTTAACCCTTGATAGGTATTAATACCACGCAAAAAATGTAATCATCTGAAACTGACACCCCCGCACAATTCCTTTATCATATGCTTCCGCAGTGCTACTAGGTGCGGATTAAATCTGCACCCAAAACCACCAAGCGCCCCTCAATGTACAAATCGTTCAATTCACATATACAGGGATGCACATCGCATTGATATACATTTTCAAGACAAGAAGACTTGTTGGTACAAAGCACAATAAAAAGTAAACCGTAAATATTGAATGATGCATGCGCAAAATCGGAATTCTTGAGATAAAAGTCAAGATCTTGAGATAAAGTCAAGATCTTGAGATAAAAGTCAAGATCTTGAGATAAAAGTCAAGATCTTGAGATAAAGTCAAGATCTTGAGATAAAAGTCAAGAATTGAAAAATCGAAAAGAAAAGACTACCGACTGATCCCTCAGCGCTTCCGTAATATTTGCCATTCCACTCTTATTTGAAAAAATCATCTGTTTCCATACATTTGACTGACCCTGTATGTTATTAACATTATTGTAGGTATTTTCGTGAGACAACTTCGAGGACATGCAGGACCCATAGCTGCAGTCGCAATCAACGATCTCACCGGTGACATAGCGACCTGTGCTGCCACCTGGTTGCACGTTTGGAGCATTAATGGGGATGAACTGGCCAGTGTTAACACATGCGTGGGACGCGCCGACAGAATGCAACAGATTTTATGCGTGGCATTTTCACAAACGCGTGAGTGGGATGCTCTTAATGTCATCATGACAGGATCGACCGACGGAGTAACGAGAGTAAGTTTTAACCAATAGGAAACCTCTATTGCTCCGTGTGCGACCAATCGGCGCTCATTTCTATGTATTCAACAGATGTGGTCTTTGGAGTACGTCCAAGTTCCTGATGAATTAAACCCGCAAAAAGTCGAAACTAGGGAGGTAAAGCAGAGTCCTGTTAAACCGAGTCCGATTCACCATCGTTTGGTTAAGCAAATCAACGTTTCCAATGACAGTTCGGGGAGTTTGATAAAATCTGGTTCGGAAAGTAGTTTATCAGAGGACAGTACTAGAAGGGCTTCCATTGGTAGAGATAGATCGGCCGAGGGCAGTTGTAAGGAATGGAGGAGTGAGCAACAGAACGAAAAGGAGACTTGCAGTGATAATGAGGAGGCGTCGCCTCCGGTTCCTGTGCGCAGGCGCAAGTCAAGGGTGCACGGCACTTTCAGGAAAAGTGAAGGTAAATGCTCGATTTCTATTTTAAATGTCGTCTTGTTATTTTCTTCAACAATAATTTGACGATTTATCATTCAGGGTTTAAAATCTTGACGGTAGTTTAGGGCCTGAGGCGCTAAATATTTCTAATTTCCGTAATTTTGCAGCAAGATCAGTTATTTATCTTTCTAACTGCTTTAAATTACATAATTTGAGAAATTTAAGTTTAATTTAACTTTCAAGCAAGGTTTTCTTCAATTTTACAGAAAAAAAAATCACTTTTCTCAGTCAGTAATGGATGGATCATGAAAAAACCTCCACCAATCGCTTAGTTGGGTGCGATTTAGTAAGGAAAGAGGGGTAACACGTGGAGTCTAGGATAATTTTTACTAAGGGCATGGCTAACTTGATTATTGATTTTTTCATACTTTTGCAATTGAATCGGTCTTTTCTCATTCTGAACCCCCTAAATTACATATTTTTGATAATTTTATGTAAATTTAGATTTTAAGCAAGATTTTCGTCAATTTTGACACAAAAAATTCAATTTTTTCGGCCGGTAATAGATGGATCTTGTCAAAAGCTTCACCAATCGCTTAGTTGGGTGCGATTTAATAGGGAAAGAGGGGTCACAAGTGGGGTCTACGATCATTTTTACTCCTAGCATGGCCACCTTGATTTTTAATTTTCCCATAATTTTGTAACCGAATCAGTTTTTTTTTCATTCTGAGCCCATTAAATTACATATCTTTGATAATTTGAAGCAAATTTAGCTTTTAAGGCGGATTTTCGTCAATTTTTACAAGAAAAATTCAATTTTCTCGGTCTGTAATGGATGGATCTTGACGAAACCTTCACCAGTCGCTTAGTTGGGTGCGATTTAGTAAGAAAAGAGGCGTAACACCAGGGGTCTACAATATTTTTTTCTCCAGACATGCCCACCTTGCTTTTTTTGATTTTCTCATAGTTTTGCGCCGAGTCAGTTTTTTCTCATTCTGAACCTTCCAAATTGCATATTTTTGATAATTTGAATTGAATATAGCTTTTAAGCAAGGTTTTAAATTTTTACAGAAAAAAATCACTTTTCTGTCAGTAATGGATGGATCCTGAAAAAACCTTCACAACTTGATTATTGACTTTTTTCATATTTTTGCAATTGAATCGGTCTTTTCTCATTCTGAATCCGCAAAATTGCATATTTTTGATAATTTTATATAAATTAGCTTTTAAGCAAGATTTTCGTCAATTTTTACATAAAAAAATTCAATTTTCTCAGCCGATAATAGATGGATCTTGTCAAAAGCTTCACCAATCGCTTAGTTGGGTGCGATTTAATAGGGAAAGAATGGTCACAAGTGGGGTCTACGATAGTTTTTACTCCTGGCATGGCTACCTTGATATTTGATTTTCCCATAGTTTTGTCACCGAGTCAGTTTCTTCTCAATCTGAACCCTCTAAATTATATATCTTTGATAATTTGAAATAAATTGAGCTTTTAAGCCAGATTTTCGTCGATTTTTATTAAATTTTCTCAGTCGGTAATGGATAGATCTCCACAAAACTTTCCCCAATCGCTTAATTGGGTGCGATTTAGTTAGGAAAGAGGGGTCATACGTGGAGTTTAGGATCATTTTTGCTAAGGGCATGGCCAACTTGATTATTGACTTTTTTCATATTTTTGCAATTGAATCGGTCTTTTCTCATTCTGAATCCGCAAAATTGCATATTTTTGATAATTTTATATAAATTAGCTTTTAAGCAAGATTTTCGTCAATTTTTACATAAAAAAATTCAATTTTCTCAGCCGATAATAGATGGATCTTGTCAAAAGCTTCACCAATCGCTTAGTTGCATGCGATTTAGTAAGGAAAGAGGGGTCACACGTGGGGTCTACGATAATTTTTACTCAGGGCATGGCTACCTATATTTTTAATTTTCCCATAATTTTGCAATCGAATCAGTTTTTTTTTCATTCTGAGCCCATTAAATTACATATCTTTGATAATTTGAAGCAAATTTAGCTTTTAAGGCGGATTTTCGTCAATTTTTACATGAAAAATTCAATTTTCTCAGTCTGTAATGGATGGATCTTGACGAAACTTTCACCAGTCGCTTAGTTGGGCGCGATTTAGTAAGAAAAGAGGCGTAACACCGGAGGTCTACAATATTTTTTTCTCCAGACATGGCCACCTTGTTTTTTTTAAATTTTCTCATAGTTTTGCGCCGAGTCAGTTTTTTCTCATTCTGAACCCTCCAAATTGCATATTTTTGATAATTTGAATTGAATATAGCTTTTAAGCAAGGTTTTAAATTTTTACAGAAAAAAATCACTTTTTTAGGCGCTCGACCGGAAAGTTAACCTTTCCGGTCGATTTTAGGACCGGAAAGTGGCCTTTCCCGGACTAGTCCGGGAAAGTGAAAAATTAATTTTCCCGGTCAATTTTAGGACCGGAAAATCAACTTTCCCGGACTAGTCCGGGTAAGTCGAAGTCCGGGAAAGTGACATTTCACCGGAATATTTTAGAAAGTGAAATTTCACCGGTATGTTATGGATTTTGATATCGTGTTAATTTTTGTTAGGCTCCTCACATTTTTCAGTTTAGATAATTTGAATTAAAATATTTAATTTCACACCAGAAAATATGTTGCGAGCACCTAAAAAATGTAATACGTAACTCACATGTAAAGTGTCTTTCCTGGACTCGTAGGCTTTCAGGCTTCCGCCTACGGCGTCAGCCTGAAATCTGCCTATTCGTCCAGGAAAGATCACTTTCCATACTCTTTACGTAAATAACTATTCTCAGTCAGTAATGGATGGATCCTGAAAAAACCTTCACCAATCGCTTAGTTGGGTGCGATTTAGTAAGGAAAGAGGGGCAACACGTGGAGTCTAGGATAATTTTTACTAAGGGCATGGCCAACTTGATTATTGATTTTTTCATACTTTTGCAAATGAATCGGTCTTTTCTCATTGTGAACCCGCTAAATTACATATTTTTGATAGTGTTATGTAAATTTAGCTTTTAAGCAAGATTTTCGTCAATTTTTACATAAAAAATTCGATTTTCTCAGCCGGTAATAGATGGATCTTGTCAAACGCTTCACTAATCGCTTAGTTGGATGCGATTTAGTAAGGAAAGAGGGGTCACACGTGGGGTGTACGATAATTTTTCCTCAGGACATGGCCACCTTGATTTTTAATTTTCCCATAATTTTGCAACCGAATCAGTTTTTTTTTCATTCTGAGCCCATTAAATTACATATCTTTGATAATTTGAAGCGAGTTTAGCATTTAAGGCGGATTTTCGTCAATTTTTACATGAAAAATTAAATTTTCTCGGTCCGTAATGGATGGATGTTGACAAAACCTTCACCAGTCGCTTATTTGGGTGCGATTTAGTAAGAAAAGAGGCGTAACACCAGGGGTCTACGATATTTTTTACTCCAGACATCTCACATGACCACCTTGCTTTTTTTGATTTTCTCATAGTTTTGCGCCGAGTCAGTTTTTTCTCATTCTGAACCCTCCAAATTGCATATTTTTGATAATTTGAATTAAATATAGCTTTTAAGCAAGGTTTTCAATTTTTACAGAAAAAAAATCACTTTTGTCAGTCAGTAATGGATGGATCCTGAAAAAACCTTCACCAATGGCTTAGTTTGGTGCGATTTAGTAAGGAAAGAGGGGTAACGCGTGGAGTCTGGGGCAATTTCTACTAAGGGCATGGCCAACTTCATTATTGATTTTTTCATACTTTGGCAATTGAATCGGTCTTTTCTCATTCTGAACCCTCTAAATTACACATTTTTGATAATATCATTAAATTTAGCCTTTAAGCAAGATTTTCGTCAATTTTTACAAAAATAAATCAATTTTCTCAGGCGGTAATAGATGGATTTTGACAAAAGCTGCACCAATTACTTAGTTGGGTGCGATTTAGTAAGGAAAGAGGGGTCACAAGTGGGGTCTACGATAATTTTTACTCCGGACATGGCCACCTTGATTTTTTATTTTCCAATAGTTTTGTATCCGAATCAGTTTTTTCTCATTCTGAACCCTCTGAATTACATATCTTTCATAATTTGAAATAAATTTACCTTTTAAGCCAGATTTTCGCGAATTTTTATTCAATTTTCTCAGTCGGTAATGCGTAAATCTTCACAAAACTTTCACCAATCGCTTAGTTGGGTGCGATTTAATAGGGAAAGAGGCGTAACAAGTGGGCACTCCGATAAATTTTACTCCGGGCATGGCCACCTTGATTTTTTATTTTCCCATAGTTTTGTCACCGAATCAGTTTTTTCTCATTCTGAACCCTCTCAATTACATATCTTTGATAATTTGAAATAAATTTAGCTTTTAAGTCAAATTTTCGTCAATCTTTATTTAATTTTCTCAGTCGGTAATGGATAGATCTTCACAAAACTTTCACCAATCGCTTAGTTGGATGCGATTTAGTAAGGAAAGAGGGGTCACAAGTGGGGTCTACGATAATTTTTACTCCGGACATGGCCACCTTGATTTTTTATTTTCCAATAGTTTTGTATCCGAATCAGTTTTTTCTCATTCTGAACCCTCTGAATTACATATCTTTCATAATTTGAAATAAATTTACCTTTTAAGCCAGATTTTCGCGAATTTTTATTCAATTTTCTCAGTCGGTAATGCGTAAATCTTCACAAAACTTTCACCAATCGCTTAGTTGGGTGCGATTTAATAGGGAAAGAGGCGTAACAAGTGGGCACTCCGATAAATTTTACTCCGGGCATGGCCACCTTGATTTTTTATTTTCCCATAGTTTTGTCACCGAATCAGTTTTTTCTCATTCTGAACCCTCTCAATTACATATCTTTGATAATTTGAAATAAATTTAGCTTTTAAGTCAAATTTTCGTCAATCTTTATTTAATTTTCTCAGTCGGTAATGGATAGATCTTCACAAAACTTTCACCAATCGCTTAGTTGGATGCGATTTAGTAAGGAAAGAGGGGTCACACGTGGGGTCTACGATAATTTTTGCTCAGGACATGGCCACCTTGATTTTTAATTTTCCCATAATTTTGCAACCGAATCAGTTTTTTTTTCATTCTAAGCCCAATTATTAAATTACATATATTTAATTGAATTGAATTTGAAGCAAATTTAGCTTTTAAGGCGGATTTTCACCAATTTTTATATGAAAAATTCAATTTTCTCGGTCGGTAATGGATGGATCTTAACAAAACCTTCACCAGTCGTTTAGTTGGGCACGATTTAGTAAGAAAAGAGGCGTAACACCGGGGGTCTACGTTATTTTCTACACCAGACATGGCCACCTTGTTTTTTTTATTTTTTCATAATTTTGCGCCGAGTCAGTTTTTTCTCTTTCTGAACCCCTCAAATTACATATTTTTGATAATTTGAATTAAATATAGCTTTTAAGCAAGGTTTCCGTCATTTTTTATAGAAAAAATTCATTTATCTCAGTCGGTAATAGAGGGATCTGGAAAAAACCTTCACCAATCGCTTAGTTGGGTGCGATTTACTAAGGAAAGAGGTGTAACACGTGGAGTCTACGATAATTGTTACTGAGGGCATGGCCAACTTGTTTTGTTGATTTTGCAACCGAATCAGTCTTTTCTCGTTCTGAACCCTCTAAATTACATATTTTTGATAATTTCATGTAAATTTAGCTTTTAAGCAAGATTTTCGTCAATTCATACAAAAAAATTCAATTTTCTCAGAAGTTCACCAATCGCTTCATTGGGTGCGATTTAGTAGTGAAAGAGGCGTAACACGTGGAGTATAGGATAATTTTTACGAAGGGCATGGCCAACTTGATTTATTGATTTTTCCATAATTTTCAACCGAATCGATCTTTTCTCGTTCTGAACCCTCTAAATTACATATTTTTGATAATTTTATGTAAATTTACCTTTTAAGCAAGATTTTTGTCAATTGTTACATAAAAAATTCAATTTTCTCAGTCGGTAATAGATGGATCTTGACAAGAGCTTCACCAATTGCTTAGTTAGGTGCGATTTAGTAAGGAAACAGGGGTCACACGTGAGGTCTACGATAATTTTTACTCCGGGCATGACCACCTTGATTTTTGATTTCCATATACCTGATTTTCGTTTATTTTAAGGGCCAAAAATGATTTCTCCCCCCATTTGACAATGGAATGGTGAAAAGAAATTCCGAAAGTGTGAGAATACTCTGAAATAGTCCAAATTTTTCCACAATGTTGTTTTTCTTGGCGGTTTTGTTTGAGTGGTTTCGGACGTTAAAACAGTTCTGACAGGTATTTGCGAAGGGAAAAATTTATGATACGCTATTATTTAACAGGGGAGTTATTAACTAATAGAGCGTCCCTCTGGAAAGCGTCAGGTTCTGGGTTCGCTTCCCGGCCAGTATTATTTTTTTTCTGCAATATTTCCACTTGTCTTTAAAAATTATTATTAATCTGATTGCTTATACGCTCCCCTTGTTCATGGGCCTTGAGGCACACGCCTCATGGTTAATTCGGCTCTGTTGACAGTTGTTGCAAAAGCATAACAACATACATATAGGGTCTTCGTGCAATAAAACAGGGTTAATTTTAATTAATACAAGAGATTAGATTTATCATTTGACCTATTTAAGCTAATTTCGTTGTTGTGTAGGTAATTTGATGGAATTTGTAGATAGGCAACCAGTAATTTATGTTTTAATACTGGTTATAAATTATAATTTTTTAAAAACGGTCAATTTTCAGGTGGAAATAGTGCCGACAACGCTAGTCTCGATGTTGAAGATAGCACCAGTATGCGGACGAGCAAATCAGACACAAGCTTAACTGACTCTTTTGTTATGATCCCAGACAATAGAAAACGTACTATAAATCCAATGAACGTCCTTAGGCCAGGTAAATGATATTTTTTCTTCACTTTTTTGTTAACTTAAATCGATTAGGTTTTAAGTGGCAAAGACAACTAGTATTTCGTAGCAAATTAACGATGCACACAGCTTATGACAGAAAGGACAATGCTGAGCCAGCCTCCATCACAGCATTGGCTGTGTCAAAGTAAGTATACTTAACTTTTTTTATTAAGTAGTTCATTTTTCCTCTCATCTACTTTTGTGTTATTACTATTATTATTATTATTATTTTTACCCAGAGACCATAGAACAGTGTATGTCGGAGATACAAGAGGCAGAGTCTTCTCGAGGAGTGTCTGTGAGGTACCAGGGCGCGCCGCAGACCATTGGCTAAAAGATGAGGGTGCGGATTTCTGCGCCTCTTGCAGTGTCAGATTCACAATTTACGAAAGAAAACACCACTGCCGAAACTGCGGTCAAGTTTTCTGTTCCAGATGCAGCCGTTTCGAGAGCGAAATCTCCCGTTTACGCATTCTTAAGCCCGTCAGAGTCTGTCAAAGCTGTTACGCCGCCTTGAAGTCAGACAAGTAATTATTTATTAACAAAATTAACTAGGAAAAATTGTTTAAAGTGTATAAATGTAAGTATCGTTTTGTTTTTATTTATTAATTTTATCGTTACTTTGTGATATTGAGGAAATATATATTTTAAACTTTTTATTGAATGTATTATGCTTGAAGTATTAATTTATAGCAATATGTATTTAGAACAATAATATCGTTGCCTCGTATTGTATTTTGTGTAAAGATAGTATTAGTGAACGGGAAATTTTCATTGTTATTATTTTTGTATTAAATCTTGGACAGAAGACGTTAGACGAGTGCACAGGCATCTGTAGACAATATGTGTGCACTATTGTGCATTCCAAAGTATATATATTTCCTTATATTTGATAATTGTATGTGATATATTGTAGATTCTATTACCAAATGTAAATATGCCATGTCTGGTTTAATAAAACGTAACCTGCATTGATTTATTGTAAAAACAGTAAAAAAGCTATTATAAATCATCTAAATCAACTGCTTTGATCTGTGGCGTTAGCTCTGATACCTCAAGTTTTTTGGTGGGTTTTTCCACAATTGCTGTGGGAATTTCCAACCTCGTCCAAGTTCCCGCTTCAGCTTTCTTTAACTTGATCTCGACTTTCGTCCCAAAAAACGAAACTTGACTACTGGCAACATCAATAATCTGAAATTTACAATCAGAATAGTTAATACTACAAAATCTTACCTACCCCTTTTAATTCAACATCTAAATCAAACCTCGCTCCCCCTTGCAGTGGAAATACCAAACTGGTTTTAAGTCTAATAGGGTTTAAGAATACAGTACTCGTTTTTACGCAGTATTGTTTGGCATAAATTGCAAGAATAACATGTGAGGGTGTTTGATGAAAATCCCATCGGCACCTAACTGTCTGACCATCAATATCCTCCGTTTTAATCCACACATGTTTACCTTTCTCGCAACCAACTTGAGCACAAAATATCTCAAATTCTGTCGTTTTTTTTTGACAGCAGGACCAGTATTTTAAACCTTCGTGAAAAATTGGTACTCCAGGGTGGTAAACACAGGTTTTATGACTTGTTTCTGGCCCTTCATATGATGTCGTGCACCCCCTGTTTTTACATAAAGTTCCTATTGCAATTTCATCGGGATTTTTATTAACAATTACTGTGGTTGGATCACTAAACACTTGTTGGCGCAATGAAGGTGCAATTTCTGGTTCCTTCTTTGTCTGCAAGAAAAAGCTTATAATTTATGCAATGTTACAAACATTAATGAAACCTACCAGTGGAGAATCAAATGGTGGTCGTACTAAGTATTTTGGCACAATTGGCTTAACTTCTATCACTTCATTAATATCAACTTCTTCCTTCTCAGGTTTCTCTGGCTCCGGGGGCTTAATATTTGAGTGTTTGGATTGGGAGCAGCCTTTTATGTTCAGAAATTCGGTAAAGTCGGTGCATTTTTTGTTGCAGCAGGACCAACCTTTGTATGCGTCGTGAAAGAAAGGCAGTCCGGGGTGGTGACAACAGGAGTCTAAATTTAAGTAGTGGTTAATTAATTAACGCAAAATTAGTAATTACCGTCTTTGTTGTCTTCCAGAGTGAATTTCTGACCGCAACCTCGGTTGTAGCATTGCATTTTTTCGTTCTCCATGGCTTTAGGTAATATTTTTTCGTTTTGGCAAGAGTTATTTTTAATTCAGTATAATTAAAACTGAAAACGTGAAAATTCTGGAAATTTCCTGGTTGACAGCTGTCACTTCTCTTGTTGACTTTTGAGTTTTGACAAGAATGACAAGAGCGTCAGCTGGCAACTGGCAGTTTTAAATGACAGTTTTCCCCAAATCGGGTTTTCCATATAGAATGTTATTACTTATAACAAACCTGACTGTTTATTTATGATTTTTATTAGTGCATAGAAAATAAAACAATACGTTAAAAACCTATTTTAATCGACTCGTTAAACAATCTTGGTGTAGGCAGCCAACAATTAGTAGGGTGGCACGTTTGGTTGCATAACATATTTTCGAAATTGAAATTCTGAAGACCGGTTTTCTTCAAATGGAAGAGAATACAAGACAAGGGGCCTTCCCAACAATTTATAAAAATTACAAAATAATAAAGAACACGCTTCGTCAAGACTTCCTCAGTAAATAAGATGTTTCAAGACTTTGTAGTTTTTTAATAAAAAAATCTTTAAAGGTGCGCACGGATTGAACGATATGCAACCAATTATACATTCTTCTTTCATTTAATCCTACGTATTTTTAATTTCACACAAATATGCCTTACGAAGACAAATTAACTTCGGAAAAAATTATCAGATGGCAGAGCAGTCATTCAGTATTAATGACTATTCCAAATTTGTTATTTTGTTGAAATAAATTTAAGAAAAAAATTAAGAAATCTCATATCACGATTTCTTAATTTTTTTCTTTAATTTAATCCAACAAAATAACAACTCTGAAATAGTCAATAAACAATGTAGCGGCTGCTCTTCCAATTGTAAATTCTTTCCGAAGTTAATTTGTCTTCGTAAGGCATATTTTTGTGAAATTAAAAATACACAGAATTAAATGAAAGAAGAATGTATAATTGGTTGCATTTCGTTGAATCCGTGCGCACCCTTAAAATTCCGACTCAGCATAAATGACGTCACATATGCTGGCAAATAGCCGGCAAATTGCTCAAAGTGCTATTGACTGCATCGTAGAAACATATTCGTTGCAAACTAATTGAACAAACGTCAACTAAGTAGTATAACAAAGAAAAGCGGTATTTTTTAATTGGAAAGGCCCATTATCGACAAAGTGTTGTAACTTAACTCGTGTGTAAATCTGCAATTAATAATCTCCGATCACTATTTCTGATTTCGCGTTATTAACATAATCGCTCTTATTATCCCCATCTTGTTCGTTACGTTATAGTCCAGTCAAGCTAGATTTTTTATAAGAAATATTTTATATTTTTTGAAAGTTTAGCTACGGACTCCTGATGGCACCTGAAATGAAATGCTGAAAGTTCCCAGCCCTCAAGTGTGCGTTTCATCCCTTATTTGGCGAAAACCACCCCCGAACGTGACAGGGCGCTAGTTTTTAGCATTTTTCGGCGAAACTATCCATCTGACAAAAAATTTATTCTAATCAAAAGCATTCGCTATGAAATTCTGTATTAAAATAGTACATTGTGTATTAAAAGCGGAAAGTGCAACTTTTGTGCTCGGAACAAGTAAATTGCTGCTCGAGCCTTTAGGCGAGAGCAGCAAACTTGTGAGAGCACAAAAGGCACTTTACGCTTTCAATACACATACTATTTTTTCTACGCCCCTTATAAATAAGGCAAGAAGAAGCATATTTTTCTCAATTTTTAAAAAACAGCATGTCGTCAATCAGTACATGAATTTTTTGTAGTTATCTGTGGACGTTCCTATGACACTGCTTTTGTTATTTTTCAAAATACGTCAAAAATTTTTCAAAGCGACTGTAAACTAGAGATTTCGTTGTTCTCTTGGTCAGAATGGCAGACATTAGCTGCTTTCCTTTTAGTCTAGGGTGCAACTCTGAACTGTTCAAGATTTATCAAGAACACGGGGCGAATTATTCTTGAACAGTTCGGAGTTGCACCCTGGACTAAAAGGAAAGCAGCTATTGATAGTAGTGACGAGAGTGTAGTGGATCTGGAATGCACCCCGCCACACATAAAGGAAGCCGCGAAAAACGTAATCTTGAATTTGTTACCTGACAAATCGAAGACCAGGTACGAGAGAGAATACACGTTGTTCGTGCAATGGTGCAAAACCAATCAAGTTAAATCATCCTACTCTGAAGATATATTGCTGGCTTATTTGTCGGAAATTTCGAGAACGAAGAAATCATCTACTATATGGTCAGTGTATTCAATGTTGAAGAGCACTCTGTCTTCCAAACATAACGTAGATATCTCAAAATATAGCAGATTGATAGCATTTCTAAAGAAGCAGTCAGTGGGATACAGGGCCAAGAAATCAAAGGTGCTGAGAAGGGAAGAGATTAACAGGTTCCTATCAGATGCTCCGGATGAGTGTTATTTGATGTTGAAGGTAAATTATGGCGCTAAATTATTTTTTAATAATGATGACATTGTAGGTTGCTTTAATATTCGGTATTTTCGGGGCCTGTCGTCGCGACGAGCTGACCAAAATGCTGATTCACGACATAGAAGATAATGGGACAATCATGGTTGTAAAAATTCCCAATACCAAAACTGGAGTTCAGCGTACTTTTATTGTGTCTAAAGGAAGAGAACACGAAGTGGATTATTTGGGCTTTTGCCGTAAATATGTGGCACTCCGTCCATCCCATGCAACGACGCAGAGATTATTTTTGAGGTATGAGAATGGAAAGTGCACGAACAGAGTCGTGGGGATGAACACATTTGGCAATATGCCGAAGCGTATAGCGGAATTTTTGAATTTACCTGGTTGCGCTTCCTACACTGGTCACTGTTTTCGAAGAACTTCCGCAACGTTACTGGCAGATGCTGGAGCGGATATTACCAGTTTAAAACGCCACGGAGGTTGGAAGTCCACCTCTGTGGCAGAGGGCTATATAGAGGAATCACTAGAAAACAAGATTGCAGTGTCTCACAAGATTCTCGGACAAAACCCTGAGCCTGCGGTAGTCAACAACAACGTAACATCTGCAAAACTTCATGAACTGGGCTCTGGTATACAAGTTCAGAATTGTGAAAATTGTACTATAAATTTTAAAATTGTTCATAACAGTAGTAACGATAAATCCATGTCCCCATCCGTAATGACAAGAGATCACTATAACAGTAGTATAAGTAGAAATCATTGAATTATCATTGGAACATCTGGTTTAATTTATTATTGTTCAATAGGCACCTAATCTAATTGTTTAATAAAGTTTCCTTAAAATAGTTATTAATCTCTATCCTATCAGAAAAACTAACTTTCGGCTTGGTAAGCGGCAATAATTTTTCCGCTCGCTCAGCCGCAAACGCCAACTTTCTATTCTCTACTGACAAATAGAAAAGCGTACTTTCAATAAAGGGCGTAGAAAAAAGTCCTTTTGACTATTTTGCTTATCCATACCTAATTCTCGCAAACGACGTCCGAAGTTGGAGAACAGTCAAAACAGATTTTTGAGTAGAACATATTTATATATTTATAAAATTTTGGCTACGGACTGCTGATGGGCCCTGAAATGAAGGGCCGTAAACTTAACACCCCCCAAGTGTAAGCTTGATCCCTCTTTTGGCGAAAACTTACTCCCAGACGTGGACATGGCGCTAGCTTTTAGCATTTTTCGGCTAAACTATCAAACGGATAAAAAATTATTCCAATCAAGAATATTCCTCGTGAAATTCTACATTAAAAAGTCTTCACAAACCTATTTTGAGCGTATCCTTTCTAAGAATCTGTCGACGTTGATCGCGGCAAGACTTTATCTCCTGACTGTGCCACAAAAAAGTTAAGCGCGTAACTTAAAGATGTCGCTGGCGGTCATCACAAGCAGATGTCTTTAATTTTACTTGTCATATCACGTATCCCAAACGTCAAGTAATTAAAGAAATCTACTTGTTTTGACCGCTAGCGACATCTTAAAGTTACGCGCCTAACTTTTTTGTGGTACCGTAATTTTTACGGCATCAATAAGGGTTTTTAGTATAAGAGGGTCCTTTTCTAATTGTGACGTCAAGCCAATCAAGCGGCAGCGCACTATGCGCAGATGGTATACTGTTTATGGCGGCGCATAGGGGGTCTGACATGGCACATCTTCCATCCTTTTATGCTGAAAACCCTTATTAGAATTCGAGCCTACGCTTTTCGTCTCACACTGCGCAATCTGCATAATTTTTGATCGCATTTTACTTATGTAATAATTAAATCAATATACTTAATTTCAACACATTACCTACTTAACAACTTTCAGTTTTCAAAAATATTTAAAAAATTTTAAGCCATGTGTGTCAATGCCATGTTCTTGATGACCTCCGCTTTTATTTCTTCCTCCATTTATCCATTATCTTTCCGTGAGACAAACAGTATAGTTTGCGGTAAATAGCTATAAGTATTTAATAATCTGATTGATTTCTTGAAAAATTTTTCTTTGGCAATAGGTCAAAGTCAAAGACCAATAAAATAACAAACAGCAGATGATAAAACCGGAGAAAAAGCCAACGAAAGATGTGTATCAATGCGATGTGTGTCCCTGTAGATGTTTACCTTGTTAATGTGTATGTAGGGGCGAGCTGAATTTACTGGTGGAGTCGGGTGCAGATTTTATAAATCTGCACCTAGTAGTAGTGCCTCCGCAGACGCACAGTGGTGTTAAAAGTCAAGAGGAATGAAAATGAAGTGTGGATTAAGTAGAATTACGAAATAAAACACTAAAATAACCAAATTATGCAATTAAAACTTTTGTGGGGGTTGAAATAAGCACTTATACCTACCTACTGCGAAGGAAACTGAAAAATTGTAAAAGGTAAACTGAATCCCAAATGCGTTCAATTTTATAACCGTCGAAAAACGGAATTATGCGAATTTTGCAAAATTTGCACTTAGGGGGTTGAAAAATCGTAAAGGTGGATGAAAAATCAAAAGGTATCAGGATTAACCGTGGCTAAGTAAAATTACGGAAAATAACACCAAATTAACCCAATTATGTAAATTTAGCATTTGAAGACTTGAAACATTGCGAAGGGGGATGAAAAAAGTGAAAAATTTAATCATCATCCAAATGGGTTCAATTTATTACAGAAGAAAAACGAAAATATCCGAATTTGGCAAAACTAACACCTAGGGGGTTGAAAAATTGTAAAGGGGGATGAAACGTCAAAGTGGATGAGAATTAATCGTAATTAAGCAGAATTACAGAAAATAACACGAAAGTAAACCAATTATGCAAATTTAGATTTTGGGGGTTGAAATGTTGCGAAGGGGGTTGGAAAAGTGAAAAGATAAACATAATCCAATTGAGTTCAATTTGTTACCGAAGGAAAACTAAATTATGTGAATTTTGCAAAATAAACACTTAGGGGGTTGAAAAATTGTAAAGGGGGATGAAAAGTTAAAAGGGATGAGAATTAATCGTAATTAAGTAGAATTACAGAAAATAACACGAAAATAAGCCAATTATGCAAATTTGACTTTTGGGGGTTGAAACATTGCGAAGGGGTCGAAAAAGTGAAAAAGGCAAGAACAATTTATAAGGCAAAACTGCGCGAATTTTACAAAATTAACCAGCGGAAATCACCCGAAAAAGAAGCGGTCTGGGTAAATTTTGCTCTTTGAGGGTTCACATATCATGAAAGGGGTTGAAAAATTGTGGATGGGTCAAAAATTAATGAAAATCACTTTAAATTAATAACAAATTAGAAGAAAGCAAAAAAAAAATAAATGAAATATATTTACTCCGCTTGCTAGGGCTTAGGGGTTGTTAGTAGCGCAGGGGTTGGTTTTAAGATGAAGACTCGTAAGACTTTTTTCAATGGTTGACCGAAATCTATTGAACCCCATAATTTTATTCCACCACTTACATGAAAAAATTTCCAGTTTCAACCCTTAAATTTCATCCCCCTTGTTAGATATTAATGAAAATTTGCCCATCCGCCTACAGTGGCGCTGTAAATTACCACATCAAATTTAGCCCTGATACGTTGAGCAGTTTTTGAGTTCTCGCATTTTTTTGTTTCGGCATGTTAGGGGGTTGTACCGCCTTTAAGGGTCGTTTTTCGCGAATGATGAATAAGACCTTTTTTGTACCATCAATAGAAAGCTATCGAATGGTAATATTTTCAACTATACATTCTTCATTGAAAATTCGAGTTTCCACCCCTAACTTTCATCCCCTTCGATAATTTTCTCCTAAAATTCGATCTTCCCTTCTCGAAGATGCAGTGTGTAAGATGTCACAGTTTCGCAGAAGATATTGCTTCTCTGTGTCAAATTACAGGGCTTTATGGACGTTTCAACCCCTAAACTCCAACCCCCTATTTCACCACCCCCACATGCCCTAAAGGAAGTTGTGTTTTCAATTTCACCACCCTAACCCAATTCGTTTAAAAATTAAGGTAATTTGTAGATTCATGTTTTCAACACCTCATGATTTCACCCCTTTATGATTTACAGGGGTGAGTTTATTTTTCCGGTGTGATAACTCCTTGCGTATTTACTGACTTCAGTTGTTCATAAATAAACCAATAGGGTTTCAGAAAAAATAAATAAAATATAATTATCGACTTGCAAAGAGTTAGGGGTGGTTAATGGCCCAGGGGTTGGTTTTAGATTGAAAACTCATAAGACCTTTTTTCAATAGTTGACCGAAATCTATCGAACCCCGTAATTTTAGGCTACCATTTACTTGAAGAAATTTCAAGTTTCAACCCTTAAATTTCATCCCCTTTGTTAGATATTTTTGAAAATTTGTCCATCCACCTATAATGTCACTGGAAATTCACAAACCAAATTCTGCCTTGATACGTTGAGTAGTTTTTGAGTTCTCGTATTTTTGTGTTTCTGCATGTTAGGGGTTGTAGCGCCTATAAGGGTGGTTTTTCGCAAAATATGAATGACACCTTTTTTGAATAATTAATGGAAAGCTATCGAATGACGGCAATTTCGACTAGTACTTATTTGTTCGATTTTACGAAAAAACGCATCCCCCACAAGATTTCACCGATATATGTGTGTACGTTGAGTTTCCGACAGCTGCGTGCAACCCTTGCGGAGTTATCATATTTTTTGTGGTTTTCATCCCCTAAATTTCATCCCCCGAAATTGGCACCCCCTCACTTTCAACAGACTTGAAGGTCGAACGTGCATACTAATTTTCAGCAAGATATCTCCACTAGTTCTCGAGTTATTGCAATTAGTAGTTTTTCGGTTTTTCACCCCTAGCTCCCACCCCCTTGGTCCGATATGGCCCAAAAGCAATCCCCGCCTTACTTTTCGGGAGACGAAGCTGCCTACCAAGTTTCAGCTCGATATCTCAATCCGTTCTCAAGTTATCCGACGGACAGACTGAGGAGCGATCGAGCGAGCGAGCGAGCGATTAAGCTAAGACAAGAGTACCTCCGCATTCTGCTACGGCACTAAAACTATGCAGGAGCATCTTATTTTTACAGTAAAATACGAAGTGAAGGCGATTAGTTTTTGTAGAATTTAATTTATTTTAGGCACCTGAAGCCAAATAACAGCTTGAAGCATTTTTGGTAAATAATAGAGATTAATAAAGAACTTAAAGCAAATATGACAAAGTACTAAAACACCATTTGTTTGTTTGTAGATAACGAGAAAAAAAAATTGATGCATTATGTTACGAACAATGTGTTTATTACTGTTTATATGTAATTTGTTTCAAGGTAGGTAATAAGGTAAACCGGAGAGCCTGCGTGCACATAATCCCGAAACCAACAATAATAATTTAGAATAATTGCAGCAATCTCTTTGCTGTAAACTCGATTTCTCTTTATCAAAGAATCTTGCGCAACTATCTAAATATTTTCCGACAACAATCTATTCAATTTAGAATATCCAAGTTAGTCAACTCTCGACAGTGCGGCACTCGTGATGGAAGAGTTTTGCAAATATCGAAAAGTTTACACCGAAGAGCAAGAATCTTTAATCACGCGGGACTTTGCGAGACTGGAAGGTAAAGAAATTAATTACGGAACGTCTTCGATTAATCACACCTTTCGATTTCTTAGCCGTCGTACTTTTTACGACTTTTCTTGCCGCGTTTAATTAAGTTTTTGTTTATCTAAGTAGAATTTTGCGAGTGACGGTTAAACGTATTGCCGCAGGTCAGTGCTACTTGGAACATGCTGGAGCGACGTTATATTCCGAGAAACAAATTGAAAGCTTTTTCTCAAGTCTTACCAAAAATATCTACGCGAATCCTCATGCGAGAAACCATCACAGTAAGGCAACGGAGGATGCTATCGATATTTTACGTTACCAGTAAGGTTCTATGTGTGTGAAGTTAGCGATTTCCCTAGAATCGACGATCTGGCAACTGCGCCTTTTGATTCTAACCAATCAGAGCGGAAGACAGACACGTCACGTCACAGTAGAGGGACTTGTTGAGGTTATGTTAATATAATTTGAGTTTTCACCCCCTTTCAATGAAATATAAATTAAACTTACTTTCGGCGATCCAAGGACGACTCATACAGATACACACATAATACCAAAAAACATAGGACGACCCCTGAAATAAGATAATTTCTGTAATTCTCAGTGTTTTCCCTTAATTTTAGGGGTCATCCCATGTCTTTTTTGTATGATGGATCGAGGAAACTAACTTTACTCTATATTTCTTCGAAAATGGGTGCCTCTAGTTTGACGTGTCTGTCGGCCACTCTGATTGGCTAGAATCAAAAGGCGCAGTTGCCAGATCGTCGCTAACTTCAGATTGCATTATCAACAAGTATAAATTGTAACAATTTTAGAATATTGTTGCACTTCAACACCTCCCCTGAAGAATATTCAGTCATTTTCACGTCAGGAGCCACCGCAGCTATTAAACTAGTGGGGGAATGCTTCAATTATAAAGACGGATCTTTGGTTTATCTTCAAGACAATCACACCTCAGTATTAGGGATGAGACAATACGCAAATTCCATGTTTTGCCTTCACGTTGAAGACGCGTTCAAAATAACCAAAGACCAAGAAAATAATCTTCAAGGAAAATCTAACTCACTCTTCGTCTTTCCAGCGCAAAGTAATTTTTCAGGAACAAAATATCCTTTGTGGTGGATCGAAAGGGTTAAAAATGGAGCTTTAAACAGTATTAAGGATCGACAGAACTGGTTCGTTTTCCTAGATGCTGCTTGTTATGCCTCAACTAATGCGCTAGATCTATCCCTTTATGGACCTGATTTCGTGGCGATATCGTTCTATAAAATGTTTGGATATCCGACAGGTTTGGGGGCTTTGTTGGTGAGAAATGAAAGTTGTCATGTTTTGGAGAAGAAATATTTTGGTGGTGGGACTGTTTTAATGGCTCAGAGTATGGATAGAGCAGTTGTGTTGAGGAACGTGATTCACGAGAGGTGAGAAAAAGTCTGGTTTACTTTTTAGTTTTTCCCAAAGATTTGGCTAAAAGAAAACTTTGTTTTAACGACTTTAAAAGAGATTTTATGTTTTTGTGTAAAAATACCATGAAATATTTTTCAGTAAGGGGATTTTGAAATAGCTATTTTTCTATTTCGGTTTGTTAAGCAACACTTTATAGCACCTAAATAAGTTCTCTAATGTGCTCTCTTAACGCACCGCTTTTGTTTAGGTACATTGTAGCCTCTATACATCGATTGTCACCAACAAACCCATTAACTGTCAAGCAAACATTGACATGCTTTGAAAATGGCAATTCAAATCTTTTCTGAGAAAAACTTGGGTTTTTCGTCCTCGTTTTCCAAACAACCTCTTGTGATCAGGGTGAGTCAACAAGGTGACGGCGGTCCATAACTTCTGAACCCTTCCAGATAGGAAATCAATTCAAACGCCATTATGTACAACACCGCCAATTCTACATCCTAAAAATACTTTCAACTATACAGGCTGTCCTAAAACACTTGCAATGCATGGCAACTTCATTTTTTTAAATGGAACACCACCATTTTGATGACATATTCTGGATCACCTATAACATAGCTTTACATCGACATAAGACATTCCATGTTTTAAAGCTCTGTTCTAAAGTAATTAATTCTTTTTGAAAAATTTCGACCATTGCGGGTGCTTCTTAAAAAAAATTCTGAGAACTCAATTTTGTATCTAGAGAGCTGAGATTCGGTACGAACATGAAGGAAGGTCCATTCTATCTATCTAACATGATAACTATCATTATCACTATACAGGGTGTCAAAAATTCTGTGTCAAGTTTGGAAAATTTCAAATATGCAAAACTCCATTTTTTCAAATGGCACCCCCTGCTATTATTGTGCCATGGGGTTGGGATGTTGAATTACTTTATTTTTTATTAAGTATGTCCTATACCTAAAGTCAATACTTCAAAAGATATTCTTTGTCTTAATTATTTTATTGAAGATTATTACGATCTCAATTAAAGAATGTATGACAGTTACGATTAACCTTGTTTATTTACATAGTTACCAGACAGTTTGTCACATTTATTGACATACACAACCAGAAAGAATTCATTGACATGGTTTATTGCTTATGGTTGAAATTCATTGTGTATGTCAATAAATGTGACAAACTGTCTGGTAACTATGTAAATAAACAATGTTAATCATAACTGTCATACAGTCCATGGCATGCTTTAATTGAGATCGTAATAATCTTCAATAAAATAAATAAGACAAAGAATATCTTTTGAAGTATTGACTTTAGGTATAGGACATACTTAATAAAAAATAAAGTACTTCAACAGCCGAACCCCATGGCACAATAATAGCAGGGGGTGCCATTTGAAAAAATGGAGTTTTGCATATTTGAAATTTTCCAAACTTGACACAGAATTTTTAACACCCTGTATAGTGATCATGATAGTTATCATGTCAGATAGCTTGAATAGACCTTCCTTTATACTCGTACCGAACCTCAGCTCTCTAGATACAAAATTGAGTTCTCAGGAATTTTTTTAAGAAGCACCCGCAATAGTCGAAATTTTTCAAAAAGAATTAATTACTTGAGAACAGAGCCTTAAACCATCGAATGTCTTATGTCGATGTAAAGCTATGTTATAGGTGATCCAGAATATGGCATCAAAATGGTGGTGTTCCATTTAAAAAAATCAAGTTGCCATGCGTTGCAAGTGTTTTGGGACAGCCTGTATAGTTGAAAGTATTTTTAGGAAGTAGAATTGGCGGTGTTGTACATAATGGCGTTTGAATTGATTCCCTATCTGGAAGGGTTCAGAAGTTATGGACCGCCGTCGCCTTGTTGACTCACCCTGTATAATTAGTCTAATTGGCTTTACAGTGCTATTCAGAAAATATATTTGACAAAGGAGCCAAAGGACCCAAACGAATCGCAATCTGTCGAAAGAACGCTTGTCTAAATTTAGTTCGCATAGTCCCCAGATAAAATGACAGATGACGTCATGTTGCCAAACAAGTCCACGGTAAAATGATGTAAGACAGGTCCTATACGAGCTAACTTTGGACAAACGTCCTTTCGACAAATTGCGATTCATTTGTTTCTATAGCCATCCATTATCACATATTTTCTTTCAATTTTTTATTTAAAGACTAAACAAATTTGAATCATGAAAAAATATGTTTTCGTTACATTTCTGAATTCATAGTCTAGAAAATTATACTGTAACTGTGGCAATGTAACGTGTTAATATTCTTTGTTAGATATACAGGGTTGGGCCAAAAGTAAATTTTCAGTGAAAATGCTCGAATGCACTCTGCGTCCGATGGCGTGACTATCAATTATTTTGGTGCGGCCATTTTCGATATAATGACGTCATCATTGTTTTTTTTAACAGAAACCCACATTTTTTACAACAAATTCGGAATCTACGAAGTTTTTTGAGATAGAATCATGTGTCATACGTTACCAGAAGTGCACTAGCGGCCACCCTGGATTTTCTAAAACATTGAAGAAATCGGTGAAAAATTAATATTTTTGAAAAACGGAAAAGCACGTTAACTACATTCCATTTTATTTGCTCTTGCTTTTTCAAATTTTTCCAATTTCCACCTTTAGTCAAAATTGCCAAACGAATTTAAGAAATTGTAATTGCTTAGTTTAATTCAAATCAAAAAAATAAAGTTGACGTGGTTTTGCGTTTTTCAAAAATCTTCATTTTTCACCGATTTCTTCGATGCTTTTTAAAATCTAAGGTGGCCGTGACTGCACTTCCGGTCAAGTATGACACACGCTTTTATCTCAAAAAAATTCGTAGATTTCGAATTACTTGCGAAAAATGTGGGTTTCCATTTAAAAAAACGATAATGACGTCATTATCTCAAAAACCACTGAACCGAAAAAATCGGCAACTGCTTCATCGGACGTAGAATGCAAAAAAACCCTATACACCCCTTCGAGGATTTTTCCGAAATTCATGATTCAAGAATTATAGGCATTGTTCCATACCTTTACTCAACCCTTTAAAATGTGGACAATAATAAAAAAAGACCCTGTACAAGAAATTGCATTAATTTGTCAGGCTAGAAAAGTCATACTTTTCGCACTCATTTTAGTGTACAAATGTCGAGTTTAGGCCCTAGTCGGCCATAAAATGTACGGTGAAAGTATAGGAAACTTCCACTTACAGACTTTTTTGCGCTTTCATGAGTTTTGGAAAAGCTATTTACGGCACAAGTTTCGTATAACGACTTTAAGGCACACGTACGAAAGTTGAGAGAACGAAGGCAGAAAAGTACGAAGGCGTAGAGGGGCCACAACAAAGTTTTTAAAATTTTCAGAAAAAAAAACATTGTTGCAATAGCAAATTGTCACTTGCAAGTGACAATTGTCACTTGTAACTGACAATTGTCACTTCTGACCGACAATTGTCACTTCTAACTGACAATTGTCACTTGTAACTGACAATTGCCACTTGTAAGTGACAATTATCAGTTGTAACCGACAATTGTCACTTGCAACCGACAATTGTCACTTGTAGCTGGCGATAATTCGCTAATTGGAACAGACCAATGGCGAACTGCTTCAGTGACGTGCGCAGAAATTTGTCATGAAAGGGGGGGGGTGTCAAAAGAATAAGGTGTGCAAAAACTACTAAAAGAGCACAAATCCTTACATTTTCGTTATTTTCTAGAAGCTGAAAAAAAAACAAAAATTTCTGGAATCACGAGTTGTAATCTCCCTAACCCCCTCCGGCGTACGCCATTGGTCTGTTCCAATTAACGAATTATCGCCAGCTACAAGTGACAATTGTCAGTTTCAAGTGACAATTGTCAGTTACAAGTGACAATTGTCAGTTACAAGTGACAATTGTCGGTTACAAGTGACAATGGTCAGTTTCAAGTGACAATTGTCAGTTGCAAGTGACAATTGTCAGTTGCAAGTGACAATTGTCGGTTACAAGTGACAATTGTCGGTTACAAGTGACAATTGTCAGTTTCAAGTGACAATTGTCAGTTACAAGTGACAATTGTCAATTACAAGTGACAATTGTCGGTTACAAGTGACAATGGTCAGTTTCAAGTGACAATTGTCAGTTGCAAGTGACAATTGTCAGTTGCAAGTGACAATTGTCGGTTACAAGTGACAATTGTCGGTTACAAGTGACAATTGTCGGTTACAAGTGACAATTGTCAGTTACAAGTGACAATTGTCAGTTACAAGTGACAATTTGCTATTGCAACAGTTTTTTTTTCTGAAAATTTTAAAAATTTTGTTGTGGCCCCTCTACGCCTTCGTAGAAAAGTTCTATAATGCAAACAAGTGTTTTAAACAGACTTTTCCTACATGCAAAATAATTTCTTAAGAACATTTTTTGGTTGCATTTCTAAATTCATAATCAAAGCACTTACTTAACTTATGTAAAACGGGCTTGTGAGTATCTACAGGTGTCAAACGGGTTTTAAGTTATGCCAATAAGAAAACAACAGAAAAACCTGACTCACACTACCCCTGTTACCGTTAGTATATGATTCCATTTTAGCTACGATAGAAGATAAAATACCGTAAAGTGGGGTGGCTTTGGTACTCGGTGTGAGATTGGCCACTTTTTAGAATTTGTTAGTGGCGCTCTGTACAATTTTGATGCTTGTTATTTGGCAGTTTAAAATATTGTAGCATAGGGCAAACCTTCCTCTTACCTCCATTATAATTTTTTTCGTATTCAATTGCTTGGTTATTGCAAAAAAAAAAATATTTTTCAGACTACAAAAATTCTACCAACATTGAAGGTCAAAAATCTTCTCCTGCCCCCACTAGGTAAGTGACTGGAGCGGAAATTCTTCATCTCCCTTGTGATTGTACATCTTTCCCCTTGTAGTACCACCCAAATTTAATGGGGGTAAATCACCTCCCTGGTTCCTAGAGGGTGGCTAAAATTAGACCGACATTTTTACAGGTTGGGAGGGTAAGTTTGGCCGCCCTTGGAGCCAAAGGGGTGATTTACCCCCACTAAATTTGGGTGGTACTACAAGGGGAAAGATGTACAGTCACAAGGGCGGTGAAGAATTTCCGCTCCAGTCACTTATTTAGTGAAGTTGAGACAGAAGTTGGGAATGAAATTTAAGAGAAATTTGAATATTGTCTATTTTTATAAATAAAGTATCTTTGTGACGTTCAATAGAATATAATGCATTTATCACACAGAAAATATGCCTTACAAGGGTTTTATACCCTTTATACCCTACTTGAAAAGTGGCCAATTCGACCCCACTTTGCGGTAGTCATACTTTTGGCACTAATTTTAGGGTGAACGGAAAAACTTTACCTTTTTCGCTCTACTAAGTTAAAGTAAAAGTATGTCTTTTCAGCCTTGATTTAAAAAAATATATTTTTAGAGTATTTTTTGATATTTTGCCTATTTTAATAGCTGTGCTTTTTGTAGATTTGAAGATGGAAGCTTGCCCTTTTTGTCAATCCTGGCCCTCAAACACGGCTTCGATACAATCAAAAGACTGGATTTAACTTTCGAAACAATCTCGAAACACACTTTCTCCCTCGCTCAGTACGTTTACAGGAATTTAATTTCCTTGCGGTACCCAACCGGACGTGCTGTAGCCATTTTATACCACAATACCAAATTTTGCGATTCTCTCGACCAGGGTGGTATAGTAAATTTTAATTTATTGAGGGAAAACGGCGAATATATTGGCTACTCCGAAGTATTGCACTTTGCCAATTTACACGGAATCCAGTTGAGGACAGGATGTTTTTGTAATCCCGGTGCCTGTCAATATTTTCTAGGATTAACTTCTAATGATGTGAAGAGACATTTCGAGGTAATGTAGCGTTTGGGCGTAAGATGGTAGTTACTGCCCTTGATCCATAAATAACTTTTAAATCGCATTAAAAGCTGACGCTTTCCAGGCCGGCCACGTCTGTGGCGACCAACATGACTTAGTGGATGGTTATCCCACAGGATCAGTCAGGATTTCGTTCGGATACATGTCGACGAAACGGGATGCGGATACATTTCTCGAAATGATATTGAATTGTTTCACTCAACCGGGAATTAAACGACTAGTACCTAAAGATGAGTATGAAAGGGATTTCGATTCTTTTAAAAGGGAGAAAAAGCGTCCCATAAATTCAAAGGGCAGAAAGGTAAATAGAGAGTCGAACAACACGCAATCTGTCACGGGTGGAGTATTACAAGAAATATTACTGTATCCAATTAAATCGTGTGGGGCGTTTTCAGTAGTGGATAAATGGCCAATAACACCTACAGGATTAAAGTATGACAGGCAATGGATGATAGTGAATTCATCAGGGGTTTGCCTGACCCAAAAACATATCAAGCAGTTATGTCTTGTGCGACCCGTCATCGATCTGGAAAATGCAACTCTAATCCTCAGTTATCCAGGTTAAACGGGGGTGGATTTTGAGATGTTTATTTTCGTTTTCAGATCAAAACAGAATCTTTGTTCCGATCAACAAAGATTATAATGGAACTTTCGCCTCTTTATGTCAAAGTAAAGTATGTGGAGATAAGATACAAGGGTGGGATTGTGGGGATGGAGTGGCAGAATGGCTTAGTGATGTCTTAGATTACCCCGGTTTACGGTTGTTGAAACAATGCAACGAGGATGATGTCGCCAGTAGAACAACACGTAAATGTAAACTACCCCCAGTTACACATTATGCTCACTTTTGAAATTGTACTTGTACACTGTCCCGCAAAAGTTTTAAGCGAGCAGGTAGGTAGATGCTTCCGCGCGCCCATCTCTAAATTTATCTATTGTTACTCTATTGTTACCTACCCAAGAAACATTAGTTTTAACAAATTGATCAAAATTAAATCTTTGCCAAGGAAATAGTTATGTGAAAATGTTCTATGAAAATGTTCGGTGTGCTGCCTCTAATTGGTTACTTATTACCTATATACTTATTATTTTCGGTCACGTGGTCGCGAGAATGAATAAATTTTATTGAACTTCTAAATTAATTGTCCCTTCAAGGGCCGGTTGTATAAAACCACTAATACTGATGAACTTTACCCTAGTAGTCCATTAAGATAATATTAACAATAATAATTGCTGGCAACAATTTGTTGTTATAGCATTTTAAGCATTTATCTTATTAAAACTACATTAAATGTTTTATACAACCCTGCATAATTAAATTAAATGTAATATTTTCAGTTTATTTTTGTTTAAAACTCCAAAAAATGGTTGCTCCAATTTGCCTAATTAGAAAGTCAATCTGCCCTTTGCAGTTAAAATATAGCAAATAATTCCAATTATTCCATTTATTGAGATCTATAGTTGCTATCACATTGCGTACATTGTTGTAATAATTATATCCATAGCAATTTTCCGATTATTAGAAAATTTCCAATGATTGAAATTCACCATAATAAACCCGAATGTTGGCTAAATTGTTTTTACCTAACTGCGTTTTGAAAAGTTGGATATTACGCAATTAGGTAAAATGTTGTACTGAATACGTTATGAAAAACCTAAATTGTTTGACTCGCATAATGTTGCAAAACTCGCTATCGCTCGTTTTGGCAAATATTACGACTCGTCAAGCAATATAGGACTTTTCATAACTAATTACGTAATGCAATGATTCGATTGTGACAATGAAAAATTAAAAATTCTTCACTGCCACAATCAAAACGAAAACGGCTGGTTTGAGCTCATGGTCTCAAACAGGGAACGACAGACAGCTGTTTCGATCTCTTGGATCTCATCAGTGTCGTGCACCCCGAATGAAACCACAAACTCAAACCAGCCAACCTTTAAACAGAAAATGCGACGAACTAAGAGTGTTGTGTCGAAAACCACGACCTCTGTGAGAGGTGGGGACTACTAGCTTCCATGATGTCAAAGACATCTAAAGAAAACTAGCGGCTGACAAAGTCAGCTCGCCCCGGGCTTCGACACTACTCCTGTTTAGCAACAGGTGGCGTGAATGCAATGATTCGATTGTGACAATGAAAAATTAAAAATTCTTCACTGCCACAATCAAAACGAAAACGGCTGGTTTGAGCTCATGGTCTCAAACAGGGAACGACAGACAGCTGTTTCGATCTCTTGGATCTCATCAGTGTCGTGCACCCCGAATGAAACCACAAACTCAAACCAGCCAACCTTTAAACAGAAAATGCGACGAACTAAGAGTGTTGTGTCGAAAACCACGACCTCTGTGAGAGGTGGGGACTACTAGCTTCCATGATGTCAAAGACATCTAAAGAAAACTAGCGGCTGACAAAGTCAGCTCGCCCCGGGCTTCGACACTACTCCTGTTTAGCAACAGGTGGCGTGAATGCAATGATTCGATTGTGACAATGAAAAATTAAAAAATTAAAAATTCTTCACTGCCACAATCAAAACGAAAACGGCTGGTTTGAGCTCATGGTCTCAAACAGTGAAGAATTTTTAATTTTTCATTGTCACAATCGAATCATTGCATTCACGCCACCTGTTGCTAAACAGGAGTAGTGTCGAAGCCCGGGGCGAGCTGACTTTGTCAGCCGCTAGTTTTCTTTAGATGTCTTTGACATCATGGAAGCTAGTAGTCCCCACCTCTCACAGAGGTCGTGGTTTTCGACACAACACTCTTAGTTCGTCGCATTTTCTGTTTAAAGGTTGGCTGGTTTGAGTTTGTGGTTTCATTCGGGGTGCACGACACTGATGAGATCCAAGAGATCGAAACAGCTGTCTGTCGTTCCCTGTTTGAGACCATGAGCTCAAACCAGCCGTTTTCGTTTTGATTGTGGCAGTGAAGAATTTTTAATTTTTCATTGTCACAATCGAATCATTGCATTCACGCCACCTGTTGCTAAACAGGAGTAGTGTCGAAGCCCGGGGCGAGCTGACTTTGTCAGCCGCTAGTTTTCTTTAGATGTCTTTGACATCATGGAAGCTAGTAGTCCCCACCTCTCACAGAGGTCGTGGTTTTCGACACAACACTCTTAGTTCGTCGCATTTTCTGTTTAAAGGTTGGCTGGTTTGAGTTTGTGGTTTCATTCGGGGTGCACGACACTGATGAGATCCAAGAGATCGAAACAGCTGTCTGTCGTTCCCTGTTTGAGACCATGAGCTCAAACCAGCCGTTTTCGTTTTGATTGTGGCAGTGAAGAATTTTTAATTTTTCATTGTCACAATCGAATCATTGCATTCACGCCACCTGTTGCTAAACAGGAGTAGTGTCGAAGCCCGGGGCGAGCTGACTTTGTCAGCCGCTAGTTTTCTTTAGATGTCTTTGACATCATGGAAGCTAGTAGTCCCCACCTCTCACAGAGGTCGTGGTTTTCGACACAACACTCTTAGTTCGTCGTAATTACGTAATAGCTATTAACATACCTAGGAATGTTATGACTATCATAACAGACGCAGATGTCAATTGAAATCCGAGCTCGGAGAGCGAGGATTTTAAGACATCTAAGTCTGTTATGATTCATAACATCCGAGGTTTGTTCAATAGTTTATCGGTTTAAAGCGATTAAAGCCAAAATTAAAAAAATGTTGCGTGAATTCGCGTCATTTTGACAATCGAGATGACAGCATTTGAATGGGGTCATTGTTGTCATGAATGGTTAATGGGCTTGTTGTCTAGAAACCATTAGATAACGTTATGATCTGCTTACCAGCCTATTTTTATGCATGTTACGGAAGCTTCAATCGCCTGAATCGCCTGAAACCGTTTGATGGATACACTCACTCCGCCTACGGCGTCGTGTATCAAACTTCAAACTCATGAAAAAAAGTATTACTTTCATTACTAGTTGTACAAATAACTATAACAGCATAAGGGCAGGTTGACTTTCTATTTACGCGGCTAACAAAATGTGGCATGGGGAGGTTAAAACATAGGTAGCATTTTCTTTTCCTAGGAAAATGGAGAAAACTTTTTATTTGAATTAAATAAAAATAAACTGAAAATGAAGACTAAATTTTTAAGTAATTTTTAGTAATATTATAAAGTGACCACGCTCATCAATATCTCACATTAATGAAAGAGGTCAACATTTTTGTTCACTTCCGGGACAATATTTATTTTTTTATAAATTCTTTAAATTATTCATTTACGATCATGTAACCTAATAAACAATCAAAGACACGATTACACTGAAAATACTCCATTGAACATTTTCATAAAGCGTTTGAGTGTTAAACATTCAATTTTGATTAATTAATTACAACAAATAATTTGACATATCTAGGAGACCTATTGGGAATAACAAAAAGCACCCTCTAATAAACTTCCTGTTGTTCGCAAAGCACGGCATGAAAG